>CM028137.1:355280000-355917500 GCA_016271365.2 Neoceratodus forsteri | reverse complement strand
CTCAGGTTGGCTCAACCTGCATAGCTGAATCCAGTACCAGGTATGTCTGCTTGCCAAGAAGTCCTCACTAGGCCTCACTCCCCAAGGTCTCTAATCCCTTCTAGTCCCCTCCACCAATCACAGGCCAACCAGAGGCACATACTTGAGTTTATTTCAAGTCCCCTTCCACCGTACCTCACAGGAGCAATGCTCTTTTGCCTACTGGGCCCTAAGTGGTTGAACTCACTCAACTCTGACCTCCTCCAGGAACCTAAACTCATCCGTTTCAAAACTAAACTCTGTTCCTACCTTGCCACTTCCAGCGCATGCAACTGTGATGACTGAGTTGCCCTCACCGAACTCTCTGCCTGCCTGGCCTATCTATTTATTCCAGCTCTTATGTACCCCTCCCCCTTCCTCCCACCAATTAATCTCTTACCCCCGTTTATACCCATCCTCCAACCTTCCTTGCCCTATGGACATGACCCCTTCCTTCACCTCTCCCACTGCCTGGACTTCACCTCCTCTCATCTGGTATCTTAAAAAGGCCCTCTGGGCTGCTCCAGTCTCTCAGCTCCCTATCCGCTGATCACCTGTTGCTCCCTGTTGACCCCCCTCCAATTTTTCCCCACCCCACCTTTTTACCTCTTCTGCTCCCCTCACTTCGTGCTCTATACTCTCTACAGCATTTCACCTGTTAATATATTTTTTTGTTAGTTTTCTGTTCTATTGTTACATTTTTGTATATTTTTTATTGCTCAATTTAACCTTTGCCGATAACTTGTATATTGTGTTTATTGTTGACAGATGCTTTGTGATAAGCATTGACTGCACCCTTTGTTCCCTTCCTGATTTCTAAATCTTGTTCTGCACATCGTTAACTTGTACATTTTGTTTTGCTGTCTTACTTTAATGTGGAACCTTTGTAAATGAGCTTCCAGCTCAAAGGTCCTAATCCGAGAAGTCAATAAATAAATACATTTCTGGGCTTGTCCTAATCACCTCTGCCAGTGGCTCAATATTCAGAGCAAAGAGAAGAGGGGACAGAGGGCATCCTTGCCTCGTTCTCTTCTGATATTGAAATAATCTGAAAGGGTACTGTTGGCTGTTACTCTTGCTTTTGGAGTGGTGCAGAGCATTGCCACTGATTTCATAAATTCTAGACCAAACCCCATTGCCCCCATTGTAGTTTGCAGGTACCTCCTGTTAAGTCTACCAAAGGCCTTTTCTGCATCGATCAGTAAGGCTGTCTGTGCTGTCTTTGTCTTTTCTCCTTCTGAGATATTAAGCAATCCTTCTTATGTTATCAGATGCCTGCCTGGTATGAAACCTGTATGGTCTGTGTTGATTAACTTTGTGACAACCTTTTGTAAGCAGGTGGCTAGAATTTTTGTGAAAATTTTCAAGTCCTGATTTAACAATGAGATGGGTCTATATTACTCACATATTCCTCTGTCTTTCTCAGGTTTTGCTATAACTGTAACTAGCGCTTCATCTTGATATGTTCTGAACAGAGTGCACAACATTGGTGTTAACTGTTCTGTGAAAGCCTTATAAAAATCTGTATTAAAGCGGTCTGGTCCTAGTGCCTTGTTGGTATAGAGAAAAATTATTGCTGCATCAATTTCTACAGCATTAATTGGGGCTTCAAGTTCTGCTATGTCTGTGTCTGATAATTTCGGCAAATTTAGTGATTGCAGGAATTTTTTTGTGTTTCCATCTACCTGATCTTCCGTGTTTTCCTCTCTGTATAATTCTGCGTAGAATTCTACAAAGGGTTGAATGATTTTAACGGGGTTTGTTGTGTGTATCTAGTCTTGTGATGAGAGTTTGATTTTGGTTTTAGTTCTTTCTGCTGCAGCTTTTCTTAACTGGTGTGCTAATAATGCCCTAGCCTTTCCCCCTGCTTCACAGTATCTGCTGTATGAGCTGTGTAGCGTAAATTACCTTCTACCTTTTTTTTGCAGCATATCTTGTGTCTAATTGATTTTATTTCCTTCAGCATATTAGGGTTTTGATTTTATATTTTTCTAACTCTGCTAATTGTTTACAGGGTCTCTTGCCTTGCTGTATATAGTTTTTTCTTTATCAACAACCAAATGGTGATTTTGCCTCTCAGTACGGCTTTCATTGCGCCCCACACTCCCTGTTCAGATACTTCCCCATCTGCATTACGTTATCTGTATGATTGGATCTCTGCTTGTATTGTTTCTTTAAAAACTTTGTTGTTTAATAAAGATGTATTTAGCTGCCATGCTGTTGTCTTTTTGATTGAGCTCATATCTAGTTTCAGAGATATGGAGGCATGGTCCGAGTGAATTATTCAAAGTATTTTGCTTTCTATCATCTTATGCTTATCTGTTTTGTGCATTAAAAATATATCCATCATTGAAGTCTTATGATGAAGGTTTGAAAAAAAAAACAATATTCTATTTCTCCTGGTGTTGTAGTTTTCAGATATCAGTGAGTCTCTGTTACGCCATACAGCCCCTAAGTGTTTTACTGGCGGCCCTGTTTGTATTTTTATTGCTGGAGGACCTATCCTGCTGGGCGTTAATTTCACAATTAAAGTCTCCTCCCATTATGACACAGCCCTCCAGTAGGGAGGATACTTTATGTAAAAAGTTTTCAACAACGGGGTTGCATTACTGTATGTAGCGTTTAAGTTAACTAAATGCAGTTTGAACCCCTGTATTTCCCTTGACTCCATTACCCACCTCCCTTCCTTATCGTTTTTGGTATGCTGAATTTCGAGGCCTAGTGCCTTCCTTAGTAGTATCGCTGTACCATTTATTTTGGCTGATGGGTGCGTTGATGCTATAACCTTGTCTACCCAGCTCCTCCTAAGCTTCTCATGCTCTAAATCTGTTAGATGAGATTCCTGTATGAATGCTGCATCACATTCTAGTTTTCATAGTTCCGTGAGAACCTTCATCCTTTTCGCCACAGAATTAATCCTTATTGCAGTGTATGAGAGTATCTTAATGGTCCTCGTTGTGCCCCTCCCATTTTCTCCTACTACTATAGTTGCCTCATCTATTTTTTTCTGTTTTCCTTTTTGACTGTGGTATGTCCTGTATCCAGCATAACAAACATTATATACTTTAACTAACAAACATTTCGAATTTTCAGCAATATTTTTACAATTAAACATGAGCTAAAATATTGGGCTGAGTCTACTCACACCTACTTTTTCAGCCCACAGGCAGTATAATGTGCCTACAAGGTGACCTTAAGGATTAATTGTAAGATACAGTAATATTGAATTCCTTTTCCTTAGGTGCCCAGACTAATATACGAACATATGAATAAGCCAACAGAAGTAGGCCATTTGGTCTGTCTAGTCTGCTCATATTGCAGGCTACACAGCTTGAGCTACTGTCCCTGCCCTCCCTCCCTCCCCACTCCTCCCATCCTCCCTACCCATGATCCTTACAGGTCCCCTATGGCTATCCCAGCCTCTCTTAAAGCTGCCCACTATCTTCAGCGAGATCACCTCTTCTGGCAGCACATTCCAAGTGTCCATCACTCTCTGTGTGAAGAAGTGCTTCCTGACCTCCCTCCTAAACTTTCCACCCTCCAGCTTAAGAATGTGCCCCCTCGTGTTATGGTTGCCACTCAGCTTAAAGAGACTCTCCTTATCCACCTTATTTATCTCATTCAAGTACTTGAAGGTCCCAATCATGTCCCCTCTCTCTCGCCTGTCTTCCAGAGAGTACATGTTCAGTGCCCTCAACCTCTCCTCATATGCTTTACCCTGCTGACCCGCTATCATCTTTGTAGCCCTCCTCTGGACCTTCTCCAGCAGGTTAATGTCCTTTTTGAGGTGTGGGCACCAGTACTGAACTCTATACTCTAGATGAGGCCTTACCAGGGACCTGTACAAGGGCAGTATAACCTCCTCTCTCCTTCTACTGATCCCCCTAGATATGCATCCCAACATTTTGTTTCCTTTGCTGCTGCTTTCTTGCACTGTGTGGCATGCTTCAGGTCACTAGTGAGCATCACTCCCAGATCCTTCTCCTTCTCCTCTGATGCAGCTATTCAGACTAATCTCTCTTGCCTTGGTCTCACAATTTTGAGGCTGGCCTCTGTCTGGCTGGCAGGAGTCAGAAATCTGTTCATAAACATGACTTGCAGTGCAACAGCCAAAGGCTGAAGTGAAGTTGTTTTATTTCATTATTTATGTTTCCTGCCCCAGGTCCCCCTCCCCTTCTTTCCCCGTATGGATCAAATGTCATTGTTTGTTATTAGGTTTGTGCATATTTTATAGTCTGTGTCTGGCTGGCTTCTAGTCACATACTGAGAGCAGACCCTGGCAGATCCTGATCGAGGGCATCTACATCTATCCCCTTGTTTCCCTTTCCCTGGAGTATCAGGCAGACCCAGTACCTCCCCTCTCTCAAGACTTCTGTGCCACCTGGTTTGGGAGAGCTGTCCTTTATCCATTGAGCTGGTATGTTGTAGCTGTCATTGATGCAGTGTGGGTCCTTCCTCTCCCTTTCTTTATGCGTGGGGCCTTCTAGCACCAATGCTGAGACTCTGGGCATAGTTCTGTGAGTCAGTGCCTTCTGTCTGTTTACATACCAACAAAATGCCATGATATATGTGGTCAAAACAGTTGCCCCCTGTGCAGGGTGCCCCATCTCAGGGTGCTTAGTATTGCTGCCAAGTCACTGTCAGGGGCTAGCGGCCCATTATTAGCTGAAAGCCCTTCACTTTGGAAGTTGTTTACCCACTGAGCAGCATTTCTGGCTCCATGCTGTCCTGGAAGTGATCCCTTTCTCTGCATCTCCTTGCCCTCTTAGACTCAGTTCACTATGGTAATTTATTTATTTATTTGAATTTTGAAAACTGGGTGGGCCCACTGAGACAGTCATGTCCCTTTTTCAGGGATGACCCAGGGAATAAATGCAATTCCATGAGTAGGTACAATATACAATTAGGTGCAAGAGGTAAAACAATAAATAGAATAAGTACAGTCAGTGGCAGGAGAACAATACACTTATAAATATATAAAGCTACAGGTGTGTTCCTGAGCAGACAGTCAGTTTCCTCAACTTCAGGCTGATGATTCCATGGTGGTCCGGAAGGGTCCAATGTTGATAAGCCTGTGATAGGGCTTGGGACCAATGATGATAGAGGCTTGAGACCTCTGAATTCAGACAGGGTATTTTGCACAGAAGACATAACATTATACAACCAGTACTACAAATTTACATATTTACAAACTATAAGAGAGGGAAAAGGTGGGAACAGGGGAAGGAGGGGGCTTTAGTAGAAGAACAGGAAAGCCAGGGAGGGGTGTGAGAGATGTGGAGGGAGAACTAGGATTAAGGAGAAAGGGACAGATGGAAGTAAGGAGAGATACAAAATGCAGGTGAGAGGTGCATAGAGGTTAATGGAGAGTGTTAAGTACAGTTGTCACAACAGGTTGGAGGGAAGAAGATTTCCTTGTAAATTCTTTTAAATGGGAAGAGACGTACATGAGCGTAAACTATGTGGGAGGGTATTCCATTTTTGAGGTGCAGAGAAAATGAAGGATCACCTGCCAATGGTTAGGCAAACCTTTGGAAGGCTTAGCAATGGGAGGTGGGAGTGTTGAAGGGTCCTGGGGAAGGATTTCAGGGTGAGTAGCCTGGAGAGAATAGGTGGGGGAGGAAGGTGGGTGAGTTTGAATGTGGTACATAGTACAGGGAAGTCCATTCTGGGCTCAAAGGATGGTCAGCCTAGAGATTTGACTTAAGAACGTAGTAGTGGTGTGCCTGAGCTGGTGCTGCATCTGTGAAGAGAGCTATCCTGTGGTAGGCCTGTTTGATCTTGGCCAGAGTGGTGGTTCTGGCTGAGTGAATTATGGGTGCACCATAGAATAAACCAGGGAGGAGGATAGCTCAGGCAATGATCTTTCTAGCACAAGGAGTAAGGTAGAGGGAAGTATGATGGAGGAGGCTGAGTTTCTGATCCGTAGTTTTAATAATGCTGTTAATGTGTGTCGGACAATAAGTGTTCGTCGAGAGTCATACCCAGGTATTTGAATTATCCCACCCCTTCAAGATGATGTGTTGATGAGCAAAGGAGGCTGAGAGGTTAAGGCAAAGGATGTATGGCAGACATGGATTTTGTGTTTTCTTCATATTCAGTACCAGCAGGTTCCCTTTGGACCAGTCTTCCAGTTGCTAGAAATCTTTTTCCAGATTAGACCTGACAGAGGAGACGTCTGTGCTATGACGGTATGAGATGGAATCGTCAGCGTAGAGCTGGATTGACCCCCCCCCCACAGTTAAGAGGCAAGTCATTAATAAAGATAGAGAAAAGTAAGGGCCCAAGAATAGATTTTTGGGGGACCCCATCCATGACAGGAGATAGGGAGGAGAGAACCCCAGCCCATTTGACACGCTGGAAATGGTTGGATAAATAGTTTGAGATCCAGGAGAGGGAGCTGGAGTTGAGACCTAATGATTGCAGCTTGGAAATGAGGTGGGAGTGGTTAACAAGGTCAAAGGCCTTTGTGAGGTCAATGAAGACAGCCCCCGTGGCACTACCATATAGAGGCTGCTAGATAGAGGCTCTAGCACCCCAGTCCCCCCAACCCACCAGACAAGTCAAAAAACCAGATACCTCCTTACCTGCTCCAGGGTCAGTATTGACACTCATTACCTTCTTTTGCCTGGGTGCTCTCTGTCCCCTGATACCAATTTTGGGTTACCAGCCAGACTATCATTGTGTAGCTCAAGCAATCCATTAGGCTCTCCGATGTGTTATTTTGAGTCTCTACGTTCCCCTTTGTACACATCTCTAGATGCCAGATTAAAAGCCTGTTAAGCATTGTCCATCCAGTTCTTTATAGCAGCTTAATTCCCATTCACCCGGTCACAGTCATTGTTCAGTATTGTCCTGCCTACAGTTTTTCTGTTGCCCCAGTAAGGGAATGATGTCTTTCTACAAATGTTGTGGTTGAGATATCATCTGCTCGGGTCCATCTTTGTCCTTTTCGCACCACAGGCCATGCTGTTTTCTGATGTTCCAACTCAAGCTCCTCCGTCTATGTAGAGGGGCATTCTATTCCCCATTTTCACAGTTGCAGAGCTGCAGCAGCCACACTTTCATAGATCTGTGTGCCATTTCCTATGAAAATCTTTAGTTTGGTTGGATAATTTACTTATGCCTTGATGGTTTTCTCTTTTAGAAATCTGATAACTTTTCTAGCTTCCTGTCATTTCACTTGCAATGTCCCGAAACGTCTTGGTCAAAGTATATTTGCTGTCCTTCATAAATTATCTGTTTTTGTTTCCAGGCTGCAGTCAAAATTTCCTCTTTCATTTGGTAGTGCAGGATGTGGAGAATTATTGATTGTGGTTTGATTGTAGGGTCCGTGGGTCATGGGCCAGCTGATCGTGTGCTCTTTTGGAGTAGTGGTAAGCAGGTCTGGTGGTAATTGCAATACTCCCTTTAGCAGGTGTTCTACACACTGGGAAATTGTAACAAAGGACTCATCAAACCCTTCTTTTAAGGCGTGTATTCAAAAATGAATTCTCCTCACCCTGTTCTCCATATCCTCCGTGTGGTTTTGTAGTTCTCTCTCTCTCTCGCCATAGTAGATATAGCAGGAGCCTGTTGTGAGTTCTCTGGGTCTCTATTATCTCTCCCACCTGTTTTTCTAAAGCACTTATCTTTTTATTGATAGCCTTGAGATGCACCTTTAAATATGCAAATAATGACTCTATTTTGCACACCGATGACAGAACCTCTTGTACATTGCAGTCTGTAGCTGAGATGGGCTCACCATCCTCATCAAACTCCATGTCTGGCTGTATCGAAGAAAGTGAGACGGGGGATTGCAAGCACGAAGTATGGGCCCTTGTGGCTGTTGCACCTCAATACACCTCGGTGGCCATTTGTTTCGGTTTCCTGGCCGGTGTTGCTAATTTCTCCTGCTGTGGTTTTCCTGACATCCAGCTGATATGTCCAGTATGTTTTTCTTTTGGAAGGCATCCTTTAATTGGCTTGTTTTATAGGTTTTTTTGGAGGGGGAGATCAAGTTCTCGGAGCTACGGAGGCATGCTGCTCCTCAATTCATGACATCACCGGAATGGACCTGGATGTATTATGGCAGTTATAGATAGGCAAGGACAGGTGGAACACAGGGGACCCCAGATAAGAGAGCTTGTCTGGGAATTCTGTCTATAGCTGTACTGGACAGAGTGTGTGGGAACAGAGGAGCAAGCTATAGCTTTTCTGAATGGGAAGGGAGATGCTTGGGTGAAGGTCTCCACAGGGGAAATCCTGTGAGCTAGAGGGGGCTTAAAGAGGGAGAAGGCCAGAGGCCCAGTTGGCTCTGTAATGGAAGTACTACAAGGAGTTGGGGCATGTTTTAGCAGACCTGCTGCAGGGAATGATGGAAGAAACCTGAGAGGAGTGGGGTCTCCCAAGGTCCTGTTACAAGGCCACTATTTGTGTCCTGTCAAAACCTGGAAAGGATCACCATGAGTGCATCTCCTACCACCCCATCTCCCTCCTGAATTGTGATTTAAAAATTTGAGTTGAAGTTATGGTGCAGAGCCTCGAGCAGGTGCTACCTCAGGTAATTCATGCTGATCAAACTGTTTTTGTCCAGGGCCACCTGTCTTATCACAATATGCGATGGCTACTGAATATAGTGCATTGGGGCTCTCAGCATCCTGGAAATGCATGCGTGCTGTCCATGGATGCCGAGAAGACTTTTGATGATCTTGAATGGAGCTACCTGTTTGAGGTGCTGAAGTGTATCAGTTTGAGAGATGGGTCTGTGGGACTAGTGCAGATATTGTATCAGGACCAGGTGGCTAGGGTGCATGTAAATGAGGTTCCATCAGAGGAAGTCCAACTATACAGGGGCACATGACATGGATGCCCCCTCTCCTCTCACTTATTTGTACTGGCCATTGAGCCCCTGGCTAGCAAAATATGGGAGTCAACAAATATCTGAGGGGTGATGGGAAAATCAGGGACATGACATAAAATTACATTGTATGCTAACGATTTGTTAATCTTCATCACGGAGCCCATACTTTTGATGCCAGTCCTGCTGCAGGTTGTGGCAGATTTTGCAGTCTTTTCTGGGTACAAACTTAATCTGCATAAATCAGAAATGTTATATCTGGGAAGGGGGTTCGGAGGCAACCTGGGGCTTGAAAGTGGTAGGGGAGTTACTTACCTATTTAGGGATCAGAGTGGGATGAGACCTGGGAAGTCTGTATTGGTTAAACTACAGGTCATTTACTACTATCCTTAGTGAGATGGAAAGGTGGCAGGCACATTCCATATCTTGGATTGGGCACATCAGTCTGATCAAAATGAACGTTTTGCCTAGGTTGCTCTGTGTGATGCAGATGCTACCCATGGGTCCGACTAGAGTGGATATCAAGAAACTAGAGAAAGGGTTCACCTCCTTTATCTGGCAGGGGAAGTTTCCGAGAATGAGCCTACAACAGCTCAGGAGGAGGGGGTTGCAAAGGAGGGCTTGGTTTCCTAGACCATCAGAGATATTACCTGGCTATACAGCACTGCTATATAACTGAGTTGATTTAGAGAAGGCAGAGGGGTGCCTTAGTTGGTTATCCTCACACTTGTGCCCAAGGGCAGATGTGCCTATAGACAGTTAGCCAGCCCCAACCCACTGGCACAGCATGTCTTAGAGGCATGGGATGAAGTCAAGAGGAGGAGGGGTACTGAGAGGGATAACACCTTGCTGGTTCCAGTGGCTCACAACCCAGGATTCTTACCTGAACTGGAGGACCCAGGATGTCAGATGTGGGAGGATAGAGGAATGAGGTTTTTGGGGAACATCTGTACTAGTGCTGGGATGCTGTCATTCTTAGATATTTAGGGGAGACTAGGACTCCGAAATTCTCATCACTTTAGGTACTTACAAGTCCGTGCTTATGGGAGGGAAATGCACAGAGAGTCAGTGGATGCCTCCAACCTGGTGCCCTTGGAACAGGAGGTGTATTGCACTAGTTCCACCAATTCTTGTTGACAACAAAGTTGCCAACAGATAGTACAGTGACACATATTTGCTGATGGTGATCACATCGCCTGGCAAATGTGTCAACTGACAGCCATGGCGCCCCATGCACCGGTGCACATTATGACTGTTTGTGTGGGGCTTTGCCCCCTACACCCCCTGGACTGATAGATTACCAACTCTGGGGGTGGGGGGGTGGATTGTGGTAGAGATCAGCCAACACTGGGAGTCGCTGTATCTTTAGAGTGCTCCTACAACCCGTTCAACACTATGGATGTCGAATGGGTTGTGTTGCTGTACTAGATTCACTGTTGGAGTTTAGCCCTAACAACGGTATACCTATTTTGCCAGACTGGATAATAAAGGGCTGATAGAGAAAATGGTTAGGCAGGCAGGCAGTTTTTTCCCCAACCTCTCAAGAAAGGTGAGGACATGATGGGAACAGGATTTGGGTATGAAAATCACAGATGTAAATTGGGACACAGTGCTCAGCTTCCGTATGGGACTGCTGTTATGCAGTAAGCACAAAGAATCTTAATATAAATTCATTCATCGACTAAATTGCCCACCTAGTGTGGCACATAAATTTAACCCACTGGTTTCCCCAATATGTGGCAGGTGTCAGAGGGTGGTGGGCATGTATATCCACTATTTATGGGACTGCCCCATGTTGAATGCATTTTGGTTGGTTATATCTCAAGAGCTGGCTAGGATCTGGAGTAATCCAGTGGCAAATATACCTCTGTTGCTGCTTTTTGGTATGGAGGATTTGGGGCCCCGATGGGTGGCATCCTTACTCAAGATGGATAAGAGTGTTGAGACAGTGCATTTAGAATACCTGGGTGTCTTACAATAAGCCTACTCTGGGGCAATGGAAGACCCTGGCCATCCAGACCTTGGTGTTGGAGCACCTCACCTACTAGGTTACTATGTAGAAAAAACCTAAGAAGGCCAAAGCTCATCGTGACTATCTCCTACAATCATGTGGGCATACTAGTTACGTCCGTTGCCCCGGTTTAGATGGTTATCGAGTCTATCTTTGAAGACATCAAAATTCTCAGCTTGGACTGCATTGTGTAGGTGGGAGTTCCATAATTTTGCTGCTCTGATGGGGAAGTAGCTACCTCTTTTTTGTGTGCTAACCAGGAATGACTAGTTGCTACTTATGGCTTCTCAAGTTTACATCACGGTGCATAAACTGGAGCCCACACTGGGATGTGAGGACCAGATTTTGTAGGATTTTGTAAAGCTGAAGTAAGTCTCCCCTACTTCTTCTTTCTTTAAAACTGACCAGTCCAGTTTTGGACAGCCTATCATTGTTTGGAAGATGCCTTAAATTAGGGATTAACTTTGTGAGCATGTGCTGAACTTCTTCAATGAAATTAATGTCCCGTTTCAGATGGGGTTCCAGAATGGGGAGCAATAGTCTAAATGGGGCCTAATATAAGTTCTGCATAGTGGGATGATACAATATTCACTTTTATTGACAAGGGAGCGCTTGATACAATTTAAGATCATGTTTGAGGTTTGTATGACTTTTTTACAATGCCCACTTGAGGAAAAGGAGTTGTTTATAATTATCCCTATGTCCCCTTCTTTCATTACTGCTGTTAGTATTTGGTTTTGTATTTTATGATTACGTTGAGAATATTTCTCTCCATATGTAGTACAATGAATTTGTTTAAATTTAGGGACATTTTGTTTTCCTTTGTCCAGAGTTCTATTTCCTCAAGATCCTTGACCAGGGGTAGTTGTTTTGCTGTAATGTCAACCTCCCCACCAATTTTAGTATTGTCACCAAATTTTACTAGGTGGTCCTTGATGTTATTATTAATGTCACTGACAAAGATGTTGAACAGGATCAATCTGAGGAAAGATCCCTGTGGAACTCCACTGCTTACCTCTGCCATGTTAGAGAAGTGGTCACCTACCCTTACATGCTGTGTTCTTCTCGTAAGCCAGTTATTGATCCATCTTACCAGTGGTTTACTTTACCCGAGTTTTGTGAGTTTGCCAATTAGTTCTAAGTGATGGACTTTGTCAAAGGCCTTACCAAAGCCCAAAATGGTTACACCAATTGGTGTTTTGTTATCCAAACTAATTCCAATGTTGTTATAAAAGGAAATCAAGTTGGTTGTACAAGAACGGCCTTTTGTGAATCCATGTTGGTAACTGTCAGAATATTCTAGTGATGCTAGTTCCTGTTCTATTCTATTCTTTACCAGTTGTTCCATTATTTTACTAAGAACAGACGTTAGGCTAATTGGCCTGTAGTTGGCCACATTCCCTCTTTCTCCTTTCTGGTGTATCGGGACCACTACCGATGTTCTGCAATCTATAGAGACTTGACGGATGTTAATGATTTATTAAATATTATAGTTATGGGATGTATCAGACTAAGTGCAGATTCAATTATTATTCTCAGGCTTAAGTTATCTGGTCCAGCTGATGAGTTTGTCCTAAGTGTTTTTTTATAGCTATCATGGTTTCATCTTTTGTGAAGGGAATAATGCTTAGGGTGTCACTATGATCGTTAAGGGTAATGGGTTTGGGGTTAAACACAGAACAGAGGTAGTTGTTAAAGACTTGGGCAATGTCGCTCTCATCTGTAATTGTGACATTATTTATAACTGTTGGACCCAATTCATTTGTTATGTTCTTTTTGCTGTTGACATATATGTCAAATGATTTGTAATTGTCCTTTGTGCGCGTAATTTTGAACTCCACCCTGTACTTTTCAGGTTTTATTAATTTTTTGAGTTTTTTTCAGCTCAGTTTTATAATTACTATAGTTTTCAGAGTTGTTGGTGTTTTTTAGCTTTGATTATGCAACTTAATTAGCTTTGATTTGTTTCTTCACTACTCCAGATAACCATATTGGGATTCTCCCTTTTTAGGGCTGCAGGTAGGCGGAGCCTGCAGTCCTATTGCATCAACTCTAAAAATGAGCTACAGGATTCAGACCATAGAACACTTCCTTTGGAGTTTTCAAATGATCCTTCTACTTCTTTGCAGCCCTTCAATTTAACCTTTGCAGTGCTGCAGACTGAACATCTATCCAGAACTCAATCAAATAGATTCATTCTAATTCTTTTGGTAGCCTAGGGATTAAGAAACAAATGCTTGGGAAAATCACCTCTCCTCTCCATCCTTGTAGTGCTTCAGTGAGTATAAGAAATACATGTTTCATTTGAATCCAACTTGGTAAACAGCATTTTTAGAGCTAATGCAAGTGGGCTGCATACAGTCATCATTCTGTCTGTAGCTGGAAAAATGGAGTACCATGGCACACATTTTGGAAGTTTTCAGTGTATCCTTCTACCCTGCCTGCAGTATATAGCAATGTTTCTAGAGCTCCTTAAATAATTGTGCCTCTTAAAAGAACTTAAGGCAGTAATGGCTGTAATTTCTATTGATGCACTTTCATCATTTCAAGAGCATGTAAGATAAATAGCTATGGAACAGCTAACTTCCACAAACAATGAAAAGATTATTTCTTTTTAATGGCACTCCTTTTCCTGCACGCAAGCATATTTACCTGATTCTGTACTATATGTGTTGATTTCCTGCAAAATATGTCTTTAAAACTAAGATATTTATAATAATTAGATAGTTAATGTAGTTGTGTGCTTTTTTTTGGTATTTTAATGGTTTCAACTCCCCCTGTTCTCAGATTACCTTGCAATACATTTGAGTCTTAACTGTTGATTATGCTGGTCATTAATCTTCAGCCTTCTTATTTGCTCTTACAGGGTTTTAAATAATTGATTAGCAGTTTTTTTTTCTTGGGACAATGCTAACTGTACAGAAAGCATTTATATAGGTTTTCTAGAAGTGTTATGGTTGTTAAACACAGTGAGGCAAGCGCTATGCATTTTCACAATGTTTTAGCACTTTTATGAGCAAAACGCTAATCAATTTTTGGAGTTCAATAAAACCCTGTCTTATATACATAAACATTGATATTTTATTTTCTTCTTCAGTACCATAAAGGCATTGGGCCAGATATTCAAAAGGGTTGTGCCATGCGCAATAGGTTTGCGCATGCGCAAGTCCGAATTTGCGCCATTCTGCGATATTCAGCAGGAGGCAGTTGCGCCACTGAAAACAGGCTGAGCAACAGCACAATGCAAATGAAGGCATGCGCAACCGAAGGGGGTGGATCCATGCATAAAGAGCGCAATGCGATATTCAAAGGCTTGCGCAATGCGCAATAAGCGGAACAGCCGGAAGGTGCGCGCCACGCGAAATGAGCCAAAATAAAAGGCTCAAGTAAGAGGCGCAAGAACGCTACAGGGATGCCAAGCGAGACAGACAGAGAGAGACAGACGCGACAGTTCAGAACAGGCAAGGCAGGGAAGTTGTGTGGGCCATAGGCTGCAGAGGCCAGCGGGGTACCGGTGCAGTGAGAGGTAGCAGTCAGGACAGCGGGGGTAACAAAGCAACATCAGCCGGGGTCACAAGCCAGGGAGATGGACAGTGCCAGCTTCCACATGGAAGCTGTAATGAGGGGGGTGAGAATGCATGCTGCAGGGGGACGTGGCCTTGGAAGGGCCTGTCGGCGGTACGCCCCCAACAAGCAGTACCGTGCCCGCATCAGCTTTGAGCTGTACACAGATGTAGAGATCATGGGCCAGTACCACCTGAACAGGGCAATACTGAGGCAGCTCTGTGAGCTGTGCAGTGATGTGATGCAGGCACCCACACGACGGAGTCACGCTCTGTCAGTGGAGACCAAGGTGACAGCCTGCATGTGCCTGCTTGCCACGGGCACTTTCCAGAGGCTGACAGGGGACACCACAGGCATCACACAGTCGGCCACATCATGCATCCTCACCCAATTCCTCAGCGCATTGCTGCCACATGCTGCGGAGCACATCCATTTCCCCAGGACCACAGCAGAGCGTACAGCAAACATGCAGGAGTTCCACAGGGTAGCACGTATGCCTGGCATGCTAGGGGCCATAGACTGCACCCATGTGGCCATTCGCACACCACCTGGCCCCGATGGGGCCACATATAGGAACAGGAAGGGCTATTCCAGTGTCAACTGCCAGGTGGTGTGTGATGCCACTGGGCAGATAATCAATGTCTGTGCCACACACCCTGGTGGAGCACATGATGTCTTCATATGGTATCAGTCCGCACTGTGCCATCGATTCGAGAGTGGGGACATCCCCACTGGCCATCTAGTGGGTGAGTACGCATGTAGGAATTGCAAACGTGGGGCAAGGGTGGGAATGCCACAGGTGCTATGGTAGTGGCACACAGGGATATTGGCAATATGGACCTGAACATGATACTTATCTCCACCATCTCCACACAGGTGACAGCGGATACCCACTCCATCCTTGGCTGCTCACACCATACCGGCGCCCCATGACCCCATCACAGCAACACTATAATGAGGCACATGCCGCCACATGCAACAGCATCAAGTGGGTGTTTGGGATGCTCAAGGCACGCCTGAAGCGCAAGCACCTCCGGCCTTTCAGCACAGCCCTCAAGGCCTGTGGGACATTCTGGCCTGTTGTATCCTGCACAACATGGCCAAAGACTGTAGGATAGCCATTCAGGTCGAGGAAGGGACAGCAATGGGGACGCCAGCGGTGCCAGTGATGATGGTGATGAGCCCCCTTGGATGGCGGGACCCCCGACTGATCCGGCAGGCCCAGCTGCACTGGACACCATCACAGAGGAGCATTATGCACGACACAGGTAAGTCAAGGGCCATGTGCAACCAAACCGTCCAGGCACAACCCACAGGCACACAGAGTAACACACCAGGGTGCATGACGGCAAAGGGAGTGGAAGGTCCAGGCACACAAACACACCATCAGGGAGGTGTGAACAGTCATGGGACACACACACACACACCAGGCACCAAAGCATACATGGGCAGGTGTACAGCAGAGCAGAAACAGACATGGCAAACACACAGATCACAGACCACACCCACCACCTGTACTGTCCAATCCGTGTGTCAGATGCTGGGCACCCTTGCCTTGGTGTACAGTACAATGCAGGCATCATCATGCACACACACCTGTGGACAGCAGTCGGGATGGTGTGCAGGGGTCCATGTCGGCGTGATGGGCAGGGCACCCACCAGTGCACTGCCCACCATAACGCACATTGCACAGGGCAGCACCAGACAGGGCCCACACTGGGAGACAGGTCAGTCATGTTGCACTGTGTCACGGCCACCGCGGATGCATGGGTGGCCCCACCGTGACCCAACAGCACTGGCAGGCTGAGCAGGGGCCACATGAGGTGGCACCGATGGACCACCAGGGGTCCCACTGCACGATCACGACCTTGTCCGCACAGGGGTCTGCAGCATGCCAAACATACCTGCACCAGGGGTGCTCGGGATGCCCACAGCAGAACCCAGCATCGACAGGCTGGGTGTCGCATGACGCCGGGAATGGGGAGTGGAGAGGATACTGTGTGGGGTGCGTGGTACAGGGGCACCTGCTAGGGGCACCTGCTTGTGTGCCCAGTGTAGCCACGACAGCGACCAATGCCTGGGTCTGCCTGTCAATGGTGGCTTTCACATCCATCCACATTTGGACCATCTCTGCAAGGATCAGAGCACAGTCCCTGCTGTGCCGCTCCACAGCCACGCACAGTGCCTCCACGGACGTTGCAACCTGCCTTTGCTGCTGTACTGATTCCCGCAACAGGCGGGTGTGCTCTTCAAATGGGTACTCTGCCACAATGGCATCCTGTCCCCCAGGGTATGGAAGGTCCTGATGCTCAACACCCCTTGAGGGTGGGCGCTGTTCACCAGGACCAGGAATGGGCATATGAAAGGGCGGTGTGCATGTGCCACCGATGGACACTATACCCCCAGACCTGGTGAGTGACTGCTGCTGCTGCCCCTCCAACCGCTGTGCCCCAGGGACCACTCGTTCCACTGCTGTGGCTGCAACAGTGCCAGACACCTGCACAGCCACCAGTGCTGCCCCACCGATGCTGACAGGCACAGCCTGGGACTGTGCCGACATGCTGGCACACACGTTGGAACCAGCTAGGCCCAGGGGCACGTGCTGGCCTGCTGTGTGTCCATCATGGGACACACATGTGTCACTGCCCATTGCAGTCCTTGCATAATCAATGGTGCAGATACGTGCTACAGCCACAGTCACAGTGTGCTGGCATGCTTGCATGCCAGACTGCTGAGACACAGGCTGTGCACCCCCCACACCTGACTCACCGACAACAGATGTGGCAGCCAGGCGTGCATGCTGGTACAGTGCATGCTGGCTGGCGACAGAGGTGGATGGACCCTCCTCCAACTCCGGCAGGTCTTCCTCACTGCCTGGTCCCACCACCACCGTCCTCTGAAGATGAACAGGATCTGTAACAGAAAGTGAGGACATGTGAGTGCATGTGAACAACCTCCCCCCACCCCAACACCACCGCCATGTCATACCGTGCAGTGATGGGCTTCCACCTGTCTGGAATCCACCTCCTGGTATGCCCTCAATAGCACTCCACTGCATTGATGCAGCCAGTCAGTCCTCAGCCGGGGTCAGCTCCGCCACCGCTGGCTGGCACCTGCCTGTGCCAGCACGTGCCACCCTGAGGGCTGCCACCTTCTCCTTCACCCTCCTGCAGTCTGTCCCCATCTTCTTTTTGCAATCCTGCATGGAGCACTGGTGGCTTCCGTGCAGGTTCACTGCCCGAGCTACCCCCTCCCATGCAGCCGCCTGCGAGCCCAGGTGGTGCCCGCCGTCCACTCAGTAGTGGCTCCTCTTCCAGGTAGGCCTGGAAGGGGCCTCTGTTCCGCCGTGGTGAGTTGGGCCTCCTCCTCGCCCACCATCCTCACCCTCACCTTGGCTCTGCTCGGTCATGTCGGTCTGTATGGGTGAGTGGACACCTGTCACTGTGCAGTCTACAGCGTTATCCCATGACCATTGGCCAGAACATCACACAGCATGCAACTCACCTCTCACCTGCAGTAACTGAATCTGGCCAGCGCAGCCCAATGTCGCGTATTCATAGTGCAATGCATGAAAATTAGGAGTAGCGCGACTTTAATGACATGCTAATCGCGCCACTGCACCTTTGAATGGCTGATCAGATCATTTGCATGTGTCGGCTGAATATCGCGCTGTTGCGCTTTGCGCAATACGGTTGAGCCGGCTGAGCCAATGGTGCATTTCTGTGACTGTGTGGTACACTGCATTGCGCATGCCCAGGTAGCTTACGCAGGTGTCTGCCATGCTGATGATGTGCTGTGCGCGATCAGCTATTCAAGCCACGGCCACCATTGTGCCAATGGCGCTACAGCGCTGGTCACCATATGGCGCTGTGGCAGTACTGCGCAATAGTCCACTGTAGCACTGGCACGCAGGTGTCCGATCGCCCAGGATGTGTGGATGTCCGATGGCACTGTGCGTGGCCTTGCGCCACTGACCCATGACCTTGTGCCCTACACTTTGCCCCTGGCTGTACGTCTGCCATGTATGCGGCTCTGTCGCGCTGTTCGGTGACAGCCTTGATGCGGCTCAACAGAGCTGTCGAACAGTGTGATGAGCAGTGATGGAATTGTATTGCGCCAACACATTTCCACGTGGGGTTGCCTTTACTGTGGTGCCATATTGCCACTGTACATTTGAAAATGGCACGCGGGAGAGCACCACAATGGGGGCTTTGGAATTAGCTAACCTGGTGGCTGTGGTGGAGCCTCACTATGGCTCACTGTTTGAGGGAGTGCCCCTGCAGGTGCCACGCACCCATGTGTGGCAGCAGGTTGCCGCTGCCCTGGAGCAGGCCACTGGGCAGAGGAGGACCCCAGAGCAGTGCAGGCACCGCTACGGTGACCTGCAGAGGAGGGAACGTGCTCTGCTTGCACACCTCAGGTCGCGTGCCAGGAGAGGCATTGTGCCCAGGCCAGGTGGGTGTGCTGTGTATGCACTGGTATTGTCTGTATGGGTGACTGTGTAATGTAATCTGTGCATGGGGGTGGGTTGGGCTGTGGTTTGCTGTGAGGGTGTTTGCAGGTGTGTGCTGTTTGGGTCTGGTTGTGTGGGCAGGCACACTCAATGGGGCAAGGGGCTGTCTGCTTTGGGATCTCACTGATGTGTTTCTCTTCCTTTGTCTCCTACAGGCATGGAGGAGCGAAGGCGGGCACAGGCTGAGGCCTGGGATGGTGGTGCCAGGGTGGCTGGTGGAGGAGGTGTGCAACAGCCACAGCCACAGCAGCAGCAACAGCAGCAGCCACAGCCGCAGCAGCACCTGCTGCAGCGGCTTGATGACGGTGAGTGTCATTACATCATGGATGCTATTGCATGCTGGGGGGGCACGGACACCTTCCATGGACAACACTACCATGCATGCAACATGTGACAGTCATCACTGTCCAGTGGCACTGCATATATGTGTGTGTGTGTGTGTGTGCATCACTGGTGGTCCATGCATGCACCAGGCACATGGCTGTGGCACTAGCATCCCACCACGTAGCCATGTCACTGGGCAGCCTTGGTTGTGCTGTGCTGGACATGGGCGGTGTGTGTGTGCAGTGGTACACATGGCCATTGCTGGCTGGTTGGGCTTGTCTTGTGCACGGTCACTGTGGGTGGGTGCAGTCCATCACAGGAGGCGGGCACTGGCTGTATGCCATGCATGATGGGTGGGATTCAGGGATGTGGACAGTCACAGCCATTGACTCTGTTCCTTGTCCTTGGTATCCGGATCCTGCGCTTGTTGGAGCAGGGCATGCAGAGGCTCACACAAGTGGCGATGGACACCCATGCATTACTCCTCGACCTACAGCAGCATGGCATGTGGTGCCGGAGGAGGCCACAGGCACAGCACCAAGTGGGAGGAGGGCAGGCTGCCAGGCAGTAGCCAGTCGTCAGCGGACCCCGCCTTCCCTCTCCCAGTTGTTCACCCCTGCCCCTTACCCACCCCTACCTCATACCTATACCCCCAACCCTGCTTTGCACATATGTTTGTGTTTGTTGTTCTCGTTATGCTTCTTAATTACATTTATATTTTGATATGAATGCTGTGGTGGTCTCTGATTTGCAGCTGGCTATCGGTGCTCAGTTGCAGTGGTGTGCATGACGTCAGGTGTGGTATGGTCATGGGTATGTGTGTGCAGGTGTGTGGGGCGGTGTCTCTGGTGTGGGTGAGGCTTCCACTCAGTATTGCTGTCTGCTGCCACCCACTGCTGGGTGGTCATGGTGGGTTTGGCTTGTGTGGTTCTGTGGTTCACGAAGTTGCAGTGTTCGGGGAGGGCCCTGGGGATTCCTGCAGTGCTGGTCATTGTGCATGGGTGATGTCTTGGGGTCACAGTGCTGGGCATGCTGTGCAGGGAATGAGGGCACTGGGTGGTTCGCCCCTTGTGTGCCAGTCTCGGGTTGACGGTAGGTATGCAGTAGCACACCAGGATGTGCTTTATTTGCTTGTCCCCATGGCCCAGTGGCTGCTCCATCCCTCCCCCAGTTATGCTGTGCTTGGGGTGTGGGGTATATTGTTGGTTCGGCAGTGTGTCCCTGTGCCCATCTGTAGCATGAGTGGTGTGCCCCTGCCTACCTCCCTGGTTGTGCAGTTCCATTGCTATGCTGCTGGGGGTGTCTTTGCTTGCCCTATAGCGCCTCTGGATTGCTCAGCTGGGCTGGCCTTGTTGCGCTATGGTGCATCAATTCTGCTCAGCTTCCCCTTCTTGGTTGCGCTATGGCGCATCACATCTGCTCAGCTTCCCCTTCCTGGTTGCGCTATGGCGCAGTTTGTGCGATATTCAGATGTAGGCTGCTTGTGCAATTGGCCTTGCTCCATGTTTGAATATCGCGACGATTGCGCATGTGCGCAAGTGACTTGCGCTTGCTCCTGCTGTTGCACACTTCTTGGGTGCAGTTTGAATATCCAGCCCATTGTGTTTTTGCACAGCTTTGTGCAAATTCCTCACCTCTTTCATTTAATTTTTCTGTCCGTTGTCCACCTCCATGTTTACATTTTTTATTTCTATTTGATCACGTTTCATAGTACAGTATGTAATGCTAGCAACAGTGACAGCTCCAACTTGCATTAGTTACCAGGGCACTGGCTAGGCACTGGAATGGAAAGCATATGTGCATATTCATGCTTGCTTCTTGGGGTATTTGAACTAATGATGAATGTTATGTTTCTAAAAATAAAAATACAAATTCCATGTTTTTTACAGGGGATGGCCCTGCTTCTCCTGCCTTGGGGTGGGGTATGGATTGGCTGGCTTTTCTTGGCTTGGGAGGGAAGGGGATGGCCCTGCCCCCTGCTTTCTCTAGCAGGAGAAGCTGGGCCACATGACCCAGAAGATAGGGCCACCCCCAAGCCAGGAAGAGCAGGGACACCCCCAAGCCAAGAGAAACAGGGAGATACCCTTCCTCCAAGCCAAAAGAAGCAGGGTCATCCTCACCCCCCAAGCTGGGAGAATCAGGGCCCCCCAAACCAGGAAAAGTAAAGCTATTCCCACCAGGGCAGGAGAAGTATAGCCTTCCTCATCATCTGAACAAGAAGGAATGGCCATCCCAACCCTTTACAGCATGTATCCACCTACCAAAATAGTCCTTAATGGATTGGCCACCTGCAGTGGCAGACCAGGAGATTGAGGGCTATGTATTGTCTCTTTTGAGTCTCCCCCCTCCTCTCCCCACAGTACTGAGACATTTTCAAACAAACCCATCCACTTACCTTAACAAAAAGGCACAAGCAGTCAGAACTCTGTCACTCAGGTTCTGCAGGCAGTTTCTTTCTTGGTTGTTTTTGCTACTGGCAGGACTTTTACTTGAGGGTCTGACTCTGTGCTGGGCAGGGTGGCTAGCTGGCGCTGCACACTCTCATTACCGACCAGACTGTGCTCTAGTATTTTATGAAAAAAAGTCACAGCAGTAGTACAGAGTAATACAGCTCTTTTAAGATTAGCTGTACTACTGGGTGGGTGGGGGGCTTCTGTGCTGTAGCTTGCAAGCAATGGCAATGCGGTTCTAGTTTGGTGGGCATGGTTGGTTGGGTGACTCCTGATTCAGGTAGCTAGGCAGTCACCAGGAGCCAAGCTGCAGTGCCACTTCCTGCCCCCAATTATGGGGTAGGGTGGTAAACTAAAATGAAAGCAAATAGCCACTTGCTGATCAATCCTGTTGCCACCAGACTTCCTCAATTCTGACACCAAGTGCCTAAGCCTATAGTCAGACAGTAAATGAAAAAAAGTAAGCAAACAATAACAGCCAAACCCCAGTGCTGCCAAACCTCCATTGTAACACTAAGTGCCTAGCACCCCCGTCCAACAGTCAATAAAAAAAAAAAGTAAGCAGACAATGGGAGCCCATCTACAGTGATGTTTTAGAAAGAAACGTTGGTTGTTTTCTGCATTAATCTATTGTAGCAATGCTCCCTGCTATTCATTGTACTATAATTCCACATTTGTGTACATGCCATTTGTACATCAAATAAAAAGCAGTGTTATTCCATAGTCAGCAGAAAAACTTTAACCTGCTAATTAGAAAAGCATATGGGAATTCATAGGATGAATACTAAAAACAACAAAAGTGCAGTAGTGCAATGAATATCAGGGAGCAATGCTATGCCATATTGGTGCAAAAACAACTAATCCAGAAGCAGAGTTTTATCAGAGTTAGTAACTTAATGCAGAAATGCCCTTATATCATCTGTCACTGGGTCTGAATAGCACTTGTATGAACAGTGCTGTCAATAACAGCACCTTGCATACAGCATTATGCAGAAACAGGAACAAATGTGGCAAGTAAAGGCAATGCCACTGGTAGCAGTCAGAAAGCACACTGACAATTGCTACTAGTCCAAACACTTATTTAAGTGGGGGCTGTGCCCCCCACATCCCCTCTTAACTAAAATAATTAATTCTGTGTTGGAGTTGGTTTACAGGAGAAAAACACAATTTTGAATGCCAGGATTAGAACCTTGGTCTCCATCACCATTGTGGCCAAGCAGCCCCATGTCTCATTCCTCTCTGCCACAGGAGTAGCTCATCCACCATTTTCAATTTCCCAGCCCTTGTCTTCTTCCTAGTACTATGGACAGTGACCTGGGTAGTGCTTACTGCACAGCACTGTTTAAACCGTCTCTGTCTGTGATACACCATTCAGACATTGCTGTTTTTCCTTATGCTATATTTGTAGTGCTACTGTAACCAGATATTATATTATGCACCACCAGTGATGTGTACAAATAAATTTGAAACAATGAATATGATGCATCCTCAGGAGACGAGGAGGCACTTATAAATTTACAGCCGGCAATTAAGGTAATGAAAAGTATATCAAATCTGGTTTAAACTACCCAAAAGGCATATTTTCACAGTTGGCTAGTGCTTGTAATTATAAAAAAGCTTTACATATAAACTACAATATCTGGAAATATAAACCATATAGAAATCCATTTTGTGGATGTTTGAGTGAAGCAATGAGGATATAAAATTGAAAGGTATTCAATTAAATATATCTCTTCTATTGACAGACATTTTCTTTAGATCTGTGGAACCAATGAACTATGTAGTACAATGATTCCAAATGTCAGGAATCAATTCTAAAACATTATATAAAAAGTAGGGCATTATTATATCAGATGCTCAGCCATAATGGATCTATACCTTGGGGGCTCGCTATAGCTCAGGTGTGAATGATTTCTGTAGATAATCTTTATTTCCTGCATATAAACATGGCAAGCAAGCTTTGCAACAGAAGTGTTTCTTTTAATTGTATTACAGTGGTAGTTATCGTACAGTTGCCTATCTTGGGGTACCACCGAGGCACTCAAGTTGCAGCTGGCATTGACTGTAATGTGATTCTGCCTCATTCTGCCTCAGTATACCTAGGTACCTACAGTACTGAGAAACGTCTAGGTATACTTCAGTACTGAGACACTTTTCTATGGCTACCACTGTATGATTATGACTAAATGAGCCTCTGATATAGTAATGTCCTACTATTAATTATTTTTTAGAATATATGCCTGACATTTGTATTTTGTATTGCAGAGTTCATTGGATTCACAGTGCAAGAGAAAATGTCTCTCAAGAGAAGGAATATATATGGATGAACACCTAAACATTTTATATCCTAAGTGCTTCACCCCAACATGTGTAAAATGGTCTTTGATATAAATGTATATTTACTGTTATTGTTGTTTATACGTAAAGTTTTTTTAATACTAACATTTTAGTTTTTTTATTTGAGCTTTTTTTTTTTTTGCACCCCACTCCACTGCAGGGCCATCCGCCTGGTCATGGACCCCTCTGCTGTGACATCCCCACATGAGCCGCTCTTCCAGGAACCCCTGGATTTCCCCCCAGGGTGGGGACATGGCACCTGGCCCTAAGGTGCCATGAACACAGAGGTAGGGTGGGAGTCGGCCTGGGGAGCCAATTTGCAGCCGAGGGGCAGGCATCCTAGAGGCAGCAGGGCAGGCATAGATTTTTCCCCTGTCAGCAGGGGGCAGGAATGTGCAAGGATGCCAGTATCCATCCTGCCCCCCCGAAACCTTTCTGGCACCGGTCACTATGGTACCCCTGGCATCTGCTAGGGGTCCCTCATGCTCCAGAGACATCCCGCACCTTCCCCCTGAGAAGGAAAGCAGTCCATAGGATGCTCAATCCATCTCCTCCTGGCTGGCCCTCTGATGACCTAGGTCCATTCCCAAACCCGGGTCGCCAGCTTTGCAAGCGGAATTCCAACCACTGCACCAGTGGGCTGGCAGTAATACTATCATCTTCTAAGCAACTGTTGAAAATATGCCTTGTGGGTAGTTAATACCAGGTCTGATGCCAGTTGTAACTTTGAGTCTCCTTGTATCCTAAGGATGACCCACATTCCTCTCCATCAGCCCTATTGGCTCTGGCCAGAATTTGTTCATTGTGCTTTTGAATTACAGGGACATAATCAGATTCAACTGCCAATATGCATTTTTTTTAGAAAAGTAGAACTGTCTTCTACATTCTTAAAGGGAGAGAAGAATGTTTTATTGCTACCTATGGTGGGTTTCTCCCACCAGCTGAAACCATGATGTTGCAAGAAGGCATAATCTAATGTGCTTGGGGGGAAGGACTAAGTGGTTAGAAACATAGAAACATAGAATTTGATGGCAGATAAGGACCGCTTGGCCCACCCAGTCTGCCCATTTCCCTACCTACTGGATAAGCTGCAGATCCTAGTTAACCAGCAGCCTACTTCTTCCTACCCCCACCCCCTAGAATGGCCTTATGACTGTCCCATGCATGCTTGAATTCCACCACTGATTTTGACTCCACAATCTCCTCCGGAAGGCCGTTCCATGCATCCACAACCCTCTTTGTGAAAAAATACTTCCTTAAATTACCTCTGAGCCGCCCCTCCATCTTCAAATTGTGCCTCTTGTTCTTGCACACCTCTTTTTGAAAGATGCTACCCTCTTGGACTTTGTTGATTCCTTGAGGTACTTGAATGTTTCTATCATGTCCCCCCTCCTCCTTTCCTCGAGGCTATACATATTAAGCTCCTTTCGTCTCTTCTCATATGTCTTCTGGTGCAGACCCTGCACCATTTTAGTGCCCTCCTCTGGACAGCTTCCATCCTGTCTATGTCTTTGCGGAGACTGGGTCTCCAGAACTGCACACAGTACTCCAGATGGGGTCTCACCAGCTGCCTGTACAGAGGAATAATAACTTCCTGTTTTCTACTAGTGATGCCTCTCCCTATGCATCCCAGTATCCCCCCAGCCCTCCTTGCTGCCCTCTCACATTGCTTGTCCACCTTTAGGTCATCTGATATGACTACCCCCAGGTCCCTTTCCATTTTTGTTGTTGTTAGTATCTCACCCCCATTGTGTACTCTTCCCCTGGGTTTTTGTTCCCAGGTGCATTACCTTGCACTTCTTAGCATTGAATCTAAGCTGCCATACATTTGACCATTCCTCTAACCTTGCCAAGTCCCTTCTCATCCTTTCCACCCACCCTGTGCATCAACTCTGTTGCAGATCTTTGTGTCATCTGCAAAGAGACATACTTTTCCTTCCAGTCTCTCTGCAATGTCGCTTATAAAGACATTGAAGAGGACCGGTCCTAATACTGAACCCTGCGGTACCCCACTAGTAACCCTCCTTTCTTCTGAGTGGACTCCATTTACTATTATTCTCTGGGTGGAATGGGACCATGACCTGATGGATAAAAGCATTCAGAACAGCTGAATGATGTATTGCAGATTGCTTTTGTCACTTATTAGATTATATGAAACATTGCAGAATGAATTGCTTATTTTTCTTGTTTGTTACTCATTTCTCTGTTGTTGGCTGACATAGTGCTGTGTAATGTTTGTGTTTTTCACAAAATTAATAAAGAAATTATATAAAAAAAAAGTAAATAGTCAGTTAACACAATGCCAAACATGGAATTGGTCCCTGCAGATAACAATGGAGTGGTCATAAAAATGGACTTGCAAGTTTGAGTAATCCCACTGGTCACCTGGAACGATGGCCACAATGTCCATTAAGCTGGTGCCATCCTTAAAACCCTGGGAAGGCAAATCCATCCCTGCATGGCCATCCCACTCCCCGCCCTCCACCACCAACCCCCAAGTCACCCCTTGGCCCAGAACCCTCCACCCACTGACAACATCTTGGAATACCAGTCAGCCATGCACCCCACATTCCTTCTTCTTCTGGTCAGTCCTGAGTTTATATTATCAGGTAGGTGACAGGAATGCTCCTACCTTTGTTCTGCACAATGGATTTGGCTTTTTTTCCCCCTTATATTCTATTTATGCTCCTGTCCTCCGGGCCCTCTTCAGGCCGACCTTCCCAGCCCCAACATCCCGGAATTACCGGGGCTTACCTTTCTGCCCAGCCTGGGAGTAGAGCCTGCAGAAAGGAAGGCTTCATCCTATGGCCGGAGGATTGATTTTCTCCTCCATTTGTCTCCCTGATCCCTGTTGCATGAAGCACACGTACGTCCAAGGAAGTCCCACAGCACCCACCCCTTCAGTGCGCCCTACAGACCCACACTTCCCCCAGGTCTCCACCTGGGGGCAGTCATTCAGCGGGAGCACAACCCCTCCCGGGAGAGAAGATCTGTCCTCCGGATGCTCAATCCTCTCCCTCCCTCCTCGCCGACTCCCAACGGCCCAGGCTCATTCCCGAACCTGGGTCACCGATGTGGCATGTGGTGTGGCATCCGGTGCCTTAGCCCTCAGTGCCACTGGGCCAGCTTAGATTTGGCTTTTTATAAATCTGTGTGCTTGGTCCTCTTATGCGGGAGAACGGAGGTGTCTGTCCCTAACCAAATATCTGGCCTGAATGGTGACTCCCCCCCCCCCCGATAGGCTGCAGGAGTTGACTCCAGTCTCTGGTGACCCAATGGCCACATAGCCCACTGCTCCACCCCATCGTAGTAGCCCAGGGACCATTACTCCAGCAAGGTCATGGCTCTGCCATGCACAGTATCAGCCTGGCTCTTATGTCTCATGGATGCGGGGCTGCATGTCGGCTTGCACTTCCAGACCCATTATGAAAGTAAAGACATTGTGTGATGTTAGCAGGTCTGTCAGGACCTCCAGCCTACTGGGGGGGAGCAAGCACCAAATGAAACAGAAGCCTGGAGAAGCAAGTCAGTAGTAAGGTGAGGGGTAAGGACTCACCTGACCATCACAAGGTTAATAGCATGATGTTGGAGGACACTGTAGGTTGCAGTGTCCATGTCTCATTCTTGGGTCTTCTGATTCTCCAATGTGGTTCTGTTTCCCCTGGGACACTGTATTATCTCCTGCATTGTGGCTGCAGAGTGCCGATGCCTCCCATCAGTCATTTCCCATGTCTGTCATGAAATTTTTGAAGCCAGGGTCTGCAAGGACAATTTAGTCAGTGGAGCAGAGACGTGATCTCACTGGTTTTAAAATCCACAGCACCTTGCTTAGCTGTGAGCTATGCGACTTGCCCTTCCTTAAAATTTACTACCCATTTAGCCAAATAGGGTGTATAGAATTTAATGTTAGCAGTTTAGAGGATTTTCATGAAGGGGAGATAGGCACTCCTCTTATTCTGCCACATACCCGGGTAGTCATTGTCCAGATAAATCCTAGCATCTTGAAAGTGAATCTCTGGCCTTCTAAGCGCTAAACAAAATGTCCTGCTTGTCATTCCAACAGAGGAACTGCACTACAATGGAATAGGGCTGAGCATCCATGGTCATGGGCTTTGGCCGCAGCGCCCAGTGTGCCACTTGATCTCCAGTGTCCGGTCTTGAGGGAACTGCAGGGTCATCCATATGAAAGTCTGCAAAACTGTAATTAAGTCCTGGCCCCCCAGATCTTCTGAAAAGACGTAGACATGCAGATTATTGCATTGACTTTGACTCACCGCATCCTACAACTTGTCTTCTATGTGTTGCACCATCATGTGTAGCTGAAGAATGGCTGCCTCTATTGTGTCTGAGCAGTAGTCTGTGTTTGTAATCTGCTCCTTGTGGTTGTCAGAATGCTTCTCCTACTTTGGGATGTCTGTTCAGAGGTGCTCATCCCATCATATTTCTGTGGTCCACCCCCTCCCATTGTCTAGGGGCAAACCGATGGTCCATGGGAGGGGGACGCACATTAGAAATATCCCACAGGTTCAGGGCATGGAAAGACAAAAAAAATATGGGCCTACCTGGAGACAACTTCAAGGTGGCAGGAAAACTCCAGGACTTATGGCCACCAACACACAGGGCATCCCAACTCCAGCAAGGATCCTCGGTCTCTAGATATCTTCATTCTTTGGTCACAGGACCCCCACTGACCCCTGGGACCAGAGATGCAGGATTTAGAATAAAGCCCAACTGGAAAAAGAACTCATCAGAGGATTAAAACCTTCATGTTCATGCATTCCCAATTTACAAACTGAATCGACTCCAATATATTCTTTTTGAATCCAATCACTTTATTTCTCCTACGCCCAAATGATTCAGAAGGGCTACAGGGGTTCATGTGTGACTTAAATTCAAACCTCAGCTCCATGGGGCTAACTTTGTACAGCCAGAAAAATATAGCAGTTCTTTAGGCAGAGCAACATTTTTACATGGTTCATAAAACAGCAGACCTAGATATTTTCCAAGGACCAGAAACCATCTACCTGGATTGTGAAGCTCCACTGATTCCACTGGCAATGGTAAGTACCTAACAGAGCTTCCTACTGGAATACACTGGAGTCCTCATTTTTTCCTCAAAAACAGGGAGGTGTACAGCTTCTCCCCAACCCATTCCCTGACTCTCTATTCTGGACTTCCAGGGACATGGATGATGCGGTACCAGACAAACCCATCGCACCATACCCCCCTACTCTCCTGCCAGGTCACTTTCCTGGTCTGCCTGGTCTCCCCAGACCACTACTAGCTCCCTCCAAATTCTGGATCAAGTCATAAGACAGTGTGCGCAGTCTAAACCCTGCATAGCTGTACATTTTTTTCACCCATCCTGTTGCCCAATATGTGCAACCAGCACTAGGGGAGAAAAATACCTCCAGGGCACTCCACGGCCCACTCAGCTAAAGACCGGCAGCCCCAGGCATGTCCTGCAAAACAGGCCCTATAGCAGGTAAAGGGTCCCCCAGCCCCACTCATCAGTGAAACCCTAGGCCACCTTGCCACGCAGAAACATAGAAACATAGAAGCCGACAGCAGATAAGGACTGCAAGGCCCATCCAGTCTGCCCATTTTTTCTACCTTATAAATGTGCCATAGGCCTTTACGCTGTCAATGACCTATTTATTCATATTCATCTGTATTACTCCCTTATGCCTATCTCATGCCTGTTTGAAGCTCTGCACTGTATTCATATCCACCACTTCATGAGGTAGGTCATTCCATGCATCCACCACCCTTTCTGTGAAAAATAACTTCCTCACGTTACCCCTTAATCGGCCTCCCTCTAATCTCATGCTGTGTCTGCTTGTCCTGTTATTTTTCTTATATTGAAACATGTTAGACTCTTTAACCTTGTTAATGCCCTTAAGGTGTTTGAATGTTTCGATCATATCACCTCTCTCCCTCCTTTGTTCTAGGGTATACATATTGAGCTCCATTAATCTGTCCTCATATATTTTATGATGCAGTTCCTGTACCATTTTGGTTGCCCTTCTCTGGACTGCCTCCATTTTGTTAATGTCCTTGTGCAGGTGCAGCCTCCAGTACTGCACACAGTACTCCAGATGGGGCCTAACCAGTGTTTTGTAAAGAGGGATTATTACCTCCCTCTTACAACTAGTGATACCCCTACTAATACACCCTAATATCCCCATAGCCTTACCTACTGCTTTAGTGGTCTGCTTGGATGATTTCAGGTCATCTGTGACAATGATGATGCCAAAGTCTCTTTCTTCCCTTGTGATTGCCAGCAACTCCCCTCCCAACCTATAGGTAGCTTCAGGGTTTCTCTTCCCTATGTGCGTGATATTGCACTTCTTTCTGTTAATTAGGACTGAGGCTGTGCCTGAACCAATCAGCCCACTTTACCATTAGCAGCCTATAACACCTCACCACTTGAGGCAGCATTGTCCCCCACCACCTATCACTGATTCCCATTACCCTAAACCTGTATATGTCTTTTGGTGTCTATCCTTTCTATCTCTCCTTCCTATTCTCCCCTAATAACCTCGCTCCTGTACTTCTATCTCTCCTTCCCACTCTACCCTAATAGCCCCGCTCCTGTACTGCCACAGACAGTTCCCCCGCTGCCTCGAAATTCCTGGCATCTCCCCTGATGGCTGTAGCAACATTAGAATGTATTGCCTCCTGCCTCTGTCATCCTCATCCTGAGCTTCCCAGTCACTGCCCATGGACTCACCCGCTGGCACCCTCGACTCAATTCCGCTCCCACTACTCTCCTGGCACAGAAACTCCACTGCACCCCCACTCGCCGCCACCTGTCTCCTCTCAATACCACCTTCCATGTCCAAATGCATTCCTCTCCTACCCTTCCCTCATCTTCCTGGCCACCCCTTGCACAGGCAGTACCCCAGAAAAAAAGCAACATGCACACATCACCAAACAGAGAACACTGGCCATCCTCAGAATCTTCGCTCTGCTGCTTCTAATGTCAGGCAATGTGCACCCTAATCCAGGCCCCATCTCAGTCAATCCGGGCGCCTCTCGCCATGGGCTAAGTATAGCTGCGATGAATATCTGCAGCCTATCCAGAAAAATAGCACAGCTTCAATGCTGAGTGCAGCTGCATGAACTGGATGTGCTAGCCCTCACTGAGACTTGGCTGTCAAAGAAGGTCCCGACCCCTCTGTAGCACTCCCTGGCCTCACCACTTATAGAGCGGACAGATTTGGCAAATGGGGAGTGGGGGTGTGCCATTTACGTGTGAGACTCACTGCTAAGCCAAAGCCTACCAGCACCCTCCCTGAACCACGGGGCACAGGCTCTAATGCTAAAAATCACTCCTGACACTACTAGAGCCCCTGTAACCATTACGGTGGTGTACATCCCACCACGTAACCAAGCCTCAACATTTCAATCTCTGGCAGACTATACCTCCAGCTTCCCACCTAAGACTGAGCACGTTATCTTGGGGAATTTTAATGTGAACTGGCTGTCAAGCTCGGCCTCCCCTATAAAGGACACCCTCTCAGCACTAGACCTGACTTAATTAGTCAACCAGCCAACCAGGGTTAATCCCAGAAATGGTTCTAGCACCCTCATTGACCTCTTACTCACCAAGCGCCCTAACAGAATCACAAACCTAACTGTACTGCCAGACTCATTAAGCGACCACTCCCCCATCCTCTTCACCTGGTTGTGTCTGCGGCAACTACCCTGACCAAGCAGTTTTCTCTGACACTGTCTTCAACCTGGAGGCCTCACTAAACTAAGGAGATACCTTGCCCAGTGTGATTGGTCCCCCATCAGACATGCCCCTTCCATAGATGTGGCCCTTGACTACTTCACCCACACATTCAACAATGCTTGTGATACATTTGCCCCACTCACAAAGATTCAATTCAAAAAACAAAATGCCCCCAGGTTACACCAGCACTGCTCAAGCAGCTGAAGAGCTGTGATGACCTCTGGTACAAAGCAATTTTCTCCGGTGTGCAGACGGACAGGCTGGCCTATAAAATGGCCAGCAACAAGTGTACCTGGGCTATTAGAATGGCCAAATCCAGCTTTGCATGTCCACCCTGGCCTCATCCTGGGGGAACGCTAGGTTGTTTTGGGATAACCTAAAGGAACTAAATGGAAAGTCCAAAATGCCTCCCCCACCCAGCTATCTGTCAACAATAATATTACATCAGACCCTCACACAATCGCCAACGGCCTAAATGCTGCATTCTCTGATCTGAGCGCAGTTCTGCCAAGCAACTTTTTTGACACCACCCCTAATTCCACAAAACCCAGCAACGCCTACCCCCTTTCTACCTCAGGGTCATTACTATGAATGAAGCAAGTTCTCACCTTAAAAAAGTGCCAGGGGTCTCAAACTACTGCATAGACTCCTTTGACATGAAATTCTTTAACTTGGTACTTGACTCGGTGCTATCTCCCCTGACTGATCTCCTTAACCTCTCCCTATGTCTAGGGCAGTTCTCAAGCAACTGGAAGATGGCCACCATCACACCAATACTGAAGAGTGGGGATCCCACATTGCCCAGTAACTACAGGCCCATCTCCATACTCCCTCCCCTTTCGAAAGCCCTGGAAAAAATCATTGCAAACCAACTCACAGACTACTTACTTGTACATGACATCCTATGCAGGGAACAACATGATTTTAGAGCCGGACACAGCACAACCACTGCCCTCATAGAGTTCTCCAACTCGCTGCACAATTCCCTAGATAAAAAGCTGCTAACAGGAGCCATATTCATAGACCTGTCGAAAGTGTTCAACACAGTCTCCCACACCCTCCTCATAAATACTCTTCGCTGCACAGGTCTGTCTCCTGGACCCATCATGTGGTTCACAAGTTACCTCACAGACAGGTCCCAATGTGTGAAGATAAACAGCACCCTCTTACCCGCTCTACCAATCTGCTCGGGGGTGCCTCAGGGCTCCATCCTTGGCCCACTGCTATTCAGCATCTTCCTGAATACCCTGTCCAAATCCTGCCCTTGTAACCTTCTACTCTACGCAGATGACATGGTAATGTATGCCTCTCACTTGGATCCCACAATCCTTAAGTCCTCCCTACAACTTGCCTTCAACCACATTGAACATTGGTTCACTGACCACAGACTCGTGGTCAATGTAAAAAAGACTAAATCAATGCTCTTTTACCACCGTCACAGTAAGGACCACAATGCCCAGCTAACAATCTTCTCCAAAACCCTCCTTCCACTGGAACAGGTCTACACCTATAAATATCTGGGCATTACCTTCGATCCTAATCTCTCATTCCACCCACATATAAGTAATCTTTCCTAAGGCATAAATATACGCAGAGGACTGCTGTATCGGCACAAAGCCTGCCTACCTCCAGAGGCCCTAAACATTGCTTTACCTCCTCTGTTCTCTCCCTTGTAGACTATGAGCTAACTGTCTACTTGGCCGTTGACCACACTGCACTAAATAAAATCCACCTATCCATTAACAAAGCCTGTAGACTCCTTGCTGGAATGGATAAGCGCACCCACAGCTGCACCCTGTATGCACTAACAAAGATCCTCACCGTAGACGAAAGAATACATTATCAAGCATGTCTCCTTACTAAGAAAATCCACCTAAGCCTTACTCCTACTGGAGTCTCAACCACCCTCCGAACTGCACATACCGCAGCAAACACCCGTGCGGCAGATAAATTAACGTGGGCTGTTCCCAGAGTCACAACCACCCTGGCACAATGGTTCTTCTCCTACAGAGCACCATCCTGGTACAATGAACTCCCCCTGGCCATCACCTCTATCTCCAGACTAGGGCCCCTTCAAAACAGCCCTCAAGAACCAAATAATCTCTACCCGCCTCTGCCTTTGCTCCCACTAATAAACAGATATCTGCCCTCAGACGGCAAGACCCTGGGTTAAAGATATCCCTGTCCCACTTCTGCCACTGTGTATTAACGACAATGCTGGTAATCCAACTGCTTGCATCACCTGCTAGCATTTAGGCCATGCCTTAATTTTTGATTGTACTGTTCACTGACGTGCACAAGCTCCCTGCAGTACTGTATAGCTACCATATCTGTATAGGTCTAGCAGCACTGTTCGCTTATCTCCTACTTATTGTATTCTGCCTATATTTGACACATATTGTTTATACCTGTTGTCTCTTCCTTCCTCCACCCCTCTGTAATATTGTGCAACGACTGCTTCTTGTTATGTTTTGTATTCTGACGTGGAGCCTTTGGAAATGAGTCTCTGACTCAAAGGTTGTAATCCGATTTTTCAATAAATAAAAAATAAAAATAAAATAAACCCCAGTTGCCATTCTTTTGACCATTTTGCCAGTTTTTTCAGATCTCTTCTCATTCTGCCACCCGTTCTGGATCATCTACTCTGTTGCAAATCTTGGTGTCATCTGCAAACAGGCAAACCTTACCTTCCAGGCCACCTGCAATGTCACTGATGAAGATATTGAAGAGGACTGGCCCCCAGGACTGATCTCTGAGGTACCCCACTTGTGACTTGCATCTCTTCTGACTGTACACCGTTTACCACCATTCTCTGTTTTCTGCCCCCCAACCAGTTTGCCACCCAGTTGACCAACTTCTGACCCACCCTCAGCCTACCCAGCTTATTAATCAATCTTCTATGTGGAACAGTATCAAAAGCTTTGCTGAGGTCAAGGTAGGTGACATCAACTGCACCCCCTTGGTCTACCACTCTGGTTACCCAGTCAAAGAAATCTATGAGATAAGTGGACAGGACCTTCCTGTTGTAAACCCATGCTGTCTTGGATTCTGTGCTCCCATGGAGTCCAGGTGTTGCACTATCCTTTCCTTAAGGAGTGCCTCCATAATCTTGCCCATTAGTGAGGTAAGACTGACTGGTCTGTAGTTCCCTGTCTCCTCCCTGCTACCACTCTTGTGGAGCGGGATCACATGAGCCCTTCTTCAGTCTTCTGGGACCTGTCCTGTGCTCAGAGACTCACTAAACAGTTCTACTAACGGCTCTGCTAGTTCCACCCTTAGCTCCTTTAGTACCCTGGGATGTATGCCATCAGGTCCTATTGCCTTGTCCACCCTGAGTTTAGTGAGCTCTTGTAGGACCCTTTCTTTTGGTTCAGGTTTCAGAGGCCCTGCCACCACCTACTGCAACCCCAATGACCCAGGCCCCACTACCAACTTACCAGGGCCTAGTCTGGATCCTGGGCCATGACACTCTGCCCCCTGCTTATGGTTATCTGTATAAGATTTGTATTATAAATAGATGGTATGTGATGGTCTGCCTAAGACACGCCAGTCAGCAAGTAAGCTTGACCTCTGACCTCAGGTGTCAGTGTGGCTAGAGCAGCAGGATGTGAGAAAAAGACTAGGGAAACCACTAATTAAAACATCCTTTCAGAGGGACAGTTTATTACCCCCTATAACCTGCTCCTGTTTTTGAAGTTGAAACTAAATATGAATTTTATGACCCTAGCAGGAAGGGAAGCCATCTAGTTGATCCTTTATGGTTTTCTCACCTTGCCAAGAACTAGTGACATGGTTGTAGGATTTGAAACAAAAGGGGATGTTTTGATCAAAGACTGTCATATTTGGGAAATGGCTAGTTGCTGATTTTCGCAGAATTAACATACAACCTTGTGGATAATTATGTTAAGAAGTTAAAGCTAGGAGGATCTAACAGTGACCTCATGGGTGACATCACCAGGAGGTGGAGAAAACTGACTTTTGAATATTGTTTGCAAGAGAAGTTGGTGTAGAAGGACTCTCTGAAAAGCAAAGACACGCCTAGTCTATGACTGGTAACTAGGCACTTTAAAAAAAAATTCAACTGGAACGTAAGTATTTTTTTTGGTAGGCGTTTGTGTTCTGTAACTTCCTATTTATTTCATGTGACTGTAAGCTGTTGATATATTTGTTCTGTGTTTGATATTTTACCTATTTTACAATTTTTAGTAAACAATATTTTCTTTGAAATACTGCCTGTGCTTTTTCTTGGTTTCTTTTGTATGTGAATGCTGAATCAGTGATAAGTCTGACAGTTGTTAAGGGCTTGAATGTGTTACTAATCTTGAAAAAGGTAAGAATATACCTAGGTCTCATATTGAGTCATAAGGGTACATTTTGGAAACCTGGCTGGGTGCCACTGGGCAAAGGATTGTACTGCATTCCTGAAAAGGGTACATATCTGAGCCTGTTAACTGGGTATGCTAGCATAAGGTTCACATTTTGACCCTCAGGATTCAAGGCTAGAAGGTGATTAGGACCCAAAACAGACAAGAGGGTTACCCTGTCTGTCCCCTGTTCACACTATTGCACTTCGAGGTTGGCACTGTGGGAGCAGAGGGCCTGACCTGCGGAGTGCGTTTGTGACAGATTTGATTGGCAGCGGTGTGATTTAAAGGTATTTGGTAACATGAGCACTAACAGTTCAGTGTGTCAGATTAATACTGTACAGCTTACATGCAAAATAAGGCAGTGATTTTTAAAAAGCAAACAGAACTATATCATTGTGCTTACAGTCTAAGTTCCCTACCTGTTTTATTTTTTTTCGAGTGCAAGTTAGTATAGCCATAGTTAGAGAAGAAGATGGCTTCTAACCACAGTGAGTACACTGCAGACTACCTGATGCATTTGTACCAGGAGAGAGCAGGGTTTTATTTAACTCCAAAAATTGATTAGCATTTTGTTCATAAAAGTGCTAAAACATTGTGAAAGTGCATAGCACTTGCCTCACTGTGTTTGACAAACATAACACTTCTAGAAAACTTATATAAATACTTTCTGTACAGTTAGCATTGTCCCAAGAAAAAAACTGCTAATCAGTTATTTAAAACCCTGGAGAGGAGTCCAACATGAGGGGAGAGCCGACAAGCAGAACCTCATGAAGGCTCTGGTGGCAGCCTATGCCCAGAACCTCGTGTCACAGTCTGTGACTGAAAAGGACCGAACCTTGTGCGTAGAAGGTCCAGGGTCCAGTGCAGTGTCCAGGACCAGTGAGGAGGACAGCAGGGCCAGTGCAAGCAAAGGGCCACAGCAGCAGGGGAAGGTCACCAGTATTCTGGAGCCAGAAGGAGTCAGGCTGCAGATGGAGTTGCAGAGAATAAAGCTGGAGTTTGAACAGAAAAAGTTCGAAACCCAGCAGCAAAGGGAGCTGGAGTTCCAGAGAGAAGAGAGATGAAAACAGCAAGAGGCTGAATGACAGCAGCAAGAAGAAGAGTGAGAAGAGCATGAGCACCAGAGGCAACATGAACTGGAGAAGCTACGACTCAGAACTAAATTCTGTAAGCTCAGGAGAAGCCCTGACATGAGCTATGAGGAGCTAGCCACTAAATAACATTAGTTTTTAAAACATTGGTGGGAAGGAATTGAAGCTAACACTAGAGAAAATTAAAAATGCTGTACGGTTAGAGCAGTTTTTTGGGGGCATGCCCAGCAGAGCTGAAAACCTGGCTGGAGGACCGAGATCCAAAAACAGTTCAAGAGGCTGCTGAACTCTCAGACACTGTGCCAGGAGCAGACCTGCTCTGAGAGTGAATGGGGTGGGTGTGGCAGTGCAGAAAGGGAAAAGCACGCCTTCAGGACAGCTAAAACCCCCCCTGCCTCCACTGAAACCAGGTAGCCCCAGGTTACAAAGAAAAGAGTTACCTGAAAAAATAAATTAATGTTGGGTTTGCAAAGAAACTGGACATATTGCAAGACAGTGTCCCAAAAGGACAAGCAGTGCACAGAGTGGTACTAGGAAAAAAGTGAACTGTTTGTGTGTCCCTGAAAGCATGCCAATAAACATGAGGGAACATATACCTGTACACCCAGTCACTGTGAATGGGGTACAGACACATGGGTTGAGGGACATGGGGGTGTCCCTGACTTTGGTAATAGGGAATTTGGTAGAGCTGAGTCAGCTTATACCCAATTAATTTGTGTCTATATTGGGATTCACTGGGGAGGAGAAAACCTTGTCACTCGCTAGTGTCCTCCTAGACTGGGGTGAGACTGGGGGGACTGTGCAAAACATTGCCGTAGTGGAGATTTTGGCTGTTGATGGAATTATTGGTAACAATCTCAAACAGGGGATGGTGTGTGCAGTTACCCACAGCCAAGTAGCAAAAGAAAATTGTAGTCCCCTGGACCCCATAGAAGCTGCCGTGGAAACCACTGGGAGGCTGGTTCCTCAGCCTGCGTCTCTTGATTTGGAGAGTAATGAAAAAGGGGGTAGAAATTCCCTAGGTAGCAGTTAACAGAACAGCTACAGAGGGTTACTCCAAGGAAGGTGTGACCCATAGTCAGAAGGTTAGGAATGGCAGTGATCCTGAATGCCCTGATGCTAGAGCTAGGGACCCTAGTTTAGATACTGAGGAGGACCTGTCCCATGCCTTGGGAATGTGCAAGGAGTTTATAGCTGCTCAGAAAAGTGACCCTAGTCTAGAGAAGCTGAGGGCTTGTGCAGACTCTGGTGGAGCACAGGGAGGTTATGGGAAACATAGCATTTATTGGGACAATGAACTACTGTATATGCAGGATGCTAAGACAGAGAGAGGGGTGATGGGCAGGTAGCTTGTCATTCCCCAGGGGTACCCTGAGCAGTTGCTCAAGATTGCACACGATATTCCCATAAACTCTACTACTGCCTCAAAAGACAATCAGCATCCGCACACTTTGGTTTTCTTTTAATTAATTTAATATAATCATTTCAAGTGATTTATACCACAGTGTAATGGTCATCCATAATTATTTAATTTCACTTAAAACCAACTGGCATATTCAAGTCCCGTTTCTTTTTTATGTGCAAAAAATGCTCTCTGTTCCAAAACCATTATTTTAATGGATCAACAGGTGCTTTTAAGTAGTTGCTAGTCGTAAGGTTCACAGCTCTCCACTGGCCACTTGTAAGCCACTAAGGGCTCAGTTATTTTCTTTTTCACTTTTTTAGCTGGCAATACACAATCTCATTACTTTTACTGTTTGTTTATAAGCATAAACTAATTGTAGCATTCATGACACTCAACCAGTCACTTATAAGCCGCTACATGCTCAGCTAGAAAATTTTTCTTTTTTATCTTCTGTTTTCTTTCTTTTATAACTTATGATATTGCTAGCATTACAGATTCTCGTTTTCTGAATCTACAACAAAGCCCATTTAGACAAATACTATTAGGCTGCTTTTACTTGGAAAAAGTCTTGATACTTTACCAATTGCTTTAACGAATGCAACTGCTTTTTCTGCTTTTTTTTTACTTTTAATCTTCCCGGCTGTATTGCCTACATCCCAGCTGCATTAGTGTCCACAGGATTCGGCACTTTTCCAAAACCTCACAGTCGAACAAAACAGTAGGAGATATGAAGTCTAAGACTCCTTGCTCTTGATTTTCTCAAGCTAGATATATTTCTTACATCTTTCCACTGCTCCTACTCTCATTCACCCTTGCACCATAATGTGCTGACGTTTCGGAGTCATGTGACCCCATCCTCAGAGATAGCTTTTTCTGGGATTCCACTCTCCTTATATCTTGTCTGGTTACCATAGTAACCTCCCTTTCTCCTTTTTCCAATTTATTTAAATTCCCTTTGAACATACGTTTGTGTTTAATTTCCTCTTCATGCACTTAACTTCTTTTAAAGCATTCTCCTCATAACACACATTTGTATTTTCATTTCCTCTCTTATTCAGACTTATTATAAACACTCATTCCTACACCTTTTCTCATGCAGCATTTCTCTAATGTCTAGTTTCACAAATAACTTGTATACCCATGATCTTCATTCAGTCCTTTTGGTGTAAATGTTTGCAGTTCAAAGATCCAAAAGGCTTCTCTTTGTAACAATAAATTATGTCCATATCCTCCCCTTGGTGGGGTTTGAACCTGCTGTAGCCCAATAAACCTTAATGTAGCTACTGACCCATGATTTGCCTCATGGTAATGTTTGGCCATTGCATTTTTTAAAATTTTTTTCTTATTGCAGTTTTATGCTCACTTATTATTTGTTTTAGCGCTCTTTTTGTTTGTCCCACATATGCTTGCCCACAGGGGCAAGTGAGCATATACACCACACTTTCTGTTGTACAACTTATAAAATCCTCTATCTTGTACTTTCTCCCTGTGTGTGGGTGATTAAATATTTTTGCATTACTTGTATTCCTACATTGTGCACAATTTCCACACCTATAATTTCCTTTCAGTGCTGGAGGCATCCGATCGAGATGGTTATTTTGTTTCTCTTCTTTAAACATAGTGGCCTGGATATTCAGACTGCACCAGGCTGTGGCGCAAGCCTGGGCGCAGCGCAAATGGGTTGCGCAGGGGCATTGACAAGGTGATATTCAACGGAGCTGCACCATGGCACAGCATCGCTGAATATCGCACCCTGGCCACCCCGCAGTACGCATCGCACAGTGGCACTGCGTCAGTGCAAGTGGCCAGAGTGGAGCAGGGGGAAGCACTAGCGCAAGTTCCATTGTGCTAGGTGCAACAACTGCAATATTCAAAAGTGCACATGCAAATGGGGCCATAGTTCATGCAAGGTGCAAATGGGGCCATTTGCATGTCATTATGGCCCTATTTGCATGCAGGTGCACCGATCCCTGGCGACTTGCACCTGGCACCCTGCCAGGCTGCAGCTGTCGGGGACCGATGCCCCCTGCACAGTGCGGAAAAGTGCCCCACTGCCCGATCATGGGCATATATCAAAATTGAAATGTACCATATCCCTGGTGGTCCAGTGGACCGCTCGCAGCCCGTAGGCGGCCATTTTAGATATTTGGGGATAAATATTGGATGGTCACTAGAGGCCCTGTATAAACTAAATTATGGCCCCATTCTTAAAAAGATTGCAGCCGACCTGAAATGGTGGACATTGCTACCAATATCGTGGTTGGGGAGAATAAATTTGATCAAAATGAATATACTCCCAAGATTGCTGTATGTGGCACAGATGTTACCTATGAGAATTTCCAAGAAAGATACATAATGGCTGGAGAGAGTGTTTTCTGGATTCATCTGGCAGGAAAAGCGTCCGAGAATTAGTCTGAGGCATCTTAAAACAGACACGGGAAAAGGGGGAATGAACTTAGGCATATATTATTTGGCAGCACAACAAAGATATGTGAGTGACTGGATTTATAAACCCCCAGCCGCTAGATGGGTTGATTTAGAACAGAGAGGCTGTCTTGCACAACTATCTGCATATTTAAAACAGTGAGGCAGGGGAGCATATAAACAACAAAAGGACAGAAACCCATTGGTAGAGGCGACATTGGATAGCTGGGATAGGATGCTTCGATGTAGAGGTTGGGAGCGTTAGATACCTGCTTGGTACCTCTGGCTGGGAACCCCTATTTCATGCCGGGATGGGAGGATCCTGGATTTAAAGTTTGGGAGGGGCAGGGAATGAGGAGTGTAGGGGAAATGAGGGTGGGGGGAAATTGGGCTCTTTCATGGAAGTACAGCAGAAGTTCAATTTAGGGGAAGGACAATTGTTCCTATATTTTCAGGCTAGAGCATATATATAAGGGCTGGAAAGGGCCGGGATGGGAATGGGGGAACTACAGAAATTGGAGGCCCACATACAGGGGTATAGGTGGGACACCAGAGGGTTTATGGGGAAAGTAGTAAGGGATACAAGGCAATGCCTACCAGATCTGTCAGGAAATGTTCAGAGACTCTGAGAAAGAGACCTCGGCCTTCAGATAAGTGACAGGAATTGGAGCGAGCTCTTGAACATGCACATGGGGCTGCTTATTTGTAATAAATTTAAAGAAGCCGTTTTTAAATTTGTACACCAGTTATACGCTCCACCGGTAATCGTACATAAATATAACTCTGCAACTTCACCTCATTGCAGAAGGTGTCATCAGGCGTTGGGCACGTATGTGCACTGTTTTTGTGCCTGCCTCTCCCTGCAGTATTTCTGGACATCAGTGATAGGTGAAAAAGGGAGACTGTGGGGAAGAGGGATTGTATTGGACCCACTGGTCTGTCTATTTGAGATGAAAGTGGAAGAAGACGGGGATTGGGGCCCTTTGCCTACGTGGGTCCGTATTCTGCTAATTCTGGCCAGGCACTGCATCCAAAACACCTGGGTTTCCTGTGTTATTCCTACAGTGCATGTCTGGAGAGCGCTTGCCTTGCATATGTTAGTACTAGAAAGACTTTCTGTTTTGGTTAAGGATAAGTTGGAACAATTTATGAGGGAATGGGCACCCTTTCTGGCAGACCTGTCGTAATCTGAGAGTGATTTGTTGAGGGATGGGCTGGAGGTCTAGGTCTCCGGACAGGGGGAAATGAACAATAAACTGGCACTGGAATGCAATGTATGTTACTCTTGATATGTTTGTATTGTCCCTTTTAGGGACGGCCTAGGAAATATAAACAACTATATATATGTATTGCAACTATAATAAACTTTTTTTTATGCAAAACAAAAAAAAGGTTCCTAAGCAAAGCGGCTGACATTGCAAACCGGTCAAAAGCCAAAAAAAAAAAAATCTAAAAGTTTAATGTTTCTAAAATTAAATGTGCTAAATGACTATTATGGGTCAAGGCCTACTGTCCAAGGACTCCTAATTGCCAAAAAAAAGCCCACCTTTATAAGTGACCAAACTGTCTACCAGCTAAAGGGGTCACCAGCAAATAAACTAAACTTTTCCAAAAACACTGTTTAACTGAGGCCCATGCCCATCCCGGCCCATGCCGTCTGTTCTCGTGCCAGCTACAGTTTTACCAACAAAAAACAGCTTTAAAAATCCAGCCCCTGCTTAACAAGTCATTGCAGGTTGCGGCCACCTACAAAAATAGGCCGTAACCCTGACCAGTTCCTCACTTTGTAAGGTGGGGCCTGTTAGTACCCCACATCAGGGGGACAGCGACACCATTTTTCCTCTGTAGTATTTATCCCTCATTCTCCACTTCATGGTGGCATGCATAGCCAATGGGTACTGCTCAGAATGCACCTCTTTTCCAGATGGCCACCAATATTTTGAATGATTAGGTCACTATGTGATGGCAGGTTAGATATAATTTATTTATTTATTATTTATTTCAAAAGTTTTACAAGGAAAAACATACTGAGCTGAATAGCAGCTCGTTTCCAGATACGTCCTGGAGTAGGGCACCGGGGGAAGAAAATATAACAATTGTGACACTTGGACAGCTGGTTCTGATTACTCTATGATTTTTGTAATATAAAAAATGTAGTGTGATTGTCTGTCATGAGAAATCCTGTGCTCCTGGAATGACACCCCCCCCCATATATTTAAAAGGACAGGATATGTTAAACAGCAGATCTATGTAAGGTGATTATTTTCCCAGTTTTCTTTGAAACCAGGAACTAAAATATCCATTTTATGACTTATTCAGAGGAAGCCCAGTTAATTTCACCTGGTGTTATGAAGCATATTACACTTCAGTGAGATCTGGCAGGGTTAGACATAGAAAGTCCTTTGATGTCTTTGTGAAGCAGAAAACTGCTCATGGATGAAAGAAGGTACTGGAAAACACACTAGATCAAAGAGGAGCAGGAAACCACTCCAGATCAAAGAGTCATATTGGAAATGAGTTTTTGCTTATGTCATCTTATTTAAAATACCTCCTGAGTGATAAGACATCATGGTTGTATAATTTTTAATAAACAGAGGAGGAGCTGGGTGACATGATGAAGGAGGAAAATTCAAAGACAGTTTTTAATTATGCTGTGGCTGACCTTTAGAGGCATTCTTGTTTGGACTCTCTGAAACAACAACATCTACTTCAAGCACTGTTAGAAGATATACATTAGATAGACAAGTCTAATTGTCTGGTGGTAGGAATTTGCTTGCACTTTTTAAACCTTGTTCTTTTAAGTGATTGTATGCTTTTGTAATATATTGTTCTCTGTTTACATGTTTACATTTTTATCTATTTTAAAGTAAACCTCTATTTTAAAGAGACTGCTTGGTGTGCCTTCGAAAGTCTTTCTTTGACAAGTAAAGCATATATGGTTAAAGTTGACACTGCGTATAGCTTAATGGTAATACTAAACTGGGAAAAGGTAAGAATTTATCTGAGGCCTTTCATAAAGTTTTTAAGGGTTCATTTCGTACACCTGGTTAGGTGCCCGTAGGTGAACTATATTTGGCATCCCCTGAAGAGCAGAATTATCAGGGCCTGTACATTGGGTACGCTAGCAAGAGGTTCACAGTTTGAATCCCTCCAGAACTTGAGAAAAAAGGTGATTCAAACCCACAAAACAGACAGGAGGGTTACCCTGTTCTGCTCCTGTTCACAATACTGTGCTTGGAGGTTGGCACTGCTGGAGCAGAGGGCCTGACCTGCTGAGTGGGGTTATGACAGATTGGTTGGCAGCAGTGTGGATACTTTTGGTATTACAAGCTTTAACTGTTCAATGTGTCAGCTTGATACTGTACAGCCCACTTGCCAAGAAAGGGCAGTGATTTATTTTTTAAAAGGAAACAGAACTATATCACTTGGCTTACAGTCAAGTTCCTACCTGTTTTATTTTTTTCTAAAGTGCTAGTGAGAGTAGCCATAGTTAGGGAAGAAGATGACTTCCAGCTACAGCAGGCACACTGTAGACTACTGAAAGCAGTTGTGCAGGAACAGAGGAGTCCCGTACGTGGTGAAAGCCACCAAGCAGAACCTTGTGGATGTCCTGATGGTAGCAGATACCCAGAGCATTGAGTCACAGACAGTGACTGTAAGGGACCAAACCTTGAGTTTGGAAGGGCTAGCAGCCAGTGCAGTGTCCAGATCCAATAAGAAGGGCAGCAGGGCCAGTGCCAGTGAAGGGCCACAGCAGCAGGGTAAGGTCACCAGCTTTCTGGAGCCAGAAGTACTCAGGCTGCAGATTGAGTTGTGCAGAATGGAGCTGGAGTTCCAGAGAGAAGAGAAGCAAGAACAACGAGCTGCAGAGGAGAAGAGGGAGTGAGAACAGCAAGCTGTAGAGGAGAAGAAGAGGGACCACGAACAGTGAGAGGCATACCATGAGAAGCGTGAGCACCAGAGGCAACATGAAATGGAGGAGCTACGACTCCAACCAGCACCAGAGCAGGTAAGTGACTTGGGTTTAACTGGGACTACAGGACTGGGTTACAAATTGAATACCAAATTGATAGCCAAATTTAAAGAGGGGGAGGATATGGATACCTTTTAAAATTATTTTGAAAAGTTTGTATTCAGGCTAAAATTCCTAGGGAGTCCTGGAGCTTCCAGCTATCCCTGCTACTTACCAGGAAAGCTCAGGATGCATTGTGCCAGATGGACAATGAGGACAGTAATGGTTACAGCAAACTTAAAGCTGCACTGTTAAAAACATTTGAATTAACTGCTGAATCATACAGAGCTAAATTCCCTAAGCTCAGGAGAAGCCCTGACATGAGCTATGAGGAGCTAGGCATGAAACAATGTCAGTTTTTAAAATATTGGTGGGAAGAAATTGAAGCAAACTCTGTAGATAAAATTGAAAATGTGATTCTGTTAGAACAGTTTTTCTGGGCATGCCCAGCAGAGCTGAAAACCTGGCTGGAGGACTGAGATACCAAAACAGTGCAAGAGGCTGCTGAACTCTCGGACCACTATGCCAAGAGCAGACCTGCTCTGAGAGCAAAGGGAGCAGGCGTGACAGCACAGAAAGGGAAAAGCACGCCTTCAGGGCAGCTAAAACCCTCACTGCCTCAACCGAAACCAGTTGGCCTCAGGTTTCAGAGAAAAGATTTCTCTGAGAAAAGAAATGAATGTTAGTTGTGTAAAGAAAGTAGGCATATTGCCAGACATTGTCCCAAATGGACGAGCAATATGCAAGGTGGTGCTAGCAAAGAATTGGGTTATTTGTGTGTCCCTGGAAGCATGCCTGTCAACATGAGGGAACACATGCACCAAGTCATGGTGAATGGTGTACAGACTCAAGGGTTAAGGGACACGGGCATCCCTGACATTGGTAAAAGGGGATCTAGTAGAGCCTGGTCAGCTTATACCCAATAAATATGTCACTGTACAAGACTTTACTGGTGAGGAGAAAACATTGCCACTCACCGGTGTTCTTCTAGATTGGGGTGAAATGGGGGAACTGTGCAACAGGTGGCTGTAGCCAAAACATTAGCAGTGGATGTCATTCTTGGCAACAATCTCAAACAGGGGATGGTGTGTGCAGTTACCCATAGCCAAGTGTCCAGGGAAAATGGTGGTTCCCTGGACCCCACAGAAGCCAGGATTAGCACCTCATTTGACTCTACCTTGCCTTTAAGGTGGTCAAGTAGAGAGGAGAGTCCTGGTAAGCCTCCCTTAGGGGGATTGTAGGCACAGACCAGGTGCACCTTTTTTGTGTTACCGAGCAGTAGGATGGAGTGAATGAATTCACAACCTGTAGAGTCGGGTGGAGACAGAGACACCACAGATATGTTTAGGAGCCCCCTAAAGTTTAGGAGTACACCCCCCCACATTTACCACCGGTCCTGTCCCGCCTAATGAGGCTGTAACCCGGAATGGCACATGCGGTGTCAGGAATACAAGGCTTCAGCCAAGTTCCCGTGATACCCATGATGTCTGGCTCATACAGGGTCACCCAGGCTGTCAGTTCCACTTGGTTATGTAGGATACTGCGGATGTTTAGATGAGCTATTTTTAGGCCTTTTTTAGACAGCCAGGCTGGGGGAAGCTTGGGGGGTATGGGGTTGCTGGGGGAGCTGGACAGGAGGATGTGATGACCGGCTGCACAAGAGGAGCCATTGCCCGGTCTTACTGGGCTATGAGGTAACCCTGGACTTTGGGTGCAGTGTCCAGAGATCCAGGGTTCAATAAGTGTGAGCCTTACAGAGCCACGGGGGCAAATGCTAGGGCAGTCGACACGCTAACCCCCCTTGCAAGGGTGCTGCTGCTGGAGGAAGTCAATTACCTCTTTTGGCACTCGCATTGGTCCCGCTCCAGTGTGTGAGCTTGTGGGCTTGCTGGCTGGCATCTAGAACAAAATCATCCCATTCCAAGGCAAAAATGTGGGACTTTTTAAACCTTGTTCTTTTAAGTGATTGTATGCATTGTGATATATTGTTCTGTGTTTACATTTTACATTTTTATCTATTTTAAAGTAAACCTCTATTTTAAAGAGACTGCTTGGTGTGCCTTCGAAATTCTTTCTTTGACAAGTGAAGCATATATGGTTAAAGTTGACACTGTGCATAGCTTAATGGTAATACCAAACTGGGGAAAGGGTTAGAGTTTATCTGAGTCTTTCATAGAGTTTTTAAGGGTTCATTTTGTACACCTGGTTAGGTGCCTGTAGGCGAAAGATATCTGGCATCCCCCGAAGAGCAGAATTATCTGAGCCTGTACATTGGGTACGCTAGCAAGAGGTTCACAGTTTGAATCCCTCCAGAACTTGAGACCAAAGGTGATTTGAACCCACAAAACAGACAGAGGGTTACCCTGTTCTGTGCCTGTTCACAATACTGCTCTCAGAGGTTGGCATTGTGGGAGCAGAGGGCCTGACTGGCTGAGTGGCTTTGTGACAAACAACAATATAACATAATGGCGAGTAGTAGACTATACAGTGAGAAGGAGAAAGAAGCATAATAAAAATGCAAATTAGAGCAATATAAACAATTTAGTATTTGTAATTTTACGTATACAATTGAATTTACAAGTTCAAGCAGGGGACAACCTAGTTCCAGGGAAGCTTGAGGAAGCACAAGGAAGCACAGTTAAGTGTATTAATGGGCAGACTAGGTGGTCTGAAGGCTCTTATCTGCTAACAACATCTATGTATCTATGTAAGTTGTGGACAGTTGTTCATACAGAGGCCTAACAGATGCCCAGCAAGGGGCCAAAGTGTCTAGGCATACTACAGCCAAATGCAGAGAGGTGCATAGGTGGGATATAATAATTAGCAGGAGAGGGGGTTGAGCAGTGAGGTAGTGGTGTGTGTGTGGGGGGTTATAGTTCATAGATAAATTTATATTGCTCTATGAAAATGGGGCTGCAATTTCATCATATAAAAAACATTTTTTCCTAAATGAGAACAAGATTTTGATGCAAGTCAGATGCTATATTGATAAGAGATGTGATCTGTACTTATTTCAGCTACTGTTAGCATTTTGCGAATGCAGCAATGTCTCTAGTGGGAGAGCAATCTCCCTGGCCTAACACTGGGGGTTGCTGCAGTGATGGAGAGACATACCTTCTGCCTAAGAGTGAACATATTGTTCTTCCCAGCTGGCCGCCCAAGTGCAGACTCCTTAGGGCCACTCCTGAACTTGGGTGGCCAGCATGGGCAATCAGGTGGCCCCTATGACTGGACTTTTGCATGTTTGTGTCCTGCAAGAACCATACAGCAAAGTAGTGGTTCTGGCATGCTAAGAAAATAGGGTAAGGGAGAAAACCAGGCTGTTGGAATTTGACTGGACCAGATTAGTAAAGCCAGACTGGTCAGTCCAGCTGGACCAGCCAGACTGGGCACATGTTATGCAGTTTTTCTGGCCAGAAGGGCTGGTCCATTTACCAATCTGTTCTGGTCTGGTTCCAGTGGTCCAATATTTATCTATGCCCAGGACTTAGTGAAAGCTGGACCGCCAGAACCAGACCAGACTAGATCAGTAAAAGCTGGACATGCCCCTTTGGCCAGACTGGAAAAAAGAATCACATAACTTGTGCTCTGTCCATCTGATCTGGCTGGACCACCAGTCTAGCTTTTACCTCTGGTCTGGTCCAAATGGTCTAGGTTTCACCAAGTCCTAGAAAAGATTAGCATCACTCTTTTAAACATAACAGTGGCACTGGAGGACTTGATTCACATATGAAAAAACAAAATTGTGAAAGTGATAGGGAGGTTGACAGAGTCTCCCCATAATCCACTGAACCAAGTTGAGGTTCTGACCTGTCCTCCTTTGTGAGCTCAAGGCCTTTGGAATACACCAGTAGAGTCCTAGCCTGCACTTTAGCTATCACCACTGAACTCAAATGGAGGTATGCTACATGAAAAAAAAACTGGACAGACAGGTGTAACAACAGGTCTGTGTAGTACAACTGTGTCAGAGAAGGAGGCTGTTCTGTTAAGCTGCCTTTCATTGGGAGCTGCACCCTGATCCATTATGCACCTGCCATGCCCTCTGTCTCACTCACTTAATTAGGAAGGCACCCTCTCTGCTACCTCCACACCCACTATTGTCACATCATTTGAGCTCCCAAATTTAGAATTTTTCCTCTTTCTACCTATCTCAGTGAAAAAAATAACATACCTCCCATCAGCAGTACACAATATTTTTTATTTATTTATTTATTATAAAAGTTTTACCAAGAAAGACATCCTGAGCTGGTAACAGCTCGCTTCCAGATGCGTCCTCAGGTGAGAAAATGGGGAAGATCAGTAACAATATAAGAAGGTGCACTAAATAAAATAAGTTAACAGTCATGCAAAAGACAAAAACCAGGTGCAGTGAAACACAATATATGAAGGTGCATTAGGTTAAATAAAATTGCAAATGTGCAGAAGGCAATATAATGTACAGAGTAGGTGTAATAGCTTTAAATAGGGAAGGGTGGGTAAGGGGGTGGAATGCACTTAGTGTAAATGTGGAGCATAGGGAGAGCAGTGGCTGAAGGTGGTGGACAGCACCTCATGACACAGGGTCAGGAGCAATTGCAAGAGCGTTTTATGGTGGCTGTCCCACTGGTGCAGAGGTTGGATTTCATCCTGCGATGCCAACGTCCCAGGTTCAATTCTGGGCTTGGGACATTGGAGGGCCGGCTGTGGGGGGAGGAGGACTGAGTGTCCTCAGGATTGCTCTGCTCCTCTGGGGAAGGGGTGTGTGACCAGCATATGACAGACTTCTGGTGGTGGCTGGGGGGGGACTACCACTGCCAGCACCAGAAGCTGTTTGAGAGGCATGCCGGATGTTGCATGCAGTGCTCTACGTCACTGCATGCCACACCTCCTGGGGAGCCATCATTGAAAAACTCTAGCTGCCAGCTCCATCAGTGATGCCCCATTCCTCTGGGTCTGTGCCACCCTTCAGGGCACTCGGACGGTGACTGAGTGAGAGTTTCTATCTGTGCAGCCTGATCCTGTGGTCAAGGGGGTCGAGTCTGCCTGATGGCCCTGCCCATAGGGGTTAAGCCTGGGTGGATTGCAACTCTGAGGTGGCCCCAGAGGTAGGCGGTGGGTGGGGGAGTTGGGAGCTGAGTTTTTGGAGGTCTGACACCTATAAAGCATAGTACATTTTAAAAAAAGTGTTTCATGAAGTCATGGAGGAAAGACTTGAAGAAGTAGATGTAAGAGGCATTTATTCATAGTTGGCCCTCCTAGTTATTGCCTACCCAGATCTCATCAAAAAGACATATGAAAAAGACAATAAATAGAATAATGGATAGGAAACCAGACCTTCAGTTACATGGCAGCATTGAATACTACAATATATATTATAGGGGTGTTTCTTTAGTTAGGGTTGAGTAGTGTTTAATGTTAAACCCCTAACTGTGCACCTTAATAGCTTCACCATTGTTCAAGCAAATTGCATTTAATTTTTCATACATGGTCTAGGGGGTATGGTCTCCTGATCTGGCAGGTTGTGTGATGGTTGGATGTCTGGATTCTGAGATCTGGATTGTGCATAAAGTGGAAACATTGGTGATTTTTCTGTTTTTTTGGTCTCATTCTCAGTCCAGATGGTTTGGAATTTTGTTCTAAAATTTTCAGGGTATAAGGGACTTGCTCTAGAAAGGTACCTTCTGTTGGTTTGGTGAAAAAATATTACTCTGTTCTTGAGTTGTAAGGATTTGGAATTTCAGTTCTGAGCACATGCAATATTGTCTTTCATTTATATGTTTGATACAAAAGAAGAATTTTTGGCTCATGAAAGAAGAAAAATTCTTCTTTTATATGGCAGCCTTCTTGTTTTCCTTGTTTTTTTAAAAGAAATTTGAAAACCCATAAAAATGATGCCCTGGAGAAAAACAAATACATGAATGCAGGTAAACGGGACACGCTTAGCTTGATTCTAGAGTATGTTTTTTGAGAAATGACCCCAAAATATGGTTCTGGGACATCCTAGGTGGACGGCTTAGTGAGGCTTGTTTCATGAGCTGAATTTCATCTTTCAAGAAAGAAGATTGTTGGCTCATGAAAAAGAATCGTGGCTCACAAAAGAAGATGGTGGGACTTAGGTTTTTTCATAGCTGCTTCATGAGCTGACGCTCTTGTTTCATGAGTGCTTTTGTGACTTATGAAAAAAGATCAGCTCATGAAACAATTATTTAGTCCCACCACTTTCTTTCCTGAGCCAACCTTCTTTCATGAGTTCTTTTGTGACTCACAAAAGAAGAAGGCGGGCTCACAAAACAACTACAAAAAACAACTAAGCCCCACCACCTTCTTTCGTGAGTCGACCTTCTTCTTCGTAAGTTCTTTCATGACTCATGAAAGAAGAAGGTTGGTTCCAGCACAACCATAAAAAAAAACTAAGTCCCACCAGCTTCTTTTGTGAGCGGACCTTCTTCTTTCATGACTCTTGAAAGAAGTAGCTTGGCTCACAAAACAACTATGAAAAAAAATCTAAGTGCCACCCGCTTCTTTTGTGAGCTGAGATTCTTCTTCCATGAGCCAGCAATCTTGTGTCATGAGACTCATGAAATAAGAAGTCCGGTTTATAAAGGAAATTTGAAAAAAGTAAGCCCCGCCCTCTTCTTTTGTGAGTCAAGATTCCTTTTTCATGAGCCTCATGAAAGAAGACTGTTGGCTCATTAAAATGAAACTTGGCTCTTGAAATAAGAGTATTTTATTTTAAAAGAATACCAAATTTAGTTAATAAGTTGGCCGTTTTTAAAGATTTAAAACCCAAATTTTAAACATGTACATTCATGCTGGTGACATATTTCAAATCTGACCCATGAGGTGATTTTGTGGTTGTTATGCAAAATCACATTTTGAGCGTAATTTGAAAAATGTGTTTTACCTGGGTCATGAGGTGTGGTTTAAAAAAAAGGCTATATTGATTATTGTTGCAGAAAATAATGATAAACAACAAATATATATAAAATAATGACACCTTATGTCTGTATTTGTAGGCACATAGTTGTGTAGGGCCCAGAGTCACCTGCGATTTCACATGGAGATAAATGTCTCATGGTGCAGGGTTGTAGCGCCCTGTGTGTCTGCATCTGTAGCTGCATAGAAGCATAGGACCCAAAGGGGCCTGCACTTCTGCTGCTAAATGGACCTCTGACATGGCACAGGGACCAGAGGGTCATTCTAGTCTGTATCTCTAGCTAGAGTGACCCACTCACATGTGTGCATCTGTAGCAGCCCACTTACTTGGTGCAGGCTGTGGAGGGCAGCACCTATCTTTATGTGAAGTGACAGAAGTGGATGACCCACCCACATGGATATGGTCAGGAGGGCATTGTGCATCATCATCTGTAGCTGCGCAGAATCACAGGACCTCTGGGTACTTTGTTTCTGAAGTTAGATGGTTCCACTGACTTGATGGATGACCTGCATAGCCCTGTATGTCTGCATCTCTAGCTAGAGTTACCTACTCTCTTGATACAGAGCCTGGAGGGTGATCACGTGTGGATGTGTATTGACTAAAGTGCAGGGCCTGGAGGGCCTTGCACTTCAGCAGCCACATAGATCCCTCATTTACCATGTAATATGTTCTAGAAATAAAAACGCAGAAACAGTAAGCTTAAAAAATAAAATTTTATATAAGGTAGTATAACATTTTTCATACACATTATTAGATAAATAAAAATATTTCAAATAAATTAACACAGTTTGGCCACAAAACAAACAAACAAAACAAACAAACAAACAAATGAAAAAAGCCTCCTTGTGAAACAAAAACAACACAAAACAAATCCATGTTTTCTGTTAGAAAGTGTTTAAATTACCATTTTCTTTGAGTTTCAGCACAAAACACAACAAAAACTCCTTGTGAAACAACCCCCCCTCAAAAAAAGTCCATGCTTTCTGTTAGAAAAACGTTTCAATATCCAGTGTTCTTTGCTGATGAGAAGGCACTCACTATGGTCCATGGTGATGAGGGGGGCTGTGTGAACAGTTTCCTGTAGGGGCCACTGGACCTGGAAACTGCTGCACTGGCAATGTCGGGGGGTCCAGAGCTTCTGTTCTTCACTGAAGACAGTTGGGAGCTCTTGAAAATCTGGGTCTCGTTGAGGAGTCTGCACATTGACGCAGACACTGAATGTCTGGTCTTCCCTATGCTGCAAGAGATGATTTGTCTCTTGCATTTCCTTCAGCATCTGACACAGCAAGTCCTGTATGGTTTCAACAGCAGCAAGGTGGTTCTGGAAGTTTTCATTAAGTTCTCTTACATTCCTAATTAAGACCACATTGGTGATGTTGAGAGCATGCAGTGTCTCATAAGTCCTGTGGCCGAGTCCCTCATGGCAGCGAATGATGGCAGTTAACTCCTGCTGGGCGCCATGCATCATTGAGAGGGACCTGGCCATGCTGAGTCAGATGGTGGAGTTCCTGCTTGCTGTTAAATGCTGGTGTTGGATGTTCTGTAAGGGAAACAAACAAACAAAAAATTAGAACAAATACAGTCTTAGTTTGTAGATATCTGTAATTCCCATTTATACTTGGTATTTATACTTGGGGTGGGATATTCAAAGCGGGTGCGCAAGGCACAAGTGAGATGCGCCAGTGCAACAGCGGATATGCACCAAAGAGTGATATTCAGCGGGTGACAATGCACTGTGCAAATCGCAGTGTGCCAATGCGCAACCCTAATGATTGCAAGCGCAAGTGAAGGGGGCGTAGCCATGAATAAACAGCACAGTGCGATATTCAATAGCAGGCTGATGGCGCAAGCACAGAGCAACAGGGACATGTGCAGAGCAAAGTTGAGCCTATAAAAGGATGGAGCAAGCAGGAGACTGTGGCTTGCACCCAGGGGAGCAGGGATGAGAGAGGAAGAGAGAGAGAGAGTGAGAGAGAGACAGAGTGAGGGACAGAGACAGTGTAAGACAGTGACAGGGTGAGGGCCATTGGCCAGGCAGGACAGCAGCAGGGGTGCAGGACAATCACAGAGGCAGGAGGTGCAACGGGCAGTGGGACAGAGTGCGTGCCCCAGATTGAGCCCGTTGGCTGGCCAGACTGTGTGTGTGGGTCCCCAACACAGAAGTGTGCCCAGTGTAGGAGCCCAAGCAGCAGCAGCATAAAGCCAAGGAAGCCCAGGGAGACAGCTGCAGAGGGGGTTGGACAGGCTGGGCTATGGCCAGTGCAATATTCCAGATGGAGGCAGTAATGAGGGGTGTGAGGAGGCAGGCAGCTAAGCGGCATGGCTGTGGAATGGCCTGGCAGCAGTATGCCCGGAACAGGTGGTACCGTGCCCAAACCACCTTCGAACAGTACAGCGACACTGAGATCGTGGGCCGGTACCACCTGAACTGGGTGATTCTGAGGCAGCTCTGTGAGCTGTGCAGTGACGAGATGCAGGCACCCACAAGACAGAGCCATGCTGTCAGTGGAGACCAAGGTCACGGCCGTGATGTGCCTGCTCACTACGGGCACCTTCCAGAGACCAGCAGGGGACACTACAGGAATAACCCAGTCAGCCACATCACAGCTCCTCACACAATTCCTCAATGCACTGCTGCCACATGCTGAGGAGTACATTCATTTCCCCAGCACACAGGCAGAGCGTACAGCAAACATGCAGGAGTTCCACAGGGTTGCACATATGCCTGGCATGCTAGGGGCCATTGACTGCACCCATGTAGGCATCCACAAACCCCTGGGGCTGGAGGGGGTGGCCTACATCAAAAGGAAGGGCTATCCCAGTGTCAACTGCCAGGCAGTGTGTGATGCCAAGGGGTGCATAATCAATGTCTGTGCCACACACCCTGGGGGAGCACACGATGCCTTCATCTGACACCAGTCTACACTGTGCTGCAGGTTTGAGAGTGGGGACATCCCCACCGGCCACCTAGTAGGTGAGTATGCAGCAGGAAAGGGCAGCCCTGTGCAACAGGGCAGGGTGTGTGGGGGGTGATGCTATGCATGGGGTGTAGCGGGTTCGGCTGTGTAGGAGGAGGGGCAGCCACACTGATCAATGTACTAACCCAACATGTTCCCCCACAGGTGACAGCGGATACCCACTCAGGCTCTGGCTGCTCACCCATGCCGGCACCCGTTGACCCCAGCACAGGAGAGAGACAACGAGGCACACGCCAGCACACGGAACATCATTGAGTGTGTGTTTGGACTGCTGAAGGTACATTATTGTTGTCTGCACAGGTCTGGCAGTGCCTTATAGTACAGCCCATTGAAGGCCTGTGGCCTATTCCTGGCCTGCTGTGTGCTACACAACATGGCCACTGACCATGGGATAGCTGTCGAGGTCAAAGAAGGGAAGAGCAGTGGGGAAGACATGGACGCCGAGGCCAATGGTGGTGGGCATCCCCCCCGGATGACGGGAACCCCAGCTGTGCAGGATGGCCCAGTGGCACAGGGACACCATTGCAGAGGAGCACAATGGTGCATGCAGGTAGGTGAACAGGTCCACACACAGGTCCCAGAGACCGGGGCACAGTAAATAGGCATGGCTGGCAGGGCCCCACAACAGACATGGCTGGAGGGGGGCGACAATGGACATGGGACAGGTCACCATGGAAGCACCCCTGACAGAACAGTGGACCCCACCCACACAGCCCCACACACCCACACAGGCACAGTCACACGGGCACACACACATGCACACCCCGAGGCCGCCAACGGGCATGTGTCAGATGCTGAACACCAGTGCATTGTGGCAGCCGGTGCTGTGATGGCATCATCATGCACATGCCACGGTGGCCAGCAGCCGGGAGGGTGTGCACAAGGTGGGCATGATGTGCGACCTCAGATGTCATGGCCCAGGTATGTACATGCACATACCACACCTCCGTGCATACAGGACTGTGGCAGGCAGCGGACAGGAAGGGTGGCGGATCATGTCCACCACGCAGGTGTACGGCCACCACAGACACATGGATGGCCCTGCCTAGACTGTTCAGCAGACGCAGGCTGTGCAGCGGCCACAGGGGGTGTCACAGATGTACCCCCAGGAGTGTTGCTGCGAGAATGTGACTGGTCCCTCGTAGGTGTCTGCAGGCCCCCGAACAGGCCCACTCCAGGCATTCCCAGGATGCCCACAGCTGATCTTGTGACAACAATGTTGGGGTCGCATGACACTGGGACCGAGGGGTGGATAATGCACTCCTCGGTGACTGCCGCGGACGGCCCTGCACCAGGGTGGCCAGTGGTGCCAGGCTGGCCATGACTGCAGCGGTGAGCTGATCCAGGCCTGCGGTCGTGTCCTTCTGCATGCGTGTGGCCTCAGCCAGGAGCTGCTGAAAGTCCCGGTCATGCCTCCCTATGGACTGGCGCAGCTCAGTGTGGAGTGCATGCACCCCTGCCATGACCTGCATCTGTTGCTCCACGGATGCCCTAAGCAGACGGGTGTGCTCGTCAAGTGGGTCGGTGCCCTGGGGGGCTTGGGCATCGTGCTGACCTGCAGGGGTTGTGTGGTCCCGCGGCACAGCCCCTCCACTCAGGTGGAGGCTGCACAGTGGGGCCCTCATGGGCCTGTCCTGTCTGTGGTGCACTGGTGGTGGACACTGCACCCAGTCCACCCTCAACACTGTCCTGCTGCCACCGCTGCCCCTCCAGCCACTGTGCACGCGCTATCGCTGGGGAGGCTGCACCCCCACTGCCAGATGGGCTTGACTGTGCCGCAGGTACAGTGGCCACCGCAACACCAGGCAGTGCAGCTGGTGGGTCTGCCAGTGCTACCCGTGCACCATCAGCGCCGCTGTGTCTTTTGCGTGGTAGGGGTACCTCCCCCTGTACAGCATCACCACTGTCTTGGGTAGCGGCCATGTTGTCATTGGATGTGGACCACGCCCTGATCACTGTCTCGGCATACTGGACACCATGGCTGGCATCCTGCTAAAACACTGCCTGGGCCTCATCCATGCCCACACCACAGGCATCCGTGCGGACAGTGTGGTGGGTCCGGTGGGGGTCCATGCTATAGACCTCGGTGGAGGTGGATGGGTGCTCCTCCAGGTCCCCGACATCCCCCCAGGTGGGCACCGCTGCCCCTGCATCCGCACACAGATGCTTGGGATCTGTATGGGAACATATACACATCAGTGCCACCACCATGCACCCCTGCCCCAATGCACCCCTTACCCACATCCTCTTGCGCCGCTGTACTGCACCTACCATGCAAAGAAGGGCTACCCCCTGTCTGGAATCCACCACCGGGAACACCCTCAATGGCACTGCGCTGCATTGTTGCCGCCACAAGCTCCTCCTGCGGTGTCAGCTGTGGCACCTCAGGCTGTCCACCACCCATGGCAGCACATGCATCCCAGATGGCTGCCACCGTCTCCTTGATACTCCTGCGGTCCGTGCCCACCTTCCTCTTGCATTCCTGCACTGACCTCTGATGGAAGCCCTGCAGGTTCACGGCCCTGGCTACACCTGCCCATGCTTCTGCCCTGGCTTGCTGGGTGCCTGTGGAGCCACTCAGGAGGGGCTCCTGGTTCAGGTAGGCATCATATAGGGCATCACACTCCGCCCTTGTGAAATTGGGCCTGCGCTTCCATGCAGGCCCCTGCTCCTCAACTTCCTCTTGCTCCAACATGCTGTTCCTGTTGGTGGGGATATGTGGTCAGTGCTGGTTGTCACACACGAGGCCCCCCAGTCCCGACATGCCCAGTGCCTGGCATCCTACCTGTGAAGGTGGCAATGTCAGTCTGGTGCCTGTGCCACCACATGGCGCCTTTATAGCGCGTCACATGCAAATGAGGGAATGCACAACTGTAATGGGATGCAAATGCCTCCGATGTGCCACCGATATGCTGATCTGCTCTTCTGCATATGCCCTCTGAATATCACGGAACTGCACATTGCACAGTGGAGTTGCTCATGCACATGTCATGGAGCATCTGTGTGACGTGTGCACTCTGCGTGGTACAGCGCATATGCGCACTGACATCAGCGTACGTCGGTGGCGCTTCCTATGCATGATGCGCTACAGGTGGCACGGCACTCAGCCACATTTGGGCATGTGGTGCACATGCGCTGTACACCCAGCTGTGCATGTGTGCCATTGACACATGGCCCATGGAGCACACTGGACCCTATAGCACACCATGCTATCCATGCCCTGTCACGCTGCTGCACACAGTGCACGTGTCACCCTTTTTCCCCTACATGTGCCCCTTGACCACTGGGTGACTGCGGCATGAGTCAGTGTTGCCCCATGCATATCGCGCATACCCTGCCGATGTGGGATAGGGGATGGCAGTGCATCGTCAGGCGTATCACGCATCCTTCGCTCGTGCATCTCGTGCACTCCTTGGTGCCATTTTGTTGCTGCAGCTCCCAATAGAGCCATGCCGCACAGGAGCACACCTAGAGTGCCCAACTGGACCCAGGTGGAACTTGTAAACTTGGTGGCATTGGTGGAGCCACATATTGGTGCCCTCTATGGGCAGGTACCCCTGGACCAGCCACGCACTGAGGTGTGGCGGGGGTGGAAGAGGAGCTAGAGGAGGCCACAGGGTCATGCCATAGTGGGGTCCAGTGCCACCACAGATATGGTGACCTGTGGAGGAGAGATCTGGACTGGTTCAGGTCACTGCAGGCACACGTCCGGAGGGGTGCTGTGCCACGGCCAGGTGAGTGCATATATCCCCGTCCATCCCATGTCGGTGTTGTGTGGGTTGCCAGCGGGTGTCACGACATGCTACTGTGGGTGGGGGGCAGTGGCTGAGAACACTGACAGACATGGCAGTGCACTGCTGGTGTGCTGTGCCTTGGCACTGCCGCTGCACGGGGTCATGGTGTTTACTGTGCTGGGGGGGCCATGTGTTGCTGTCTGATGCTGATGTCTGTCTCACACTATCTCCCTACCAGGCCCTGAATATTGGCGAAGAGCCCAAATGGTGGGTGCCACAGCCAGACAGCAGCAGGCCAGTGGTGGTGTGCAGCAGAGGGTTGCCGGCCAGCCAGGTGGTGCAGGTGATCAGGTGCCAGTCGGGCCACAGCTTGCAGGTAGGCACCTTGGTGGTGTATATTGTTGTGTGGGGTAGGGGTGGGCCACAGCCCCCCGTGCACATGGCCATTACATTCCGTGCCTCACTGGCGTGGTCCATTGCACCATGCTGCTCCTAAGGCACTTGTGTGTGGCCACTGTGGGTGGGCTGTGGGTGCATCCGGGTCCCAGCCAGGCCACTGTCAGTGTCATGCAATGGCCATTCTCTTGGCTGCCATGGCTGTGGCATGCTGCACATGGTTGGTGGTGGTGTGCAGTGCTGTGCATGGCTGTGGATGGTCGGGATGGTGGCTTGTGTGGGCACGCACACTGTGGTCGGCTGTGTGCCCCCTGCAGGGTGCATGCCAATGCTGTCCACTGTGCACAGTGGGTGGGCTACGGTCATGTGGGTATGCACTCATCCATGTCCCCTCCTTTGTCCTAGGAGCCCAACCAGTGGATGCCCATACCAGGCTGCTGAAGCAGATCCTGCAGGTTGCCACGGCCACCCTTGCGGTGTCACGCATGATTCGCCAGGCCATGTTCCAGCCACAGAGGAGGAGATAGCAGAGGCGCCGATAGTCGAGGACCTTCTGAGGGGCCTGTTGGCCTGCTTCACCCTCCCTTCCACTAACACCACTCCCATTCCTCCATTGTACCAAGCCTACCATGTCTCCTGTCTCCCCACCCCCTTCCCCAGCCTACATTCCTGAATGTGTCCTCCCCATTCCCTGACCCCTATCCCTGTTCAACTGTACATAGTTTGGATTCATTGCTTGTTGTTTTAATAAGTTATATTTTGGTAGCCATCCGTGTCCGTGTCTGCTTTGCAGATGGCATTGGTGCCATGCTGCAGTGGTGTGCATGGTGGCTGTGTGGTACATTTGTGGTTGCCTGGGGTTTGTGTCAGATGGTCTGTGCACAGTGGCCTGTGTGTGTGTGTGTGTCCTGTGGTGTGCGTATGTTCCCTGCTGGGCTGTGTGGCCGGTGTGGTGTGTGCTGTCGGCTTATGTGTTGTCTGCTTTGGTCCTGGTGCCATGTCCCATGCTTTCCTGTGGGTGTTGCCCATGGCTGCCTGCCGGCAGCCATGGGTGTCACACCACCTCCATACGCTACAGTGGGATGCGTGGTCAGATCATGTGACCATGTGCCTGCCTTGCCACCCTCTGGTCATCCCCTGCACTATGGTGGCAGTGTGTCCTGCTCTTGTGGCCTGCTCCACACTGCGCCAGAGGCCCTGTGCCATGGCCCATGCACTTCTGTCCCTTGCCCTGCCCATGCTATGCTCCTGCACTTCCTGCCTTGCTCCATTGCGCAACCCTAGTTGCACGATGGTGGCTGCTGCCTTGCTCCCTGGCACAGCCCTAGTTGCGCTATGGTGCATCCCTGCGATATTCAGCTGTCTTGCGCTGTCACTTGCCTTGGTGCTCAGCCTTTGAATATCATGTTGGCTGCACACCTGTGCAGTGTACCTGCACTGTGCCGCTCTTGTGCCTGCTTCTGGTGCATTTCTGAATATTCCACCCTTGGTATAGAACAGTAGAAGACCATTAGGTCCATATGAACTATCCCCCACCTTAGTGGGTACACATCAGTTATTTCCCAGGAGGTACTTATCAATTCTTTTTTTAAATTCATTCAACATTTTACTACCTACCACATCTCTTGGTAATGTTTTCCACTCTCTACCTGTTCTATTTACAAATTAGTAATATATACCATTTTTTTCTTACAGTTTTCAATTTAATTTTTTATCATGACTTCTCAGCCTTTTTGACCTTTCTTGCATTTTCATCCCCGTCTCATTTATTAACTCATAGTCGTTCATTATTTGAAACATCATCATTAAACCTCCTCTTTCCCTTCTTTGTTCCAGAGTATATAATCCTGTCCTCTTTAATCTCTCACTATATTGATATTTACTTAGATTTCCAGTCATCTTGGTATAGTTCCTCTACGCTCTTTCCACTCTCCCTATTTCATTCTTTGTATATGGACTCCATAATTGGGACCCAAAGTCCAAATATGGTCTCACATAAGACCTATATGTAGGTACCTTGCATCCTATTGATTTATTCATAAAAGTACGCTTTATGTTTCTCACCATATTATTTGCTTTTTGTATAGCTACCGTTTATTGTTTATCAAATTTCAAATCTCTATCAGCTATTATCCCATAGTCCTTTTCCTCCACAACTTCCTTGAGTTCTTTTCCATCTAATACATACCTATTTTTTCCCTATTCCCCTTTCCTAAATACATTACCCCAGATTTCTCTAAACTAAATTTCATATTATTCTCTCTTGCCCAGTTTTCTACTTTTTGTAAATCCTTTTTTAATCTTTTCTGCTGCTCTATTGTTCTTACTGGTCCTCCCAATTTAATGTCATCTACAAATTTTACCACTTGATTATTAATCCCGTGATGTAAATCACTAATATATAAAGAAAACAATATAGGCCCCAACACTGATCCCTGTGGGACCCCACTCCTCACGCTAATCAATCCAGATAATTCCCCTAATATTCTTACATTTTGAGTCCTATCACACAACCAATTCCTTATCCATAATACAATTCGACTATCCAATCCTATTTTATTTAATTTCATGATCAGTTTATCATGGGATACCTTGTCGAAGGCCCTTTGAAAGTCCAAAAATATTATATCCACTGGTATATTATTAATCAATTCCTCCTTGATCTTCTCATAGAAGCATAAATGGTTAGTACTACAAGCTCTATTTCTTTTAAATCCATGTTGTTTTTTATCCGTATAACCCAATAAGTTCAAACTTTCCTCTATCTTTAATTTTAATATACTCTCAGCTACTTTCCCCAAGACTGAAGTCAGGCTTACTGGTCTATAATTCAACACCATTGATCTCTTTCCCTTTTTAAATAAGGCACCACAAAAGCCCATCTCCAATCCTCCGGCACATCACCTGTCTTAAAGGACTCATTAAATATCCACACTACAATTTCTGATATTAATGGTAACTCTTCTTTAATATACCTTGGATGTAACATATCTGGTCCTGCAGATTTATGCATTTTTACCTTATTTATTATTCTTTCAACTTCTTCCTTTGTAGTGACTATATCTAAATCTTGTTGCTTTATATTCACTACCACTTGTTTTACATCGTTTCCTCCCTCAAAAACTGATCCAAAATATTAATTTACTATATTAGCCATTTCACTGGAATCCTTGATTTCTTTATCATTATTATCTAATGGCCTGATACCTTGTTTGTCTTTCCTCTGTTGATTTACATATGCATAAAAACTTTTCCCGTTGTCCTTTCTGTAGACCAAATTAGCTTCCAATTTCCTGCTTTCATTTTTTATTTTCTGTTTTACTTCCTTAACACAATTTTTATGATGTCTTACTTTAGCCTCTGTTTCTAATACTTTCATTCTTTTAAAAGCTCTCTTTTTTTTAGGTAAGCTTTCATTAGCTTACTAGTACACCACAAAGATTTTCTGCCTTTTTTATTATACAGCTTCTTATCCAGCACAAACACTTTTTCCAAATTTAATAATTTGTTTTTCAATTCTTCCCACATTTGTCCTACATTTTTCTTACCTAAACTATCCTTCCATTTTCATCTCTTTAAATGTTCTTTGATTGTTTTAAAATCTGCTTTATTACAATTTTTCGCTGTCGGTAGATGGGTTAAGCTATGAATAGCAGGCACTATCAGTGAGTTAATATTATATGGACCCACAGTACGTGTTGGAATTAGGTACACAGAGCTAGGTCATTCAATGCTAAAGATTTTAGCATAGTTAATTTTATTCAAGTGACATACTATTCTACACACTGAAAGTAATAAGCATATTGGAACTAGAGCTACAGCCACCTGTCTAATACAACAGGACATTCAATGGATATTATAAGGCATGCTATAAATTAATTCATTAGTAAACAGTGAGCATTTCAAACACCAGAAGGATGCAGTGCATAACGGTTTTAAGATTCTAGAGAGGATACCATTACAAGTGCTGTTTATGACATGTCATGCAATATATATAAGCATATAATTAATGTACTGTGGTACCAAACTTCAAGATACTGTGAACCGAATACTAAAAATTTGGCGGTGTTTAATGCTATGCAGGCAACACACCATTCTGCATACTCAAAGCAATAATCATATTTCTATTATAGTTACAGGCAGATGCATGATGGAGCAGGACATGCAGTAGGTATTAGTGGAAATGGCCAAAATAATTCATGACCACAGCTTGTGTAATGCTGACAGAGCAAGGATGCAATGGGAGACAGGATGCATTGGTATGAGAGGATGTCATCACCAGTGGTGCTTCTGTCATGTGATATGACACACATAAGCACGGATGGAGAAGGACATGGCAGAGGCCAGTTATACAGTGTGTGGTGCTTTGGAGCAAGAGTAAGTGTCCTTTTATAAATGCTCTTTAAAATTGTTGAAACTGCTGGGTTTCAGGGAGTACAGGAGCTGTGTAGGGGTGCTGAGGCTGCTGGGGCTTGTAGTCCACTGAGAACATCGGTGGACAACAGATCACTGGGGCTGTCTGGGTAATTACACTGTAAAGTGCATGGTTTAGAAGTTTACCATATTTATAGGATTTGGGGCTGCCAAGAAACTGTTACACTCACACCATGAGTGCTGTGATCAAAGGGAGTGATATTTTAAGACTTGAGTGGTTGGAGCCTTGTGAACCTTGGAACAGCACTTCTGGGTCACAGAGTGCAAATTGAGGAGCCCTGTGAGTCATCAGCGAGCATGGGTGGAGGCAGACACAGCAGAGGCAGGTGTCTGCAATGTAAGTCAGGTCAGGAGGACAGATGGTAAGATACCACGCTAGGAGGAAGGATAGACAGTGAGGAGGTGGTTAGGGACCTGCAAAAAGAGCTGCAGAGGTTGGAAAGATGGTCTAACATCTGACAGCTGAGGTTCAACTCAAAGAAATGCAAGGTGATGCATTTGGGTAAAGGGAACCCACGGACAGAACACTATCTCAACGGAGTCCAGCTCAGCACCACGTAGGAAGAAAGGGATGTGAGTGTCATCATAAGTAACATCTTCAAACAACCAGCCAATGCAACACAGCTTATAGCAAGGCCTACAAAATGCTAGGGTGCATGGGGAGGGGATTCAACAACAGGAGAAGAGAAGAGATACTGCCACTCAATAGGACCCTGCTAAGGCCCCATCTGGAGTACTGTATCCAGTTTTGGAATCCACATCTGAAAAAGGATAAAATCAGGTTGGAGGCTGTCCAGAGAAGAGCCACCAGAATGGTTCAGGGCCTTGAAGGGCACTCATATGAACAGCGTCTGGAAGCATTAAATATGTTCTCACTGGAGACAAGGAGGGAGTGGGGGCATGATTGAAATATACAAGTTCTTGAGAGGAATAAATAAGGTGCCATCCTCTGACTTGTTCAACACAGTCTCCAACTCTAACACGAGAGGGCACAAGTGGAAGTTGAGAGGGGGAGCTTCAAGAGGGAGCTTAGGAAACAGTTTTACAGAAAGAGTCATTGAACTATGGAATACCACTACCAGCTGAGGTAGTGGAAGCAAAGTCTGTGACATAATTCAAACTGGGGCAGGACAGGGCTAATGCAAGATCAAAAGCAACAGGAGAAGTAGGAAGCATTAGGCATAAGGGAGTTAGGTCCTCAGATCTGCATAGGCTCAAGGAACACATAGGCAGACTAGATTGACCCTTAGTCTCCTTCTGCCATCTCTTTTCCATGTTTCTATATTTTGCAGGATTTGGACTCCCTGTGCAACTATTGGTACATTAAAAGGCCAACTAGTCATCAGTCCTGAATTTTAATCTAAGTGTTGAAAAGTTTTAAATTCAAATATAAATAGGTAATGGAGGGACAAACATTGCTCATAGAATGCACAAAGTGCCAAATGTTTAAAAGTGGAAATGAGGGAGCATCTATAAACTGTTTGACTTGCAACAAGTGTATTTATATAAAGGCCTTAGAAGAGAAGATCAGCAGTCTAAGGAGCATACTAGCATTAATGAATGTATTGCAAACCTAGAGAGCTTTATAGACAGCTTGTACAATGCCCTAATTAGGCAGACTGGAGTTAGGGAATCAAGACGGGGCAGAACTGAGCACTGGGGAAGAGTCAGTAATATTAGCAGATTCTGAAAGTAACCAGGAGGAGATTAGAAACAACAGAGTTTGTGGAGAAAAAAGAAAGAGGGGATAATATAAATAATGATAAGGAGAATGGTTTTGAGGATGTTCCCTCATGGAGAAGGGTTAAAAGGAGGAAAATGGCTAAGAGAGGAAGGGTGGCAGAGGTTCTTAAAGTTCCCCTTGCAATTGCATTTTAAGCCTTAGAACAGCAAGAGGAGGAAAGTACAAATTTCAGTAGGGAAGAGTTAAATCCTAAGGCAGTAGATGATGGTAAAAATGAGACTGAAGGTAGTAGTGCCTAGGTAATAGGAGGGCAAATCGAAGAGGGTGTTGATCAGCAGATGAAAACTCAAGAATTGGAGAATAACCTTGTGGTGATAGGTGATTCAATAATAATTAATATAGACTCTGTTTTTTTAGAGGGAGGAAGGAAAGGGTAATGGTAAGCTGTCTACCAGATGCCAGGTTTGCTAAAAGGGGTAGGAGAGAGAGTCCTACTGTATTGATCCACATAGGAACAGATTACATAGGTGGAGACAGGCAATTTCACCACAATCCGCACAGGGGTTGTATACAGACCCTCTTCTCAGGGGGAGGAAATGGACAAGGAAATGATAGAAAGTATACTTAAAATGGCAGAAAAAGGGGAGATATTGCTGATGGGTGATCTGAATATGCCAGATGTTAACTGGAGTGCAGTTGCAGCAGCCACTTCAAGAGTGGAGTTATTCTAGATGCCTACAGGGGCATGCCTTAGACAACTAGTATTGGAGCCCCTCAGGAGGAGCAATCTTAGACCTGGTTCTCTCAAATGGAGATGGAGAGAGGATCACAGATGTAGAAGTGGGTAGCCATCTGGGAACTAGCGACCATCGAACAGTATGGTTCACAATAAACACAGCAATAGAGTCAAGCCATACAAAGGCAAAAGTACAGGACTTTAGGAGGGCTGACTTTGCCAAAATGGGTGAGTGCCTAAGGAATGCACTAGCAAATGGGCAGGAAGGAGGGGTGGAAGAACAATGGGGAATAATAAAAACTGCCATCACAGAGGTAACGAGCCTTTGTGTGAAGCAAATAAACAAAACAAAATGATGTAAGAAACCACTATGGTTCTCAAAGGAAGTGGCAGTGAAGGTTCAAGAGAAAAAGAAAGCATTCAGGAAGTACAAGGAATCGCAGAAGAGAGCAGGACAGAGAACTGTATCAGTTCAAGCAAAAGGAGGCTGGAGAAGGCAGTCAGAACAGCAAAAGCCCAAACCGGGAAAAGATAGCCTACTCAGTTAAGAAGGGGATAAAACCTTTTATAGGTACATCAGGAAGCGAAGGAAGACCAAGGGAGGATAGTGAGGCTTAATAAAGGGAGGGAGGGTGGGCAGAGGAGATTGTGAAAAGGCAGAGATACTAAACAAATATTTTGCTCAGTATTTACAAATGAAGAGGGGGAGGTACATAAAACAAACAGTAGAAACACTCTGGATACAGAAGAAGTTGATACCAGCCCATTTACAGAAGAAAGGGTTCTGAAAGAACTCTTAAAACTGAAGGTGGACAAAGCAATGCGGCCTGAAGGGATTCATCCCAGAATTCTAAAAGAACTAAGGGTAGAACTAGTGACACCACTGACTACCCTTTTAACAAATCATGGGAGGATGGGGTGGTACCAAGGACTGGAGGAGGGCAGATGTGATTCCTCTTCACAAAAGTGGGAGCAAGGCAGAAGCAGGAAACTACAGACCTGTTAATTTAACCTCAGTGATAGGAAAATGATGGAATCACTTCTGAAGGAAAGAATTGTCAGTATCTAGAGGCCAGAGGGCACAGGACCCTAGGCAGCATGGATTCACATGGGAAGGTCATGCCAGACAGAATCTGATAGATTTCTTTGACTGGGTGACCAAAGTAGTAGATCAGGAGGGGCTGTGGACATAGCCTACCTAGACTTTAGCAAGGCATTTGACACAGTCCACACAAAGATTAATATACAAGTTAGCCAGCCTGGGAGTGGGTCCCAAGATGACAGCCTGGGTAAAAATTGGCTGGAGAATAGGACACAGAGTAATAGTAAATGGAGTCCACTCAGAAGAAAGGAGGGTTACTAGTGGGAGTACCGCAGGGTTCAGTATTAGGACTGGTCCTCTTCAATGTCTTTATAAGCGACATTGCAGAGGGACTGGAAGGAAAAGTATGTCTCTTTGCAGATGACACAAAGATCTGCAACAGAGTTGATGCAGAGGGTGGGGTGGAAAGGATGAGAAGGGACTTGGTAAGGTTAGAGGAATGGTCAAATGTATGGCAGCTTAGATTCAATGCTAAGAAGTGCAGGTAATGCACCTGAAACAAAACCCAGGGAAGAGTACACAATGGGGTGAGATACTAACAACAACAAAATGGAAAGGGACCTGGGGTAGTCATATCAGATGACCTAAAGGTGGGCAAGCAATGTGAGAGGGCAGCAAGGAGGGCTGGGGGATACTGGGATGCATAGGAGAGGCATCACCAGTAGAAAACAGGATTATTATCCCTCTGTACAGACAGCTGGTGAGACCCCATCTGGAGTACTGTGTGCAGTTCTGGAGACCCAATCTCCAAAGACATAGACAGGATGGAAGCTGTCCAGAGGAGGGCAACTAAAATGGTGCAGGGTCTGCACCAGAGACATATGAAGAGAGATGAAAGGAGCTTAATATGTATAGCCTCGAGGAAAGGAGGGGGGCATGATAGAAACGTTCAAGTACCTCAAAGGAATCAACAAAGTCCAATAGGGTAGCATCTTTCAAAAAGAGATGTGCAAGAACAGAGGGCATAATTTGAAGATGGGAGGCGGCTCAGAGGTAATTTAAAGTATTTTTTCTGGAGGTTGTGGATGCATGGAACGGCCTTCTGGAGAGGTTGTGGAGTCAAAATCAGTGGTGGAATTCAAGCATGCATGGGACAGTCATAAGGCCATTCTAGGGGGTGGGGGTAGGAAGAAGTAGGCTGCTGGTTAACTAGGATCTGCAGCTTATCCAGCAGGTAGGGAAATGGGCAGACTGGGTGGGCCAAGCGGTCCTTATCTGCCGTCAAATTCTATGTTTCTATGTTTCTATAGGTCATAGTACAGAGGATAACATAAACACAGATTTTGAGGCAGTAGGTGAGTATCTTAAGAGCAGAAAATGCAAGATTATGGTTTCTGAAATTCTCCAGGTACCAAGAGTGGGTATAGGAAGATAAAGGGTGAGCATAAGGATAAACAGATGGCTTGAGAACTGATGTATGAGACAGGATTTTGAGTTTATTCATAACTGAGAAGTATTTGACAGGCAGGTACATTTGTACCAGAGGGATTGTCTGCACCTGAACAAATCTGTGACAAGGCATTTGGTAGATAGACTGCTCAAGTATGCTGATAAGAATTGAAACTAATAGTGAAGAGGCATGGGGGAGGGGAAGCACTGATCAAAGATAGTACTGAGAATAATACAGTAGTAAAGAATACACTAATAAGGAAGGGTCAATGTAATGCATGGAAATGTATTCTAATTAACACACGTAGCCTCAATAATAAAATAGGGGGACCAGAAATACTAGCAGCTTTAGAGGATTTTGATATTAGTGGGATAACTGAAACATGATGGACAAATGATGATGACTGGAGCATGGAAATTGTGGGATATAAACTCTTTAGGAGGGACAGAATATGAAAAGGGGGGAGGAGTGGCAATTTTTGTGAAAAAAACATTATGGACAGAAGAGATATCAAGGAAATGAGGATGCTGATGGCATTGAGAATACATGGATAAGGGTGGGATCCAATAACCAAGACTACATTATAATGGGTATCTGGTACAGGCCACAGGGGAAATTAGAATCTAAGGATGAGGATCTTATAGGTGATCTGGAACTACTCATGGATAAGCAAAACCTTATATTATTTAGGGATTTAAACTTACTGGGAATAAACTGGGAGAATGATGAAGGAGTGTGTCCACAGGATAACCAGATAGCTGCCAATATTTAAAATTGTAACTTAGAGCAGCACATTTGGGAACCAGCTAGGGGCAACAACATACTTGATGTTGTACTAAGTGACTTGAGTGATGATATTAAGCATTGCAGAACATAAGAACTGATAGGGGATAGTGAACACCAGATGGTAACTTTCGTAATAGAGAGGTATAACAAGAAAGATATAGGAACAACTAAATATAGCTGTTACAAAAGTGCAGTCTTTAAATCAATGAGGATGGAGTTGGAAAAATGGAGCTGTGAGGAGGAGATGAACAAAAATGTCAATGATACATGGGAGATGCTAGATAGTAAAATTACAAGGATTTACTGTACAAATAAAATGTGTATTGCAAAGGAACAAATATAACAAGAATGGTAAGATACCATTATGATTAAGCAGAAAAGTAAGGAAAAAAATTAGGCAAAAAAGTAGGTTGTTCAAAGGGGCAAAAGACACAGGGAATAGAGATTTATAGAAAAGGTATTTAGTAGTAGCCAAGGAGGGTAACATTTTAATTAGGAAAGCATACAAGGATAATGAGGAGGATATTGCCAGTAAGGCTAAAAGTAATCCAAAGTTGTTCTGGACATATGTTAATAATAAGGAAGGAGGGTGTAAAAAGGAGGGGCCCCTAATAGAAAGGAATAACAGGATAGATAACAACACAGAAGTGGCAAGCATATTAAATAAGTGTTTGTTTTTTTTTGGTCAATATAAGAGCTATCTGAGTTAAATACAGTAGAAACTAAATATCAGGGCATAATGCCATTGATTACAGAACCAGAGCTGTATAAGATTTTGAATAATTTAGATACAAACAAATCTCAGGGACCCAATGAGATACGCCCACATTTATTAAAGGAGTTAGTCGATATACTGAAGGGACCAGTTACTTGGCTTTTTAATAGATCACTGGAAACAGGTGTAATACTGGAGGCGTGAAAATTGGCTATTGTCATCCCCATCCATTAGAAAGGGAGTAGGGCTGATAAAGGAAATTACAGGCCAGTGAGCCTTAAGTCAGTATTGTGGAAAATATGGACACTATTATAAGAGGTATGATAGAGGAACATCTGGCAAGTAACGACCTACAGTATGGGATGAAACGCAACATGACTTCAGGAAAGGGAGGTCTTGCCTATCAAATGTAATTAGCTTTTTTTGAAAGGCTGAATCTAACACTGGATGAAGGAAAACCAGTGGATGTGGTCTATCTGGATTTCAGAAAGGTGTTCGCACCATGCCACACACAGAACTAATTAAATGCCCAGGAGAGGTAGGAATAAAAAACAGAATTATAGCCTGGACAAGATCTTGGCTGAGTAATATATCACAGAGGATGCAAGTGAAAGAGCAAGATTCCAGAAGTGTAATGGTAACTAGCAGGGTCCTGCAGGGGTCAGTGCTGGGACCAAATCTGTTCAACATATGTGTATCAAGTATGAAAATAGACAGAGGGGGTTGGCTATCTAGATTTGCTGATGGCACAAAAATAGGTCATATAGAGGAAACAAAGGAATTGGTTTGGTCATTGCAGAGTAATTGGATGAACTACATTAATGGTCAATTAAGCACAACCTGAGCTTCAATTTAGATAAGTGTGTACTAATGCACTTGGGCCATAAAAATATTAAGGCATAATACAGACTAGGGAATACAGTACTCAAAGCCAGTGACTATGAAAGGGATCTGGGAATAACTATAACAGACAAGTTAAAATTTATTGAACATTGTTATGAGACTATTGCTAAATGTAACAAGATAATGGGATGCATTAGGGAGAATCTAGAGAGTAGAAGTAGAGAAGTGGTGATGCTGATATGTAGGGCATTGGTGAGACCACAACTGGAATGCTGTGATCAGTTCTGGTCACCACACACCATGGGGTACATCAGAAAACTGGAAAAGGTACAGAGGAGGGCTACAAAAATGGTGAAAGGGTTGGAAAATCAATTATATGAATGGAGATTAGGTAACCTGGGATTGTATTCATTGGAGAAGTAATGACTAAGTGGTATCTTATTACAGTGTATAAGGCTTTAAAAAAGTAAGGATATGAGAATGTGTTTTTATTTGGAAACTAAGGACTTCAGGCAGGAAAACAAGAGGGCATAAATTATAGCTACAAGCTAAGTGCTTTAAGGAAAGGAAGTTGGTCCACTCAAAGGGTGGTCCATCTTTGGAACAGCTTGCCTGTGGCAATAATTGCTAGTGAAAACCTCAGCGTGGCTCAATTGGTAGCACATCTTTCTCTGAGCTAGAAGGTTGTGGGTTCTTGTCTCACACCAGGATTGGGCTCATACCTAAAAGCGCTGGCACCTGAGTGCAATACTAGGGGGCTGCTGTACTGTCAGGGTGTGCCGTCCTTCAGATGAGACATTAAACCAAGGTCACTTCCACCCATCTTTGGTGGTGTCCTGGTGGGTGTCCAGGTGGAAGTAAAAGAACCCATAGTACATTTTACAAGAGTATGAGACTTTCTCCAGTGTCCTGGCCAGCATTTCCCTTCTCACAAAACTGGTTCATGCAATTGCTCAAGGCTGTGTGTGGGTGTTGATGTGCAAAATGTCTGCCACTATACGTTCAGTCACTTCACTACCAGTCTAACATTGCTTGTAAAGCACTTTGGGATACAATGTGTATGAAAAGTGCTATATAAATGCTGATTCTCCTTCTTCTTCATCTGAATTTATTTAAATACAGCTCAGATAACTTCTGAAGGGGAGGGAGGGTTTGGAGGTCTTTTTCATTGAGAAATTGCCAGACAGGCCAGATGGGCAATAAGCTCCCTGCTGTCTGTATTTCCTATGTTTCTATAATACTGTTATGCTGTGCCAAACTTCAACATCCACTTAATGTTATTTTTTCCACTGGAACACCTGTTCATCATAAGAAATGTTGAAATAAGAAAACAACAAAGAAAGGTGGTATATGAGGCTGCACATGAGAGGCAACTGTGAATAATACTGTGACTGCATAGAATATGATGTTATCACCAAAGGTGGGGGTAAGTAACTAGCAATCAGTGCTGCTTTTGAGCTCTGCATGTGAAATGGCCTCATGTTGAACAATGTACAGTGTAACACAGACAGCTTTGATTGTACATATTGGTACTGGTGCAAGCTGAGCTAACGTAACCTTTATTGTACATAGCGTATTGTCAGGGTATGTAGTAGTTGGAATGCAGGGCTTCAGTTAACTCCATTTTGGGATTATTTGACTCCCAAAAATAAGACAAAAGCTTCCAAAATAAAGGGGGAGGAAGTCATTGACTTACAAATGTAAAAATCTAAATTGGATGAATTCCAAAACTGAAGGCACAGAAGCTAAGAAATAATGGATTTAATGATGGATTTTTTCCTAAAATAATTTTATTTTATCACTAAGATTTGTATTAACATCCATAAACTGATCATTTCTAGAATACTTCCTTTCAAATGGTGGAATCTGGGAAGTATTTTGACTTCCAAAAAATTGGAATGACTTCCAGATTTCAACTTATGGAAGTATTTGACTTCCATTAAAAATAAATTAACTGAACCCTTGTTGGTATGTCACAGGTTTTACAATGTAAATAAGTAACCAGTAACACAGACAAGGTCTGTGGTTATTAAGTAATTACCAAAGGCCCCCCCAGCATACTTTGTGGGTTAGCGGAAGGAGATGTTAGCAAAAGTGCCCTTGAAACACGGTAGTGGAGGGGAAAGTGTGTTATATTACCTAATAACTGAAAGCCCTGATTTGTGTTGTGGTGTTTATAAAATGACACAATAATAATAATAATAATAATCATAATCGACACAATAGTAAATAAATATTTTAATTAGCAATAACATAATCAAGATTAGTCAATTGTTTCTCAGACAAAACAGCAGGGTTTATCCCATAAAAGGCTCAAATTGACTGGCAGGTAAGTTAGTCATGTTATTAAAAAACAATTTTGTGTGACATTTAGTAAGAATTTTGAAGCAATGTAATGAGAGTTCTAGGCAGTTAGGTCACACTAGAAAAAAAGCTGGAAGACTTTAAAGGGGCACTGTCAACCCCCTTAGGCATTAACATGTCCCTAGTTTAAAACACTCATGTTATGATTGTTCACATTTTACAGAGACTGCTCATGTAGCTGGATGTTTGATTCTGATTCTTTTAAAACGTGAACAACAGACTGCCCACCATACTGGTGTTACCACACAAAAACATGTTTGCTTACATTCCTTGATCAACTCCCACTGCATCTTTCCAGAGCTTAAGAACACCCCCCCCAACATAGTACTGCCATTTATAATGTGGCGGTAGTAGAGGAGACTATTGTATCATGAGTGGCTGCACTGTTTGGGGGTGTCTATAATATTCAGTAATTATGCAATAAGAATAGATCCAGGATTTGAAACAAAACAGTGTTGCCTCTCAATGGCCCCAGGCAGGCAGGGCACCCCCCCCCCCCGGTGAAGGGATACATCCAGGTCAACCAGGTGGTGGGAAGCAGCACAACAGCAGAACGGGAGAGGTGGTGGCGGACGAAGGCTTGCTGCCCGAAGGAGTGGGCGGCTGGGTGCAGCAAGGAGGGCTAAAAATAATATGCAAACAAAAAAACAATGTTGGTGATTACCATACATTAGCATGCATTTCAGTTCTTCAAAGCAAGGGGGCAGCTAAAAGAACCAGCAACATCCATACATTTTAGAGAAGGCAAGCAGTCATGAAACATGGGTTTTTAACTAGAAATAATATGGTGCAAAAATAGGTTGACAGTGTTCCTTTAAGGCAATTTAGTGACCCTTGTGGTTTTTGCTCACAGCTATTAACCAAGCAGATAACAGGATTATTCTTACCCAATTTATCACACAATGTAAGTAATGTAACATTCAATGAATATAGAGATATGCAAAGTTGGGAAACTATGCTCCACGGATTAATTTGCAGAGTTTCCATTTTTGAAGTTAATCCATTGTGCAAAGCCCATTTGCCCCCAAAAAATTCCACAAAATTCAGAGTTTGAACTCCATTGTGGTTGTTTTCCTAGTGTCTAGTGGTTCCTCTCCCCCACGATTGCCACCCCACCTGGTGTCTAGTGCCCCCCAGCAAATCGCTGGCCAACGTAAAAATTAAATTCCTGGTGTCTAGTGGTCCCCCCCAGCAATCATTGGCCAATATGAAATTAAATTCCCTGGTGTGTAGTGCTCTTCCCTGCCAGTCACCAGCCAGGTGTAAAATTAATTTCCCTGGTGTCTAGGGCCCCACCCACACCAATTGCTGATCCAATGTAGAATTAAATTCCATGGTGTCTCATGCCCCCCCCCCGCCGATCGCCAGCCCCATGTTGAATAAAATTATACTTCCTTGGGGTCTAGTGACACCCCATCCCCTATCCTCGACAGCTGTCATCAATTCCCTGATGTCTAGCAGACCCCCCACCCCCGCAGTCCAGCAGGCAATGTCCCACCATGCCACTCTCTTCAACCCCGACCCCGAAGAGGTGACTGGCACATCCCTCCCTCTCTACCACCACTGGCTGGCAATCAGAGAATTTGCCATTTGTAACTTCGTCTTGCTTTTGGGGTTTTTCTAAGTGCAATTTGTACTTTAAAACAAACCCAAAGGCAAGGTAAAGTTACAAATGGAGAATTCCCTATTAAACAGGAAAACTTTGTGAAATGATCCATGGAGGCAGATCTGGTGACTTTGCGGTAAATTCACCAGTGAATTAAAACATTATATTAACTTTGGAGAGTTTTCTCCCATGGGAACCCTGGGTTATAATTTGCTATTATGACCCATGGGTTATAACAGCGAACACGCGCCAGATTTCCAATGCTCCACACACGCGCCTGCCTCCGCTCTCCCCACTGACACTGTGGCACTGCACCAGCATAAATGGCAGGAGGAGAGCCAGGAGATGCACCAACGCAAGTGTGGTTGCACTAGGCACATCAACTGCGATATTCATGCAAATGAGGCAATTATGCATGCAATGTGCAAATGGGGCCATTTGCATGCAGTGCGCCGATCCTCGTCGACTTGCGCCTGACGCCCTGCCAGGCTGCAGCCATCGGGGACTGACGTCCTGCAGTCCCTTGGCGGACCCTGCACCCGTATGCCCAATTGCGGGCATCTGTAAATGTTGTCCCTGGTGGTCCAGTGGACCGTGCTCTATCACCCGATCATGGGCATATGTTAACATTATTCCTGGTGGTCCAGCGGAACCCCCAAGTGCCTGATTGTGGGCAGAAATTGCAAACGCACCCCTGGTGGTCCAGTGGTACCCCCCTGTCAACCTGCCTACTGTGGTCCCCCACCATCCAGCACCCCCCCAGTCAGTGGCGGGCAGTGGCACCCCACCCACATGCCACCCGGCCACCTGCTGACTGAAAGCATACAGTAGTGTCATTACGTCTATTGGTCCACTGCGTGGGCCAATAGGCGTGAATCATACTGTACTACACAGGCCTGATATATCGACGGAGCGTTCGGTCATATCAGCACCTGTATCAATACAGATATGTTCTGTATGCCCATTGGCCCACGCAGGAACCAATAGGCATCCTGACAATACTGTATGCGTCAGTTGGCGGGTGGCCATGCGGATGCGGTGGGTGCTGCCATCTGCCGCTGAGTGGGGGATGCTAGGTGGTGGGGACCACAGTGGTGGGTGGGGAGGGGGTACCACTGACCACCAGGGTGCATTTATGTCTTCCGCCCGTGATCAGACGCGGGGGGGTTCCACTGGATCACCAGGGATAGTTGTAACATATGCCCACGATCGGGTGATAGACAGCAGTCCACTGGACACCAGGGATAATATTTACATATGCCTATGACTGGGAGATAGACAGCGGTCCACTGGACCACCAGGGATAATTTTAACATATGCCTGCGATTGGGCGGTTGGGCACAATGCTCCCAGGGCAGAGGGCTAGTGGACAGTGTTCTGGGTGGGCGGGTGGCCACCCACAGCTGGTAGCTGCCATGTTGCACCCTGCAATATGGCAGCTCACCTATGGGTAGCCAGGACTTGCTCCTGGTTTTCCCAGGCACAGCTTTATGCCTCCCTGAGCGGCGCAAGGCAGGGTTGTGCCAGCATATGAGCCACACATCCCAGGCTGAATATCGGGGAAGTGCCACATATGCATGGGCACATCCTCTGCACTTGTGCCGCATACATTACTGATGTGCCCTGGTGCATCGACTGTTGCACAGCGCAACTTGCCCCTTTGAATATTGTGCCGGAGAGCATTGGTGGCTTGTGCCATGCGCAACCGTTTTGAATATTCCACCCTATATATTTTTATTCAGCACTAAATGGTCTACTGAAGTTGTTTACTCATTTCATTTGTGTGACAGAAATTAAGCTTCACAGTATGATTTGACACTGATATTGAACTACGTGAGTATCTGCTGTTTAATGTCAGTAATGGTGTTACGAGACATTCTTCTACATGTATCCCTGTGCAATCAGGAACATATACATATGCATGGGACAGACATAAGACAGTCCTAGTGGGGGGTAGGAGGAAGTAAGCTGTTGGTTAATTAGGATCTGCAGCTTATCTGTTACGTAGGAAAATGGGCAGACTAGGTGGGCCAAGTGGTCCTTATCTGCCATCACATTCTATGTTTCTATGTTACATAATTTTCTGTAACTGTACACATGAAGGGTGTGTTTCTACTGAAGGGTTGCCATGATGACAGAGTGATCTTGAGAAAGAAGCTGGAGAACTGTCTGTTGTCATGGCTACCCTATGGTGGAAACTGTGTTTTACTGTGCCGAGTTGTGCAGATCTTATTCTGCATAGTGTATTGCAATGGACAACAATCACAGAATACATTTGGTTGGGTCAGGGAATGTCCACAGCAAGACAGAAGTGGAGTGGGAGATGGTCTGTGACAGAAGAGAGTGAACCAGATGCTGCACATTCCAGAGTTTGCCAGGATTTCTGACCCTCCTTCCCACCCACCCCCACCTGCCCAATAATATAGGGCAGGAGTTCTCACACTTTGTCATAGTGAGCCTCCCCCAAGCCTTGGAAAAGATCTTGAGACTCCCCCTAATATAGAAATAATTTTGGGCCTCCCCATAGTTAGAACAACTATCATACTTTGCACATTACCGGAAAAATACAATTAACTGCATGTGAGTAGTTGAGTTTATTCTCATTTTATTGACGCTATTATTCTCCCTCTCCATGACCCCCCCTCCCCAGGTCAGCCTACTCACGCCTCACTTCTGAGTTTTGGCCTTATTTACCCCTCATTGCAATACCTCCATAAGTCAGACTGTTTTCTTTGTCAGTTTTACCCTGCCCTTAAACACCTTCTCTGGGCCCATTTGGCTCCCTCCTGGCCTTGCTCCTGGTATCTCTCTGCTTAGCCTTTGTATTTGTGCTTTTCTGTAGCCAGTATAATGGGCCAGTTGTTATCTTGTTCCTATTCATTTGTGTTATTTTGCATTTTGTTTTGTACAGTTTCCAAGAATTGTATTTCCTCCATTCAGCTTTCCTCCCATGTCATACCAGGGAACAAGTTTGTTGAGTGTGTTTTCCTGGTAACCATTTTGTACATATTTTCACATGCCATTATTCACTTTCAGTTTGCTGCATCCTTTCAAACAAAGCATACAAAACTTGACATTTAAATATAGTACATTTTAAGGCTTGCTTGAGCCTCCCTTGGAACAGGTTGGGGCCTCCCCAGGGAGGCTGGCCTCACCATTTGAGAACCCCTGATATAGGGGGATCAGAGGAAGCCATCAGCAGTGGCTAGAGACAACAGTGGCAGATCAAGGTGAAGAGAAGCCAGAAGCACAGCAGGAGCAGCAAAGGAGGGTGGAGATCAACCAGATACGTGGTTTTTGTGTGCATAATACTATTGTACTTGGGGTTTGAATACTCAATCAATCAATCAATCAATCAAGTCTTTATTTAACCAGGCGTTCATCGTTGAGCAGAAGCTCATTTGCAAGATGGACCTGGGTGGAGCATGAACAATTGTATATACAGGTCAACACAGGTATTTACAAGGCAATACAGATAATACTCTTTACAGAGAGGAAGAAAAAGAAAATCATATGTACATAGAATTATACAGATATTATACAGATTACACGGTATTTACATACAGAAGTGTCTATAGGAAGATAAAGCAGGTTATCTAAGGTTGCAGGAGGAAGTAACGGAAGAAAAAATAAAATAAAATATACACCAGGTAGAGGTGAAGGTAGGGGAAGGAGGAAGTAGGGGAGAAAGGCTAGGAGGGCACGGTGCACAGAAAGGAGTTGGTAAAGCTGGATGTAGAAGGTGGATGGAGAAAAGGAGTATGTGTGAGCCCGGATTGAATGCTATAAGCACGGGCATGGTAGGATGTCACAACCCAGGGTAGTGAGCTCTATCCGAGGTTGGGAAAGGAAGAATAAGGGGATGGATGGGCCTAGTGTTGATAAGACAGGGGATAAGAGAGAGAACAATTAGGCTGGTGAGGAGCAAGCTGGGGGGGGTCAGTACTTAAAATTGGGTCTAGGCGTGGCTATATACCAGTACTGGGTCTAAGTGGGTGAAGCAGTTATATACTTCTCTGATTGTACGGAAATAAAGCATCTTGAAAGCATTTATACCGATTAGAGTGCTTAATTTGAGGGTTTTTTGTAGATCGTTCCATAAGGTAGGTAGCATGAAACTTATGGCTACCCTGCCGAAGCGGGATTTTGCTTTGGGTACTTTAAGTGTAATAGCTGAGTAACTTCTTAACGCGTATTTCCCAATTATACTCAGGGGAAGACAGCAGGAGATATAGTAAGGCAGCTTATTAGAGATGGCTCTATAGGTCCAGAGAGCGGCGTTTCTGTGGCGCCTGAACTTTAGTGATGTCCATCCCACTGCCGCATATAGGGTGCAGTGATGTGCGTAGAAGGGAGTCCTGTTATAAACCTCAGTGCTCGATGGTAGAGTGTGTCCAGTTTAGCCATGTAAGAGTTGGGGCATTGGCTGTGAGGAAGTCAGCGAATCAACCAATGATAGGAAATGGATTGGACCAGTTGTTTCTTGGCATCCCTGGTGAGAAATTGGCTGATTCTAAAAACAGTCCAAGCCTTTGCCAAAGTCGCTTTAGCAAGTCCTCGATATGTTCAATGAAGGAGAGTCTTTGGTCTATCCAAACTCCCAGATACTTGAATTTTGTAACAAATTCTAGTTTTTCACCTAGAACTGTGGTAATTTGGGAACTGTCCCACTGGACACAGGTTAGCTACGGATAAAGGAGAGAGACCATCTTTAGTTTTTGGGCATTAAGGAGTAGCTTTTTTTGAGGAGTTGGCTTTTGCAAAGGTTGAATTCTGACTGTAGGTCATTGCAGGCAGCTTCAGGTGTTGGCACTCAAGAGAACTGTATCATCTGCAAACAGATGGATGTTGGCTTTTATACAGTAGTCGATGTTATTAATGTAGATTGCAAAAGTAAGGGCCCTAATATAGAACCTTGAGGTACTCCTCTTTGCAGAGTTTTTAAGGGGACAGGTCTCCTTCGCTTTAACTTGTTGAAGGCGCCTGTAAGATAGTCAGTGAACCAACACAGAGAGGAGGGGTCCACACCTATGGTTTGAAGGGCAGAGAGGAGCAGACTATGGTCGACGGTGTCGAAAGCCTTGCTTAGATCAAGAAAACAGCACAAATAAAGTTTTTGCTCTCAAGATTGCTGCCAGTCGTTAGTAACTTTGCGAGGGCTGAGATAGTGCTATGTTTAGCTCTGAATCTGGACTGCATAGGATTTAGCAGTTCCCTAGACTCAAGGTGAGTCCTCAGCTGTGCATTTACAATTTTCTCTAGGAGCTTGGACAGGACCGGAAGGAGGGAAATTGGCCTGTAGTTATTGAGATCGCCACGGTCACCTGATTTGAACAGTGGTATGACATGTGCTGTCTTCCATATAGGTGGTAAGGTGCCCTGAGACAGGGATAAGTTAAAAAGGTGGGTGACGGGTATCGCTAGTACGTGGTAGGCAATTTTTAGGAAGTAAGGGTCAAGGGAGTCGGCCCCAGCACTTTTTCTAGTATCCAACTGAAGCAAGAGATCCTCTACCTCTTTCAGTGTGGCAGGTTGAAGTGAGAAAGGCGGTGAAGCTATCAGAGTTTCAGGCAGTTGGCTGGCAGTCTGGGAGCGAAGTATGTTTGCAGGGGAGTTATCAAATGCCATGCCTGCAGTAGCAAAGTGGTTATTGAATGCGTCAAGTATATCCATCTTTTCGGTTATAGTCAAGTTGCCAGAGGTAATCTTGGTCGGGAGTGAATTTCCTGGGAGTGGCCTAGCAGATCACTGATTGTGTTCCAGAGCTTGATTGGGCTCTTTGTATGGAGTCGAGTTCGGATTTGAAGAAGGTGGTCTTCGATTCTCTGATTGTTTTGGTACATAAATTTCGTAGTCTCCTGAACTGGTTCCAGTCCTCTGCAGTGTTCAGTCTCGTGCTTTTTCCAGAGCTTATCTCTTTCTAGAAGCAAGGACTTGATCTGAGGGTGAACCATTTACAGGTTTTGGTCCTAGTTCGAACTTTAATAAGGGAGCATACTTATTAAGGGCCCTTGATAGAATGTTGTGGAAGATATTGTAAAGCTAGCGTGTCGTTTGGCCAGGTAGAAATCTTGCCACTCAGGGAGTACTTAAGCTCGTTTAGGTAGGCATGTTCATTGAAGTTGCGCCTGGATCTCTTCATAGAGAACTTGCTGATGAGTGCTGGGTTGTTGGTGGATCTTACTCCGCAATAAAACAATGGTTGCTGGCGCCTGAGAAGAAGACATCAGCGTGGGAGAAGAGATGAGGTTTGCTCACCATTAGCACATCCAAAAGTGTACTTTACTGGGTTCTTCACATTTGGGCGGTTGGTTCAGTAATAAGTTAAGGCCAGCCCATGTTCATCACAGCAGAAGGATGCAAGGGGGCAGCTGTGTTAGAGAGCCAGTCAAAGTTGAGGTCTCCTAAAATAATAGTTTCTGGCAGCCCCTGTCCCAACTTGTCACTTAGATATGACACAAGCTGTAGGCCAGCAGACGGTGGTCTGTAGCATCCTATTATGCAGAGTGAGTAGTCTGTGTAATTTCCACTTTGAGAATTAGGCATTCGAATTCACTGGCGACAGATGCCGAGGATAAGCAGGAGGCAGAAAATTTGTCTTTAACGTAGATAGCTACCCCTCCTCCTCTGGCATGCCTATCAGCTCTGAACAAGGCATAGTTGGGTATGTTTACTTCTCTATCAGTGGTGCTGGGTCTAAGCCAAGTTTCGGAAATCACAAGTATGTCAGGAGAGGTATGATACTTAACTATGGGATTATAAGCTGGGGTGGTATTTCCTAACTTTGGTATATCTGGGTTAAAAAAAACCTCAGTTTTTCTAGTTTCTATTGTTTTTAGGGCCTGAATTTCTCTACTTTTCTGTTTTTTTTTTCTTTGTGTGCACTAAGGGCCATAATACTGTTGTATTTGGGGTTTGAATACTAACTGAACTGTGGGTTTACAGGCTAGATTGGTATTCTTGAACCTCTGTGTATCTGGGCTGAAAAAAAGAGGGGGGGGGGAGAAAAATCTTAATTTTGTTAATTTATATCCTCTCTTTTTTGGGACTTGAACTTCTCTACTCTCATCTTTTTAAGGTTGTCAATGTATTGCGAGTGACTGTGAATATTGGTATTTGTTGAGGGATACTATCTGTGCAGAGTTCCTTTGCAGAGTTAGCTCAGTGAGCAAGGGTTGGAGTTATAAGTAGGAGTAAAATAAAAAAATCAACAGGAACCGGGGGTACTATAGATAGTGTGATGAGGCTATTATTTAGGAACAGTTGAGTGGGAGGAGGTATATAAGGCCAGGCTAAAAGAAAAAGTAGAAAGAAGGGGTGTTTGTGCTTCCCTGGAGGTATGGTGCAGAGGGATGGAGAGCGGATCAAAAGGATCGCTAGGGTGGTGGCTAGGAGGGGGATCTGGATATCATTGTCCATCTGGGGACAAATGACCTGGCAAGGGATGAGGCAGAGATAGGAAGAGTGCAGGAGGAGTTTATGGAATTGGGGAAGGGCCTTAGGCAGGTGGCAGGCTCTGTGACCTTCTCGGAGGTGCTGCCTGTCTACAGCAAGTGAGAGGTCAGGAATCTCCAAATCAGGGACTTGAATGCATGGTTCAGGGACTGGAGAAGAGAGGAAGGTTTGAGCTTCATTGGGGACTGGGGACCCACCTGGAGGGATGGGGATCTGTAAAGGGGTGATAGCCTGCATCCATCCAGGGAGAGGACTGAAGTCCTTAGTGAATAGTTTAAAGGCTACATTGGCAGGCATTTAAACTAGCCTAGGGGGGAGATGTAAGGAGGCAGGGATACAAGAGCTGCCCCCCCCACTAGTTCATATGACAAGAATACTGGGGGAATAGAAAAACAAGGGAAACAAATATATAAAAGAATGCCAGGAGGTAGATGGAATGATTATAACTGAAAAATGTAGTGTACTAAAGAAGGGTGGGCAAAAGGGCTTCATGGACTGAGCCATCCGGCTCCGGATTACAATTGGGTGTTGTGCATATATTTTCTTCTACAGGGCCCCATCCATCCGCACCTGCTGGCCAACCCCGGGCAACGGACCTGGCTGCCCCCCACCCTGGGTACCCAGAGTGTGACTTTTCAGACCCTGTAACGTGTGCACAGTACCGGTGATTTAATGCCACCAATTAACCTGATTTCTCCTCGTGTTACTGTCCACTAAATAAATCAGATTTGTTGTTGTTATACTATATACTGTCTATGGTGTTGGTACTTATGGAAACAGTATTGTATTTTGCTGTGTATGTTGTTTAACCTTATTTTACAGGGGTCCTCAGGGCGTGCTGCAGAATCAGTCTCGGGGTAAGTGGTACTTTATGAGTGAACAGTTTGTATACGTGGGGTATTGGGGCTGTAACTCCTGTGTACTGTGTGAGCCACTAGAGGGAACCAAAGGGAGTCACAGTGTCCCAAGCTAGTCTAACCACTACAAACCCTGACCTCTGGGTGGAGGCACCCGCCATAGAACCTAGGCACCTCAACCTGTCAGTAGTGAAGCAGGCAGGGGTAGTAGCCCTTGGGAGAGCGCCACCTGAGGGTTACATCTTGGAGGCTCACCGCTGGGATTTTGCGTCCCCTAGTGGCCACATTTATGAATCACTGTTAAAAATAAATGGATACCCCAACAGAAATGGCTGTACACCAGTTGGTGGGGTGGTGTACTGGGCAGGAGATCGACCCCCAAAATGCTGTGCTTGTCCTGGACATCCCCCTGGGTACCAATACGGACACTGTAGAGGGAGTACTTTCCAAGGTGGAGGGTTTACAAAACCCTGTGGTGGTGGGTCGACATGCTAATCTGCTCACCCACACTTTCATGGCCCTAGTAGAGTATAAGGACCCCATAGACATTTCCAAGGTGCCACAGACTATTACCCCAGAGGGAGCCCTCACTGCCTGGAGAGTGATAACTAAGGACAGTAAAGACCTGGGGGGGAATGAGCCCCTCCCCAACTATCTGAAACTTTTGAGAAGAAATTTGCTAAATTGTTGCTGGAGGAAGGAAAAACTGTGGAGGACTTGAAGAAACTATTCATGCCACCTGGGGGTGATCCTCCCCCAACATCCACGCCCACTCCAGTACCCGTTATTGCTTCTCCTTCTATGCCCATGCTAGCACCTATGTCTGTACCTGCCCTTAGCTACGACTCTTACCACAGGTTGAGAATCTTCTCGGGCACCCTCCCAACCCCCCAAGGGGAGGATGACTGGGAGACCTGGATAGACTATGTTGCCCCTCAAGTGCTAGAATGGCAATGCTCGGAAGCAGAAAAGTGAAAGAGGTTAAGTGAGAGCCTCTGAAGTCCTGCCCTGGCTACCATCCATGCCAAACTGGCCAGTAACCCTGAAGTGACTGCGCAGGACTATCTTGAGGCCTTGGAGAATGTGTATGGGAGCCCAGATTCCAATGAGGATCTGTGGTGAAGAGTAAGAAATGCACAACAGTACCAGGGGAGTTGTTGTCTGTGTATGTATCTCGGCTGGAAAAATTGTTGCAAGAATACCTCAGAAAGGGTAGTTTGCCAGCGATTGGATTGGACCGAACCAGGCTGGACAGGATCCTTAAGTCTGCTTCCTTCTCAGAACTGCTGTTGCTTCAGTTACACCTGGCCAGTCAACTGGAATCCTCACCCTCCTATGATGAGCTAATGAGAGAAGTCCGAGGGGTTGAGAAAAGGCAACCCCGGGAGGGACTTGCACCAATAGCTGCTGCTACGACCCGAGTGACTGAGGGTGACCCGTCAAGTGAAGTTCAGGGGTAGAGGCTGGCAGTTAATGAGTGCTCTGAGAAGGAAAAGGGTGTGCCACCATGGGGTGAACTGCTGACAGAGTTCAGGGAAATAAAAAACAGTCTCTTTATGAAGGCCGCTCCTGCAAGTACAGGCCCCGACCCTCATCCGACTGCATCTGCTATGGGGGTGGGGGTACCCACCCATGCATCTCCTGCTGACAACAGCTCAAAACCCGATGTCTTGACCATGGAAGTGGGGAAATTGATGAGATGTCTCCAAATGCTTATCACGCTGCAGACAGAGATGGCACCAAGGTTTTCTGTTGGAAGTACCCCCGCCCCGGCTCCCAGTGTGATGCCTCGGCCAGCTCAATCTCCGGAAGGTATGTTTTGCTATAATTGTGGGAAGGATGGAAACATGAAGACAGAATGCAGGTCCCCAAAAGACACAGACAAAGCTGTATACAGGCTACAAGGAGAGCTTCAGAGGACAAATCAGTGGTTGAGAGGTACACAAAATGATCGCAGTGAGGATCCAAAAAATGCTAAGTCACGTCCCTTTGTGGTAAGGTCAGTTGCCCAGGCCCCCACTACCACCTCGCCAGACTGGTCCAGAATAGTGGGTCCCTCCATGGAGACCACTGTAAAGATGAATGGAGTGTCTACAAGAGCTGTATTAGACAGTGGCTCCCAAGTGACAATTATGTTCCAAGACTGGTATCAGAAGCATTTGTCTGATGTACCCTTACAACCGTTGGAGGGGCTGCATGTCTGGGGGTTAAGTGAGAAGGCCTACCCCTACTCTGGATATATCCGAATTTGGCTGTCTTTTCCCACCTCTGTGGCTGGAGTGGCAGAGCAAGTAGAGACCCTGGCATTAGTGTGTCCCCCTACTGGACTGTATGATGGAGTTCCTTTACTAATTGGGACTAATGCACATATGTTTGGACAGCTGGCACAGTTGTGTTATGAAAAACAGGGGTCAAGAACTAGTAGAGCTTTAAGAATTCCGGCCTTGATCAAGAAGGCCTATGAGGCACAGAGAGATGCTGAAAAAGTGGAACCAGAGGAACCGGTTGGAATTGTCTGGAAGAAGAATCCCGAGTCCCTGATCCTGGCGCCAAATGCCCAGTGTACCCTACAGGGGGAAGTTCGTATCAGAAAGGATGTCAAGAATAAAATCCTCATGCTGATGCACCAGGCGATGGGAAATTGCTGGAAGGACTGCTGGTCAAGCCAAGTATTTTGCCTGCCAGAGCCCGTGCTTATGCCAGAAGGGTAATGGTCCAAGTTCATAATGTGTCTGATAGAGAGATTCAAGTAACTAGAGGTTGCACCCTGGCTAATGTACATTGTGCAGATACTGCAGTGCTACCCAGTAACAAGTGTTTGGGGGAGAAAGACAGAGTGATGCCTGACTTGTTTGATTTTGGGGACTCCCTGTTGCCAGCTGAATGGAATTTGAGAATCAGTAGAAAGCTTGCCCAGAGAGACCAGGTGTTTTCTTTAAAGGAATGGGAAGTAGGATGCGTGCAAGGAGCTGAGCACCACATCTGGCTGCATGATGAAAGGCCATTTCATGAGAGGTCTCGACACCTGACCCCTGCTGACATAGATGATGTGAGATAACATCTGCAAGAGATGCTTGCTACTGGTGTAATACAAGAATCCAGAAGCCCATATGCTTCCCCTACTGTGATAGTAAGAAAAAAGAATGGGACAGTAAGGATCTGCGTGGATTATCGCACTTTAAACCATTGGACTATCCCTGATCAGTATACAGTGCCCCGCATTCAGGATGCTTAGGACTGTCTGAACGGTAGCAAGTGGTTCTCTGTGCTGGATCTTCGCAGCGGGTACTACCAGATCCCAATGGCCCCAGAAGACTGTGAGAAGACGGCCTTTATCTGTCCGCTTGGCTTCTATGAATTCTTGAGGATGCCTCAAGGGATTTCAGATGCCCCAGCACTTTTCATCGACTGATGGAGCATGCAGTGGGGGACATGAACTTATCAGAGAGCCTGGTATACCTAGATGATGTTATTGTGTTTGGCAGCTCACCGGAGGAACATGAGAGCAGATTATTCAAGGTGTTGGACCGACTGGAAGACTTTGGCCTGAAACTGTCCATCGATAAATGTCAATTCTTCCAAACATCTGTAAAGTATGTGGGACATATAGTCTCCACTGAGGGAATAGAGACCGACCCAAGTAAAGTTGAGGCCTTGACCACCTGGCCACAGCCCCACAATCTAAAGAACTGCAAAGATTCCTGGGATTCTGTGGCTACTTTTGCCATTTCGTCAAGGACTATTCAAGAGTGATCCGTTCTTTACTTAATCTTACTCAAGGTTACCCTCCTACCCACAAAAAATACATGAGGTAAACTCCCCCGGAGACTGAGAGAGTGTATTTCTATCCTAATGAAGTTTTTGGGGCACAATGGACACCTGATTACGAAACTGCTTTTCATGAGATTATATATCAACTTACCCATGCTCCTGTCCTGGCCTATGCAGATCCAGCAAAACGCTATGTCCTATACACTTATGCTAGTTTGCAAGGTTTGGGGGCTGTGTTGTACCAGGAGCATGAGAATGGCCAAAGACCAGTGGCCTTTGCCAGCAGAAGCCTGACCCCTTCTGAAAAGAATTATCCAAATAAGTTGGAGTTCCTAGCTTTGAAGTGGGCCATTGTGGACCAATTACACGAGTACTTGTATGGGGCTAAAATACTAGTAAAAACTGACAATAACCCCCTGACCTATGTGCAGACTTCAGCTAAGTTGGATGCTACTGGCCATAGGTGGCTCTCTGCATTATCTACATACGACTATGCTGTTGAATACAGAGCAGTCCTGAACCACATAGATGCTGATGCTCTCTCCTGGAGGCCTGTTTCTCGAAATGACTGGGTCAGACTGTCAGAACCTGATATTCGAGCACTCTGCCAGAAGTTTGACCGAGAGGAGCAAGTGGTCCCAGACCCAGTGAACTGTTGGGTGGACTGTTTGGGGCCCTCTGAGAATTGCATACCTGCTGCTTATTGCCACTTTTTCTGCAATAGACATTGGTGCACTGCCTCAGCTGGACAATGACAGTATTCAGCGGGCTCAATCCTGAGATCCCATGATCAAATCAGCTCTAGAAGCCCTCTATTCAGGGAAAGATGAATCCAAGTTACGCTCCACTGATTTGAGAACTGCATTGTTATACAAGGAATGTCCTAAGTGGAAACTGATTAATAGACTGTTTATACAGAGAAACAGTAGACAGAGGGGGACAAATAGATAAACAACTGCTAGTTTTGCCCACTGCCTTTCGAAACTTGGTGCTGAGGTCCCTACACAATCACATGGGGCACCTTGGCATAGACAGAACACTTGACTTGGTGAGATCCAGATTCTATTGGCCTAAGATGGGGGCTGATGTTGAACAACACATTCAAACTTGTAGTCGCTGCTTACAGAGGAAAGCTTTGCCCCAGAGGGCTGCCCCCCTAGTTAACATCACCACCAGCACCCCCATGGAACTGGCCTGTATTGACCTTCTGAATTTGGAGCCAGATCAAAGAAATGTCAGTAATGTGCTGCTGGTCACTGACCATTTCACAAGATATGCCCAAGCTTTCCCCACCAAGGACCAGAAGGCATCCACTGTGGCCAAAGTACTTACAGAACACTTTTTTGTTCACTATGGGGCACCACAAAGAATTCATTCTGATCAAGGGAGGGACTTTGAGAGTCATCTGATCAAAGAGATGATTTCTCTGAGGGGAGTGCGAAAGTCCAGAACCACCCCTTACCACCCCCAGGGGAACCCACAGCCTGAACGGTTCAACCGCACTTTGCTAGATATGCTAGGCACCCTTCACCCAAAGGACAAGCCTAGATGGAGCCAACAAATCAGCACCCTGGTACATGCCTACAACTGTACCAAAAGTGATGCCACTGGGTTCTCCTCCTACCGCCTGATGTTTGGAAGAGAAGCTCGACTGCTGGTAGATGTATGTTTTGGAGTATCTCCTGATGGGGTTCGAGCTGACAACTATTTACAGTATATGCAAAAGTTAAAGGCCCAGCTAAATCATGCATACCAACTGGCTCAAACCATGGCTGCCAAAAGAAATCTGACCAACAAAGAAAGGTATGATAAAAAGGTGAAAGCACAGGAACTCCAGGAGGGAGATCGGATATTGCTAAGAAATCTGGGACTGCATGGCAAACATAAGATTGCTGACAGATGGCACCATCTCCCTCACATTGTAGTGGGCAAACTAGAAGATCTGCCTGTGTACAAAGTAAGGCCTGAGAATAATTCAAATGATGTGAAAACAATGCATAGAAATCATTTACTGCCCATTGGACAAATCTTGATTGAGTCTGAACCCCCAGAAAATTCCCCCTCTGGATCAGTGACTAGAGCTGCTGCTAAGCAAAAATCAAGAAAGCCTGCGCCTACAGAAGCTGAATTAAAGTGTTCCCTTCCACAAGTCTCAGTTGAGCATGACTGTCAGTCCAAGTCAGAGGAAAGTGAGTGTGGCTCTGAATACTACCCTTCTTACGAACGGAGTCAATTGTTTTTGGGGCAATCCCCTAGTCAATCCTGGAGATGAAGCTGGGCCTTCTGGACTGTCTAAGCCCTCAGCTTTGTCCCTGGAGCCAATGCTCCCAGAAAGTGAAGTGCAAAGCATCAAGTCAGATGATATGGAATCATTGTGTATGGTTGAACTGTTTGAGCTTTCAGAGGAGGAAAATGATGGACTGGGACAAACTGGTGATATACCAGAACAAGAAGAGTGTGTTACGTGCCCTGATAGTTCACTGCCAGTGTCAGAAAACTCCCCAAGTGAGCCAAGTGTTGTGGACTCTGAGACTGAAAATCATGGAGCTGAAAGTGCCCCAAGTTCTAGCCTCTCTACCACAAAAGAAACCCCCCTGGCAAGTAAAGATCACGCTGAAAGTGAGGGCCAAAATGCAGAGACTGCAACAGTTTCCCCCTAGAAAGACTGGTAGAGCTGTAAAGCCTGTAGTACGCCTCAGTTACGATTCTCCTGGGAGGTCTGTGGATTTGCCTCTCAATGTGGTCCACAAAAGAGTATATGTGTCCCCAAGCTCATTGCCCAGACTTAACATCAGTGCTAACTCCAAGTTACTTGTGTTGCCCTCTAGGTATCGTGCTCCTGCCTCATCCAGCCCCAAGGTAGCTGATAGGGAAGGGCCCCCTTTCTTCAGGATTCATGTACAGGAGGTAATAACCTTAATTATGGTACAATGTGTGTATAATACTGTGTAAAAAGTGATGTACTGAAAAGTTTCAGAAAGGTGTTTCTGGTAAGGTGATATGGTGACTGATAATTACATGTATAAGCCTAATCTGATACTGATGTAAATGTATATGGTTGTATTGAAACTTATGGGGGTACTTACTTGATGCAGACGCCAAGTTTTTCCAGGCCAGTAAGGGTGTAACCCCCCTGCAAATGGGGGTTCCCAAAGGTCTTCCAGGAGCTTGCCTGAATGCTCCAAGTCTGGGTGGTGTTCGGCGTCTGAGCTGCTTAAATGTGGTTGCAAGTGAGTGCTATTCGAGCCTCCACGTACTGTCTCTTTAAGAGCTGTCTGCTTGCAGACTTAATTAGTTTGTATGGGGGACTGTGTATTTAATGCTTGAATCCCACCCGAGCTGCGGAGTTATCGCTCCATTTTGCGGTTGTTGGAAGTGCAAAGAGAGCCCATCTGAAAGCTGTAACTGTTTGCCTGTAATCATTTAAAGCATTAGCAAAATTGTAGTTTACCTAACCTGCTTTTGTTACAGCTGGGACTCTGTGTGTGTTGCCCCTCCATTCTGGACCTAAACGGCTGTGCTGGGCCAATTGGGTTAAGGGAGCCCTAAAATGGAGCCTGTGGACAAATCAGAACTTGGACTCTTAATTTTGAGCCAGCCACAAGGGGATTGTATGGACAAGGACTCTGGGAAATGTAGTTTTGACCTTGGCGCCTTTTTCCACCAATAGAGGGAGCCTGTAGTAACTGACTAGGAGGATCAGCCAACCGAACTGGGAGGAAATCAAAGGAAATGCCCTGCTCTGTTACTGGAAAGTCAGATGAGTTGTGACTGTGAAGAGAGAAGGAGCTATGTGCTTCTGCGGTGTGTAGTTTAGCACAGGAAGCACGTGTGAGGCCCTGAGGTTCGGCCTGCAGCCATTGTGAGTGTCAGTTTGGACTGAATCCAAGTTGTGAGGAGAAAAAAGCACCAGAAGTGTGAAAACCAGGCTCACCCTGTAGAAGACTGGAGAAATTGCAGAATCACGCTCGGTCTGTCAGGAACTGAAGCTGCTGTGTGTGCTCCCAGGTATTTTGCGGTAAGTGCAATCGGGATCGAGGAGCAGCCTGCCTGGTATAGTACTTTCCTTTTACATATGAATGTGTGTAGTGCTCATGGGGAATCGCTATTTCCAACCCCCTGTACTGTGCGCTGTGTGTTGAAGCTGGAAGCAAACCCCAGCTTGTCTTGGACTAAATCCGTTTGCTATCAACTGCAGTGGGGTCCTGTCACAAGGACCTTGTCACCATGCCTTGTGGTTGCTGACAATCCAGAAGAACATTCACCATCTGGTCCTCAGCTTGGGTATTGTGAGTACAAATCAGGGTATTCCCCTGCAGCCTGTTTTCAATCACAAGTGTGTCATCTAATTCTTGTTGTTTCACTGCTTCATGAACTGAGCCATCCGGCTCCGGATTACAATTGGGTGTTGTGCATATATTTTCTTCTACAGAGCCCCATCCATCTGCACCTGCTGGCCAAGCCCGAGCAATGGACCTGGCTGCCCCCCCCCCAACCTGGGTACCCAGAGTGTGACTTTTCAGACCCTGTATGTGTGCACAGTACTGTGATTTAATGCCACCAATTAACTTGATTTCCTTCTCTCGTGTTACTGTGCCCTAAATAAATCAGATTTGTTGTTGTTATACTATATACTGTCTGTGGTGTTGGTACTTATGGAAACAGTGTTGTATTTTGCTGTGTATTTTGTTTAACCTTATTTTACAGGGGGTCCTCAGAGACGTGCTGCAGAATCAGTCTCGAGGGTAAGTGGTACTTTATGAGTGAACAGTGTGTATACATGGGGTATTGGGGCTGTAACTCCTGTGTACTGTGTGAGCCACTAGAGGGAATAAAGGAGGATCTCAGTGTCCCAGAGGGCTGTGACCAAGCTAGTCTAACCACTACAAACCCTGAGCACTGGGTGGAGGCACCCGCCATAGAACCTAGGCCCCTCAACCTGTCAGTAGTCAAGCAAGCAGGGGTAGTAGCCCTTGGGATAGCACCACCTGGGGGTTACAAGTGGACCACTAAAAAGCAGGCATACTGAACAAATACTTCTGTTTAGTATTTACAGAAGAGTGAGTGGGAAACGGGCCACTGGTAAAGAACAAGGGCATTAAGAGATAGGAGGTAGACACTAGCCCCTTTATGGATGATTGAGTCATTAGGGAACTACAGCAGTTAAAAGTGGACAAGGCAGTTGGACCAGACGGGATACACCCCAGAATACTGAGGGAACTCCAGGAGGAACTGGCTACACCTCTGGCAGCCCTCTTCAACCTGTCATTGGAAACATGAGAGGTGCTGGGGGGACTGGAGGAGGGCAGATGTCGTCCCACAAGAGTGAAAATAGGGAGGAGGCAGGAAATTACAGGCCTGTCATCCTGACATCAGTGGTGGGCAAGATAATGGAACAACTACTGAAGGAAAGGATTGGGGAAAACCTTGTTGGTAGTGGTCTACAGACCCGAGGCAGCATGGTTTCTCAAGTGGGGGTTCTTGCCACACTAACCTGATTGAGTTCTTTGATTGGGTAACCAGGGAGGTGGATCAGGGAGGAGCTGTGGATGTGGCCTAATTAGATTTCAGCAAGGCCTTCGACACCGTTCTTCACAGGAGACTGATAAACAAACTGGAGAGTCTGGGAGTGGGGACTAGAATAGTTAAATGGGTAGAGAGCTGGCTTGGAAACAGGAGTCAGAGGGTGGTAGTAAATGGCATCCACTTAGGAGTGGGCAGGGTGACCGGTGGTGTGCCACAGGGGTCAGTACTAGGCCCAGCCCTCTTCAATATATTTATTAGTGACATCACAGAGGAACTGGAAGGGAAAGTATGTCTATTCGCAGATGACGCAAAGCTTTGCAACAGGGTTGACACACGGGGGTTAGAAAGAATGAGGAGTGATCTACATAAGCTGGAAGAATGGTCACAGGTCTGGCAACTGGGTTTCAATGCAAAAAAGTGCAAAATAATGCACTTGGAGCACAGAAACCCAGGGGCAACATATCATCTGGGAGGAGTGGAAGTTACAGTCACAAAGCAGGAAAGGGACCTGGGGGTAATCATTACAGATGACCTGAAGGTGGCTAAACTGTGTGACAAGGCAGTGGGGAAGGCTAATAGGATTTTTATTTATTTATTTATTGAAATGTTTCACCAGGAAGGCACACTGAGCAACAACTTGCTTGTCTCCCGGTGCAACCTGGGAGGAAGGGGTACAGAGTGGATGGGCAGTAATACATTCAAGGTACATGAGACAACAGTTACATGCAGTGAATTAAATGGAAGGTAATTAACAATTGGCAATTAGTGTAAGTAGGAGGGGGAACAAGAGAGCAACGCTTGTAACTATACAGATGGTAAATAACTAGTAGTCTCGGTACAGTTAGGTTTAGATAAAGAAAGAAGTTAAGGCAGCTGGTAATAGTAAGTGCATTCGCTTGAGGTGATTTATAAAGTGCTTGGGGGAAAGGAGGTACTGGGACAGGTAAATAATAAGTGCCATGGAAGGAGGGGAAGGGCAGAGGGGAGCAGAGGGAGTGAAAGCAGAACCCACAGCCCCCTCCAAGTTGTTGAGAACCCTGCAAGGGGACATGGACTGTTAGAGGAGGGGATTTCCAAAGGGAACTAGAGGTTTGGGAAGGTAGGTAGACAAATGGAATGTGGGATGGAGATGGGGGGGCAGGAGGTGGGAAGGGAGAGCCGGGTCCGTGGGCCCCAAATGATATGCTGGGAGGATGGGCCCTTTTATAGGATGCTGGGAGGAGGGGAGGGGGTTTTAAGTCCTGGGGGCTACTCCAGGATGCTGAGAACCCTGCGAGGGGGCAGGGAAGGCTGGGAAAGAATGGGGGGGTTTAATGGAGAGCCAAGGTGAGGGAGGAATTTGGCAGATTGGTAACTAGTACTACGGGGAGAGAGGGAAGAAGTGGGGGAAGAAAAAGGAGGATGGGAAGGAGAGCTGAGACCAAGAGGGACCCCTTCAGGATGCTGAGAACCCTGCAAGGGGGGCATGGGAGACTACAAAAGATATAGGGAAGAAAAGGTAGGCTAGGAGTGGATATGGTTAAGGGATGAGACTAGACCTATGCAAGGGACATGATTTAGGGAGGGTCATGGCAAAAGCAGCTAGGTGAAAGGTAATTTAGAAGGGCTAATCTGATGGACTAGGTGGAGGAGGAGTGATGGATTTGAGGAGGGACTGAGTTCCTAATTTTGGGGAAGTGGTATGAGAGGCCCGATTGACCAATAAGGGTGGAACGCTGAGGAATCAACAAAGTGCGTGAGTCGATGGATCTAAGGGAATGAGAGGGAGGGAGGGAGGGAGGGGAGAAGTGATAAATGAGGAGGAGAGGTAGGTAAGGAGTGCCCCCAACCAGTGTTTGGAGGTGAACTTTGCACAGTGGAATAGATGTCTGTTTGAGAGAGGGGGAAGGACAATGCATGGTAGAGATTGCAATGGTGAGTACGAGCAGGGGTATCAAGGGCAAAATGGCAGAAAGAGTGAAATAGGGTGTCCAATCTGGTCAGGGAGGATTTGGGAGCAGCACCATAGACTACGTCGCAGTAGTCAAAACTGGGGTGGATCATCTTCTGGACAAGTTCACGCCTAGCCGCAGGAGGGATGCTACTGCAGTTCCTGAACAGGGGGTCAGAATGGCATCAATATGACCAGAGAAGATGAGGTGTTGTTCAAGCCAAACCCCAAGCTATCTGAAGGAGGAAGTGTCCTCTAGAATTTTTTTTTTTATTTATTTTAGTTTTTGTTGACCGGGTAAGTGCACTAGACAAATTCTGCAATAAAGCAATAAAAATAATATTTTCCAAACCTTAGCATACAGACATCATTAACGTTTTTTGTTTTTTTTGAGATTTGAAGAAAGAGAGAGAGAAAAAAAGAGAGTAGAAAGTTAGGTTAGTAGAGGCAAGGTAGTAGTAGACATAAAGACTGCGGTCGACAGCGGATATGTAGAGACACGATAGGAGTGGTCAGGAAGACCAGGGTTGGGAGTCAGTGGAAGCAGGAGCAAGGTGGGGCAGTTAGAATAACAAGGGACCAAGTACCGAGCCCTGTGGGACTCCTGTGGTGATGGGGGGCGGAAGGTGACACCAGAGATCCTTACTGATTGAGTTCTGCCAGTGAGGTAGGTCCTGAACCAGTCAGTGGTGGAAGAAGACAGGCCTGTTGATGAAAGAGTCGAGGAGGAGGGAGTGGAAGACAGTGTTGAACGCCTTGGCAAGATCGACAAAAATGGCTGAGGTGATAAGGACATTGTCCTTCCCAGTTAGGACAGAGTCAGTGAGCCTGAGCAGGGAAGTGGTGGTGGACTGTTTTTTTCTGAAACCAAATTGGAACAGGGTGAAAAAGGAGGAGTCAGACAGATAGGAGGTAAGCTGGGCAAGAACCAGGTGTTCCTGAAGTTTAGTGAGGGTAGAGAGGAGGGGACGGGGTGATAGTTGCTAGGGGAAGAGGGGGCCCCCACCTCTGTGTAAGGGGAGGACCACAGCATGCTTGAAGGGGGGGGGACTGAGCCAGTAGAAAAGGAGAGGTTTAAAATGAGGGAGAGGGGGTAGGCAATGGCATGAGCTTAGAGGGAGAGAAGCTTGGGGTCTAGATCATCTGGGGAGGAACCTTTTGAAGGGTTGACAGTAAGCAGGGCATTCACAGCATCATCAGTGGTGATGGTAGAGAAGGAGAAGGGTGAGGGTGAGGTAGGGGTAATAGAGTTAGAGGAGGTAGGCGGGGGAGAGTACGAAGGGAGGGACTTCAGTAGCTCAGTGGCGCATGTGGTGTAGTAGGAGTTAAATTCCAGTGCCATTGTGTTTGGGTCTGCCACAAGAAAGCTGCTGGGCTGCATAGGCAGGGGAATCACCAGCAGAAGTAAGGACGTAGTGATACCCCTGTATAGGTCACAGGTGAGACTACACATAGAGTACTGTGTCCAGTTCTAGAGGCCCCATCTCTGAAAGGACATAGATAGGATGGAGACAAGACAATACAGAGGAGAGCAACCAAAATGGTGCAGGGCCCACGTCAAATGTCATACTGTACAAAGAAAGGCTTAAGAAGCTGAATTTGTACTCCCTAGAGGAAAGGAGGGAATGGGGATATGATAGAAACATACAAATACATTACGGGTAAAACAGGGTACAGGAAGGCAGTATTTTTCAAAGAAAAGAGGCTCAAGGATAAGGGGCTCATACTATGAAGGTGGAAGGGGAGGCTCAGAGGAAATGTAAGAACATACTTTTTCATGGAGAGGGTGGTAGATGCATGGAACAGCCTCCCCGCGGAGGTAGTGGAGGCTTAAATGGCTACAGGATTCAAGAATGCATGGGATAAGTACAAGGGAATCTTGAGAGTAAGTGGGGGGGAGACTGAAGACTGAGTAGAGTCTGCAGTGTAGCTGTAGGTAGGGAATTATAGGCTGATGGGATGGGCCATGAGCTCTTTTTTTTCTGACATCTTCTATGTTTCTATGTTTAAACAGAACTTACTTCAAGTTATCATGGGTGATCCTCATGGGCATCATTTCTGTAACTGATGGCACAACGATCAAGCATTGAGAGTCCCTGGCCACATGCATGCTGCTCGTGTCTGGTGTGGTAGAAACATAGACACCCAGAAGTTGACGGCAGATAAGGACTACAAGGCCCATCCAGTCTGCCTATTTTTTCTACCTTATAAATGTGCCATCGGCCTTTACTCTGTCAATGGCCTATCTATTCATACTCATCTGTATTGCTCCCTTATGCCTATCCCATGCCTGTTTGAAGCCCTGCACTGTATTCACATCCACCACTCCTGAGGTAGGTCATTCCATGCATCCACCACCCTTTCTGTGAAAAAGAGCTTCCTCACATTACCTCTTAATTGGTCTCCCTCTAATCTCATGCTTGTCCTCTTGTCCTGCTATTTTTCTTCTATTGAAACATGTTAGACTCTTTCACCTTGTTAATGCCCTTAAGATGTTTGAGTGTTTCGATCATATCACCTGTCTCCCTCCTTTGCTCTAGGGTATACATATTGAGCTCCGTTAACCTGTCATCATGTTTTCTGATGCAGTCCCTGCACCATTTTGATTTCCCTTCTCTGGACTGCCTCCATTTTGTTAGTGTCCTTGTGCAGGTGCGGCCTCCAGTACTGCACGCAGTACTCCAGACTGGCCTAACCAGTATCTTGTAAAAAGAGATTATTACCTCCCTCTTATGATTTGTGATACCCCTACTAATACACCCCAACATCCCTGTAGCTGTACCTACTGCTTTAGTGGTCTGCTTGGATGATTTCAGGTCATCTGTGGTGATGGTGCCCAAGTTTCTTTCTTCCGTTGTGATTGCCAGCAACTCTCCTCCCAACCAATATGTGGCTTCAGAGTTTCTGTTCCCTATGTGCATGATGTTGCACTTCTTTGCATTAAATGCCAGTTGCCACTCTTCTGACCATTTTGCCAGTTTATCCAGATCTCTTCTCCTTCCTCCCACCCCATCTGGATCATCTACTCTGTTGCAGATCTTGGTGTCATCTGAAAACAGACAAACCTTACCCTCCAGTCCATCTGCAATGTCACTGAGGAAGATATTGAAGAGGACTGGCCCCAGGACTGATCCCTGAGGTACCCCACTTGTGACCTGCATCTCTTCTGACTGTATACCGTTTACCAACACTCTCTGTTTTCTGCCCGCCAACCAGTTTGCCACCCAGTTGACCAACTCCTGACCCACCCCACACCTACCCAGCTTATTAATCAATCTTCTTTGTGGAACAGTATTGAAAGCTTTGCTGAAGTTAAGGTAGGCAACATCAACTGCACCCCCTTGGTCCACCACTCTGGATACGCATTCAAAGAAATCCATGAGATTAGTTTGACAGGACCTTTCTGTTGCAAACCCATGCTGTCTTGGATCCTGTGCTCCTATGGATTCCAGGTGTTGCACTATCCTTTCCTTAAGGAGTGCCTCCATAATCTTGCCCACTACTGAGGTAAGATTGGCTGGTCTGTAATTCCCTTCCTCCTCCCTGCTACCACTCTTGTGGAGCGGGATCACATGAGCCCTTCTCTAGTCTTCTGGGACCTCTCCTGTGTTCAGAGACTCACTAAACAGTTCTGCTGATAGCTATGCTAGTTCCACCCTTAGCTCCTTTAGTACCCTGGGATGTATGCCATCAGGTCCCATTGCCTTGTCCACCCTGAGTTTAGCAAGCTCTTGTAGGACCCTTTCTTTTGTGAAGGGACTTGTGCACACCTCCCTCCTCCATGTCCATGGTGCTGAGCTGTGGGCCCTGCCCTACCTTCTCCTCAGTAAATACTGAGCAGAAGTATCTATTTAGGATAGATGTCTGTCCTTGTTCCTCCTCCACACACTCCCCCTTATCCCCTTTGATCTTAGCAATACCCCTTCTGGACTTTCTCCTTTCACTAATGTATCTATAGAAAGTCTTGTCCCCTTCTTTTACTGTTTGTGCTAGAGTTTCCTCAGTTTGGACCTTTGCTTGCCTTACTGCATTCCCTAAGGCAGGGAAGCTATAGACTGAATAGTAGTACAGTGATACTAGAAATACTAATGATTCACATGCATCCCTCTCCTCTCACCCGCCCCCATCCTGCTCTCTGTTCCATCTCATATGACATATTCTGGGCAATAGACCAAGTGTGGAAGAAAGACCATGTAAATTCCTTCTTCTTTCTTTGCATGATGACATAACTAGTGCAGTACAAGAAAAAGTCATTGTGCTGTACTACTTAGGTCAGTAGTGCAGGATAACTGAATTTTAGTGTATGGATTTGCATAGACAAGCTCACTCACACAGTATCACTAAATATAATATCTCAGCAGAATTGCTGTCTTACATAGTTGGCCACCCCAAAACCAAAAAGAAAGAAAGAAAGAAAGAAAGAAAAGAACTACTTAGAAAGTTATGCAATAATTATTGCTGTACTTATGTTTACGTGCATGGACCAAGCATCCTGCAGCAGGGCTGGATTTATCCACCATACCAGGCTGGGGCTTATTTTTTGGATGTTCTGGCTCAGATGAGCCACCAGCGCCTAGCCACCTGCAATCCTGACCATAGGAGGGTGCAGTAGATGCTTGTTTGCCTCCCTCTGTGGCCCCACTGGTGCCTCAACATCTGCGTCATCATCTGCAATAAATAAACAAATATAAAGCTTAGTAACTTAAGATTATGTTATTTATTATTGACAGTTCACTTCCTGTTCAATAATATTGCATACTATACCATATTTATCCCCAGAATACTAGTATGATACCTTAGCTATGACATTACTATTCTCATAAATTAATAACTGCTTACTAAACAGCTGACATAACAGTAGCTATTATATATTGTGTCAATATAATAATACTATGTTATCAGATCTTGCTGTGACATTGTTTAAGCCAATAATTACTGCAGTAGCAAGTAAGATGTTTTTATAATGCCATTTACAGAAAGTTATTTTTAAAGCATTTACTAGACCATGTTATACCTAGATTTATATGACACTCGAATGGGATAATCTTGTGAGTGTTTTTAAATGTTCATGATTGAAGACAGTTGAAAAATTTCATCATGTGGTACCAATATTGCTGTTGCTGTTAGTAATGAGACTTATGTGCTGAACTTTGTTCTTTGGCTCACATCACTGGAGTTTTTCAGGTGGGTGGGAGGCAGGTTAGACAATTAATGTTGTGTTTGTGTTAGGAATGAGTGTCTAGGAAACAACTGTCACAGAAACAGCTGTTAGTTGATGACTGTTTGTGATGCAGGTGGATTGCTGAAGTAGCTGGTGGATGTTGTGTGAGAATAATGTCACAATTGTACGAATGGAGTGTCTTGTTTCATGTTCCTTCCTTTGGTGGGTGGTGATGAAGTAGTGGTGTGTCTCACTGTTTTTTTTGGGGTGGGGGTTGAAATAAAGAAGGAAAATATTTCTATAAATATAACTAAACGTAGTGTAGACTGTAAAGAATCATCAGTAACAGCTGGAATTAATGTAATCAACTTTGTGTAATTGTACTGTATCTTGTTCTTCAGTTATGATCACCTCTTCCTCTGCAAGGACCAGATCCTCTTCCACCAGTTCTTCTGGGACTTGCTCTAAGTGTACCCTTCCTGCTGGGGTAGCAGGGAAACCAGGATGGACTGTAATGAGAAAGAAGAAATAATGAAAAATTAAAAGGCTAGTGTGATTATTGTGCTACATATTCAATTTTGTTTGTTGCCAAGAAGTAGAATGATACTGTAGAACTTATATATTTAGTGCCCCAAAATGTTCCCACTTCCAGCTTCTGAGACATATTAGCAATCATAAATGTTCACGCATCCCTGCCTGCCCTTTCCAGTACAGTACAGTTTTTTATAGCAAGCTGCATTAATAGAAAATAGTGCCGATTGCATATTCCCTCTCAACCCTCTCTGATCTGAATGGGAAAGTGGACATCAGTGGGGTTAGCTGTTGTGCAGATTGGGTGCCCATCACATATCAGGCTCAGCCATGCTGCTTCTGACCAGTTCATATCCACATTTACAGGGGCTGGGGTGTAAATGCATTTGTACATTAGTACATCTGTCTGAGCTGCACTGGAGTCTTGCACTGAATCTGCTGAAAGTTTACAGCACTCCGGTGATTCCGCCATGGTGGGTGTTATCATTCACACTCATCTCTGGCACAAGAAATAAAATGATTATGCCATTATGTCAACTGCTGATGTTCTACTTCATAGGTATTTATTTTTTTATTTAAAAAAATTATGGGGGTGGGGGGAAACCACTACAGACACCACTGCGGACATGTAATATTGCTAACAATTACTGCTTATTTGAGCTCATTTGGTGTAGTTTGTACAGGTAAATTATACTGTTTCTGCTGTATCTTGTGTAAGCTTCAATTTTTACTTTTATACTGTAGAGCCGTTTGTGATGTGCAGATGCTTTACGATTTAGCACTGTCACTTTCATTTTTACATTTAACTAGCAGTTTCCATTCAGCAGCGGTCTTTGTGATTTTTACCTTTTTGTGGGGTAAAGCTTACCCCGAACTTCTGTGATTTTATCAGTATTTATTGTATTTTTTTATTTTATCTGATTGTGCAGCACCTTGATTTGTGAAAGATGCTAAATTAAATAAAATTTATTATTATTATTATTATTACTGCTTTTAGCATTAACTGCTACTCAAAATAAATACAGTGGGCCAGATATTCAAACTGCGCCAGGCTGTGGCACAAGCCTGGGGGCAGCTCAACTTGGCTACGCAGGGGCGTGGTCTGGGTGATTTTCAACGGAGCTGCACCATGGCTCAGCATCATTGAATATCGCACCCTGGCCACCTGCAGTGTGCATGGTGCAGTGGCACTGCCCTCAGCGCCAGTGGCAAGTGGAGCAGGGATGCGGCTAAGCGCCTTTATGCTTAGGCTCAACAACCGCGATACTCAAAAGTGCACATGGAAATGGGGCCATAATGTATGCAAGGCACAAATGGGGCCATTTGCATGTCATTATGGCCCCATTTGCATGCAGGTGCGCTGATCCCCGATGACTTGTGCCTGGCGCCCTGCCAGGCAGCAGCCGTCAGGGACTGACGCCCCCTGCAGTGCAGCAATGTGCCCCACAGCCCGATCGTGGGCATTAGTAAAATAAAGGAAGATTCCTATATCCCTGGTGGTCCAGTGGACTGCTGTCAGCCCGATCGTGGGCTTAAGTAAATAAGAAAATATATCCTATATCCCTGGTGGTCCAGTGGACCACTGTCTGCCCAATCGTGGGCTTAAGTAAATAAAAAAAGAAATCCTATATCCCTGGTGGTCCAGTGACCCCTCCCACCCGCCCACTGATCCCCACCACCTGCCCCCTTTCAATGGCGGGCGGCAGCACCTCACTGCTTGCCGATGATTATGCCGGTAGGCTGCATTTATTGTTCATAGCGTGAGCTCATCGGCGCAGTAGCCCATAACATGACATATTCCAGATATGTGAATGAATCCATTCACATATCTGGAATGTGTATGTAGTATGGGCTGCACGCCCATTGGCTCCACGCTTGTGGACCAGTGGGCATACAGCCCTACCGATTTATATCAGTCGGTGGGGCGGCAGGCGGTGGGGTGCTGCCGCCTGCCGCCTGGGGAGCGGGCGGTGGGGATCAGTGGGCGGGTGGGGAGGGGGGTCCACTGACTACCAGGGATATAGGATTTCTTTTTTTTATTTACTTAAGCCTGCAATCAGGCAGACAGCGGTCCACTGGACCATCAGGGATATAGGATTTCTTTTTTTATTTACTTAAGCCCGCGATCGGGCAAACAGCAGTCCACTGGGCCACCAGGGATATAGAATTTCTTTTTTTATTTACTTAAGCCTGCGATCGGGCAGACAGCGGTCCACTGGACCACCAGGGATATAGGATTTCTTTTTTTATTTACTTAAGCCTGCAATTGAGCTGACAGTGGTCCACTGGACCACCAGGGATATAGGAATCAGTTTTGTCATAACATTGCCCGTGATCGGGCATGGGAAGGTGCCTCCACAGAGGTGCAGCCGGAGCTCGGGTGGCCACCCACAGGTGGCAGCTGCCATGTTGCTCCCTGCAATATGGCAGCTCACCTGTGGGTGGCGGCGCTGTCTCCTTTTTTTTCTCAACTCTCGCGGCGCAAGTAGTGCGCATGCATGGCTCAGCACATCCCGGCTGAATATCGGCTGTACAGAGATGCATGGGCACGCCCCCCCCACCTGTGCCTGCATACATTACTGATGTGCTCTGGCGCATTGGGATTTCTGCCAGGCGCAATTCCCATTTGAATATCGCGTCGAGCACATCAGTGGGTTGCGCTTGGCACAACACTTTTGCACCATGCGCAACCCTTTTGAATGTCTCGGCCAGTAAGTAAAAGTCATGGTTACTGTGTCTGAGTGTTTAATGAGGCTTGATGGGATACTACGTTAATGGGTTGCCACCTCTGGATGAGGCAAAAAAATGAATCCTAAGCTCCACCCTTAACCCCACCCCTTTTCATGACTCATCATGCATTGCTCCTCCTAGAAAGCCATTTGTCATATCAATAAAAGACAACACTTAAAGTAGCAGTTCAACAAAATGTTATGATACTGTACTGTACCTGTTAAAGTTATTTTCCTAGGTTCTTGCTAGTTATCTATTTACTTATGTATTTATTTATTTATTGACATTGGTTTACCAGATACACATACAGAGATAAAAGAATCTCATTTACAGATATGATCTGGGGGAAGACAAGGGAAGTACTGTAAATAGCATACAACAGTATACACGGTATATAATAATACATAAAGAAATTGTTTCCTATAAAGTGCACTTAATATCTTTTTCTGACTCCATTTCCCTTTTTGTCCACAGTACTATTTCAAAGCCAAACAAGTGACTATACTTTTTTTCTTGAGAGAAAAAAAAATGTAAAACATGTATAAATGCCTGAATTCTGTTAGAGATGAAAATGTTTTCCAGCAAATGAAAGTGGAAGACAACTGGTTCTGTTACTGTTACAAAGGTTGGGGGCAGCTTTGCTGCTATACCACTTTAAGATGCAGTGGAAAAATTAGGTTAGGTAAGTGCTAGTGGTGTTAATGGCCATAATTTACACCTTCCAGGTTGGCTTCTTTCACAAACAAAGTGCTATACTGACAACAGAACTGGTTTGTAACCTGGACATGTAGATGAAACAATGAATGATATGACAAAATATGTTTCAAAAGTATGTGAGCACTCAAAATGGCTCAAAAACCTGACCAGCACAGAGCATAACCAGATTACCTGATAGGGGCCCTGAAAACCTGATCACCAGGTAAAAAAGCTGACAGGTGGCAACCCTGGTTTATAAAACTGACAGTAACATAACATGTTGCGATATTTCACTATGTCAGTATTTTACTATAATTATATTTTTGCGGAGCCGGCCTGGTGGCACTGAGGGTTGAGGTGCTGGACGCAACACCTCATGTTACACTGGTGACCCGAGTTCAGGAGTGAACTCGGGTGCCAGGGGTTGGCAGGGGAGGGAGAGGATTGAGAATCCAACGGACTGCTATCCTCTGTCGGGGGGAGGGTTACAGGGTTGTCCAGCATCCTAGCGACCCCCGGAAGAGATCGGGGGCACTGCAGGAAGCAGACAGGGGGGAGCATGGCAGCCACCAGCAGGGTTGCCATGCACCGTGGCATCATTGCACGCCATGCTTGGGAGGGGGGAGAAGCACAACAGAACAAGGAAACAACCAGCTCTGCGGGTTGGCGATGGCATCTGGCCCCTCTGCCCACCACCAGATCTCACCCACCCAGCCTTCCAGTTCCTCCACCCGGGCCCTCACCTGCAGCTTGGCCAATCTATAAGACAGTGCCCAAAGAGGAGGGATGGCTCCACCCCGGAGGGGTCAAGCTGAGGGTACTGGCTGCAGGAGGGGGGACAGAGAGGAGGCTTGGGATGGAGAGACCTCAGGGGGGGAGGATCAGGCCAGGATGCCTGAGAGAGGCCCCGCAGGCTGTGACCCGGAGGGAAAAATACATAAAAAAAAAATATATATAAGTAATATTTAACAACGTTCATTTTTGTCTATGTACTATTATATTGTGGCATTGTTTCTAGATATGATATGCTGTTACTACATCCACTGTTATAATTCCTACAGTCACAGCCTTTTAGTATCACTATGTAAGATAACTTTCAGGTAAGACCATCAGTACTGTAAGCTGTGGCAATGTCTAATTCTTGTAACGTTATAAGAATCTGGCATAGTCACTTGTCACATATATTACTATATATTGTCACAGATGACAGAGAGATGCTTTCCTATAATGCAATTACGCTTGAATCTGTTTCAGGAAAAAAAAATATTATTACAAAAAATTTGAAACGCATTGATTCAGTAGGTTCTGGCAATAATCAATACTCAGGTGCCCCCCCAAAAAAAAATGACACATTCACTGAAAGGAAATGATGTATGGACATTGATACACACACAAAAGGCTGTGTGTTCATCTTTAGTTTTCTACAGAAAGTATTGAACCTTGCAGTTAATATACATTTATGTCATTTCTAATTAATTTAACATTACAATAATTTAGCATAGGCTATAGCAACATGTATTAGTATTGTGTGTCACAAACCACACAGTTGTTTTTCTCCATGCTATCAAGCTAGAACATGTTTTCAATTTAAAAGTTCAATGTATAGAAACACAGGTGGAACACATAGAATCTGTTATTTGAGACCACCATCTTCTCCGAATTGTCTGCCCCTTCCTCTCTGCCCATGTCCTAGAATCCCCACCACACACTTCACTGAAAAGAAACAGAGTGCCTCTCAATGGCTATGAGTGAAAATTCTCAGTAAAAGATGATGGGTCATTAAAGGGACTCTGCCAACCCCCTTGGGCCTCAAAATGTGTCTAGTTTAATAAACACATGTTATGACTGGTCACATTCTGAAGAGATTGTTCATGCAGCTGGTAGTTTTATTCTGATTCCTTTTTCATTTTAAAAGTAAAAAACAGACCGCCCACCATACTGGGTGTCACCACACGAAAATATGTTTGTTTACACTCCTTGATCAACTTCTACTGGATCTTTCCTGGACTTGGGACCACCCCCTAACATAATCCTGCTACTCATGATTCTGTTGAAGGAGAGATGACTATTGTATAATGAGTGGCTGCACTGTTTAGGGTGTTCCTAATGTTCAGGATGTATGTAATAAGAGAAGATCAAGGATTTGAAGCAAAACAAAGTTTGGTGTAACTGCAGTATTTCTATGCATTTCAGTTCTACTAAGAAAGAAAGAAAGGAGATAAAACAACCCTCAACATTAATTAACTTCAGGGAAGGTAAGCAATCATAAAATGTGGGGTTTCAGCTAGAAATAATATGATGCAGAAAGGGTTAGCAGTGTCCCTTTAATGTCATCCAGTGCCTGCTAAATATTGTTGTAGTGTTGTTCAGCCACCACAATGTTGTTCTTGTTGTGCAGTGTCACAAATGCACTCCGCAGGTCAGGCCCTCTGCTCCCACAGTGCCAACCTCAGAGTGCAACATTGTGAACAGGTAACAGACAAGGTAACCCTCCTGTCTGTTTTGGGTCCGAATCACCTGTTAGCCTCAAGTTGTGAGGGAACTCAAACTGTGAACCTTATGCTAGCATACCCAAATGTACAGGCTCAGATAATATTCTCTTCGGGGTATGCAATATATCTTTCGCCTAAGGGCACCTAACCAGGTATCCAAAATGAACCTTTAAAACTCTATAAGAGACCTTAGATATATTCTTATCTTTTTTCTCAAGCTCAGTAACACCATCAAGCCCTTGAACAGTTGTCAGACTTAATGTCAGTTCAGCAATAACATGCAAAAAAAATGACTAAGGAAACCCAGGCATTATCTTAAAGAAAATGTTTACTAAAAATTGAAAAAAAACAGTAAGGTAAAAGACAGAACAAATATCAAAGAGCATCACAATCACACAAAAGAAAAAAAAAGGAAAACTACAGAACAAAACTGCTACCACAATACATTTAGATCTTTGCTATTTAATGTATTACCTCTGTAAGTGTGTTTTAAGTTAGAGAGATCTTTTTTTCTCAAGAGCCCAAGATGGTATCTCACATTTCAGATATACTGATACATTTTCAGCTCTATTTCCACACCCACTTGATGAGTCATCTAGCTCCTCCTTTTAGAATTTATTCCTCCAAACATAATTTCCTACCAGGAGGTATTTTAAAATTAATGGTAACATCAGAAGAAAAAAACATTTCCTAAATATGACTCCTTAATTAAACATTCCCCTTTCATTAAAACATTCCCACACTGGCACCAAGGTGTTAAAAAGCCAACAGGAATCAGCCTAATGACGTCCTGATTCTGATGTCATAAAGTTACATTTGGTTTCCACTTCAAAAAGCAGGTCATAAAAAAGGTAACAAAATGCCATTTTGCAGGGAAGTCAATTAAATGGTCCTTCTGGTCTGTTTTACAATATCCTGTGGTTTTCAGCCACTGACACCTCGAAGTCACAGGCCAAATTCCTCACACACTGACAGGTCATACACAACCCATGTATTTATAATACCAATATCATACAATAATCATAAGCAAGAGGCAGAGCGTCACACCCCTCCCCATCTAGACTGAATTTGGGGGCTCTATTCCCTGCATGAGATAAGCTCCCTAAGTCAGTTCACTCATATAGATGTGACAAGCCATCTGCATTCTGATTGGTTGCTCCAGCCCTATGTAAGATCGTCATGTCATACCCTTGTCATTACCCATGGCAAGACACTCTTTTTCCACAGTAGAGTATGCCTGCACCCTGGGAAATAACTTTTCACTCAGGTACACAATGGGGTGATCCTTTCTGTGGTTGGATGTCTGGCTCAGTACTACCCCAATACCCACATTTGAGGCATCAGTCTGGACTATAAAGGGTCTGCTATAGACAGGACATGTCAATACAGGAGCACTGAACAGTGCCTCCATCAGTCTGGTAAAGGCATTTTCGCAGGCTTGTTCCCAGGTAATTTTATTAGGCATCTTTTTCTTTACCAGGTCAGATAGGGGAGGAGCCAGGGCACTGTAATTAGGTACAAATTTCCTATAGTACCCTGCTGTCCCTAGAAAACTCCTGACCTGCTTCTGCATTTCTGGTTTGGGCCATGCCTTGATCACCTCTATTTTTACTTGGTTAGGATGGAACTGTCCCTGGCCTACAACATGCCCAAGGTATGCCACTTGCACCATGGCCACCTGGCACTTCTCAGCTTTGACAGTGAGCCCAGCCCTCTGTATCCTGCCCAGCACTTCCCTAAGGTGGGACAGGTGTTCCACCCAGCTGGCACTAAAGATGGCAATGTCATCCAGGTATGCCACAGCGTACTCCTCAGCACCATTTAACGCCTGGTTCACCAACCCTTTGAAAGTGCCTGGGGCATTCTTCATTCTGAAAGGCATTACTTTAAATTCAAATAACCCTATCGGTGTGATGAAGGCCGACATCTCCCTAGCTCTGTCAGTTAACTCTACATACCAATACCCCTTTATCAGGTCAATAGTCGTAAGGTATGTCGCCCCTCCCAACTTGTCCAGGAGTCTGCCTGTCCGGGGTATCAAGTGGGCATCAGACATCGTGACTGCATTCAGTCTATGACAGTCCACACAAAAATGAGTAGAGCCATTTGGCTTGGGCACAAGGACTACGGATGAGGCCCAGGGGCTGTGGGATTTCTGGATTACCCCTAAATCCAGCATTTCCTCCACCTTCCTCCTAATGTCCTTTTGGACAGCCTCTGACACCCGATATGCTGTCTGCCGTATGGGAGCCTGCATCCCTGTCTCCACATTGTACATCGCTAAGGGGGTTACTCCAGGCTTGGTGCTAAAAAGTGGGGCAAAGTCTGCTAAAACCTCTCTTACTTCCTGGATCTTGTCCAGGGCCAGCTGGGGTGACAATTTAACTGCCTCCATGAGGACTCCCACTTGCTTTCTTCCAGCAAATCCAGAAGGGGGTCTCCTTTGTCCATCTGCTCCCCAAGGCTACATACTGCAAACACCATGTCAGCCCTATTAACATATGGCTTCATCATGTTGACATGGTACAGTCTTTCTGTATGTTTTCTGTCAGGTAACTCTATGATATAGTTCATGTCATTTACCTTTCTGACTGCTTTGTGTGGTCCTGCCCACTTAGTCTGCAGCTTGTCCTTCAGGACCGGGATGATGACCATGACTTCCTGACCCACTGTGTACGAGCAAGCTCTGGCTCTGCGGTCGTACCACTCTTTTTGTTTTTGTTGGGCAGTTGCCAGGTTGCTCTGGGCTGTCCCCATAAACTCCTTCAGCCTTTCAATACCCTAAGGACGTAATCCAATATGGGAGTTTCCTGGTTGGCGTGCTTGCCTTCCTAGTCCTCCTGGATCAAGTCCAGGGGCTCATGTACCTGGCGTTCATATAAGAGCTTGAAGGGGGAAAACCTTGTTGACTCTTGGGGCACCTGCCTGTATGCAAACAACAGGTGGGGAAGGTATTTCTCCCAGTCCCTCCCATACTGTTCAGCAAACGCTTGGAGTATTGACTTAAGGGTACCATTAAATCTTTCCACAAGCCCATTGGCTTGTGGGTGATAAGGTGTTGTGCATCTCTACACCACCCCACACTTGTCCCACAAACATTTCATCAGGTCTGACATGAAGGAACCCCCTCAATTGGTGATAACTTCCTGCAGAAACCCAACACAGGAGAAAATCCCTATTAAGTCATCTGACACTTTGTCTGTCCTCAGTGAGGATAGGACAACTGCCTCGGGGTAACAGGTGGCATAATCCACCACAGTCAGGATAAACCTTTTCCCAGAGGAGCTGGGAGTATTTAAAGGCCCCACAATATCCATTCCCACCCTCTGGAATGGCTCCTCCACTATGGGCAAAGGAATTAGGGCAGCTTGGGTTTTCTTACCTGCCTTCCCTATTTCTTGGCACCAGTGACTTGACCTGCAATACTCCTTCACCTGTTGGGTGAAGTTGGACCAATAGAAATTCTGGGCCAATCGCTGCATAGTGCACATGATTCTCAGGTGACCAGACATAGGAATATCATGCGCAATCTTGAACAACTGCTCACAGTACCCCTGGGGAATGACAAGCTGCCTGCCTATCACCCCTCCCTCTGTCTTTTCAGCCTGAGTATACATCAGTCCATTTTCCCAATAAACCTTATGTTTCCCATCACCTCCTTGTACTCTGTCAGAGTCTGCCCAAGCCCTCAGCTTCGCTAGACTAAGGTTATTTTTCTGAGCAGCTGCAAACTCCTTACACATTCCAAAGGTATGGGACAGATCCCCTTCAGTCTCTAAACTAGGGTCCCTAGCTCTAGCGTCAGGGCACTCAGGATCACTGGCATCCCTAACCCTCTGAAAATGAGTTACCCCTCCTTCTTTGGAGTCACTCTCCACAGCTGTTTGGTTAACTGCTATCAGGGGAATTGCTACCCCCTTTCATTAGTCTCCACATCAGGAGATACAGGCTGGGGAACCAGCCTCCCAATGGTTTCCACAGTGGCTTCTATAGGGTCCGGGGCACTACAATTTTCCTTTGCCAGTTGGCTACGGGTACTGCACACACCATCCCCTGTTTGAGATTGTTGCCGAGAATTACATCAACTGCTAAAATTTCTGCTATGGCAACCTGTTGCACAGTTCCCCCCTGTTTCACCCCACTCTAGGAGAATACTAGTGAGTGGCAATGTTTTTGCTTCCCCAGTGAACCCTTGTACAGTTACAAATTTATTGATTATAAGCTGACCAGGCTCTACCAGATCCCCTTTTACCAACGTCAGGGATGCCCCTGTGTCTCTTAACCCTTGTGCCTGTACACCATTCACAGTGACTGGGTGTATGTTTTCCCTCATGTTCACAGGCAAGCTTCCAGGGACACACAAACAACCCACTTCTTTCTTAGCACCACCTTGCGTATTGCTCATCCTTTTGGGACACTGTCTGGCAATATGCCCAGTTTATTTGCAAACCCAACATTTGTTTCTTTTCTCAGAAAAATCTTTTTTAATTTTAATGCTTTCATTTAATTAGTATTTCAGAAAGACCTTTGAGCGTGAGCTCTTTTACAAAGGTTCCACGTCAGGGTGGACAATAAGACAATACACACATTCGGTGGTTACAAAGGCCTGATCATTAGGCATTAAAGAGCGATTACATGACAATTAGACAAATAGGAAAAAAAAAACTGAGCAGTTGTAATTGAATACTAAGCTATTTCTAATCAGTTGCCCTAGGTAGCACACCCCTGGAAACCTCCAAATCCGTTGATAGATTATAGCAGAGTAACTGCATAGGGTTTAATGCTATCCCAGATGGCAAGAGGCTGGGTGACAGTGAAACAAGGGGATTGGGTTTGAACCAACAGCAGAGAGTGAGAGGTGGGGATAGTGAAATGGGGGGCTGTGATGGGGAGCAGCTCAGAGGCTTTGTTTAGTATGGTGTGTGTGGGGGTGGGTTGGGAGGGCAGTACCAAGTGTGTTTAAAGAGGACTGATAGCTTACTTAGGCCTTGGCTAGGCTGGAATGGAGGAAGGGTTCTCTAGGTAGCCCTGCTGGGTGTTACCTTGGGGGTAGGCCTGTCTATCAAATGGGGCCTGAGAAGCAGGTGCATTTTGAGTTAAACATTAAGTGCTGTTTGAGACCTACTTTGAATTGAGACAGGCTGTTGTTTTTTTGTAATTTCATCGGGAGTTCATTTATCCAGAGGGGAGCCCAATAGGAGAAAGCACGCTGCCCTAGTGAGGTTCGGTGGAATGGTATGGACAGTGCTCCATTCTTCCTCTGTCTGGTGATGTGTGTTGAGAGAGAAGCCTCTTTTCTTTGAAACCTGGGGCTAACTGGTTTCAGTGGAGGCAGTGAGGGTTTTAGCTGCCCTGAAGGTGTGCTTTTCCCTTTCTGCACTGCCATGCCCACCCCATTCGCTCTCAGAGCAGGTCTGCTCTTGGTATAGTGGTCTGAGAGTTCAGCAGCCTCGTGCACTGTTTTGGGATCTCAGTCCTCCAGCCAGGTTTTCAGCTCTGCTGGACATGTTCAAAAAACTGTTCTAACAATATAGCATTTTCAATTTTATCTACAGAGTTTGCTTCAATTACTTCCCACAAACATTTTAAACACTGACGTTGTTTCATGGCTAGCTCCTCGTAGCTCATGTCAGGGCTTCTCATGAGCTTACAGAATTTAGCTCTGTATGCTTCTACAGTTAAATAAAACCTTTTTAAAAGTGCAGCTTTAAGTTTGCTGTAATCATTACTGTCCTCATTGTCCATTTTACCCAATGCATCCTGAGCTTTCCCGGTAAGTAGCGAGGATAGCTAGAAGCTCCAGAACCCTCTAGGAATATTGGCCTGAATACAAACTTTTTCAGAGAAATTTAAAAAGGCATCCATATCCTCCCCCTCTTTAAATTCAGCTATCAATTTGGAATTTAATTTGTAATCCAGTCTTGTAGTTCCAGTTAAACCCAAGCCACTTACCTGCTCTGGTGCTGGTGGTTGGAGTCATAGCTTCTCCAGTTCATGTTAACTCTGGCACTCATGCTCCTCTCAGTCTGCTTCTCGTTGTTCTCTCTCTCCCTCTTCTCCTCTGTGGCTCACTGTCCTCGCTCCCTCTTCTCCTCTGCAGCTCATTGCTCTCGCTTTTCTTCTCTCTGGAACTCCAGCTCCATCCTGCACAACTCAATCTGCAGCCTGATTGCTTCTGGCTCCAGAATGCTGGTGACCTTCCCCTGCTGCTGTGGCCCTTGGCTTGCACTGGCCTGCTGTCCTCCTCACTGGATCTGGACACTGCACTGGTTGCTGGTTCCTCCATGCCCAAGGTTTGGTCCTTTACAGTCATAGTCTGTGACTCAATGCTCTGGGCATCTGCTGCCATCAGGGCATCAATGAGGTTCTGCCTGTTGGCTTTCCCCTCATACTGGACTCCTCTGTCCTGGCACAACTGCCTCAAGTAGTCTGCAGTGTACCCGCTGTAGTTGGAAGCCATCTTCTTCCCTAACCACAGCTACTCTAACTTATACTTTAGAAAAAAAAATAAAACAGGTAGGAACTTTGACTGTAAGCAAAATTATATAAATCTATTTCTTTTTAAAAATAAAACACTGCCTTATTTTGCAAGAGAGCTGCACAGTATTAACGTAACACACTGAACAGTTATAGCTTGTGTTACCAAATTTTTTCATACAGCTGCCAACCAGATCTGTCACAAACACACTTCGCAGGTCAGACCCTCTGCTCCCACAGTGCCAACCTCAGAGCACAATAGTGTGAACAGGTAACAGACAGGGTAACCCTCCTGTCTGCTTTTGGGTCTGAATCACTTTTAGTCTCAAGTTCTGGGGGGATTCAAACTGTGAATCTTATGCTAGCATACCCAAATGTACAGGCTCAGATAATATTCTCTTCGGGGGGCTGCAATATATCTTTCACCTAAGGGCACCTACCCAGGTATCCAAAATGAACCTTTAAAACTCTGTAAGAAACCTTAGGTATATTCTTACCTTTCTCCAGTTTAGCAACACCAACAAGATTTTGAACAGTTGTCAGATTTAAAATCCGTACAGCAATAACATACAAAAAATGACTGCGGAGACCCAGGCATTTTCTTAAAGAAAATATTTACTAAAAATGGTTGAAAACAGTAAGTTAAAATACAGAACAAAGATCAAAGAGCACCATGATCACATAAAAGAAAAAAAAAGGAAAACTACAGAACAAACTCCTACCACAATCCATTTAAATATTTTCTATCTAATGTATTACCTCTGTAAGTACCTTTAAAGTTAGATCAGAGAGCTGTGCCTCTCTCTAGAGTCCCAAAATGATATGACATTCATTTCAGACACAAGTATCAGTTTAAACTCTGTGTCTCAACACCCCTTCTGTGTGTCTTCTAGCTCCTCCTTTTAGAATATAAAATTACAAACATGATTTTCCTACCAGGGGATATTTTAAATAATGTGAACATCAGCAAAAATCCATTTTCCAAATTATGAGTTTTTGATCAACCAGTTCCTTTGAGGTTTACAACCCTGCAGTCTGTCACCCAGGTGTGAGACAGCCAACAGGAATCAGCTAAATGACGTCCTGGTCCTGAGGTAATAAACTGTATATTTAGTTTTCAACTTCAAAAGCATGAGGTAATTAAAAGACCATAAAATGCAATTTCTCAAGGAAATTGATTACATTACAGAGATCTCTTGGTCAGTGTAATACATCCTGCGATTTCAGCTGCTGACAAGTTGTAATTTAAAAGGGCCAAATCTCACAGACTGACATTTCATACACTGACCATTTATTTATAATACCAATATCACACAATAATCATAACCAGCTTGCCAAGCATCACAGTGACTACTTTCACACACAACTTAGAATGTTGCCAAACATGTATTTTACTCTTGAATAAAGTTGGAACATGTATTTTTTTAAATGAAAAACAAGTCGAACTTACATACTAAAAAAGAATTTAAAGGATTGTATTAGTACTGTCAAGGTATGTGCACACCAAAGTGTACCGTTCCAACCCTCCAACACATACACACACATACTCTCAGCTTATAGAATTATAACAGATTGGCTTAGCTGGCCACGGATGTCCACAGAGTATAAAAGATACAATATGGGTATCCATGCACAGACAATCCTATGTGTTCTTCTTGAATGTTCTATAGGCAACTACAAAAATTTATCAAGGTTCACTTTTGAAATTGCTGATTGCCATACACTCTTGATGAAAACACAAGATTCTGTGTATGGTGTCATATATTATCCTGTATATCATGTAACAAAAAAAATTGCTTGACATTGAGAGCAATGCAATGTTGTTTTTTTTTTGTAGATTCTTTTTTGCTTCAGTCACTGGTGGTGGGGTATCTTTCTGGTGGGGCCCACTCAGCCACTCCTCTACTGCCCCGCCTGAACCCAAATCCCCCAGACTGAGTAATTGGGTGCTGGGACCCCCCGTGGGCTCCATATGGGAAGGCGGGGACCATGGAGAGTCAAGCAGGGTATTGGAGCTGGCACTGAAGCATGTGGGAGTGGTCTTGGAGTGTCTGCCATCACCTCCCCACCAAATGGGAGTTTCCACCTGCTGTGTGTGTGTGTTGCCCCCCGCGACACTGGACATGCAATGACATCTGCACAAGGGATGTGCCCTGACTGACATCTGCCAGTGCCTCTCCCAAAACAGCATGCTTCTTGCAATACCTACTGGTCACCACCAGGGATCACCAGAGAGCAAATGAGCCCCACAAGCTCACCCCAGGAGAGGAGAGGAGAGCAGTCCTCTGGATGTTCAATCCTCTCCTCCCCCTGCTGACCCCCTGCAACCAGAGTCCGTCCCAGAACCCCAGTCACTGGCATGGCACAAGGTGTGGCATCCAGTGCCTCAACCCTCAGCACCACCAGGCCAGCTAGCAATGCAGTGTTGAGGAGATTAAAGAAGTTATGTGGATAACAGATTTGTTGTAACTGTAGTTTCTTATGTAACTTACTTTCTTCGTGTCTATAACCAAGTTTTGACTTCCCTGCTAGTTGCCACATCTTTGGGGTATGCTTAAACCAGTCCTTCTTAATCTCCTGGACATTGCCAGCTTGTTTAACTTTATAGAAATGCTGGTGCAGCAGTTTCCACTTCAGACAGCAGGAGTTTAAATCTTCTGAGTAGCCCTTTTCCTGCAGGAAACTACTCACTGCCTGCCATATTTTTTTTTTCAGTGGCAGGTTAGTCCTCATCACAGTTTGGGGGCTTCCTTGTTTTTTCAGCCTTTTACCAAGGCAAACACCTCCTCATCTTTCTACAATGTAAGCATCTTCTGTGAGAAGAAAAGAAAAAGGAAAACAGACATTTGTAGTAAAAATGTATACTCATGACCTGTCTGTATATAGCATTACAAAGTAATTCTCCTTATAAAATGGCAAGAAATAATCTAGAAATGTCATTGGCCAAGAGGTGTCACCTGACCATACATTAAATCTCTATAAACACATGGCCAGGTGCAAAATCCCATTTTCCACCACCAGAAGACTACTTAGTGCCATTTTATAAGTGTAATAAGCCCATACAGGGTGTGCATCATAAGATTTTAATGCACTTCACAGGGCTGGAAGGATAGTCAGCCTTCAGCCTTGCATCGTACTAGAGCCCTGGGGTGTGCATTAAAACCCTATAAAGCACACCCTGTCGTGGCTTATTTTTATAATATTTAATTTGGGGATGAGTAATGTTGTGCATACCCAGGTCACACAAAAAGCAAGACTTCTGAATGTTAACCTTTCTGCATGATGTTTCAGTTCCAGGTGCATTTTGCTGGCCTTTCCAGATCATGTGCTCTGTAATATCTAAATATAGAATCTTACAGTCAGGAAAAATTCCATGTAGGTCAGCCAAATCTGATTTAGCTGATTCTATGAAATATATACCCCTTCAGTAGCCCAAACTGTTACCTCCAATATGAATGAGCAGTATCTCTGACTCGGGTTGACTGTTCAAAAGTCTACATGTGGTTGGCATAAGTTGCTCCCATCTCATGGTCTCCTTACCAAACCAATGCACATCACAGTTTTCCAGTTGCAGATCATTCCCAGAATGACCTATCCTGGCAAACCTTTTTGCACACGTGAACTGCCTATAATCCAAACTGTTGTAGTGAAGCTTTCTGCCACGGTGAATCTCTTTAAAGACACTGCAAATACCAGAAATCCTAAATGTCTGTGTCGCTCACAGCAGTCTCCACCAAGTAACAGGTTTTTAGTTTAACTGTTCTTGGTTGCTAAGCAGGCTAAACAAAAAAAAATGTTTTCTCTTTCTTGCCATTTCATTGGAAAGCATAGATACATTGTTTATCAATCAGCTTGCAAGTGTAACCATTAGGCTTATGTATTATCTTGATTTGTTTATCTTTTGTACAGGTTTACCTGTAGTGAGAAATCATCAGTTACATGGTAGAAAACGGATACATTTTTTGAGAGAGAAAACATTTATAAATGACTGGACAGTATTTTAATTGCAAGATTCTTATGGTGTCTGATTGGCCAGTGTAAGCCCTATATATTGTGCCACTCAGATTTTTTCCCTCCCTTCTAGCTTGGCGTCCTTAGTGGTAAGACTGTGTTGTAAACATTTACATTCGCATTTATTTATTTTTTTATTATACATGTCAGAATTACAACCCTTAGAGTCAAGGACTCGTTTCCAAATGCTTCACGTCAGTTCTAGTGGATTCAACACATAGACCACAACACAAATGCAATATGATAGACAGGAGGTTACAGAAGGTTTTTGTTACATACCAAACAGCGACTAGCAAACAGTATTCATATATTTGCAAGTGTCAGAACAAACAACATAGAATCCCAAGCCATCCAGTGCCCATTTTCTTATGATACTGTGATGCAATGTGTTAACATTGTCCAGCAATATGAAATATGTCTGACATAATGACTATTCTGGCTTACTATTATTGAACTGTAACTGCTGGTATGACAAAAATAGACAGTTATATGGTATAAATTGAACCTGTATTTGTTTGTATGTAATATGAGGGTATTTGCACAGTTTGGTCAATTTGTCATCATTCTGACATGTTAATTACTTGATTTCTGTAGTTGTTGAGCCAGCATGCATTTTTGAATGTTTTAGAACATTTTTTTTGAAATCTTCTTTTGTGATTCGATATTCTTTGGTGAGCCGATCTTCTTTTGTAAGTCATGAAAGAAGAAAAAAGTACATGCATTGATGGGCTTTACATCTTCAATACACCAAATTGCCAGCAAAATATATGAACTGCAGTGCTAAAACTTACATATTTACTATCACTAGTACATGCTGTATTAAGATTGTGCTTTATTTTGTGACAATTATAACTTTAAAGTGTTTACAAACTATAAAATCTGAGAGCAGTGCTTACTATTCACAAATCACCTTTCCTCGATTAACAGGCAAGATTGATGACTTACTGTTCTGTGATTATGTCAGAACTGTATTCCCATTCCAGTTGTTAAATTATCTTTTTTTTAACTTGAGACTTTTATTAAAAGCAGATCATATATCAATTACAGAAAAAGCTTTTACATAATTTCCTATGGGTCACTTACTAGACAGGGCTTAATCTTATCAAATGAAACATTATAAATTACTCTAGCATAGAAAAACAAAGTAATTCAAATTATGTCCATATCTGAGATAATAATCTATTTGTTTCTTTCCAGGGATAACTACTGGATGTCCATGTCTCCACTCTTATGAGGTATACATCATCCACAAACAATTAAAAATGAAAAGAAAGAAAACACCCAGCAACATACCTGGAGTTTATGTCTCTTTTCTTGTTTGTGACCTCTGCATATCAGACTTTGCTTAAATGCATTTATTATATGCTTCTTGTTCAAAGAAAAGAAAAAAATGATAGCTGCTCTCTGTTTTGTTGAATCAAATAACAATTATAGAAACACAGACTTTGATGGCAGATAAGGACTATTTGTCCCACCCAGTCTGCCCATTTCCCTATCTATTGGATAAGCTGCCGATCCTAGTTAACCAACAGCCTATTTTTTCCTACCCCCCCACCAGAATTGCCTTATGTCTGTCCCATGCATTCTTAAATTCTCCCACTGTTTTTGACCCCATGACCTCCTCATGAAGGCCATTCCATGCGTCTACCACCCTCTCCATGAAAAATGCTTCCTCACGCTGCCCCTGAGCCATCTCCTCTACCTTCAAATTGTGCCCTTGTTCTTGCACATCTCTTTTCTGAAAGATGGTACCCTCTTGGACTTTGTTGATTCCTTGAGGTACTTGAAAGTTTCTATCATGCCCCCTTCTCCCTCCTTTCCTCAAGGGTATACAAATTAAGCTCTTTTAGTCTCTCTTCACATGGCTTCTGGTGCAGACCCTGCACTATTTTAGTTGCCCTCCTCTGGACTACCTCCATCCTGTCTATGTCCTTGCGGAGATGGGGTCTCCAGAACTTCACACAGCACTTCAGATGGGGTCTCACCAACTGTCTGTAGAGAGGGATAGCAATTTCCTGTTTTCTACTGGTGATGCCTCTCCCTATGCATCCCAGTATCCCTCCAGCCCTCCTTACTGCCTTCTCACATTGCTTGCTTACCTTTAGGTCATCTGATATAACTACCCCCAGGTCTCTTTCCATTTTTGTTGTTAGTACCTCCCACCCCTCCATTGTGTACTCTTCCCCTGGGTTTTTGTTTTCCAGGTGCATTACTTTGCACTTCTTTGCATTGAATCTAAGCTGCCATACTTTTGACCATTCCTCCAACTTTGCCAAGTCCCTTCTCATCCTTTCCACACACCTCCTTGTGTATCAACCCTGTTGCAGATCTTTGTGTCGTCTGCAAAGAGGCATACTTTTCCTTCCAGTCCCTCTGCAATGTCACTTATAAAGACATTAAAAATGACTAGTCCCAGTACTTAACCCTGCAGTATCCTGCTAGTAACCCCCCTTTCTTTGGCATGGACTCGGTTTACTATTACCCTCTGTGTCCTGTTGTCCAGCCAATTTTTTTACCCACTCCCAGGCTGGCTAACTTGTTTATTAATCTTTTGCATGGGACTGTGTCAAATGCCTTGCTAAAGTCTAGACAGGCCATGTCCATAGCCCCTCCTTGGTCTACTACTTTGGTCATCCAATCAAAGAAATCTATGAGAGTCATCTGACATGATCTTCCTGCTGTGAATCCATGCTGCCTTGGGTCCTATGTCCCGCTGGTCTCTAGGTACTCAACAATTCTTTCTTTCTCAAGTGATTCCATCATTTTCCCTACCACTGAGGTCAAACTAACAGGTCTGTAGTTTTCTGCCTCTGCTTTGCTCCCACTTTTGTGAAGGGGAATCATATCCACCTTCCTCCAGTCCTCAGTTACCACACCATCCTCCCATGATTTGTTAAAAAGGGTAGTCAATGGTGTCACTAGTTCTCTCCTTAGTTATTTTAGAATTCTGGAGTGAATCCCATCAGGCCCCATTGCTTTGTCCACATTCATTTTTAAGAGTTCTTTCAGGACCCTTTCTTCTGTGAATGGACTGGCATAGATCCCCTATCCAGAGTGCTTCTATTGATTGGATTAGGTACCTCCCCCTCATCTTCTTTTTGAATACTGAGCAGAAGTATTAATTCAGTATCCCTGCTTTTCACTGTCACCTCTGCCCCCACCCTCCCTTTATTAAGCCTCACTATCCCTCCTTGGTCTTTCTTCATTCCCTAATGTACCTAGAAAAGGTTTTATCCCTTCTTAACCAAGTTGGCTATCTTTTCCTTGGTTTGGGCCTTTGCTAGTCTTCTTACCTTCCCCGCTTCCTTCTGCTTTAACTGGTACAGTTCTCTGTCCTGCTCCCTCTGTGTTTCCTTATACTTCCTGAATGCTATCTTTTTCTCCCTAACCTTCCCCACCACCCCTTTTGAGAACAATATTTTTGTTCTTTGTTTTGATTTGCTTATTTGCTTCACACAAAGGCTTGTTGCCTCTGTGGTGGCAGTTTTGATTATTCCCCATTGTTCTGCCAACCCTCCTTCTTGCCCGCTTGTTACTGCTTTTCTGAGGCACGTTCTCATTTTGCCAAAGTCAGCCCTCCTAAAGTCCAGTACCCTCACTTTTTTATGGCTTGACTCTATGGCTGTGTATATCGTGAACCACACTGTTTGGTGGTCACTTGTTCCCAGATGGCTACCCACTTCTAAATCTGAGATCCTCTCTCCATCCCCATTTGAGAGTACCAGGTCTAAGATTGCTCCCTCCGAGTGGGTTACAACACTAGCTCTCTGAGGCATGCCCCCTGTAGGGCATTGAGAATAACCCTGCTCTTGGATGTGGCTGCAGTAGTGGTGCTCCAGTTAACATCTGGCATATTCAGGTCCCCCATCAACAATATCTCCCATTTTTCTGCCATCCTAAGGATGCCTTATCATTATCCTGATATCTCATTCAGTATAAAACTATTTCAGCAATAAAAATGAAATTAATAAAATGCTTAAACAAACTCATGAAATTATCTTTTTTCATGAGCCAAAATTCTTCATTTGTGAACGGCCCACAAAAGAAGATACTTCACTCACGAAAGAAGAATTTGTTTATGGAAATGATGGGAAATGGTAAAAAAAAAGTATTCTCATGGATATTTCACTAATATTACAGATGGAACATATTTTATTTTGTGTTCTTACTTTATTTAACATTGTTAAATGTTTATATTGGATTTAACTATAATAAAATAATTTATGTTATCTTGTTAATGGTACTATGTCTATTTACTACAAAAAATTAATAGTGTAGTGATATATTTTTCTTTCTTTTCACAGATACTGAATTCAATCAGAATACCATTACTGCAATTTTCATCAAAAAAATTTCACAAAACAATGCACGGGCAGTTTGAAAATATGCAAAGGGTACTTTAATACACATGGCATACCTTAAAAAGCTGATGGCACAGTAGCACATACTGTACTAGGTCAGAGGCAACACCTGATGCCTGTGACTTAACACAATTAAAGAAGACAAAGAAACATGGCAGATACACAAAGTCCAGTTTGTCACACAAAAAAACACAACATGGTAAGAAAAGCAACAAAGTAAAACACAAGCAAAAAATCTGTACTAGCAGGCAACAAATCAAATAGAAGAAAATAAATCTGTGTGCAGCTAGCATCCATCGGAATCGAGCTATTTTAACATGTCGACTGCAAAGGCAAACATAGAGCAGATGATAATATCTGCAATAATGAGACATAAAAGTACAAATATTAAGATAAAAATTGAGATTATGGGCCCCATATTAAGAGCCAGCTGGGTGTGCATGCAAAATGATGTGCCACACAAAACAAATGGACTGGCTGGCTCTGGTGTCCTATTCAAACAGATTGTGCAATATGTTTGAATATCAGACCCTGGATGTGCGGAGCACAGCAGAGGTTACCAAGTGCCACACAGTGCATCCAGGGTACAGGGCTGAGGACCACCCATAGGGGAATGCGTGACACACGCCTGTATGCGCCACAGCCCCCATTGGTGATATTCAGCCCAAACATGCAAATTAACCCATTGGGCATGCATAGTACAAAATTGCCATTTGCATGCCCATTATGGGCTCATTCACATGGCCGTGCCAGTGGAATGTGCTGGGCCCACCTCTCAGCCCTGATCTCCATAACAATAAAGAACTCACCCTGAATGCCCTGACAGTCTAGTGTCCGCCCCTCCCCAGCCCCAATCCGTAATAACATAAAATTGTGCCCGATCCCCTTTCCCTGGTAGTCTAGTGTCCCGCCTCCCAAACCCCAATCTGTAATACAATAAAATTGTGCCTGATCCCATTTCACTGGTAGTCTAGTGTCCCCCCTCTCCAGCCTTGAACACAGTGATCATAAAAAAACCTCTGACTCCCTTTCCTTGGTAGTATCCAGATCCCCTTCCCTAGTAGTCTAGTGTCCCCCCCCAGCCCTGACCTGTAATAAAATAAAATTGTGCCCAGTCTCCTTTCCCTGGTAATCTAGTGCTCCCCCTCCACAGTCTTGAACACAGTGATCATAAAAAAAAAACACCCAATCTCCTTTCCCTTGTAAACTAGTGCCCCCCTTCCCCATTCCCGAACACAGTGATCATTAAAAAAAAAAACCTGATCCCCTTACCTGGTAGTCTAGTGTCCCCCTCCCCAGCTCCAATCTGTAATAAAATAAAATTGTGCCCAATTCCCTTTCCCTGGTAGTCTAGTGTCCCCCATCCCCAGCCCCGAACACAGTGATCATAAAAAAAAAAAACACCATCCCCTTCCCTGGTAGTCTAGTGCCCCCCCAGTTCCATCTGTAATAAAATAAAACTGTACCTGATCCCCTTTTTTTTGTTGTCTAGTGCCCCCCTCCCCATCCCAGAACACAGTGGTCATAAAAACAACCACCCGATTCTCTTCCCTGGTAGTCTAGTGTCCCCCTTCCCATTAGCCAGAGATCCACCACCCCACTCCCCCAACCTGACCGGAGCCAGTGACTGGGAGGCCTCTCATTTGCATAAGCACATCACAGTATTGTGCGCAGTGGCACAGTTGGGGGTGAGGAGCACATTGGTGACCTTTGAATATGGCCATGCGTACAATGGCCCGAGCAAGTCCAGAGATGCACAGTGCATCCAGGGATGCACCACACATCTCGTCTGAATATGTGGCCCTATTAAATTACATCTTAGAGTTAAACAGTTTTTACATATGGCTGTAAACTTCCAATCATGTTTATGGTCACACATGACGGCTCAAATAGATGAATTAAAGAAAATACAGAAACATAGAATTTGACGGCAAATAAGGACTGTTTGGCCCACCCAGTCTGCCATTTTTCACTAAATACATTATTACTGCAGACCATAGTTGATCTACATCTCTTTCTCCTTCCCCCTTCCTTTTCACTATGATTCCATTGTGCCTATTCCATGCATTCTTGAACCCCACCACTGTTTTTTCCACCACCACCTCCACTGGAAGGCTGTTCCAGGAATCCACCACTCTTTCTCTGAAGATGTACTTCCTCACATCTCTCCTGAATCTACCCCACCAGCTCCATAGCATGTCTCCTTGTTCTTGAGTATCTTTTTTTCTGAAAAATACTTCACTCCTGTGCCTCATTTACCCCTGTGAGGTATTTAAAGGTCTCTGTCATAGCACCCCCATTCCGTTCTGTCTTCAGGGTATGCATAGTGATCTCCTTTTGTCTCTCTTCATAGGGCTTTTGATGCCAACCCTACACCATTTTAGTTGCCTTCCACTGGACAGCCTCTACTCTGTCTATGTCATTGTGGAGATGTGGTCTCCAGAAATGGACACAGTACTCCAGGTGGGGTCTTATCAGTGATCTATATAGAGGCAACACCACCTCCCTCTTTCTGCTGGTGGTACCCCTCCCTACGCACCCCAGCATCCCTCGAGCCCTCCCCACTGCTTTGTCATACTGCCTAGCCAACTTTAGGTCATCAGATATGGTGGGACTCTTTCCTGCTTGGTAGTCATAAATAGAGCTCCACCCACTTTGTACTCCACCCCTCAGTTTCTATTCTCTAAGTGCTTTATTTTGCACTGTTTTTGTTTTGAAACCTAGCTGCCATACACTTAAACACTCCTCTGGTTTTTACAAGTCTCTGCTTATGCATTCAACCCCCCCCCGGAGTGTCCAACTTACTGCAGATTTTGGCACCACCTGCAAAGAGACAGACCTTCCCTTCCAGCTTCTCTGCAATGTCACTTATAAAGACATTAAAGAGGGCCAGTCCCAGCACAGATCCCTGCAGCACCCTGCTGGTCACTCTGGCTTCCTCAACGTGAACTTCGTTTACCACCACCCTGTGTTGCCTATCCTCTAACCAATTTCTTATCCAGTTTACCACCTACAGACTCACTCCTAAGCTACTCAATGTGGAACTGCGTCAAAAGCATCACTGGACTCTAAATAGGCCACATCTACTGCTCCACCCTGATCTCGTTCCTTTGTCACCCAATCAAAGAACTCTATCAGATTAGTTTCACATGACCTCCCCCCATTAACCCGTGCTGCCTCAGGTCTCTTTAGGACACTCTACTCTGAAAATTGACTAGTGTCCACCCCCCTCCCTCCAAAATTGCTTACTTTTTTGTGGCCCCTCTCCTTCTACTTCCTCTGTGAATGCTGAACAAAAGTATTTGTTTGGGATCTCTACTTTTTCCTGGTCCCTTTCTGCACAGTGACCCTTCCCTTCCTAACCATACAATCCCACCTCTGGTCTTCCTCTTTTCACTTACATACCTAAAAAATATCTTGACTCCTTTCCTTATCTCCTGGGCTATTCTGTCTTCAGTTTGCACCTTTATGTTCCTTACTTCTTTCCCTGCTTCCCTCTGTTTTCCCTGATACCCCACCCTATCCTGTTCTCTCTGCATCTCCCTATACCTTTGGAATGCTACTTTTTTAGCCTTTACCTTGTCAGCTACCTCTTTCAGGAACCATAGCTGTCTTTTTCCTCTTGCCTTTGTTCACTTCTTTGACTCAGAATGTGCTGCCTTTACTATGCTCCCTTTTAGTTTCAACTGCTGCTCCTCCACCCCAGCTAGGCCATTCCCCCCAACTAAGTTATCCCTGAGGTACTCACCCATCTTTATAAAAGCTACCCTACTGAAGTTCAGGACCCTCGCCCTTGTGTGGTTCGATTCCACAGCTGTCCTTATATTGAACCATACCATACAGTGATCACTGGTCCCCAGGTGGCTTCCCACCTTGACATCTGCAACACTGCGGATCCTGTTAGTGAATAGCAGGTCCAGAACTGCCCCAACCTGAGTAGGTTCACTGAATAGTTGACTAAGGAATTCTCCCTTCAGAGAGTCCAGGATGTCACTGCTTCTAGCTGAAACTGCTGCTGGGACTCTCCAGTCTACATCTGGCAGGTTCCTGACCACTGGAACATTCCAGATGCTGGTGGGGGACACCACTGGTATCTTGCAGTCAGCTACCTTGTGGCTGTTGGGCCAGTTCCTAAACACCCTGCTAGCCCATGCTGGGGAGGTCATCATATTCCCCAGCTTGCCACTGAGTGAATTGCAACCATGCAGCAGTTCTTTTGGGTAATGCACCTACCAGCTGTATTCAATGGCATGTTGCACCCATGTTGCCATCCTGGCACCCACCAGTGATGGAGTGGAAGCCTATGTGAATAGGAAGGGGTACCACTCCATCAATTGCCAGGTGGTGTGTGATGCAGTAGGGCTCATCATCAATGTCACAGCATGGTACCCTGGCAGTGCCCACAATGCCTTCATGTGACACAACTCCATCCTGTGCCAGAGGTTTGAAAGTGGGGGCATCCCTAGGGGCCACCTCATCAGTGAGTATAGACCAAAGCCTCAGCCCCCTCCATGTTGCAGATGAAGACACTAACCAATGCCCTTTACCTACACAGGGAACAGTGCATATCACCTGCATCCTTGGCTCCTCACACCTGTCCTACGACATCCATTGCAGAGAACAGGTACAATATGGAACACAGCACCACATGCAACATCATCGAGAATGTCTTTGGAATGCTCCAGATACAGTTGCGGTGCCTTGATCATTCTGGTGGCACCTTACAGTACATTTCTCAGAAGGCATGTGCCACATTCCTTACCTGTTGTATACTACACATCATGGCACTTAACCATGGGGTATGCATGCCAGCCCCAGAGAAACAACCTGCAGCAGATTCAGAGCCAGAGGACCAGGGGATACAGCAGAAGCTCAACAGGCATGACCCCAGGATGGCCAGAAAGGCCCAGGAGTACAGAGCCCACCTCATAGCAGACATCTTCAGACATGGAGAGAGAGTATAGACCACACAGGAGACTGTAATGTGTGTCATCAATGCATTATCACATACTAGTATCAGTACATACAGAGCATCAAGCCAGGTGGGGGGAGTGTCAGAAATGGGGTATAATAGAAATGCAGTGCACTGCAACCAGGCAGGGGTTAGCAAATAAGGCACACACACAGATACAGTCTGTATTAGCAGGTAGGTCCTAAAGGGGTGTCAACATAAATACATGCCAGCCAGGTGGGGGGTTCAAAAGGGGGGTACTGATGGAAATACAGGCCAGCCAGGCAGGGGATAGCAAATGGGGTATGCACATTTACATTCCATGGGAGGTTCCAAGGGTGTACATGGTGCACACCAGCCAGGTGGGGGGTGGCTGTACTACAGGCCATCCAGGCCAAGGGGGGGCAATGACTGGGTTAGGTCAAAGAGGCAGTAACACATGGGTACTGGGGGGAAGAGGCAGCACATGTCAGTGAGAGCTGGTGATTCACAGCCTACGTGCATCCCCTACCACCTCCCCAGGTGTGGACAGTATACGTGCACTCTACCTGGTTTGGTTGGGGGGGTCATCATCCAAAATACGAGGATGAGCATGGAGACAGTGTTATCAGCCCTGGCCATGGTCCCATGGGGTACTGACCCCATGAAGAGCAGGTTATGACCGTGCATGTGTGGTGTCCTGGGAGTCCTAGGTGTGTTAGGCCTTCTTGTTCTAGCACTGTGTGGCATGTGGCATTAACGTACACCATGCTGTCCATCATTGGGTGGCACTACTCCCATTGGACAGCTAGGACTATGGCCTGTCCTCATGGTGCCTACCGCTATGGCTGCAGCTTTAGGCACAGTAGCATGTAGGTGATCCATGCAGATCATGGCGCAATCACATACGGTCATCATGTACTCCACATGAGGTGCCTCCAACCACTCCTCAGCATGCTGCATGTCATCATATAGCATGCAGCAGATGCATGTCATTTCCTGCTGTGTAACACTCTGTGCCTCCATGGCTGACCACAGCAGCTACCAGTTGTCAGCCACATCCTACTGTCACCAGGGACTGTCCATCAGAACACAGTCAGCCTACATCCTTGGCAGTTGTATGGTCTGGGATTGCACTGCAGTTGGTGCTGCATTCCATTGCAGGGGCTATGAGTTGGCTGTGACCAGCCCGGTAGGATGGGTGTGGGGTGGGAGGGCTGTGGTGATGGTGGAGGATGGATCCTGTGGGGGCACAGTGGTGGATGGCCCTGTAGTATCAGCTGGGGGGGTGACAGGGCAATGGCAGTGTCAGAGGTGGGGTCATGGGGTGTCACACTGGTGGCTGTGCCAGGGGCTGTTGGGGGATGCACCGCTTTGACCACAGAGCCATGTGGGGGCAGCGGCTGGACCCCATTGGCATGGGGCTGGCAGCGGAGGAAAACCTCTCCTGGTCATGGGCATACCCCAGATGTCCCCAACCCTTAAAGAGGGTCTCATTGTCCTCTTCTTCCACATCCTCCTCACTGCTGTCTATCAATAGGTGCAATGGGGTGGGCAGCAGGGGCAGCTGCCAGTGAGATGGCCCTAGGGCATTCTATACCATGTCCATTATTATGTGGTGTGCTGTTGGGAGAAGAAAGGAGAGTTATATAGCAATGTACCATACAGAGCTGTGTGCTGGCTGAGGCAGCATGTATGCCCCCTGGAAGGTGACACAACACCCATGCTGTGTGTGTGGTGCACTGCCTATACACCCCATATCCTTACACACCACATACCCCTACACTGGTGAGCACACACCCTGTCACCAGGGAGAACACATCCCAGCACCAGTTAGCACACATTCCAGCACCAGGGAGTACGTAACACAGCACCAGTCAGCACACACCACAGCACCTGTAAGCACACAACCTAGAACCAGTGAGCACACACCCCAGCACCTGAGAACACGTGAGCACACACCCTGTCCCTAGGGAACACACAACCCAGCACCAGTGAGCATATATCCAAGCCCCAGTGTATGCACATTATCTCCAGTGAGCACATATCCCAGCCCCAGTGTATGCACACTATCCCCAGTGAGCACATATCCCAGAACCTGTGAGCACATAGGCAACACATTGGGCATCATCTTGAAGTACCACACAGATGGCTATACACTGAGAGACATGGAAACAGTAGTGCGGCCTACACCTATTTTGTCACACAACACCGGTTTATGCGTGCACCCATACACGTATACACACATGTACACACATGGCCGATGGGACATTGAACAGTTGGTCACTCACATAGCTGGGCCAGTCCCACTTGGCTCTCCTAGCTGACACTCAGCACTTTCATCACCTCTATAGGCCTTAGGGTAGAGGCTGTTGCCTCCTCTGCTGGATCCAGGGTAGGTGCAGTTGCTGATGCTGTGGGCCCCTGCCTGTCGCATACATCTCACTGCATTGCATCAACAGGACTGTCTTTGTCCACCTTCTCAGGTCCCTAAAGCACTTCTGTACAGCTTTCTTGGGCCTGTTTTGGCTGCTGATGGTACTGACGATGTCTATGATCTCTACCTAGGCCCACTGTACCTGGGCATTCATAGCCTGCCTCCAGAACAAGACCTCTTCCCTGGCCATGTAGGTCTGTGCCAGCTTCTGAAGTTGCTCCTCCAAGAGGCAGTGGGCTCATAGTCTTCATGTGTCCTCCATGGTGTCTGCTGGGCAGGGGAGTGGAATACAGATGTCCGGGGACTGCATACAGTGGAACACAGCTGTACATTGGGGGAGGCCTTCCCTTCCCCATCAAAGACATGTAGGTGTCCAGGCAATGCATGTCCTAACACAGCATGTTAGACTCATTCACCTTATTAATGCCCTTAAGATGTAGATGTAGATGTCACTGCTACCAGATTAATTTGTCATGCATCCCTGTAACTCCAGGGCAATTTTCCTGTAGGTCCCTATAGATTACATTATTTCCTTTGGTAGTGAAATTGCTCTGTATTCCTCTATAGCTAGTGTAATTCAGTGGGAACAATTTCCCTATAGGTGACTCCATTTCCCTGTAAAATACAGGAATCCCTGTAGATATGGGAGCCCTCAGATGTGAGTGGTTCACCACCTCAAACTGCCCAGTGTCCCACTGCATGCAGCATACACACAGTACAATGCTCACTCATGAACCTTCCTAGGCCATTCCACAGGACACCTGCCTCTATCCACCTGCAGTTCAGCTGTGGAATCTAGGTGGTGTGCTGTGCACCTTTTATATGCTCCAGGCACAATTTGGCATGCTAATGTATGCATAGTTGCAGCCCAGAGCCAGACAAGAGCATGGTATGAGTGCAAGGCATAGACTGTGGAACAAACTATGGTAGGCAGATGCAGGAGGGCTATGCTTCAAAGGGACCAAAGATGGTCCAACACTGAGCTGGCCAATTTGGTGAACCTGTGGTGGCTAGAGTGGACCAGGTGCTGGGTGAGGGGGTAGGGTCAGACAGGCCACAGTGTAATGTGTGCATCTGTGGGGTGGTGCCTCACACGACGCACTTGGGGCACCTGCACTGGTGACCAGTGCAGGCACTGTTACAATGACCACCAGATGAGGGAGGCACACTTCCTGCGGCAACTGAAGGTGGTGATGATGGATGGTAGCACTGTACCAAGGTCAGGTGTGCATGGATGGCTCTATGTATGGAGTGTGCAGTGGCCTGTGTGCAGTCCTGTGTCATGATACTATACATCAGGGTTATTGACCCCTGTTGTTCCCCTTTGTCCTATGAGCCTGCCCCACTGTATGGCCTCCTTGTACGTGAACAGATATTTGGGCCCCTGGCCCACGTGATGTCCCTGTGCCCCGTACATCACAGGACCTGCATTGGTTTCCTGAGGCATGCACCTGCCAGGGCAGCACAGTTGTGGGCTGCCACAGAGACATGGCAGCAGTGTAAGGGTGTATGACAGGACCATGTAAAGTGTCATAGAATGTTGTTCAGGGATTGGTTATGGGGTATAATGACCTGGACATGTACATGCCCTTTGCCAAGATACGACCTGGCAAGCTGTCACATGTGTTTGCAACACTGATAGGGCCAGGCCCTACCACATATGAAAGTGGCCTTTGTGGCCCCACCTGTTCCACCAGCTATGAGTGTAGACATGCAATCCCAGGTGTGGCACACAATGCAGGGTACTTGTAGCTGTGCTGGCAGGTGTATCCATTAGGACATAGATGTGGTCACCATCTCTGTCATGCTCACTGTCCATGTTACATCACATGAGCGCTGGTATGCATATGCCAGGTACAGCATTTGGTACTATTCCACTGTATTGGGGTGCTGGGCATGTACTGGCCACCATGCAGGGTAACACCTACAGAATCCTGCCCCCCCCTGCCATTGTGCAGGTATTCCTTTTCTGCCCATGTCAAATGTGACCTGGTGCACCATGCATACAAATGCATACTGTGCATTGTACAGGACCTGTAGCTGACATGTATGGGTCTGCTGTACGGGGGCTGGCAGGATGTGGGCACTACATGAGCTCACGTATAGTGCACATGGCCATATCTACCACAGGGTGTTGTATCATGCCTGCTGTACCTGGGCACAGGCACACATTTCTGTGGTGCCACAACTTGTCACACAAGTACATTGTGGACCTGCTCAGACCTGTCCATCTGCTCCATGCACTTGTGGCGGCTGGTGCACAGTACAGGCATATGGGCATGTATACTGTGTCGGGTGTACAGAACTGTGCACTGTGCTCCACTGCAGGATACTGAACATACCTCCCTTTCCCTCCTGTACAGACTTCTGCAGACAGCAAGCCCTGGCCAGAATCCAGGAACAGCAGACTGACAGGGAGGACCAGCCAGGAGTCTCGCCAGGCTGTGTTGGGGCTCAGCGGAGCGGGTAAAGGGAGAGGCATCCACGTAAGTACTCTGCATTGTATGCCACACCTGGGATTGCATGTCTACACTCATAGCTGGTGGAACAGGTGGGGCCATGAAGGCCACTTTCATATGTGGTAGGGCCTGGCCCTATCAGTGTTGCAATCATGGCATGTATTGCTATGGAGGCCTGTGCCTTTAAAATGCATCACATGCTGTAAACAGTGTTCCATACTAATCACCTTGTCTATGGCTCTCAGCATGTCATCAGAATTTTGGAATGTGAAGGCCTGAGCAGTATGGATGGGGTGGGCTGGGGTCATGGCCTACTGAGTTACACCACAATGGTCAGAATGCCATAATGAAAATTAAGGGCCTGGCCTTCAGAGGGGGGCAGCAAGGCACAGGTAGATGCTGTCAGTTGGTAAGGGGAACTTACTCCATGTAGTATAACTTTGACTGAGGGTGTAGGTGAACTCGCTCAATGAGGGGGGGGCTTTACCCCTGACATTCATGCCCTGCCACTTTTTAGTCTCTTCTGACACCTGTGTCTACACTATACTGTAAACTGCTGTGGCCGCAGATGGATGTCAATATGTGGCCTGCCAAGCAGGATGCATGCCTATGGGGGTTTCACCTATGCAGTTGTGGTAGAGGGGACACTCACCCTGCTCTTGGGGCATTGTCCATCCAGCGACACTGTGGTGCGTCATGGTCTTTGCAGTGTACTGCTGTGCACCTATGTGTGACTGGCACGATGCCCAGTGTCTGCCTATTGTGCCATGCTTTTTACACCGTGCAGTGGCATGTCCCCTGTGTCACTGACTAAGTGCCATAGGGAGTTGGTAGTATTGCTCACAGCCTCGGTTGTGAACCCATCTGTGTTGGTTGGGTCTGTCCTGTCACATGCTTGGGATTATGTATGCCTATCTCTTTTCAGGAGGTAGGCATGGGCCAGTACCCTTATGGTATGCTGAGGCTTACTATCCCAACACTGACCTGCCCGGGCAGTATTGCCCGACAGGTTCAGTATCCAAACAGTGAGCAGCCCGGCATTTGGAATCCCAAGAGATGCTTACAGAGGTAAGGTAGCAGATGTGACAGCTTGCTACCATACCACTGTCCAAGGCATAGAAATCCTGGAGGAATAAGGAGGCTGGCCGAGCTGCCCCAGTGGTGTTGAGGAGTACACCTCTGGCGGCTTGGCCGGCTTAGCTGTGGAGGTGTGGGTTCTATCCATGCTGCCGGCAGCAAATCTTTTATGGCTCATGCCCCATAACTAATTTTTTAATAACTCTGAGGCCCGCTTTCCCTCGGAGTTAGATATTTTAGTTAGGGGGGGTGTGAGGGGAAGAGCCCCCCACATGGTGGGTTCGGGGGGCAAAGCTCCCCAATTTGCCTTGCGATTTTACAATCAGATGCCCAAAATCATATTTTCGGGCACCTGATTGATTCAGCAGGCTCGATTTTGAGCCAGTGGGGTCAGCATTCTGAGACTCAGGAGTCTGAGTTTAGGGATACTGTAGTATATCCCATGGGCCACTGTAGTACTAATATACCACCATCTCCTGATGTGCACATCATATAGCACCCGTGGCAGTCCGCCTGTAGTAAATGCCATCTCCAGTGCCATATGTACTGTATCTCATGTCTGTGTGGCTCAACTGAGCCTTGCATATGTGGCACTGGGTCAGCAGAAGGAGGGAGCATTGGTGGGCGGTGCATGTAGTTTACCATATGTGATCAACATTGTTATGCAGAGCCGATAGTGTCTAATCAACACAGTGATGCCCAGGGTATGATTACACTACTATACATGGGTGGGGCCATGCATACATTCAGACATGACTGGGTTTGTGCAGGGACAATGTCCTACACTGGCTCTATATGAGTGGCAGCCCTGTACCTAGGGTGGTGACGACATTTCAGAGCAGGGAGGGTGCCTCCAGGAGAGTCTGCATCCAACATCAGTGCTATGCCAACAAGGGGAGTGCATACAGTGCCCCACCTGTGTACAACACCATGGAACTGACATGGTACTCTGGCTGCTGCACACAGTGCAGCATCCTGGTGCAATCCATATACTGTATGGTTGCACTGTGTGTAACACGTGTATGGCCATCCTGGACCCTGCAGCTGACAAGGGTGGCTCACAGCTGTCTGTTGTCCTGCACACCTGTCTTGGCCTGTGTGCTGCATGGCAAATGTGAAGGGTGTAGGGTGTGTGTGTGTGTGTGTGTGTGTGTGTGTGTCTGCACTTCTGACTATTCCACAGCCTATCACACCCTGGCTTGGTGCTGCTGTTGCTTGTGCTGCAGTTCCACATCTCACATGCCTGCCGGTGTTGATTGTCACTTGCATGGCTGTGTTCTTCTGTGTAACAGCACAACATACCCACTGTATGTGCAGTCTTCTACTGGGGGTTCACAATGCTGTCTCTCTGGTATGCCATGTCCATGCTGCTGTGGCTGTTGGACTCCCTCCACCTATGCGTGATATGGAAGCCCTTGTGTCAGCTGTTGTACTTCACTTCCACAGGTACTGCCACTCCTGTGTTCCTTGTCCTGTGTGCCCTACTGGCTGAGTTCTGTGTTTTGCTTTCCCTAGGTACCTGTTGAGCAGAAGGTAACCAGACAGACATTGTTGACAGAAAGGGCTGGGATGAGCTGCTGCAGTGACAATTCTGCTTCCTCTAGCTGCTGGTGAGAAGGGTGGAGGAAAACACTGGGGCAATTCAAGACCTCCAGGCAGTGCTACAGTGACAGCAGCCACGACAACTGCCATTACCACCACCACCACCAACGGAGAACTGGAGATATGGATTTTGCAACTGCTTTTCAGTGGGTGGCCCTTTTGTGTTGATTCCCTCCTTCCCCTTTTTTGGATGGTTCCCAATTTTGTTTTTGAGAACCCCCTTTGTACAGGTAGTTGCCCCTGTTTTGTTGCCCCCCCTTTGTACAGGTAGTTGCTCACTGTTTTGTTGCCCCCAATTTTTGTTGCCCATTTTGTTATTTCTGTATTTGCCATTGTTGTTGCTGCCTTTGTTTCTGTTGTTCACCCTATTGCCTGTTTTGTTTAGTAAAGTTTATTTTGGGGCTGGCCCAGTGGTGGAGAGGGTTGAGGCGCTGGACACGACACCATATGCCACCCCAATGACACGGGTTCGGGAATGAGCCTGGGTCATCAGAGGTCAGCAGGAGGAGGGAGGGATAGGATGTGAAAGGCTGTCTGCTGGCAGCTCTCCACCTCGGGAGGAGTAACTCATCTCCTCGGAGTATGGCCACCCCCTGGTGGAGGCCAGAGTGGAGGAGTCACTCCAAGGAGTACCGGCGCTAGGCCGAGAGAGGGTGGAAGAGACTGGCACTGGGGCTGCCGTGAGCACGTGTGCCTCCACGTGCATGCGTCACTGCTTCTGGGGTCTCAGGACTAGGGCATACCAAGGGGAGAAAATGGAGGATAACACCGGGGCCACCCAAGGATGAAGCCTCCAGGTTAGACTCAGGGGATCCAATGGGGTGTGCAATGGTGCTACAAGCCCCCAAAAGACCCCCAGCTCTAGTAGGGTGGCAGACTGTCGAGGGACCTGCTGTAGGGGGATAAACATAGTTGTAAAAAAAAGAAGTTTATTTTTGTTACATATTCTGCTGTGCTGTGTGTCTGTCACTGGTGCTGTCCTCTCCCACCCACAGCCACCCCTGGTATGTAGCTCTGTACCCAGTGCTCTAGTCAGGGCTGTGCCACTACATGGCACCTGATGTTCAGCACTATCCTCAGTGCTATATTCAGAGCTGCACTGTTGCATTGCACTGCACCAGCACTTGTCACTTGCATGGTTTGCAGTCTGCCCCCTATTCATGGGGTATTGCGCTGGCACAGTGCTTCTGAATATGGCACGGTAAGGTACCAGTGCAAGTGCTAGCACAGACATGCCACTTTGGCAGCACTAGCACTCTTTTCTGACTATTGGGCCCAGTGTTTTGCCCTTGGTGGAACATCATGATTCTCATGAGATGGAGGAAGAGAGTGACTCTGCAGAACAAAACAAGACACAGTGCCTGAAATGGACATGTGATGACACATGTAACCTTAAACAAAACTCTTTTGATGAGGTCAAGGAATTTCATCAATCTTTTCATCATTACAAAGGCTAACCAAAAATACAAACTGATACAAAACATAGACAAATGCCCCATTAATTATCATACTGGTTTGATGGGTCACTTGTTGGCATATTTGCACACAGGCACTTGTGACAGTGTATTTCATCACATGCACATGATTCCTGTGTATAATACAGGAATGTGCAGATTTGTTTCTAAAATGTACTGGGTTAGGAGTACTGTTAGTAAATTTGCATGCCTAGCTCTTTTATTGACAGCACTGGCCCTAGCTATTCTGGGGCCCTGTGTGAACCTCCTTGCTGGGGCCCCATATCAGAGGTCATGAAGCCCCCAAGGAACATCATCATCATCCCTATAATGCCTCCCTGTAACATCATTTTTAGCTAGTGCTGTACCATTTTTGCACTTTTCTTAAATTAGTACATACAGGACCAGGAAGCAGGAGGCCAACTGGACAGTTGAGTTTTTTTGGGGGCCCCTCTGCTCTTGGGGTGCTGTGCGAATGCACAGTTTGCAACCCCCCAAGGCCGTCTCTGTTTATTGACAGAAGAAGACATGAACAGTGCCATAGCGTTTATTCGTCAGCTCCAAAAATATGGCCCTGTCTAATGAATTCTCAATTTAGAATGCACAGCAGATGTCTACCTGTGTTGCACTGAGAAGAGCATAATTAACTGACAGATTTGGAAATGAGATCGCCACATATAAGCTGGCAAAGAGAGAAAAATTTTAATTTGAATGTGTCTCATGCAAGTAGTAAATTTATATTTTACAGTGAATGTAGATCTCACACAGATTGTTAAGTGGAATGAGATGTGGGAATGTTTGATGGCATACTTGCTACTTAAGAGTGAGTTTGCATTAGATAACATAGTACACATGTGCTGCCTCAAAGATTTGTCTTAAAAAAATGGAGGCAGATGTGACACCCTCAGAGACTGCTTGCTTGAACTTTTCTGAATGGATTCTGATCCAACCCATGAAACCATTCCAAGCAATTCTAATACTGAACACAAAGCTTGAAAACATGCCAGAGAAAGAACTCATGAAGTTGTTGAAGGGATCACTCATGCACCTGCCACTTCCACTCCAGGAAAATGTTGAAGCCATAACTGAGGACAACAGCATTGTTATTCTGCTGAATGGTGTTCCAGCAAAGGCAGAAACAATCTGGCAGCACACTGTGAATGTAGAGAGAGTTATAAAAAGGCTCTACATTAGCTAAAAGGTCAAAATCCATTCTATGAGGATTTAAATATCAACCACGAGTGACACTGATAGTCAGTTTGGAATACTAGAGACCAAGAAAGCAATGATTGAGAAGGTGTCCATGTCTACGGATGAAAATGTGTATAAGCAGTATACAGTTCATCCTCCCCCATGGCAAGGATCCACTCAGTGACAAAATGGACTTGTATCAAGTGAAATAGGTAGAAGGCAATCCTGTCGGTATCTGGGAGAGTGCAATGGAAACATGATGCTTTCCTGATCTTTTCCCACATGGTACTGGTGGTTGCTTGGATGAGTGTGAGATATGTGTTCCTGGAGCTGAACACCAATTATCCAGAGTGCTCAGTTTGATGGAAAGTTCAGAAGGAATATCAGTATTTGTTTCACCTCCTATGAGAAAGTGAGTAAAGTATATTGCCGGCATCTGTTGCACATAGTCTGCGGATGACCACATCACTATATGGTCTCACAGCAACAGAACTGTTGCAAAAGTTGAAAAACAAGGATGAGACACTAGAAGTAAACCTGAGCTCCATTCTATCAAATATGTGTGCTACCAAAGAATACTAGTATCAAAGGCACTCAGAAGTAATATATATGCTGCGGGAGTATGGTGCAGCCACTTGGTTTGTTTCTATAAGATGTGCTAAATACTGCTGGGGGAAACTGTCAGAAATACTAAAATAGGCAAAGGCAGATGTTGTAGCATATCATCAGTGACTTTAGTGAGACATGCTCTCTAAATCTGGTGTCTGTGTCACAGCACTTTCATCACTGATTTAATGCACTCCTGAAGTCATTCCGTCAAACACTAATCCACCTCTTGGTATTATGGAACATTACTTCTGGAGAGTGGAATACCAAGCATGTGGTGCTCCTCATATCCACATTGCTACTGTGGATAACAGATGCACCATAAATTAGCAATAGTCGAGACTGTGAAATCCTCAATTTTATCATGCATTACATTGCATATCAACTTCCAGATGAGTAGGACAGTCCAAACTTATGGAAACTTGTTGAAAAGTTTCAACGACACATCTGTTGCAAATACTATTGTTGAAAGGTGAAAAATCATGGCAACTGGTACATGAGGTGCCGGTCTGGATTTCTGATACTTGTGTCTGAAAATGGCCATATGAGTAAGTTGCTCTCTGACATGCGACATCATCTGAAAGTGAAATCTACAAAAAGAGTGTATAATATGCCTAGAATAGAAAATGAGGCATTCATAAATGACTACAGTCCTGCTCTGTTGTTGATGTGGTAGGCGAGCATTGATGTTCAATTTGTTGCAGGCAATTCCATGACCGGGGTATGGTATGTCATACCATACATTGCCAAAAAACAGCAAACATGCTTGCAGGAGCTATGGGATAATCTTTCCAACAGCAGCAGATCAGGCATTTCATGGTTGTGGTCACTAGGGCTGAACACTCCTTCACTGTGAATGTGGAGCCTATGAAGCAAGTGACCATTCGATCGGAACATGTCCATTTTGCAAATCCACAGCAATACAGTACTTGAACATCAGCTACAAAGAAAACAGACATCATGTCTTAAAAGTGTCATGATCAGATTGAAGATCTTGCTACAAACAAGCCATCTTCAAAAAACATTCTCAAAAACAATTTGATAGATGCATATTACCCACAGCAACACAATGCCATGGAGAACATGTGTCTATTTGAAGTTGCTCAATAGTATAACTATAGACCTGGAGTCGCATCTAATCCAGCAAAGGATATCTATCAGGTAACTGGCATGTAAAGAAGTCTAGTCAAAAGACAAGCCTTGGTTGATTTATCATTGCAAATTGACTCTTGGCTCTCCAGAGAAAATAGAGCATTACTGTTTTGCTCTACTCCTCTTGTTCAAGCCATGGAGACATGAAAGCTCATTGAAAGGTGAATCCAAAACATATGAGGAACATTTCTGTTTGAGCTATGACACCTTCAAATCTGACAGTTCAGTTGCTACAGAAAAAGATTAGAATTAGAGAAAGAACAGCTAGAAAAAGCTGGAGTACAACTGGAAGAAGACACTCCGATGAATTCTCAGGACAGCTGTGATCGAGAGGGAGAAGGTGCACTGGGAGCTCCTCTTCCTGTGAATGATCCCACTATACTGATGTTACAGATTGAAACAGCCATGGGACAGGCATTCCAGCCTGATGCTGACATCTCTGTCATGGAATAGCAGTTAAATCAACAGCAACACGTTGTATATACATCTGTGATGTATGCCGTTCACTATGGTATTCATCATTGTAAAAACAGTGCAGTTGTGACAAACACAAACCACTATGTATGTCTGTCAATGGGTCATCTGGCACAGGAAAAAGTTTTCATATTGAAGAACTTAGTGCTAATATAAGGAAACGTACTGGAGAAGCCCTGTCTATAGGTCTGACAGCTCCAACTGGACCTGCAGCATATAACACAGGTGGAGTGACTCTTCATCATATTTTTATGCTGCCTGTTGAGCATGGAAAAAACTGGTGAATAAACTGGTGAATACTGCAGGTTGTCTTTTGAAGTTAAAAGTGACCTACGCAGTATGTTTGACAAAATGGAGCTCTTGATTATTGATGAGATCAATATGGTCTCCAATGTTATACTTGCCTTCATTCACCTTCGCCTGCAGGAGACTGTTGGCACAGACTACGAAGTCGCCTTTGAAGGCAAAAACATTGTTTTTGGTGACCTACTTCAGTGACACCTGTGAATGGTAATCACATCTTTTCTGGACCTAGAAAAACATTTGGGTGCATTGATGGAATAAACCTCAGTGGAAATTATTCACCTATGTTGAAATTTTTCAGAATATGCATCACCGTGCTGATCGACAGTACAAGGCTCTACTTGATGAGGCATGAATTGGAAACTTATCAGCTTCCAATGCTTCAGTACTGCACACACACACACGTGATAGGCAAAAGTGTAAATTCCATGTCTGCAGCATGTGATGTGTTTGGCAAACTGTGCTGTGACGGAATACAGATTGTGTGTTTGATGCCGGGCTTAAACAGTGTGCACAGTTCAATCAGATTATACTGGAGAGACAGCAGCAACCAATTGTCACACTGTCATCACTTGTTTCAATTGATTGAGTTTTACTAAGCACGAAAATGATCTTGAAGATGATTGACCATCTAAGAGTTTAATGTAAACGTGTCAATAATGGCTAGTCTAGATTCAGCTCTTAAAGTCTGTAAAAATGCATGCCTGATGCTATGTCACAATCTTGATGTGGATCGTGGACTAGTCAACAGTGCAATGGGCTACATTTTATCTTTAATAAAGATTTTTATCTTCCTATGACTGGAACCCTGTGGGCTATCAACCCTGTCCCTGGGAGCTGATAGACAGTCACCTACTTCATCCACCTCCTCCTCCTATGCTCCATTCATGTGGTCCAGCAGGGCTGGTCTTGGCACTCCAGGCAGGGCTTCATTAATGCCCTGGTTCCACCATTTTTCCACTGTCTTTTTCTCCTCTTACACCCCAGGACCTCAGCGACACAGTAGCATATACACATGGAGGTGAACATATGCTCTGGATCTGGTGACCCAGTTCCACCCTCCCCTGGCCTAGTGCCAGACCCCAATCTGCATGGCACTACCACCATGCCTCCACTCAGTGGCAGCAAAGTACCAGGAAGGCTTCACCTCCCACTCTGGGAGAGGAGAGCTGCCAAGCTGCTGCAACATCTTCTCCAGGCCCCCTTCCTGGCCAATCCCCAGTGACCCAAGCTCAGCCCTGAACTCAGATCAACAGTGTGGGAAGAGGCAAGGTGCATAGCACCTCAGCCCTCTGCACCACTGGGCATGCAATGGGGCACTTAGTTGACTTTCAATGCAGTGCTCAGTGAACATTTGTTGAAATTGTGGTACAATTTGACCACCTTGATTACACACAAGGCACTGACATAGACTCAATAAAATTCCAGCTTGTGAAAGACATTCATATAACACAAAAAGAGTTCCCACTGTGTGTTGCATATACAGTATCAATTCACAAGTCATAAGTTTTAAGTTCAGGTGCTATGATGATCAACATGGGGAATGGAATATTCAGCGATGGTATGAGCTGTGTTGCTTTGTCATGTGTCAGATCTCTGGCAGGATTGTACATTATCAATGTTGCACTTAATGAAATTCATGCTGTGAAAAAATGCATCATAGAACAAAATCACATGCACACTTTGCACCAACTCAACTGTCTTTGATTCCACTGGTGAGCGACGTAGCATGTAAGATGTGTCTTCCAAGATATCACAGAAATAAATTGAAGAGGAAGTTTACTGTACATGATTCTTCCACTTTAAGAGGTGACAAGTGATCAAGTTTTCCCGATGATACCAGAGCACCTCAAGTGAAAAAAACAACTGGTCTGTCTGCAATGGTGTCATTTCACAACATGATACAGGTGTTCCTACATATGTCTGAATTTGTTGCCACAATAACGGCTTCAAAATCAACTTTGACAGATTCACTAAAGCAAGTTGTAAGTGGCAGTCAATGGCAAAGCAATAGTTTGCAGTAATTGACACCACAACACTGAGCTGTGGCATCTTATGACCAGCACAGCACATTTGCTGACAGTGTTCAGCAAGATGTAACAGAGTTTATGATGGCAATCATCAAATCATTGGAAGAAGATGGAATTCCAGTAAGGTGGCACTTCACGTTGAAATATGTGAGCAAATATGTTTGTCTGTCCTGCGGAAATATTGACAGAGAAGTGACAAATGGCATGTTGTGGATTTCTCCATATATCTCATATGAATCATCCATTAGATTCAGACAGTTGTTTACCAATGCTAAGTCTGGCTAGGAGTGCACAAGTAGTGGCAGGAACAGAACCCAGTTACTGAGAGTGACCAGTTCTGCAAACTACCTCATGCCAATACCACAATGATTTGACTCGAAGGGACCAATAACTGGCTTTATTGCACAGAGTCATGTTTGGAGATATGCGTTTTGACACTCACTCAATAATTTTCCACCATGGAGCTTCTGTGTATTCTGGCCATTTTGCTACTTGGCTGAGATACAGTGGCAGCCAGATAGAGTGCAATAATGCTACATGCACCTTTAAGGGAAGGCTTCCAAGGAAGCTAAAGGATGCAGATTTGATTGCTCTAAAAAAAAAAGTTTGTGGGCACTGCAGAAGAATAGTTATCAATAAAATGCCTCTCAAATGAGTGGGCTAAAAGACATAGATATCACACATACATCGCTAACATCGTTCTCATTCAGATTCGATCGCTAAGTCACAAATAATTGATTTTGTGAAATTTTATTTCTTCATGTAATGGCTAGATGGTTGTCATTATGATACTGATATAGTTTCAGTTTGAGTGGCTCTTACTAGGGTGCCAGACTGTGGGCACAATCAGTTTTTTACAACTAATTTTGTCACATGTACCTCTTTTCACCTCCCCAAACACACACACCAGTCCATACACATTCATACATCAGCTCATCATGTAACACTGTGCAAGACATAAAATTTTGCAACAGTACCATACACGTATGTCTTGTCATCTCTGCTATCAAAGTATGACCCCGATGTAAATATGTAATTAATGCTGAAAACCTGTTTATGTTTAAATATGTTGCATTACTTTCTGTCAAAGTACTTATGATTTAATGTAATGCAATTTGTATCTGTGTGCATGACTGTACATAGTATTTAAAGGGACACTGTCAACCTGTTTTTCATCATATTATTTCTAGTTAAAAACCTACATTTTACGATTGCTTACCGTCTCCAAAATTCATTGATGTTGCTGTTTGTTTTGCCTGTCTCCTTATTTAATATAACTGAAATGCATGTTAATGTATATTTATAAAAAACTTTGTTTTGTTTGCAATCCTTGATCTGTTCTTACTACGTACATCCTGAGCATTAAAAACACACCCAGACAGTGCAGTCACTCATGAGGCAGTAGCCTCCTAAACTCCCACTGCATCATGAGGGGCTAGACTGTGTTGTGGGTGTTCCCAAGTTCATGAAAGATGCAGCTGGAAATGATCAAGGAATGTAAACAAACCTGTGTTTGTGTGGTAACACCAGTATGGTGGGCAGGCTATTGTTCACTTTTTTAAAGAAAAAAAAGAGTCAGAATCAAACTACCAGCTACATCACCGATCTTTACAGAATGTTGGCAATCATAAAATGTGTTTTTTAAACTAGGGACACTTTGAGACCTAAGGGGGTTGACAGTGTCCCTCACTCATTTACGTTGACAAAAAAGTGACAGTGGTTTAATACTGTCTGTTTCACTGAAGTTGATTTATTATTAAAAAAGATAGTTTTTAACAACATATCTTACATATAGAATAAAGTATGGGATGGTATGTGTGTAACGTGAAGTTTACACACACCTGAGGGGTTAGATGCTACATAAATCCCAAGGGTGAAACTTGAGTGGGTTTGTGCAAGCATCTAACCCTGAGGGTGCGTGTAAACTTCAAAGTTTACACACACCACCCCAGATTTTTGTAGCTGCCCTACAAATGGGGGTTCCTGAAAGTCTTCCTTGGGCTTGCCTAAATGCCTACTGCCATGCTGGTGTTCTGTGTCCTAGTGATTTAAAAGTGTTTGCATGTGAGTGCCCTGTTAGCCCCCGTGCCTGTCTCTTTAAGTGCTGCCTATCTTGTGGTGTAAAATTAATCTGGGTAGGGATCGAGTAGTTTCAGGCTTGAGTCCTGCCTGGGCTGCCAGATAATCACTCCATTCTGCCATCGCTATTTGCGCAGAGGGAGCTCTGTTAGAAGCTGTACTTATTTGCTGATTATCTATTAGAATAGTAATGATATTGTAGTTTGTCTAACCTGCCTTCTTTGCAGCATGGACAGTTCTGTTTATCACCACCATCTTAGTCCTGGACTGCCAGAATGGGCCAATCAGTACCTTTGGGAACCCTAAAATGGAGTCTGTCCCCAGGGATCTTGTGGGAGTGAATTTCTGTAGGAATTGTAGTTTTGAGACTTTGGCACCTAAATGCACCGGGGGGGGGGCCCTTGCTTTTGACAGACAGATGAATCAACAAATTGAACCTTTTGGACCAAAGGGAAATTCCCAAGCTTCCTGCTGCACTGAGTCAGTCTGGAGTTAGAGTTTGAAAAGTAAACAGCTTGAGTGATTCGAGCAACTGCCCCTGTGTAGTAGTGCAGGAAATCAGTGGAAAGGGTGAGTTTGACCTGTCTGCCTGCTGACCCTCAAGAGGGAATCTTTTAAAAGGCTTAGTAATCAGACTGTATCCGAAATTGAGTGTGATAAAGCCACTGAATTGTGACCAGCCTTGAACCTGAAGAAGACCGAAGATTTGCTGTATGCGATCGGCCTGTCAGGACACCCTTTCACCACAGAAGTCCCAGTTTTGGTCAGAGACACTGATATTGCTCCCGGACTGCTATCCATTTTGTGGTATGGTGATTGCTTTACTATAAATATGCATGTATGCTGTTAGTGGGTCGTGATTTGGTTCCCCACTGTGTAATTGTGCCACACTTGCTGGAAGCTGCATCCAGCCCTCCTGGACTGACATCTGAACTATTCTGACTGGCCTGGACCATGCCACACTGGGCCAGCCAGCTACTTCAGGCACAGAGAACACCATTGATGACAGACTCGCCCGGCGATCAGCCCCCTACTCAACATCTGACAGGAATGACACCTCGGTGATTTGTGTGAGCCCTGCTTCTCCTGGCATACCAGTTGTCAAGCTGCAGTCTCCATTTCATCCCTCCTGTGTCTTGAATTGGGTAGCATGATTAACAATCAGGGTAGCTCCCTGCAACATCGGCTAAATCACAAGTGTTGTCATCTGATTGCATTGTTGTTTTCCTTTCATGAACTGAGCCTCCTGGCTCCAGATTACAAATTGTGTGTGGTTGTGCATGCCTTTTCTTTTTCATCACAGGGCCCCAACCAGCTGCAACACAAGGTCTACCCTGGGCAACATTCCAGGCTAGCCTACCTTACTTTGAACTGGGTACCCAGAGTGCGTGACTGTGCAGGGACTAAAAGAGCATGCATAATTGCCTGACTAGATCAGTTTCAGAATCAGTCAACCTGATTACGCCCCTCCCTTGTTCAATTCACCTGAATAAATCAGGTCTAACTCATTTTGCATTTAATGTGACTGTGGTTCCAGTAGTAGTATAAGTTCATATATCTCACCAAATGTTAAATTTCAGCCAATCAATGCATGCCACATCATTTGACAGGTGGGCGTGGCCTAAAATGGACCAATCAGAATCATCCCTTGTTTAACCGGAAGTCCCTCACTAAATACGTTAGCCCTGCCCACTTCCGCCAGAAATTAAACACACTCAAACCCGTGTCCCTCCCACTTGTGCAGGAAATTACCTGCACTGAAACCCTGGAAATGACATAACACCACTATTTTGTAAGCGCTGTACACCCCTCCTTCTCCTGCACCCCTCGAACCCCTGCCACGCCATCCTGGCTGGAACCAGAGTCCCCCCATCCAGGCTTGAACTCCTGTCCCCCCTCCTTTCTCTTGCATCTCCACCATCCTGGCTCAAACCTCTATCCCTCTTCACCACCATGCCCGCACCCCCAAAAAATAAGTTAGGGTTTATGTAGTGTTATGTGTCCCCTGTCGGCTTGGGTGTATAATTGCAGTGTATGTGTGTGTTTTATTGACTAGGATATTTTTGGAATGCTGTATCTAGGAGGCAGCCTCATCATGCAGAGGTTTCGGAGATCTGTTTGGAGACCCCCCACAGAGGGAAATCTATCTGCCTGTGTAAGTACCCCTTTTCTGTTTTATAACAAACAAGGTATAAAATAATTTTATATGCTTCTATACACCCATGTAAACTTGTACCAAAATGTTACCTTCATGTTTATGTATATGCATATGCCAGTCAGAAGCTAAGACAGGGACCTCCATGTAAATAAGCTGGTTCAACAGTTTCTCTGGATAGCAATGCAAATGCTGGTTTTGTGTGTGTGTGTGTGTGTGTGTTTGTGTGAATATTTCTGTATTTACAGGGATCTGTAAAAATGTACATATAAACTTTTGTTTTAAAAAATAAAATTGCATGGTTTAAATTGAGAGCGAGAAAGGCTAAGACTCTGTTGTGTGTGTATATGTGTGTGTGTGTGTGTGATTATTCTATAGCAATTTCAAACTAAAAATGTTTATCCCATCATGAATTACAGAATAAAATACATTTGAATCAGAAAAGAGGAAGACTTTTAAGAATTTAAAGGATGCAGCTGTTTAGAAAAAGACAGGATTTCCATTATACATTTTAAAACATAGCTTAAGCTATAAAATTATTTGGGTTTAAAAAAGTGTGGTCTGCATACCTTTTAATTAGACTGTGACCAAAGCTTTAGCAGAATGGGAAGTCATTAGAGATCATCCAGCTGTCACGCTGAGTTAAAACAAAGACTGTAAGGAGTTGTGTAGGCCTTATATATATTTTTTCCATGGAGATGGGTGGGGAAGGGGGTTGGATTGACAGTGCCAGAAGTTCAGATGTTTTTTCAGTATTAGCCACATACTTGGGGGATGGATAAACACACAGGCCCAGATATTCAAAAGGGTTGCACGTGGCACAACAGTGTTGTGCCATGCGCAACCCACTGATGCGACCCGGCACAATATTCAAAAGGTAAAGCACATCAAATCCTGATGCCCGAGGCATCAGTAATGTATGCAGGCACAGGTGGGGGTGTGCCCATGCATAACCTGCACAGGACCGATATTCAGCCTGGGATGTGCAAGCCATCATGTGCAACCCCACTGCGCCTGCACAAAGTTAAGCCAAAAAAAGGAACAAATGATGGCCACCCACAGGTGAGCTACTGCATTGCAGGGTGCAACATGGCAGCTGCCACCTGTGAGTGGCCACCCGAGTTCCTGCTGCACCTGGCGGCGCCTCCCATGCCCCATCATGGGCATCTGTGTAAATAAACCCCCCTCCAATATCCCTGGTGGTCCAGTGGACCGAGTGCTGCCCGATTGAGGGCATCTGGTTAAATAAACCCCCCCATCCTATATCCCTGGTGGTCCAGTGGACCGCTATGTTCCCGATCGCAGGCATTTGTTTAAAAAAAAAATCCTTGTCTAACATCCCTGGTGGTCCAGTGGACTGCTATGTGCCCGATCGCGGGCATCGGTATAATAAACCCTCCTCATCCAATATCCCTGGTGGTCCAGTGGTCCGATCACTGCCCAATCATGGGCATCTGTTTAAACCCCCCCACCAATATCCCTGGTGGTCCAGTGGACCGCACTCTGCCCGATCACGGGCATCTGTAAAACATAAAAAATGACCTATTACCCTGGTGGTCTAGTGTACTCCCCCTCCCCACCTGCTCACTGAGCCCCACCACCCCACTCCCTGGTCAGCCGGTGGGCAGCAGCACCCCACCGCCCGCTTCCCGCTGCCCACCGACTGACAGCATCTGGATACCGTAATCGGTATGAATGCCGCCCATTGGCTCATGCTGCGAACAATGGGCGTGCAGCCTACTGAGCTGTCGTTGGCAGGTGGCGGGGCAGCAGGCAGGTGGTGCTGCCTCCCGCCGCTGACCGGGGAGCAGGCGGTGGGGCTCCAGTGGGTGGGTGGGGAGGGGTACACTGAACACCCAGGGTAATAAGTAATTTTTCGTTTTACAGATGCCCGCGATTGGGCAAGTGCCGATCCACTGGACCACCAGAGATATTAGACGAGGATTTTTTTTTAGACAAATGTTCACGATTGGGCTGCAGAGGGTGTCAGTCCCCGACGGCTGCTGCTGGCAGGACGCCAGGCACAAGTCATCAGGGATCAGTGCACCTGCATGCTAATGGGATACAAATGGGGCCATAATGACATGCAAATGGCCCCATGTGCACCTTGCATAAATTATTGCCCAATTTGCATGTCCCCTTTTGAATATCACAGGTGCTGTGAATGGCACAATGGCACTTGCGCCAGCACATCTCCATGCTCCACTCTGGCCACTTGCGCTGGTGCAGTGCCACTGCACCATGCACAGTGGGGGTGGCCAGGGTGTGATATTCAAAGCTGCTGAGCCATAGCGCAGCTCCGTTGACTATCGCCCAGGCCACACCCCTGCGCAACCAAGTTGAGCTGTGCCCAGGCTTGTGCCACAGCCTGGCGCAGTTTGAATATCTGGGCCACATTTTATATAAGGAGCTGAGCATACTGTGCTTAGGACAAAAGACTAGAGCAAGACTGCCAAAAATACATCTTGAGTTGTAGAATTAAAAAAAAAAGCATCAAACAGTCAAAAAGAATGGATTCCTGGGAAGATATGAGTGACTCTCAGTCTCAAGACTTTTTCCAAGTGCTCGCAGAGATGAATAGTGTAGAGTCTATCACTGACTCTATGATCACTACAGAAGGTGTGTATTTTTATTTTTAACTAAGAATAGTAGTTTAGATGCCTGTTAAAGATGGTGCTTGTTTACTTGTTTGACTTTGTTTTGGCATAGCTTTTATTGCAGATTTTTAGAGCTTAATATTTACTCATATAATGTTTAAAACATATAAGTAAGATAATTTGGTTTGCTATGTATTGGGCTTTCCCAACAAAGTTGAAGAAAAGCTTGTTTGTTGTGTTTTGCAATGTTTTATATTTTAGAGGGAGATGGGGGGTGGCCGTTAAAAAAAAGGCTGCAGGTTTTAGATTTGAAATTTGTCCTACAGTATAATGCTGAAAATACAAAATTAGTGACGGGGGTATTTTCTGTTTTGTCAACAGCTGAGAGAAATCCTTCAGGTGCTTCAGGAGGGAAAGAAAGAGAGAGAGAGAGGGAAAAAGGACATTGTGAAGTGACCCAGAAATGCTCACAAGTTTCTGCTGCTGTGAGTCATGAACAAAATAAACCTTGTGTTAATTTAAGTGATGATGTACAGCCATCCACAAGCAGCAGCGCAAGGGTTACTGACAAAGAGTCATCACATTCAAGGTTTCGAGAAAAAGACCTTGAAGCATTAAATCTAGCAAAGAGCTGTTTCATTGCTACAGCTGATGCCTTGTTCAGTGGCATGATAATTGAGAGCAGATTATCTAGTCAGGATTACAATAATCAGATTTTTAAATCTGAGTTTTGTAAAGGTACTTTGCTAAGTAGTATATTTTCTGTATTATGTGCAGTCAAATACTCATGCTCAGAGCTAAAACAGACTGTGAATGTATCCCAAATGTTTGAAAAGATCAGGACATTGGAGGAGAAGCTGTCCAAAAAAAAAAAGAAGGTGAAACGACAAAAAATCTCACATGTTGAGTGAAAAGCACTAACAAAATGAAAAAAACAAAAACAAATGGGGTCAAAAAAGAAAAATATGGGTAAAAAATAAAATAATCAGAGAAAATTTGAAAAGAAAAGTAAAGTGTGCCAGGAAAATATTACATCGTAGGGTATTACAGCATGTTGCTGATGTTCAGCAAGTTGGTGGATTACAAAACCAGCTTGCTGAACATATGCAAGATGATGAGCTGGCAAACAGAGAGACCCCTACAGTTTTTTTTAGAAAGCGTGCAGCGTTATGAACATATTTTTAAAAAGTTCAGGGCTACTGAATTTCATGAGCGATACCGCTTTGTGAACCTAGATAAAATAAATTCATTTACAGATGCCATTAGTGCAATACATCAAGCTATTCAAGAATTGCTGGGCAGGGTGATGAGACAGATGAACAGTGAAGACTTTATACAATTGCGCTTGAATGCTGACTCTTTAAATCACCCCTTGTTCTCAAAGAAAACATGACTTAATAAGTTAAATGCAGCCACTTTCTTAGATCAGATAGCTGACGTTACAGAGCAATGCAGAAATAATTGCTGATGACACTATACATCTCATAGTAACCACTATCAGGAATCACTAGGGGGTGGGGGTGGGGGGAGACAGACACTAAGGTCTATTTTGTATAGCAGGATTTTACAAAAAAAAGAGACAATACTTGATTGGTTTAAATAACAGAGATAATAGCTTGTGTTTTGGTGGCTCCATTCTCGCACTCCTAACCCCACACATGAGTGACCGTCAGTTGCTGAATAAGGCTAAAATATTGCATGCTGAGCTAGGTTTGTCAGACCATACCCCTGTCACTTTTAATGATGTGTTCTAGTTTGAATTTTTTTTTAGGAATCAAAATTAAAATGTTATATTATAATGAAGGAAACTGGCAAACATTTTCAACGGGGCCAGAAAGACTTCCTAAAACACTGTGGCCTGGATATTCAAAAGAATCGCACCATGCACAACCCACCAATGCGCTCTGGCATGACATTAAAAGGGGCAAGTTGCATTGCACAACTCTTGATGCGCTGGGGCGCATTGGTAATGTATGTGGCGCAAGTGAGGAAGACATGCCCATGCATATGTGGCGCATCCCGATAATCAGCCCAGGATGTGCGGTGCATATGCTGGCACAATTCTGCCTTGCACCACTCAGGGGGGCACAAATTTGTGCCTGGTAAAACCAGGAACAAGTCCTGGCCACCCACAAGTGAACTGCCATATTGGAGGGTGCAACACGGCAACTGCCAGATGTGGGTGGTCACCTGCCCACCCAGACCACTTTCCACAAGCTCCATGCCCAGGGAGCATTGTGCCCCCCCATCGCTTGATCACGGGCATAAGTAAATTATATCCCTGGTGGTCCAGTGGACTGCTCTCCATCACCCGATTGTGTTCATTCACATATCGGGCCTGTGTAGTACAGTGGACCAATAGGTGTACAGACCATACTGTGAACTGTCAGTCAGCAGGTGGCCGGGAGGCATGTGGGTGGGGTGCTGCTGCCCACCACTGATTGGGGGGGTGCTGGGAGACCTCAGTGGACAGGTAGGGTGGGGGTACCACTGGTCCACCAGGGTGTCTTTTGCTATTTCCGCCCGTGATCTAGCACTGGGGGAGTTTCCACTGGACCACCAGAGATATCATATCCATATGCCCGTGATCAGGCAATGGAGAGCAGTCCACTGGACCACCAGGAATTTCTTTTACTTATGCCCATGATCGGGCGATAGACAGCAGTCCACTGGACCACCAGGGATATAATTTACTTATGCTCACAGTCGGTCAATGGACAGCGGTCCACTGGACCACCAGGGATTTCTTTTACTTATGCCCGCAATCGGGCAAAAGGGAGCGGGGACCACCATGGGACTGCCGGGTGTCAGTCCCCAATGGCTGCAGCCTGGCAGGGCGCCAGGCGCAGGTCACCGGGAATCAGTGCACCGCATGCAAATGGGGCCATAATGACATACAAATGGCTCCATTTGCACCTTATACAAAATGGCCTCATTTGCATGCCCAGTGCTGAGTCTCCCTGATTGAAGTGCCTAGCGCAACCGCACTTGCACTGGCACATCCCCCTGCTCCACTTCTGCCACTTGCGCTGGCACAGTGCCACAGTGTGTGTACTCTCAGTGCCATATTCAATGGTGCTGAGCCATGGTGCAGCACCGTTAAATATCACCTGGTCCATGCCCTGGCGCAGCCCAGTTGCACTGCGCCCAGGCTTGCACCACTGCCTGGCACAGTCTGAATATCCAAGCCTGTTTGTATTACTGCATGACAATCACTATTATGGTATAAAAGATGTGAAGAAATTTATAGGAGCCAGATACCTCTGTGAATACTGTCACCTACCCTTCAGCCACAAGCAAAATCACGTCTGTGCATTACTGTGCAAAGTGTGTCGTGAACCGAACTGTATACAACAGCAAACTGAAACTGCATCCTGCCCCTGCTGTAAAAAGATTTGTAGGTCTTTAGCATGCTTAAAAAGGCATTTAGCAAGAGCTGATGTGTGTATGGTGCCTTGTAAATCTGTGAAACTGTGTGAAGAATGTTTTGTCTTTTATAAGGGTTCTTACGCCTGTAAGTTGATTCAATGTGACAGATGTAGGTCTTTCATGATCAGAGACAAGCATCTGTATTACATGTCACCAGTCACAGAAGTAAAAATCTCTGAGAAATATATAGTGTTTGATTTTAAGGCCAGACAAGATAGTGGGACTCACATACCAAATTCTGTGTATGCTATGCAGTTAGATGGGAAGAGGTCCTGGGAATTTGAAGGGGAAGATTGTATAAAATATTTTGTCGGACATCTTATTGATGCCCCATTTAGACACTACACATTTATAGCCCACAATGCCAAAGGCTATGACAGCTATTTTATCGTTACCCAGCTAGTCAAGGAAAGAACTGATACTAAATTGCTCACCCAAGGAGGAAAATTGCTTCGTGTAACTGTCTCATCCCTGCACATCAGATTTATCAACAGTCATTCTTTTCTTCCTTTTAAACTAGCAAAAATTCCTGCAGCCCTTGGATTTGAGAAAGAGATTGCTAAAGTTTACTTCCCCATTTTTTTTTTAACACCAAGGCCAATGAAAATTATGTACGTTCCCTGCCCGATGCTCAGTTTTATGGTTCTGAATATATGCTGCCTGCAGAAAAGCAAGAGTTTTTGCAATGGTACCTAACTAACTGACATAGAGAATTTGATCTGAAAAGAGAGCTTCGCTACTATTGTCAGTTAGATGTTGAAATTCTTCGAAAAGCATGTGACAGATTTAGGAAAGAAGTGATGAACATGACAGCCAAAAGTGTTTTAAAACAGTCAAATGGTGATACAGTAGAGTACGAAACAGTATCCTTAGACCCCTTCCAGTACGTCACGATAGCCTCATTCTGTATGGCCATGTACAGATTTTTATTTATGAAAGTATATACTACCGCTGTTCTCCCCCCAGATGACTACCACAGACAATTAAAGAGATACTCCACACCTGCCATTCAGTGGCTTATGTACATATCTGAGAAAGAAAACATTTCTATTCAGCATGCTCTAAGGGGTGGTGAATTTAAAGTAGGGCCTTATTTTTGGGATGGGTATGCTATAATAAATGGTGTGCCCACAGCCTTTGAATTTAATAGTTGTTTTTTTCATGGCTGCAACATCTGTTACTGTGAGAAAGATAGAAAACACATGACAGAGACTAGTTTTGGACAGTTATTTAATAGGAACATGCACAAATTTCATTTTCTAAAAAGCAAGGATTTTGCCATTGGAGTGTTGTGGGAACATGAATGGAAAGCAATGCTGGCTACAGATCAGGGTTTGAATAATTTCTTGAGGGAAAGGCAGCTACCACAGCTACTCAAACTTAACCAGTCGCTGTTTGGGGGGAGAACAAATGCCATTTGTCTGTACTATAAGATGCAGCCTGATGAGAAAATACACTATTATGATTTTACCAGCCTCTACCCTTTTATTAACAAAACCAAACAGTATTCAGTCGGCCATCCTGACATCATTTATGAAAAATTTGAAGACCTCACTCAGTACTTTGCTTTAGTAAAAGTAAAAGTCTTACCCCCTAGAGGCCTTTTTTTTTCAGTGCTGCCATCCAGGATTGGAAAAAAACTTGTGTTCACATTATGTCATGCATGCGCTGAAGAGAGAATTCAAACAACATCGTGCACACACAATGATGAACAAAGGACACTGACAGGTACCTACTGTACTGTAGAACTAAACCTGGCACTGGAAAAAGGCTACAAAATCATTCACATTTATGAAGTTTGGCATTTTAAAGAGTCATGAACAGAGCTTTTTGTAGACTACATCAAACTGCATTTAAAAGGCAAACAAGAGGCGTCTGGTTTCCCTTCATGGGTAAAAAAATGAAACAGATAAACTCAGGTACATACAACAGTATTCTGAAAGAGAAAATATACATTTGAATCTTGTGGCCATAGCTGTTAACCCTGCAAGGAGACAGATATCTAAACTGTCTTTAAATTCTCTTTGGGACAAATTTGGTCAGAGAGCTAATTTGCCAACCACAAGCTTAGTAACAGACCCTGACAAGCTATTTCAGTACATGTTTGCCCCTTACTATGATATTGCCTCATGACGTTTCATCAATGATGAAACAACTTGTTTAAGTTGAAAGTACACCAAAGTCCACTACCCAAATTCTAATAATATCAACATATTTATAGCTAGCTTTACAACAGCATATGCCAGAGTGGAACTCTACAACCTGCTAGATAAGTTACAGGACAGGTGCCTTTACCACAACACTGACTCTGTCATTTTTGTGTCCAGACCAGGTGACTGGACCCCACCTCTGGGTGATTATTTAGGGGAGCTAGCCAGTGAGCTTCCTGCAGATGAACACATTACAGAGTTTGTTTCTGCAGGTCCAAAAACTTATGGCTACCGGCTGTCCAGAGGAGAAGTTGTTCTTAAAGTGAAAGATTTTACCCTTAATGTAGCTAGCAGTAAATACATTAATTTTGAAAGTCTGAAGGACCTGGTCTTTGATTATACGGGGTCACAGATCTCTAAAGAAATTACCGTGAGTCAACCCAGCATTGTTAGGAATAAAAAGCAATGGTCCCTTGAAACAAAAACGCTATCCAAGACCCAGAGAGTAGTTTATGACAAGCAAGTTTTACAAGCCAATTTTAAAATGCTTCCTTACGGATACTGATAGTGAAAAATGGATATCAGGTTGCAGCATCCCTTTACTTGTCTGTTGGCTGGCCCCTCTAATGGGGGAAGTGCTTCTTTATAAAACAGTTGTTGGAAAATTCTGATTCCACTTTATCACACAAACCTGAACATATTGTCTGGTTCTACAGCTGCTGGCAACCTTTGTATAATGAATTGTTGTTAAAGTTCCCACAGATTAAATTTGTGGAGGGGCTACCAGTGCCACTAGCTGACAATGATCTCTTACCCCCAGGCAGGTAAATTTTGTTGTTATAGATGATTTAATGGACTCTGCCTGTCAAAATACTGAAGTTGAGTATGGGTTTACCAAGTACAGCCATCATAAACAGTTGACAATATTTTGAATTGTCCAGAATGTGTTCTGTCAAGGTAAAACAAGCAGGACCATCACACTAAATGCCAAATACATGATTTTGTTTAAAAATCACAGAGACAAGTTGCAGATCATAACTCTGGCTAGGCCAGATGTATCCTGGTCAGACCAAATTTTTCTTAGAAGCTTTTGAAGATGCCACAAGAAAGCCTCACGGTTATTTACTGGTTGATTTAAGATCCAGTACACCACATGAATATAGACTGCATAGTGGGTTGTTTCCCCCTGACTGGCCTGTGGCATATGTCATGAAAGAAAACACATTCTGTTTTTAAAAATGCATGATACTGTATTGTCATTATGTCTAAAAGACTGCAGAGAAATCTATATGTCCTAAAACTACTTGTAAAAGGACCTCCCAGTTTAAGAAAAGCTATTTTATGTTCAGCCTTTGATGATCTGATATCAGCTATAGCTGAGATAGCCTTAAATATTCTCAAAGGAAATATTCCACTGTCAGCAAAGCAGTTAGGTTTGCTAAAAAGGAAAAATAAAAACAGCCATCACAGAGGCAACAAGCCTTTGTGTAAAGCAAATTAATAAAACACAATGAAGGAAAAAACCGCTATGGTTCACAAAAAAGGTGGCAGGGAAGGTTAAGGAGAAAAGGACAGCATTCAGGAAATATAAGGAAACACAGAAGGAGCAGGACAGAGAACTTTATCAGTTAAAGCAGAAAGAGGCTGGGAAGGCAGTCAGAATAGCAAAGGCCCAAACTGAGGAAAGGATAGCCAATTCTGTTAAGAAGGGGGATAAGACCTTTTATAGGTACATTAGGGAGTGAAGAAAGACCAAAGGAGGGATACTGAAGCTTAATAAAGGGGAGGGAATGTGGGTAGAGGGTGACAGTGAAAAAGCAGGGATACTGAATGAATATTTCTGCTCAGTATTCACAAAGGAAGAGGAGGGGAGGTACCTAAACCAAACAAGAGAAACACTCTGAAGATGGGGGTCGATACCAGTCCATTTACAGAAGAAAGGGTTCTGAAAGTACTAATAAAATTGAAGGTGGACAAAGCAATGGGGCCTGATGGGATTCACCCAAAATTCTAAAGAACTAAGGGTAGAACTAGTGACATCGCTGACTACTCTCTTTAACAAATCATGGGAGGATGGGGTGGTACCTGAGGACTGGAGGAGGGCAGATGTGATTCCTCTTCACAAAAGTGGGAGCAGGACAGAGGCAGGAAACTACAGACCAGTTAGTTTGACCTCAGTGGTAGGGAAAATGATGGAATTACTTCTGAAGGAAAGAATTGTTGAGTACCTAGAGGCCAGTGGGGCACAGGACCCAAGGCAGCATGGATTCATGATGGGAAGGTCGTGTCAGATGAATCTAATAGATTTCTTTGACTGGGTGACCAAAGTAGTAGACCAGGGAGGGGCTGTGGACATGGCCTACCTAGATTTTAGCAAGGCATTTGATACAGTCCCACACAAAAGATTAATACACAAGATAGCCAGCCTTGGAATGGGTCCCAAGGTGGTAGCCTGGATAAAAAATTGGCTAGACAACAGGACGCAAAGGGTAGTAGTAAATGGAGTACACAGTGAAGAAAGGAGGGTTACTAGCGGGGTACCACAGGGTTCAGTACTGGGACCGGTCCTTTTTAATGTCTTTATAAGTGACATTGCAGAGGAACTGGAAGGAAAAGTATGTCTCTTTGCAGATGACACAAAGATCTGCAACAGGGTTGATACACAAGATGGCGTGGAAAGGATGAGAAGGGACTTGGCAAGGTTGGAGGAATGGTCAAATGTATGGCAGCTCAGATTCAATGCAAAGAAGTGTAAGGTAATGCACATGGGAAACAAAAACCCAGGGGAAGCGTACACAATGGGGGATGAGATACTGACAACAGTAAAAATAGAAAGGGACCCGGGGGTAATTATATCAGATGACTTAAAGGTGGGCAAGCAATGTGAGAAGGCAGTAAGGAAGGCTGGGGGAATACTGGGATTCATAGGAAGAGGCATCAATAGTAGAAAACAGGAAGTTGTTATCCCTCTGTACAGACAGTTGGTGAGACCCCATCTGGAGTACTGTGTGCAGTTCTGGAGACCCCATCTCCACAAAGACATAGACAGAGTGGAGGCTGTCCAGAGGAGGGCAACCAAAATGGTGCAGGGTCTGCACCAGAAGACATCTGAAGAAAGACTAAAGGGCGTAATATGTATACTCTTGAGGAAAAGAAGGAGAGGGGACATGATAGAAACTCAAGTACCTCAAGGGAATTAACAAAGTCCAAGAGTGTAGCATCTTCCAGAAAAAGAGATGTGCAAGAACAAGGGGGCACAATTTGAAGGTAGAGGGGGGACGGCTCAGGGGTAATGTGAGGAAGTATTTTTTCACTGAGAGGGTTGTCGATGCATGGAACAGCCTCCCTGAGGAGATCGTGGAGTCAAGAACAGTGGGGGACTTCAAGAATGCATGGGACAGGCATAAGCTAGTCCTAGGGGTGGGTAAGAGGAAGCAAGCTGTTGGTTAACTAGGACCTGCAGCTTATCTGTTAGGTAGGAAAATGGGCAGACTAGGTGGGCCAAGTGGTCCTTATCTGCCGTCAAATTCTATGTTTCTATGTTTCTAACCAGACAGGTGGATTTATAGGGACACTGTTAGGAATTGCCATTTCTTTGATCACTGGACTGCTGGCTAACAGATAATGGATTTTACTCAGAAAATGTTTTTGGTGCCTCAGCAAGAGATGGATTACATTAAAACTAATTACCCTGATCAAGATATGAGAAAAGTCGCAACTAACAGTTTGGACACTGAAATGAGAGCTATAGTGTCCCGGACTGATTTATCAGACTATGACAAAGCCAAAATGTACTCTGCTGTGTTACAGTACTATCTGACTTTGGTAAAACAAGGAGAACAAGCTAAATCCATGTTGACCTTACTCATGCCTGAGAGTGAATCAGTTTCTGAACCCCCTGCTGAGACAGTTTCTACCCTGAGTGCTATGGAAAAAGACATTTTAAGTAGTGTTTCTCATTGGTCTAAAACCAGTGCTGAACTTTTGTTAAAGCATATGGCAAGGAACAAGGATATTGTTTTTTGGAGTGGCAAGGGGGAATTAATGTATAAAGGTACTGTTGTTTCTGGGTCTCACATGGTCGATTTGGTAAGAGCGGCTACAGCCACTCACACAGTCCCTGACCACAGAAAGCCAAAGGGCTGGGATGTTTTTATCAAAGCAATGGCTGAGGCTAACATACCCACCTCTGTGTTTGTTCATTCAGCAAACAGGAGCTATGTGGAACACCTGAAAACAGCTGATGCAAAACATTCACAGCCATCTCCAGTTAACCAGTGGTCACTGACACCCAAAAGACGAAAGTCTTTTAAAACACCAACGTGGCTCACTATGTAAAACTTAAATGCCATCTCTATGTATGAATGTTATATACCTCAGTGACTGCTTCGTACAGCCTATGTTAACCATTTACCTCATACTGAATATGTAATCCTGTTTTTACAAAAAAGTGTTTATATTGATGCACGTTGGCCTACCTCATATTTAAATATGTTAACATGTTTTTTAGAAAGAGGTGCTTATCATAATTGTACCTCAGTGCTGTCGTATATAGTGTGCATTTTTTAACAGGAGATCCAAGATGTCACCACTGATGTGTGTCGTATTTTATTGACATGTTTTTTACAATAAATACCTTTATATTTTATACACTTTTGTCATTATTGAAGACATTACATATCTGAAAAGTTTAAACACAGGTGTCCCCGCAAAGTTTAAACAGAGGTCCCCCAGAAAAACTGACAGAGACACACAATTATGGGTGTTTATATATGATTTTATAAGTGATTGGTTTTGAATAAAATTATAAGCGGTTGCATGTAGCCGGCCCGCCGGTGCAGCGGTGGGATTTCGCTTACCTGCTTGGCGACCAGTTGGGAATGAATCCAGGTCGTCGGAGGGCCCGCCAGGGGAGTAGGGATTGGCGCCTCGCTGGGCAGCTCTCCTTCTCAGGGGAGGGTGTGGGTAGTGATCGGTGCGTTGGGGACCCCTGGCGGAGGCCGGGAGTTCCCATGCAAGCCGACGCTTGACAACTCATAGGAGGCAGGGCAGATGGTGACATTACGGCACGACCCCGCCTCCCCAGAAAAGCGGAAAATGGAAGAGCTGCCTGCCGCCACGAATGAAGCTCGCCGCGGCCTCAATGTGCTCCCCAGGCCAAGCCCCTGACCTAATCCCAGTGCCTGCGACATATGCCGGAGTGCCGCAGGCCCCACCGTGGGGGGCAAGCCACGGGGTATATGGGGCTGTGGCTGATTTGGGGTGCAGAGGCCGGCGGCCCATGACCAGGCAGATAGTAAGGCGGCAGGTAGCTCGGGGGGGAGTAAAAAGCAAAATTAAAAAAAAAAAATAAAAAAATAAGCGGTTGCATATTTTAAATTCATTACAAGACAAAAAAGTCTGAACATGTTGCCACCTCACTGATATGTGCCCTGACATGTTTAGATGTCTGAAAGGGCGACGTACAAAACTAGTTACCATGGCATCATTTTTCAGCAAATCATTAGAGTACATTTTTAGAATTTGATCATAAGAAAGCCCTTGGCATCTGTGATGTAAGAAAAAGATGCAGTGAAATCCACAGGTGGTTGAGAAGGTATCTTGCAACTGTGTGTTTTGGTACAAAATGTTCTTTGCATTTCTGTTTAAAAAGCCCCCAATCATTTGTGCATAATTGTCAGGATGAAAACCGTAGCTGTCGAAGAACTCTCCAGTCCCATTTTCTGAAATGTATACAGCAAACCAGTACTGTCCAGGGAGGTCATGGAGGTCAGTATTGATGACTAGTGCTGTGGGAAGGTTTCTCAGTCTCTCCTTGGGTAGCAGATCACAGTGGAACATGCCCAGAAAGCAGCCACGGATGTGGGAGTCATTGGTTTCAATTTTTTCCAGCTGCTTTGTGTTCATTTTATTATGGTTTATCACATATAATCAAAAATGACATTTCTTCTCTTGTTTATTTCAATGACATTATCAAGCACAGCATAGACAATGAGATTAACTGTTTGTGGAAGGGCTTCTACAAATCTGATCTCTGCTCTGAGATTCCCAGTTTTTAATTAAAGAGTAATGATCAGCACATTCTTGGTCTTGAGTCAGATCAAAGGCAAACAGTGTACCCTTGGGTAAAGTCATGATGGTTAACAACTAATGGTCGATCTTTCCTGTTTTTCCCACTGCCTGTACTAGATTAAAATATTCTCTCACAACATTCCCATTTCAAAAATTGGGCTGCAGAGGCTTAGTGGGGATTTGTTCACCATCCAGATACAAAGCCACAAAATTAATGTTATAATGTTTAAAGTTAAAGGGGTTTTTAGTGTAGGAACCTCTAAAAGCATCATTGTCAACAAATCCCATGATCATCATTCTTGGTAACTGTCCCAAAAACAAATTAACTTGGTTGCAGACCCTGCAGCCTGCAGGGAGGCTGAACACTTTCATCCCCACTCTGTCTACAGGATATTTAGCACTGGAGGTCAACAGGGCTTCTAAGCATCCCAGACAAACACTGGGGGTCACTTTAACCCTTTTGACAAACAGAGAGGCGGCCATGATTTTTAGCTTATAAGGCTCAGCATCTCCACTCATTAGGCAAAAACTGTCCCTGTTATGTGTCAGTTTAATTTTAATATCCACGCCATTCAGCATCAGTTTCTTTTGAAAAAACAAGTCCGTGTGCAAGTGTCCCAGCAGCTCTACCCCTCTACTGAGATGCATGAAGGAGCTTCTTTTATTAAAACCTACATTGTCACTGGCTCTGACTGTGATTTCATGTTTCCCCAGGGTGTCTTTGTAAAATAACTCTGCAGTGAATTGGGTAGAAAGGATCTCTTCACTGAAGTTCAGCACAGATTCTATGACTGCCCTGTAGGGGTAACAGTTATTGCTCTGACTGATGAGTCGATCACTGACAGTCACATCCAGCTGACTGAAAATGGTGGCCACTGGGTAGTTTATAAGACCCACTTTGGCCGCTGCAGGTATATCACCACCATCTGTTTCAGTGATTTTGCAAACCAGGTAAAGAAGCATGTTGTTTAGATCCAAATAGTCTTCACCATTTCCTGCTATATAAAATTCAATTGATAAGTTTTCTGAAAGGGCAGCCAGGGGGTTATCTCTACATAAATGCTTTTTCAATGCTTGTCTGTGTGGGAGCAACGGCAAACAAGTCCAGTTCTGATTTTGTGCATTCTTCAGAACCCCAGTGCACGAAAGCCATGTTTTGTTTTTTTAGAACAGGTCTCTACTTTTTTAATGCCCCCTTGAAGGTCCTTTGGCCTTTGAACTCTTTCTTTTATGTGAAGTTTTATGTTTTGAAACACCTCTTTTAAAGTAGCTGGGAGGTCCAATGAGAAGCGAAGGGTGTACTCTGCACTTTCTCTTTCTATGTCTCTTAAATACAATCAGCCCTGAACCACCCTGAGTAGGCTTATCACCCCCTTACATCTTTTGAGCGACAGCACTAGTCACATGCCCCACATCTTTTGCAACATTTTTAGCAGCTGTTTGTAGATGTGGTTTTGCAATTTCAAACCCCCTTCTTAAAAAGGGAACTGCTTTTCTGAACAGACTACGAAATAACCCCCTATACCAGAACCATACATAGTAGGAAGTCCATGAAAGCCAGGAAGGCCATATCCTGCCTGTGCCTTGTAATAGCTTCTGTAAAAGGCAGGGTCTCCATAATGTCAAACTATCGCCATCCTTGTTTAAATTTTAAAATACTCTCTGGAGTGAAAATACAACTTCACGATCACCTTTCCAAATCAAAATGGCACAGGTTAATTTTTACCATTCTTTATTTCAATAGTGACTGCATCGATCTGATGTTTACTGACTGTTTGATAACGGGGTTTATCATAGGACACGGGCACTATCTCATTGTCTTGGCCCCTGATGGGTGCACATCTCAGCAAAGGCACTAGCCTGTCACCCACTATTTCATGCGTGATAATGTCAGGGTAGATATATGGGGCCGGATATTCAAACTGCACTATTTTGTGGTGTAAGCCCTTGCGCTGCACTGAAATAGTTGTGCGAGGTGTGTCAAGCGATATTCAAAGGTTGAGCCAGCGAGCAACTCCTTTGAATATCATCCCAACCACAGCCACTGGGCATGGTGCAGTGGAACTTGCACCACCGCCAAGTTGTCAGAGTGGAGCATTCAACTTGCAGTGGCGCAAGTACCATGCGCCATCACGAAAATCGATATTCAAAAGGTGACATGCAAATGGGGCCATAATTCATGCAAGGTGCAGAGGGCCATTTGCATCTGATTATAGCCCCATTTGCATCACCATTAGCATGCAGGTGCACCGATCCCGAGAACTGCGCCTGGTGCCCTGCCAGGCAGCAGCCGTCAAGGACCAATGCCCCCTGCAGCCCGATCATGGGCAAAACAGTGTAGAATCCCCAACACCACCCCCCACTGGCCCAATCGGGGGCATAGTTTAATCCCCCCCACCAGCCCGATCGTGGGCAGCAATGTGGCTCCCCCCCCGTATCCCTGGTGGTCCAGTGAACCGTAAATCCCGATCGTGGGATGGTAGTAAGTAAACCCCCCCGAACACATCCCTGGTGGTCCAGTGGACCGTAAATCCTGATCACGGGATGGTATTAGGAAACACCCCCCCTGAACACATCCCTGGTGGTCCAGTGGACTGTAAATCCTGATCGCGGGATGGTAGTAAGTAAACCCAACACATCCCTGGTGCCTAGTGTCCCCACCCACCCACCCACGAGCCCCACCACCCCTCCCCTCAGCAGCGGCGGGCAGCAGCATCCCACCCGCCTGCTGCCTGGGGCCAGCCACATGTGGCTGCTGCTGTTGCACCTTGCAATGCAGCAGCTCACCTGTGGGTGGCCCTCGACTTAAGCCTTTTTTGGCTCAAAGTTGTGCAGGCGCAGGTTGGGGTTGCGTCTGCACAACTCTGCACAGCCTGGCTGAATATCGGGCTGTGCAGTTTATGCATGGTTCCTCCCCCTCCAGTTCAGCATGCATTCATTTGCATTGCGCTGTTGCTCAGCCAGTTTTCAGTGGTGCAACTGCCTCCTGCTGAATATTGCAGAATGGAGCAAGTTCGGACTTGCACAGGCGCAATCCTATTGCGCATGGCGCAACCCTTTTAAATATCTGGGCCATAATGTGTAAAAGGCCCCATTAATATCTGTAGAGTTCTTTGTTCTAGTCTTTCCTACACCTACCTCAAGTCTGCTAAAACCCAAAATGTACTGTAACAGCCCGTGCATAAACAGAATGCATTTGATGTCACTGTTAATGCTTATTTCTCTCCCGATGGCATGTTGATCCAAAATCACTGGCAGTTCATTTGCTTCAAACATGCTTTTATTGATTTGACTAATAACACTCGCCATGTTAGGATAACTGCCCGATGGAATTTTAAATGCTTCTGACTCAGCACAGGGGCTAGCTGGTGGTGTTTTACTGTGGGCTATGCTTAGAGGCTGATAGAGTATACTGAATCTGTTTTTCTGTGCAGGCACATTGTCCCAGGTTTGACGGTACTGAATTTCTGCTAAGCCCACTTCCCATTCACCTGGTAGTTTAAGTGTTTGTGGTAACTTTACTGTAAAAGTGGATATAGTATTATTAGGGAAAATGTTGTGATAGACATTGCTGAGCAAGGTGATATAAAAGCCATTTTTGAGCATTTTACCCCTTATCTGCTTCTAATGTCCCGAACCTGTGTTGCCTCGACCCAGCTATTGAATTTATCAGGCCACCCTAGCCACTTTACCAGATACCAAGTTTTCCTGCCACGCTTTTTCTCTGCCAGGATTTTCTGCACCCTATACACTCGGTCCTCATCTGGTTCAATTTTTTGCAACTCTTCTGTGTAAAAAGTACCTTTGATGTCTTCCCCATGATAGTGTTTTAGCTTATAGGTGGGTCTCTGTGTCTTTAAGACCTCTGTCACAATAAATATCTCATCCGTGTATGTCTGTTCATATCCCTTTTCAAACAACCCTTTTAGCTTAGATAGTCTCATGTGATCATCTTTCTGAAGGGTACCCTTTTGTTTTTTGCCAAGAACAGTATTAACGTAGAGGATCTTCCATACACCCAGGGCACTGGAAGGGTTAACATCCACAGGCCTGTGTTTAATGCGTCCGTGATAAGTATGATTACAGCTGTGTACCAGGTCTGATAACACATCTGTATATTTCCAAGCATTCTGGGCTGTAAAGTAATGCCACATGCTTGACTTCAGTGTCCTATTAAATTTTTCTACAATGCTGGTCTTAACTTCATTATTTGTCACAAAATTGTGTATTTTATTTTTGTTTTAATAGGTTCTTTAAGGAGGCATTTAGAAACTCTTTACCCTGATCAGTTTGCAACTTCTGAGGTGTGCGTCCACTTTTAAAAATAGTTTTAAAGGCTTGTGTCACTGCCTTGCCTGATTTGTCTTTTAAAGTCACTACCCAGGCATACTTGGACAGCATATTGATGCACATCAGTATGTACTTAAACCCATTATTGTACTTGCATATTGACTCATATCCACTAAATCAGCTTACAGTTGTCTATCTATGTCAGAAACAATGACAGCATTTTTCTTAAATCAAACTCTGGCTACTTTGTGTAACAAATAGGGGTCCAGCTTCGCAAGCCATTCTGCAACACCTTTCCTGGTGACACCTTTATCAAGTTTCTTTGCTGCCTTATACAGCTGAGTCACCCCTGTGAAACTACCCACTCTTTTTGCTTTAAAATATATATTCTGGAGCAGGTGATCATTCATCTTCTTTTGTCAACCCCTGATACATCTGTCAGCTAGCAAAACAGCATGCATAGTAATACATAAACTAATGCATATAGTGGCTACCTACAAAAGGCATAACACATAGCAAGCATGCAATGATTACATAATAGCCTGTTTCTACACTTCCAGATTTACACATTCTACAATAGCCAGAGACAGTAACTTTTGAACTGCATGTTTTACACAAGCATGGGCTTCGTCCACTTCCCCCTGAATGATGAGACGGGTACAAAACATACACACATATGCCATGCACCACTCAAAATAATCAGACTGATTTTTAAGAAAAGTTGCTACATCTACAATGTCGTTAACCTTACATATGGCTCTGTGGTTAGTTTTTTCCTTACTTCAGTATATATTTTCCACAAAAAGTGAGGGAACTCTTTAATCAGAGTCAGTGTGCTTTCTGCCAGTGAAGTAGCTGCACCTTCAGAGCAGACATTTAATGCGGGCTGCTTTCCAAAGTATACAGGGTCCTTTAAAATGTCCTTTATCACACGGTACATTGTAGACATCAAGACTTACTGGAATATCGGGAGCATGCCAGTACATTCCATCTGAAAGTACATCATAATACACTATTTAGGGAACACATATGCTAAATCAGATTTATGAAACACAGCAAAAGTGATAAAAGAAGCAAAATATATGATGACAGACTCAGCCCCCTCGTTCTGTAGACTAAACACTAAAAATTCAACAGCGGTACAGATAAAACCACAAAAGTGTACCACATCATAAGGATTATGCATAAACTCTGTAGCAATTTTATACATCGCTTCCTTAAGAGTAGCACCCTCATCCTTAAAATAATCCACAGTTTCCTTTTGGGGTCCCTCTGGGAGACCATCAAAAAGTCCTTGGCACATCTCTAAAAGCACAGACGGTGCTTGTCCTGTAGGTAGATTTAAACCAGGTTGTTTAGCTCTGTGTCGACTAGTTGGTAAATAAACCTCTGGACGCACTGACAGGGCATTTCACGTTGTGGTATACTCTGGAAAAAAGCATACAGCACTATGTTTTAGTGACCTCTCACTGCATGGTGCAGTTTAGCAAGTGGAAAAGCCAGGATAACAGGGTTCTGTTATGCAGAAAATAAATAGTTTCAAAAAGAAGAGAAATTCAAGATGCCCCCCCCTTTTTGTTTTCATTTTCACTCTCTCCTGTCTACTCCTCTAAATTCCTATCTATACTAATTTTCTTGTCAGGGTGGCCAACCTGACAATTCTAAATGCTTTACTATCCCTGTTTATCCAAATTCTAGTTTGTACATCTTGATAGTAGTATGGAAATGGGCTTTAAAATAAAGTGTAATTGCCCTTAAAAGCATTTGTTAAGAAATTCAGACAAAGCAAAATTATGTTGCTAAAGGAGTCCCCACTGCTCTCTATGCAGAGGGTTTACACCAGTAAAGAAAAGAAAATGTTTGTTGTTGTTTAAAGTGCTTTGCGCTATTTAATTTTAGCAGCAGGTGAAGTGTCATACGTTAGAGATGTCCTATGTCGCTACACTGTAGTGAACCCTCATGCACCTTCATGCAGGAAAAGAGCTGCCACCAGTAGGTGATTTGAAAGAAATCATAACCGCCTGTTACGATTTAGCCCAGAAGTGGCTAGGTGATGTATGTGGCTGGAGAAAAGCCGAAAGGATACAACAGCATATGGTTGCTAAGGAGCAGTGCTACGCTCCTTAGCAAGTAACCCTGAAGTCCTGTTCTGGTGCAGTCCCAAGTCGTAGAACAGCTTGGGGGGATAAGCATTTTTTTAATATTGGACCTTCTATATGGAATAAATTGTCTGGGAAGCTTAGACCCCTTGAGGGAAATTTTCAGTTGCACCAAATTAAACAATGGCTTATCGAAAATATTAGTTATGATGGGAAATAGCTTGAATCTTCGGATGGTAGATTGTAACTTGTATTAAATGTATACTGTGAATTAATTATTGCTTTTTGTATGTTCTTCTTGTCCTAGTTTGTTTTATGATTCGGAACTGTGTTATATTTATTGATGTATAATTATAGTGTATATGTGTTTTCCTTCGTTATATATTGTTAACTTATAAGAGTAACTGGAAATGACACCTGGATCTCACTGTAAAGGAGCTTCGGCTCAGTGGAGATATCCTTATTCATTTTTTGTATGAATAAAAATTTTTTACTACTACTACTTACTACTTAGATTATTTCAAAAGTACTTTCACAAAAACCCCTGGAAGAGCAAAGGGTGTGGAGCATGAAATTAAAATATCACAAACTAGGCCCATTCATCAAAAAACATATAGACTACCTGAAAAGGTTAGGCAGAAAGTTGTGGACAAAGTAAAAAGAATGGAGAAAGCTAAGGTGATTGTCCCATCACATAGTCCATGGTCATCGCCCCTAGTAGTAGTCAACAAAAAGGAGGGCCGAGTCAGACTATGCTTGGACTTCAGACGGATCAATTCAATTTCTGACTTTGGTGGGTATCCCATGCCCAGGATTGATGATCTGTTGTACCAGACTGGATCTGCCCAGTATATCAGTACACTTGACCTCACAAAGGGGTACTGGCAGATCCCATTGGCAACCCAAGCACAGGAACTAACAGCATTCTGTACTCCAATTGGGCTATACCAGTTTACGACCATGCCATTTGGACTACATGGGGCCCCTGCCACCTTTCAAAGATATATGGACCATGTGTTAAGACCCCATAAAGCATATAGTGCTCTTATCTAGATGATGTCGTTATCTATAGCCCAGACTGGGATACCCACTTAGTTCACTTAAGTGCAGTTATTCAGAGTCTGAAAGATGCTGGCTTAATGATTAATCCAGCAAAATTTGCCCTTGCTAAAACTGAAACCCATTACTTAGGTTTTATTATTGGAAACGGGGCTATCAAACCAGAAGTCAGTAAAATTGAAGCTGTGGCAAATAGTCCAGTGCCCAGTACAAAAAAGCATGTCCGATCATTTCTGGGCCTGGCTGGTTACTATCATCAGTTTATACCAGACTTCTCAACCATTGCCACACCTTTAACAAATCTAACAAGAAATTGTTGTCCCACTAAGGTGAAGTGGACAGCAGAGTGTGATGCCGCTTTTAGAAAAATAAAGGCGATATTATGTTCTGCGCCAGTATTACATAGTCCAGACTTCTCCAAACCATTCGAGGTTCAAACAGATGCCACAGATACAGGCATTGGAGCTGTTCTTAACCAATATGACAAACATGGGAACATCCTACTCTTTTTTTTAAGTAGAAAGCTCCATGAAAGGGAACAAAGATATTCCACCATAGAGAAAGAGTGTCTGGCCATGAAATGGGCCATTGAGGCCTTAAAATATTATCTATGTGGGAATGAATTTACAATTGTAACAGATCAAAATCCCTTATGTTGGCTTAATCTGAAGAAAGACAAGAATATGAGAATAATGAGGTAGTACTTGTCTTTGCAACCTTACAAATTTTCAGTTAAGCACAGAGCAGGATCTCTACACAAAAATACAGATTTCCTATCTAGATTTGGAGCGGATAAAAGTGGCTCAGGAAAAGAAAAGAAAATGAATGATGGCACATTTGAAATGTTTAAATAATAGTGGCAAACCATTAGATGCACACCTCAGGGAATTGTAGTAATCGGAACAATTTTTGTAATATACCTATTACTGTTTGGTAAATTGTTTCACTATTTGTTAAGGGTCCCTGAGGTGGAACTTCTGAGAGTGGGTGGGCGGAAGTTCCAACCGTTCAAAGGGTGAAGGGTCTCAGTCAACAGAATAAAAGCTTATTATGTTGCCTTCTTGTGGTGGGAGGTGTGTAACAGGGTCCTGTTATGCAGAAAATAAAAAGTTCCAAAAAGAAGAGAAATTCAAGATGCTCCCCCCTTTTTGTTTTCATTTTCACTCTCTCCTGTCTACTCCTCTAAATTCCTATCTATACTAATTTTCTTGTCAGGGTGGCCAGCCTGGCAATTCTAAATGCTTTACTATCCCTGTTTATCCAAATTCTAGTTTGTATATCTTGGTAGTAGTATGGTAATGGGCTTTAAAATAAAGTGTAATTGCCCTTAAAAACATTTGTTAAGAAATTCAGACACAGCAAAAGTATGTTGCTAAAGGAGTCCCCACTGCTCTCTATGCAGAGGGTTTACTCTAGTAAAGAAAAGAAAAGAGAATGTTTGTTGTTCTTTAAAGCTGCTGTTGAGTAGCAACTTGAAGCCGAAGTGTCGCCGTTCGAGATGCCTATGTGTACGCCAGTGAACCTCTACACCTTCATGCAGGAAAGAGCATCCGAAATTAGTAGTTGACGGAAAGAAATCATAACCGCCTGTTATGATTTAGCCCAGGAGTGGCTAGGTGAAGTATGCGACTGGAGAAAATGTCAAAAGGATGCAACAGCATATGGTTGCTAAGGAGCAGTGCTACACTCCCTAGCAAGTAACCCTGAAGTCCTGTTCTGGTGCTCGCTCCAAGGAAATAAAAAGGAGCTGAATTTATGCAAGGACACTGAAGGCATAAAGAAGTAAGCCCTGCAGTGTCTATATTCATTCAAAAATGGGCTGTAATTGCTTAAAGAAGGTGCTGCCTTTATGTTAAAAGGCTGAAAAATGAACAGCTGTCGACTGAGAATTACAGCCATTGGGGAACAAAAGAAGGAATTCCATATTTGTTAAATAAACACAGTAAAAACTCTGTTAGCTAGAATTACAGTATGTAAACAGGAGATTAATGTGTTTTATAAATAAAAACTGTTTTTTCTTTCTTTGGGTGTTGCACTAGAACATCAAATTGACTATTTATTAAAGAATCTAGAGCCTTACAAGGAAACAAGATAGGGAGCGTGCCCCTCAACTGTTGCCCTTGGTTAAAGATTCTAGATTCTTTATATTTAATTTAGGTTACTTCTCTTTTCTCTATTATGGTTTACTTACCTGTGTAAAGTCATCTGGGAAGCCCTTCTTATAGGGTTGGCAGCCCATGAAATGGCTGCCTTTATAGCAACCAAAAGGAGGTGATGTCAGAGAGTAGGTGGAGCCAATTTCAAACTCCGCCCCTTCTGAGTACTATATAAGGCCTCCACTAGAAGACCTTGTCAGATAGGGAGAGGAAGGAGACTGGTCAGTACCTTCTGGCCAGGTGAAGGAATGGAAGTGTGAATGCCTACACACTAGCTTGAAAGTATTGGATACAGAGAAGATCAGGGAGTATGACTGCAAGACTTGCCTGGGTTTTTTGTTTACTTTTGTTTTAGTGAAAGTTAACCCATTTCTTTTCTGTAAATAATTTTTTTATTATTTTTTTTGAAAATAAAATGATAAACGGTATGCTAGCATTTTTTATGCACTTTATTTTTGTGACTGGCATCTGTTATTGAACCCACACGCTTACAAACAATATGAACAATATTAAAATGGTAACAAGTAGCAGTTTATTTGGGGGGGTAAATGTTTTTTACAACATAAACATGGTCCCTGAATTTCCTTATAGAAATTTTTTTTAAAGGGCCCTTTGCTGACCAATGGATCATTTCAGCAAGCAGAGAAGCCAGGTTAACAGCACGTACAATATCACAAGGTTTTTTCTGCTTTATAGTACACACACATGACTATGATGATCATGATGTAAAGCCCACAAAGACATTCATTGTCTTCCACGAATATATTGGCAAACAGTTTAACATTTTCTACAAGTAGCAACACCAATTCATTTATATATTTATCTGTATCCTCCCATATTTCTGGAAGGGCACACATCATCAGTTCAGAGGCTGTATGTATCTCACAAAGGCAAATTTCATATTGAGGTGAACCAAACAGTGATGGATGGCAGTAATGACTTAGGATCAGATACATATGTCTTTGGATTCTCTCTGTACTTGCATCCCATATGATTATCTGTAAAATAAAATATGATACTTTTTGGCACTGAAATGTTTACATGTAACAGTCTTTTTTGGGGGATGGGTTAATGTTGTTTACAGTATGAACAGGGTCCCTGAATTTCTTTTTAGAAATTTTTTAAAGGGGCCTTTGCTGACCAGACGTGTGACCTCTCTTCTAATCTCGCTGTCTGTCTGGTGGTACATATTTTTAATACACCACTTGGGATCAGCCGCTCTTTTCACATCACTTAAAACATGATCAATATGCTGTAGTGTTTCGCTGGTCAAATTGAAGCCCTGTTGTTTCATTGCTATTGCTAAAATCACAGGCATAAGTTGCCCTATATGTATGGCTTCAGAAACATTTCTGTATAATTCTCTAGCTGTCAAGTCATTAGTGATACAAGAATGATTTTTCTGACTAGGGTCATCTATTTCGCACCTGGGACAGGCAGCAACCATTTCAGCATATATCACCCTCTCTATCACTGCAGCAATTTTGCCATGGATGGTATAATACATAATGTACTTACAATACATATTGTGGTCAGTTTTGGGGGGTTTACTACTGAGGCCTGGTTTTTCACATGAGGAACCCTGTCTAATCTCAGGAGAAGAAGAAGAGGGTTGCGGAGTGATCACAGCCTGTTCTGTGACATTTTGAAACATTCTATCACTCTCTGTATTTCTAACATACTGGTCCTCACACATCTCATTAACAACCACATTTGCATCTTTCACACAGCAAACACAAGCAAGTAGTAGATTTGTGGAAAGTTGCGAATCCATTCTGTCCAAATATGACTGCTGCTCCATCGCAAATCCTTCAGTCTATTAAAGTAAAACAACAAAACAGCATTGGTCCTATGACTCATTATAGGTAAGATTTTGTTCTACTGCTAACTCATCTCCTCAGTTACACCATGTATGCATGTCACCACTCACACATTTTTGTAATGTTAAAAATGCATTTACCTCATCAAGACAACTCTTTCCATCTTCTTCATTTTTCTTCTCTTTCTCTTCCTTAGCCTGGGATTGACTGCTTGTGGCTGTTGCTGCATCATCATTATCCACCTCTTGGGCAGAGGCACCTTTTGGCTGTGTCTTGGAATTCTTTTTCACAATTTTCTTTGATGCTTTTTTTGGCAGTGTCTCACCACCCATCTTCTCTGTCTCCCTCTTCTTGTCGCTCTCTGTTTTGGGTTTCATAGAAACATCTTTTTCTGCATCAGATTCACAACCCAGCACCTCTTCAAGGTCTTGCAGTGGTGCCTCTTTGGAAGGACAGTCTGATTTAGGATTTTCTGAATCACCAAACTGTGCAGCGAGATTCTTTTTTATGTCAGACACTCTTCCACTCAACAAGACTTGTGTGGGACATTCTTTTCCACACCTCATGTAGTACACATACATTGGCTTGGGTTGTGGGGCCCCGATAGCCATCTTCTTGCTTGACTTTTCATCTCCAGACTTTTCATTCAGTGGTGTGACAGTCTGTTCTGTTGCTGGGATGTTGGTTTGAGCGCTGCTCTGTGCCATTTTCTTCTTGATGTTTTTGGATGATCTGCTCCAAGTCTATAAAACAAAATCTGAGGAGTCTCTCAAAAAGCTGTGCCTTCTGGCTTCAACTGCAAGGTTTATATAAGGCTTTGTAAGATGGACTGCCTCTTGGTAGAACCATCACCACACCCACCATACTATACATGGTAACGTGCCACAGACACATCTATTATAGCCCCACCCCCTTTTTAAAAACATTTTATAAATATCACTCACATTTCATTCAGCTTTCTCTTTGATACTACACAGAGCTGAGGGGAGAACTATAGGTATGTGTCTTCCTTTTTTCTGATTCAAATGTATTTTATTCTGTATTTCATTTATTTATTTATTTAGTTTTTGTTGATCGGGTAAGGTGCACTACCATAGCAATGACTATTTTTAGGCACGCCCTGGGAGAATACAGAAACAAGAACATTTTGAACAAAAATGACAGTACAATCATGTATACAGTAAGTGCTTTGCATACATAGTGATACAGTGCAAGTAGTGGGAACAAGTAGAAATACAAATAGATACAACAAATTCTGCAAAAACTATATAATAATACAAATGAGGGAGAGCAACCGTAAGAGTCATCAGGCAGCAAATAGGCAGCAGTCCAATTAGCTAAAAACAAGCAGGAGTGTCATCTTTATTAGTTTCTGATTCAAATGTATTTTATTCTGTAATTCATGATGTGATAACAATTATTAGTTTGTGATTGCTATAGAATAATCACACACACACACATACACACACACACGAGTCTTAGCCTTTCTTGCTGTCAATTTAAAACATGCAATTTTATTTTTTTAAACAAAAGCTTATATCTACAGTACATTTTTACAGATCCCTGTAAATACAGAAATCTTGACACACACACACACACACACACACACACACACACACACAGCCAGCATTTGCAATGCTATCCAGAGAAACTGTTGAACCAGCTTATTTACACAGAGATCTCTGTTTTAGCTTATGACTGGTATATGCATATACATAAACATGGAAGTAACATTTTGGTACAAGTTTACATGGGTGTACAGATGCATATTACATTATTTTATACCTTGTTTGTTATAAAACAGAAAAGGGGTACTTACACAGACAGATGGATTTCCCTCGGTGGGGGTCTCCAAACAGATCTCCGAAACCTCTGCACGATGAGGCTGCCTCCTAGATACAGCATTCCAAAAATATCCTAGTCAAAAAAACACACTCATACCCCTGCAATTATACACCCAAGCCGACACGGGGCACATAACATTACATAAACCCTAACTTATTTTTTGGGGGTGGGGGCATGCTGGTGAAGAGGGACAGAGGTTTGAGCCAGGATGTGGGGGTGCAGGAGAAAGAAGGGGGGACAGGAGTTCGAGCTAGGATGGGGGGACTCTGGTTCCAGCCAGGATGGCATGGCAGGGGTTCGAGGGGTGCAGGAGAAGGAGGGGTGTAGAATGCTTACAAAATAGTGGTGTTATGTCATTTCTGGGGTTTCAGTGCAGGTCATTTCCTGCGCAAGTAGGCGGGACACAGGTTTGAGCACATGTTATTTCCTGTGCAAGTGGGTGGGACATGGATTTGAGCACATGTCATTTCCTGCGCAAGTGGGTGGGACACGGGTTCGAGGGCATGTCATTTCCTGCGCAAGTGGGTGGAACATGGGATCGAGTGCATGTCATTTCTGGAAGACATGGGCGGGGCTAATGCATTTAGGGAGGGACTTCCGCTTAAACAAGGGACTATTCTGATTGGTCCATTTTAGGCCACACCTGTCACAAACTCACTCAACAGGTCAGCCCTCTACTCCCAAAGTGCCAACCTACAAGCGCAGTCTTGTGAACAGTTAACAGAAACAGGGTAACCCTCCTGTCTGTTTTGTGGGTTCGAATCAACCTTTTGTCTCAAGTCTTGGAGGGATTCAAACTGTGAATCTCTTGCTAGCGAACCCAATGCACAGGCTCAGATCATTCTGTCTTTGGGGGGCCAGATATCTTTGCCTGTGGGCACCTATCCAGGTGTACAGAAATGAGCCCTTAAAAACTCTAATAAAAGACCTCAGATTACTCTTAACTTTTTCCAGTTTGGTATCACCATTCAAGCTTATGCACAGTGTTTGCTTTAACCATATATACTTCACTTGTTAAAGAAAAGAAAATTCAAAGACAGACCAAGTAAGCTCTAAAAATAGAGTTTTACTAAAATAGATAAAAGTATGTAAAACATAAAATACAGAACTATATATCACAAGAACCACACAATATTTTAAAAGAACAAGGTTTTAACAGTGCAATTCCTACTACAGTACTTAGATGTCTCTCTCTACCTGTATACTTGCTTAACTGCTCAAAGATGTTTCTTTGTCAGAATGTAGTCTATTAAATATAAAAGATAAAAGTGTGTGCCTCTGAAGGAAAACAGAATACTGTTTAAAAGCTGGCTTTGCCCACCTCTTTGCATGAGGTCACCTAGCTCCTCCCTGTCAGAATATATAAAAAATATATATCTATACAAAAACAAGATGTCTTTTCCAGAAGGTAAATTAATGTTCTGTGATCTCAGCACAACTCATTTTCTTTTTCAAATGACATTTCTTTGATCTTATGATCAGCTTCCCCTTTCCAGGACATCAAAGCATCTTTTATGACTTTGCACTCAAACGTCATAACCTGCTCTTCTTCCTCTAAGCATTATAAACGTTTATGACCTATCTTGGCAGTTAGGTATCTTCTAGCCTGCAATTATCTCTTGGTCTTCCAGGTCACACCTTGTATCTAAAACCTGTGTGTGTGTGTGTGTGTGTGTGTGTGTGTGTGATCTCACATGCTGTCTCAGCATCTCTCATGAGAGACAGTCCATAACACATTTTTATATACAAAAATCATAGTGTACTCAGAACTGGCTGTCCACATGTCACAATCCTCCCTACCTAGACTGAATCTGGGGGCTCTATCCCCTGCATGGGATAAGCTTCCCAAATCAGTTCACTCCTCATGGACACGAGACTGGCCATCTGAGTTTTGGTTTCTGTCTCCAGCCCTATGTAGAATTGTCATATTATACCCTTGCAAAGCAAGTCTCCATCTTAGCAATCTACCATTGTTTTTCCCCATCTGCATCAGCCAAACCAAGGGGTTGTGGTCAGTCTGTAACACAAAATGCTGCCCATACAAGTATGGCTCCAACTTCTTTAGGGCCCACACTATGTCAAGACATTCTTTTTCCACAGTGGAGTATTCCTGCTCCCTGGGAAGTAACTTCCTACTCAGGTACACTATAGGGTGATCTTTTTCTTGGCTGGAGGTCTGACTCAGTACTGCCCAATACCTACATCTGAGGTGTCAGTCTGAACTATAAAGGGTCTGCTATAGTCAGGACTTGTCAAACAGGAGCACTGCACAGTGCCTCCTTTAGTTTGGAAAAGGCTTCCTCACAGGCTGGGCCCCAGGTAATTTTCTTGGGCTTCCTTTTCTTTGTCAGGTCAGATAGGGGATCAGCCAGGGCACTGTAATTGGATACAAATTTTCTGTAGTACCCTGCTGTCCATAGAAAACTCCTGACCTGCTTCTGTGTTTCTGGTCTGGGTCATGCCTGGATTACCTCCTTTTTATTTGGTTAGGATGGAGCTGTCCCCGGTCTACCACATGTCCGAGGTATGCCACTTCTCCAATGGCCACCTGGCACTTCTTGGCTTTGACAGTGAGCCCGGCCCTCTGTATCTTGCCCAGCACTTCCCTAAGGTGGGATAGGTGTTCCTCCCAGCTGGCACTAAAGATGGCAATGTCATCCAGGTGTACTCCTCAGCACCATTTAATACCTGGTTCACCAACCTTTGGAAAGTGGCCGGGGCATTCTTCATTCCAAAAGGCATTACTTTAAATTCAAATAAGCCTATTGGACTGATGAAGGCTGACCTCTCCCTAGTTCTGTCTGTCAACTCTACCTGCCAATACCCCTTTGTCAGGTCAATGGGTGTAAGGTAGGTTGTCCCTCCCAACTTGTCCAGGAGTTCGTCCATCCAGGGCATCAGGTGGGCATCTGACTTCGTGACTGCATTCAGTCCATGATAGTCCACTCAGAAATGAGTAGAGCCATCTGGCTTGGACACAAGGACTATGGGTGAGGCCCAGGGGCTGTGAGATCTCTGGATTACCCCTAAGTCCAGCATCTCCTCCACCTCCCTCCTAATGTCCTTTTGAACAGCTTCTGACATCCAATATGCTGTCCGCGTATGGGTGTCTGTGTCCCTGTCTCCACATCGTGAGTCACTAAGGGGGTTAGTCCAGGCTTGGAACTAAACAGTGGGGCAAAGTCTGCTAAACTCTCCCTTACTTTCTGGATCTGGTCCGGGGCCAGCTGGGGAGACAATTTTACTGCCTCCACAGAGGACTCCCACTTACTTTCTTCCAACAAGTCCAGAAGGGGGTCTCCTTCATCTGTTCCCCTCCCCAGGACTGCACACTGCAAACACCATGTCAGCCCTATTTGCATATGGCGTCATCATGTTGACATGGTACATCCTTTCTGTCTGTCTTCAGTCAAGTATCTCCACAATATAGTTCACGTCATTTACCTTCCTAACCACTTTGTATGGTCCTGCCCACTCAGCCTGCAGCTTGTCTTTCCAGACTGGAATAAGGACCGTGACTTCCTGACTTACCATGTACAAGTGAACTCTGGCTCTGAGGTCATACCACACTTTTTGTTTCTGTTGGGCAGCTGCCAGGTTGCTCTGGGCTGTCCCCATAAACTCCTTCAGCCTTTCCCTAAACCTAAAGACATAATCCAAAATGGGGGTTCCCTGGGTGGTGTGCTTGCCTTCCCAGTCCTCCCGGATCAAGTCTAGGGGCCCACATACCTGGTCTCCATATAAGAGTTCGAAGGGGGAAAATCCTGTCGACTCTTGGGGCACCTCCCTGTATGCAAACAACAGGTGGGGAAGGTATTTCTCCCAGCCTCTCCCATGCTGTTCAGCAAACACCCAGAGCATTGACTTCAGGGTACCATTGAATCTTTCCACAAGCCATTGGCATGTGGGTGATATGGTGTCATGCATCTCTGCACCACCCCACACTTCTCCCATAAACATTTCATTAGGTCTGACATGAAGGAACCCCCTTGATCAGTGATAACCTCCTGCAGAAACCCAACATGGGAGAAAATCCCAAGTAAGGCATCTGCCACTTTATTTGTCCTCAGAGAGGATAGGGTGACTGCATCTGGGTACCAGGTGGCATAATCCACCACAGTCAGGATGAACCTCTTCCCTGAGGAGCTGGGGTTATTTAAAGGCCCCACAATATCCATTCCCACCCTCTGGAATGGCTTCTCCACTATGGGCAATGGAATCAGGGTGGCTTGGATTTTCTTGCCTACCTTCCCTATTTCTTGGCACCGGTGACAAGACCTGCAATACTCCTTCACCTGCTGGGTGAAGTTAGGCCAGTAGAAATTCTGGGCCAACCGCTGCATCATGCGTGCAATTCCCAGATGGCCAGACAAGGGAATATCATGTACAATCTTGAGCAACTGCTCACGATACCCCTGGGGAACGATAAGCTGTCTGCCTGGCACCCCTCCCTCTGTCTGTACTCCCTGAGTATACATAAGTCCATTTTCCCAATAAACCTTATGTCTGCCGTCACCTCCCTGTGCGCCATCTGAGTCTGCCCAAGCCCTCAGCTTCTCTAAACTAGGGTCACTTCTCTGAGCACCTGCACCCCCTCACACATTCCCAAGGCATGGGACAGGTCCCCTTCAGTCACTAAACTAGGGTCCTTAGCATTAGCATCAGGGCACTCAGGATCACTGTCAATCCCAACCCTCTGACAATGGGTCACCCCTCCCTCTTCAGAGTCACCCTCTGTAGCTGTGTGGTTACTTGCTACTGGGGAAATTTCTACCCCCTTTTTATTAGTCTCCCCATCTGGAGACACAGGCTAGGGAACCAGCCTCTCAGCGGTTTCCACAATGGTTTCTGTGGGGCTCAGGGAACTACAATTTTCCCTTGCCGCTTGGCTACAGGTAACTGCACATACCATCCCCTGTTTGAGATTGTTGCCCAGGATCACATCCACTGCTAACATTTTGGATACAGCCACCTGTTGCACAGTTCCCCCTGTTTCACCCCAGTCTAGGAGAACACTAGCGAGGGGCAATGTTTCCACCTCACCAGTAAAGTCCTGTACAGCGAAGTATTTATTGGGTATAAGCTGACCAGGCTGTACTAAATCCCCCTTTACCAAGGTCAGGGATGCCCCTGTGGCCCTTAACCCTTGCGTCTGTACACCATTCACCATGACTGGGTGCATGTGTTCCCTCATGTTCACTGGCATGCTTCCAGGGCACACAAACAACCCACTTCTTTTCTAGTACCATTCTGCATATTATTGCTCATCTTTTGGGACACTGTCTGGCAATATGCCCAGTTTCTTTACATAACCAACATTCACTTCTCTTTCAGAAAATCTTTCTCTGAAACCTGGGGCTAACTGGTTTGGTGGAGGCAGTGAGGGTTTTGCTGCCCTGAAGGCACACTTTTCCTTTCTGCACTGCCACACCCACCCTATTCACTCTCAGAGCAGGTCTGCTCTTGGCATAGCGGTCCGAGAGTTCAGCAGCCTCTTGCACTGTTCTGGGATCTTGGTCCTCCAGCCAGGTTTTCAGCTCTGCTGGGCATGCCCAATAAAAATGTTCTAATAAAATCACATTTTCAATTTTATCAACAGAGTTTTCCTCAATTCCTTCCCACCAACATTTTAAAAACTGACGTTGTTTCATGGCTAGCTCCTCATAGCTCATGTCAGGGCTTCTCCTGAGTTTACGGAATTTAGCTCTGTATGATTCAGCAGTTAATTCAAATTTCTTTAACAGTGCAGCTTTAAGTTTGCTGTAATCATCATTGTCCTCATTGTTCATTTGACCCAATGCATCCCAAGCTTTCCCGGAACGTAGTGGGGATAGCTGGAAGCTCCAGGACTCTCTAGGACTTTTAGCCTGAACACAAACTTTTTCAAAAGAATTTAAGAAGGCATCCATATCATCTCCCTCTTTAAATTCAGCTATCAATTTGTAACCCAGTCCTGTAGTCCCAGTTAAACCCAAGCCACTTACCTGCTCTGGTGCCGCTGGCTGGAGTCATAGCTTCTCCATTTCATGTTGCCTCGGGTGCTCACACTCCTCATGGCCTGCGTCCCTCTGTTCTCGGTCTGCCTCTCAGCATTCTTGCTCCCTCTTCTCCTCTGCAGCTCACTGGCGCTCATGCTCCTCATGCTCTGCCTCTCGGCGTTCTCGCTCTGCCTCTTGGCATTCTCTCTTTGCCTCCCTCTGGAACTCCAGCTTCATTCTGTGCAACTCAATTTGCAGCCTGAGTACTTCTGGATCCAGGATGCTGGTGACCTTCCCCTGCTGCTGTGGCCCTTCACTGACAGTGGCCCTGCTGTCAACCTCACCAGATCTGGATACTGCACTGGCCGCTAGCCCTGCTACACTCAAAGTTTGGTCCTTTTCAGTCACGGTCTGTGACTCACTGCTCTGGGTATCTGCTACCATCAGGGCATCCACGAGGTTCTGCTTGCTGGCTTTCACATTGAACGGGACTCCTCTGTCACTGCACAACTGTTTTAAGTAGTCTACAGTGTGCCTGCTGTAGTTGGAAGCCATCTTCTTCCCTAACTACAGCTACTCTGACTTGCACTTTAGAAAAAAAAATAAAACGGGTAGGAACTTGACTATATGCCAAGTGATATAGTTCTGTTTCCTTTTTTAAAAATAAATCACTGCCTTTTTCTTTCTTTGCAAGTGAGCTGATGGCCTCAAGCTGACACACTGAACAATAAAAGCTTACAATACCAAAATTTTCGCACCGCTGCCAACCTATCTGTCACAAGCCCACTCAGCAGGTCAGCCCTCTACTCCCAAAGTGCCAACCTCTGAGCACAGTCTTGTGAACAGTTAACAGAAACAGGGTAACCCTCCTGTCTGTTTTGTGGGTTCAAATCAACCTTTGGGATCATGTCTTGGAGGGATTCAAACTGTGAACCTCTTGCTAGCGTACCCAATGCACAGGCTCATATAATTCTGACTTTGGGGAGCCAGATATCTTTGCTTATGGGCACCTAACTAGGTGTACAGAAATGAACTCTTAAAAACTCTAATAAAAGACCTCAGATTACTCTTACCTTTTTCCAGTTTGGTATCACCATTCAAGCTTATGCACAGTGTCTGCTTTAACCATATATACTTCACTTGTTAAAGAAAAAAAATTCAAAGACAGACTCAGTAGGCTCTAAAAATAGAGTTTTACTAAAATAGATAAAAGTATGTAAAACATTTATTTATTTATTAGCTTTTGGTAACCGGGTAAGTGTGCTAGGCAACAGACCTGCCTATTTTCAGGCACGACCCGGGAGAGCACAGGACATTGGTTACAATATGCAGAAATGCACAGACATAATATAGGTGTACAGAAGCAAAACAAGATATACATTGGGTAGTACAGTAACAGTTACATAAGGGTACATTTTAGGCATAGATCATAATAAGGATGTAAAATAAAGCAATTAGGGTAACCATAAGACAGCTGAGGACAGTAAAGACATAAGGTTCATATCCACCTAGACAAATTGTATGGGAGAACATTAGTGTAGTACTCAGGGTCAGACCCGACAGCCTGCAGTGGGACAAAGCAAATTAAGAGCATTTGCATTGGCCAGAGGCTAGGAGGTGGGTGAACAGTGAGTTTTTGAATTCTTGATGGGAGGATGACGTTTTCACCATAAGGGGGTGAGTTCCAGAATTTGGGAGCAAAATGGTCAAATGCCTGTTAAGCCCATTTTTGTCATGCAAGGTCTAGTGGAGAGCATGGGGACAGAGGAAGACCTGAGAGTGCAGGTGTGTGAGGCAGGAGTCAGGAGGTTGGCAAGATAGACAGGGCAGGGAGGTCTAGACAGGGAGTCGATAAAGCAGCCCAGGGGTAGGCTCGAATATCCTTAGGTGATAGCCAATTTAAGCCAGCATAAAGGAGACAATGATGGGTAAGACGTGGGGCAGTTAAGGCGAATCTACAGATGTTGTTTTAGACAGTGTCCCATTTGTGGAGTGTAGCAGAGTTTGCAGCAAAGAGGAGGGGCAGAGCATATTGGAGCTGGGTAGAGAATACCTCTCAAACAGAAAGTCTAGCGGAAGGAGTGAGGGAGTGGCGCTGCGATAAGCTCCCGCCAATTTTAGCATTGACGATGGCACACCATATTGACATGTTGAGATAGGTCATGTGGGATCCAAAGTGACCCCAAGGTACTTGAAGGACTCAGTGTTTGAGATGAGGGAGCCATCAAGGCATTGAACCGGAGCCTATTCTGAGGGGCAGACAGTTTCTTAGAGGATCTGAATAGCATAGCACAGGTTTTTCTAGGTTCAGGACTTGGTGGCTGCTAGAGAGCCAGGTCTGCAGGAATTGGAAGTCATTAGTGAGTGGAGTTGATGGCAGCAACCAATTTGACCAGAGTAGAGAACAAGGTCATCTGCGTACATAAGAGTGCAGCTATGCCGGGACATGGTGGGAATATCATTTAGGAAGAGGGAAAAGAGAGGTCCAAGAGTGGATCCCTGGGGAACTCCATGGGAGATGTTTAGGGGAGGAAAGAGCCTTGTGAAATGCTACCTCCTGAGTCCGATTGTCAAGATAGCTATGGAACCAGGAGGGAGGCTTGGTCAGATGCTCCAATGGATTGGAACTTCTTTAGCATGAGAAGGATGGTGTACCATGTCGAAGGCTTTTAGACAGGTCGATAAAGACAGCCCCAGTGGTAGGCCACGGTCCATATTATTTCTGATGTCATTTGTAAGTTGTGTAAGTGCAAGAGGTGGTACTGTGACGGGCCGGAAACCATGTTGGCACGGGGTTTGAAGATTAAACATGTCAAGGTGAGCAAGCTGGTGGTGGACTATTTTTCAAGCAGCTTACTGAGATGGCAGAAGAGATATAGGGCGGTAGTTGGACATGAGTTTGACATCGCCTTTTTGTGTATAGGGATGGTTCTGGAAGTTTTCCAGGTGGATGGGACAGTAGACGTATGAATTGAGAGGTTAAAAAGCCAGGTGATAGGTCTGGTCAGCCAAGGTGCATACTGCTTAAGTATGCAAGGATGGATGCCCTCAGGCCCTTGACCCCCTGTAATACAAATATAATATATGTATTGTGTTGATTATTGTCACTCCATTTTGTATGATATTATTCCATTTTGAAATGCTTAATCATAGTTATATAAGATGTTTTGTACAAGATGTTATGAGACTTGCTTTGGCGTTGTTTGGCTCATGATGTTCTAAGCACCTGGCCAGTGCTTAGAACATGATGATCTGGTGAATGCCAAATATTTATTAAGTGGTGTTTGTCATGCTGAACTCGTGATGTTCTCGGCACCTGGCCAGTGCTTAGGACATGGTGGTTTACCATTTCTAAATACCGTATGTTATTCTTTAGTACCAGATAAAATATATAAAAATGGGACTTTCCAGATGCCTGGTTGGAAGCCTCGCCTGCAGAGTGGACGCATTGCTGCAGGAGCTGTTCCCGATTCCTGAGACTCCTAGCCAGGCTGAAGGGGGCTTCCCAGCCATTGGAAGAGGGCTTGGATGTTGCTTTATTGAATCGGTGATGTATTAAGTTTTGTCCAATCTTCTGTATATAATTTACGTGTAAATACAATAAATAGATCATATAAGCATATTAGTTGGTGGTATTGTATGTGTGTACATGTAAGCCTTGTGTAATTCTTGCATACTGGGCAAAACACCCCGCATGCGGAAGGGAGTTGAAATGGCTCAGAACTTCAAGGTATGTGGTTGGAGCCAAACGAAAGAGGAGAGGTGGGAGGCGAGGGAGGAAGAGGGACAGTCAGGTTGAGGCTAGTTAGAGTAGCAACTGGTGGAGAAGAAAAAAAGGCATTGAAGGCATTGGCAATGGTGTCATGGTTGGTGCAGTGAACACCTTGAATGTTCATGTCAGCTGGATTCTGTGGCTTATCGTTGCCGAGAATGTCCTTAATTTTGGACCAGTACCTGCGCGGATTTGTAGAGGATGTTATTAGTAGGTTCCTATAGTAGGTGCTTTTGGCAATACGAATTTGTCTTTTGCAGTTGTTATGTAATGCACGATAGTCTTCAAAGTCTGCACGGAGGTGGGAGATCTTCCACCTGGACCAAAGTTTGTCCCTAGATTTGAGAAGTTGAAGCAGGGGGCGTGTTAGCCACTTGGTTACTTTCCCTGCCATCCTACGTGTGGTGACCGGGATGTGAAGGTTTTGAAGAGAGAGGAGGACGGAGTTGAAATATTCTGTGGCTATGTTAATGTCCTCTGTTTGGTAGAGAGGGGACCAGTCAACCTGGTTAAGGTCAGTTAAGAAGTCCTCATGACTTAGGCGGGAGAGATTAGGAAAGGTTACAGTTTTAGCAGGGAGGAGGAATGACAGTGTTCCAGACACAGTAGATAGGATAGTGGTCACTAATTGTGTCAGGTAGCACACGGCTGAGGCAACATATTCCGTCCTGTTAGTAAGTATCCAGTCAAGGAGGGTGGCACAGTTGCCCCACGTGAGACCCTTGTGGTTCATGTATGAGCTGGGATAGATTTGCCTTGCTAGCTAAGGAGGATAGGTTAGCTGAGTTTTCTCGGACCAGTCAAGGTTAAAATCACCAAGGCAGATAATGTCATTCTTGCCTGTAACTGAAGGCAGAAACCCTAGGAGTTCGGTGATGCCTTGTGTAGCATTTTGGGGGATATAAGTACAAAAATATGGAGTTTCTTCACCCCAAAAGCAGTAGGAGTGTAGGATTTCACAGTTTGGTAGGAGGGGTCCTGCAGAAGGGTAATGTTTAGGTGAGTTTTGAAGTAGAGGGCAAGGCCACCTCCCTTTTAGTGCCAGGGGACGGTCGACATGAGCATGTTGTATCCAGGAACTGGCACTGAGAGTCAAGCACTGTGGGCTTAAGCCAGGTTTCTGTGATGGTGAGGATGTCCAGGACGTTAGTATAGAGCCAAGCCTGGAGGTCAGGGAGGTTGGCCATAAGGCTCCTAGCATTCAGGTGGGCGAAAGTTAGTCCATCGGTTTTAGGGAGAGTGGTGGCCGGGGGGGGCAAGGTTATGATGGGACGTAGAGATGGACCAGGGTTGATCTCAATGTCGCCGGATAGTATAAGAGATAGGGTTAGTAACCATAGCGGGGTGATGAGGTATGCCCTGATAGAGATGCAGGGTGGCGGCTTCAGATGAAGGTGAAGGTATCTGACTATTGGGCAAATATGCTTGCTGATGAGAGCTGATAAAACACAGAACCATGTATCACAAGAACCATACAATCTTTTAAAAGAACAAGGTTTTAACAGTGCAATTCCTACTACAGTACTTAGATTTAGTCTCTCTCTACCTGTATACTTGCTTAAAGTGCTCAAAGATGTTTCTTTGTCAGAGTGTAGATAAAAGTGTGTGCCTCTGAAGGACAACAGAATACTGTTTAAAAGCTGGCTTTGCCCACCTCTTTGCATGAGGTCACCTAGCTCCCCCCATCAGAATATATAAAAATATATATCTATACAAAAACAGGATGTCTTTTCCAGAAGACATGATCTATGATCTCAGCACAACTCATTTTCTTTTTCAAATGACATTCTTTGATCTTATGATCAGCTTCCCCTTTCCAGGACATCAAAGCATCTTTTATGACTTTGCACTAAAATGTCATAACCTGCTCTTCTTCCTCTAAGCGTTATAAAAGTTTATGATCTATCTTGGCAGTTAGGTATCTTCTAGCCTGTAATTATCTCTTGGCCTTCCAGGTCACACCTTGTATCTAAAACCTGTGTGTGTGTGTGTGTCATCTCACATGCTGTCTCAGCATCTCTCATGAGAGAAAGTCCATAACACATTTTTATATACAAAAATCATAGTGTATTCAGAACTGGCTGTCCACGTGTCACAATGCCCACCTGTCAAATGACATGGCACATGCTGATTGGCTGAAATTTAACATTTGACGAGATATATGAACTTATACTACTCCTTGTTTGTACCAAAAGCACTGTACTGTTGTTGTTTGCTGTGCCTAATCTTGTTTTACAGGGGGTTTCCAGGGTTGAGCTGGTGGAACGAGCCCTGGTGGTAAGGGCAAACAGTGTGGGAATTTGTCTGCTGAATAGGGGCTACTGTGAAAGTGTTTGTTGCATATTGTCTAGGCCACTAGAGGGGAAAGAGCGGGGGTTACAGTGTCCCAGAGGGCTGTACACAGGTTAGCCTTGCTACTAACAACCCTGTCCTCCAGGTGGAGGCACCCATTTCAGTACCCAGGCCCCTTAACCTGCAACTAGCCAAGCAGGCAGGGGTAGTAGCCCTTGGGATAGCACCACCTAGGGGTTACATTTTATTTTATATAATTGCTAGGTTTACTCTTTTTTGCCTCAGCAATTATATAAAATAAAGCCATTCCTGTGCTGCCATGGTCTGGAAGTTTTGTTTTGTCTTGAAATGGAACTGAAGCCAAAACCAGGAAGAAAAATAAATAATGCTGTCAGGAACACTCTCTTTGTTTAGGCTTAGGCAGCCGAGATTGGAAATGAAATGAAAATAAACTTAAAAGCACATGTGACAGAAGAGAGAGAGAGTTCTGTGTACGTAGTGTAAGAAGGAGGGCTCCTTGATATCTCTCCCTGTCTCTCTCTCCCCCCAACAAAGCGTTATCTGGTGCTATAAAAATGGAGCGGCTTCACTTTTACTTTTAAATTGCAAGAGCTGGTCCACTAGCAAAACTTGCTGCTTAGTAAATAAACAGTGTCTTAAAAATAACTTACCGCTGAGCTGAGGTCATCTGGCGGTGCTGTTTTAGGCAAGATGGAGGCACCGAGCAGTCAGGAGCAGACAATCTGTGGCTTGCGCAGAGCGAGGTAAATCGTGCATGTGTTTGCAATAATAAACATTCCTGTATTATGGCAAATAATGCCACAGTTTTCCTATGGGAAAAAAGGGGAAACCCATTAATTATATATAGGATAAAGTATGGGGTGCAGTGTGTTATGAGAATTTTACACACACCTGAGTTGTGGGATGGCACATAAAAGATCGAAGCCCAAGGGGTTTATGCAGCCATCCAACAATGAGTGTGTGTGTAAAATTTGAGTTTTACACACTGCACCCCATATTTTGTTTTATTTAGTTGAGGGGTTACGTTTTTTCACCGCATTACATTTTAGAAAGTGAGCCTGGTGGAGATAAGAGAGAAGAAAAAATACTCCCGTCTGTCCCTCTGTGCACTCTGTGGCACAGAAAACAACTTTTTATTTATTTAAAATTAGGCAGTTAGCACCTGGCCAGTGGTGCTACCGCCAACTCACCGCCCCGGCCCGAGGTGAAGTTAGAGGAGGAGGTGCCAGATGCTGGCTGGAGATGGGCACTGGAGACGGACAGTAGGAGGGATGACTTGGGGGCCTTGTTGCTCTTGCTGCTCTTCTCTCGGCTGGCCTGATGCAGAGTCTGAGTATGGGGCTCCACTTGAGGGCACCACCGACATGGGACTGAAACTATTTATTTTTTTAGCTTGTATTTTTCTCTCCCCCTCCCGACCAGCCCCCTTCTACTGGATCCCCCAGCCCCATCACCCCAGCATCCACTGGACTGACCTCTGGATCTCTAATGAGGTGCTAGCTAACCAGGTGTGGCACCTGCGAGGGACCAGCATCATCTCGTCGGTCGGGATATTTTCCTCACTTTTCTTCCTGCCCCTGAGTGCGGTGCAGAGGCGTGCAATGATGCCAATGGCCGAGCCACATATGCTTCTGCACATGGCATGCCGGGGTGTCTGCCGTGTATCCACCCCTTCATCTGTGGTCCATTGTGCCATCCCCCAGCCACAGCTAGGGGACAGGCAAGCGGCAGACTCCAATCCAACCCCTCCCTGGGAGAGAAGAGTTGTCCTCTGGATGCTTGATCCTCTCCCTCCCCAGCCAACCCCCGGCAGCCTGCTCGCACTGCGAACGTGGGTCTCAGGAATGGCAGGAGGTAAGGCACGAATGCCTCAGCCCTCCATGCCACTGGGCCTGCTCAACTGAAACTATTTTTAATATTAAAAAAACAAAACAAATGGGGCAACGCTAGCCCACACCACAGATCCCGACCCCTCGCTCTTCTCGGGGAACCACTGACACTCTCACACAAAGAGCAGTGTAGTTTGCCGTAATTAACACTTGTGTATTATGGCATTTAATACACAGCTCTTTGTATGGGAAAAAAACGTAACCCATTAATTAAAAAAATATTACTAACATGTGAATGGTTTACTTAATATTCTGGTTATGCACTGTTGCTGCTTTTTTACAGGATTGCTTTATCCATAGCTGAAATATGGCTGCCGTGCTGGGTGTGCCGTCGGCTGCTCTGGCAGCGCTTCATTTTTAGTTCTTAGTTTTTAGCTTGAGCGTTCATTCTTTTGCTTGTGTTCATTCTTTATTTCACTTGTTTTGTTTATGGACTATTGACTACTGACTCTACTATTTGCTATTTGATTGTGGTGTTTTTCTCTCGAATCCATCGGAGGGAATAGACTAGCTGAGCACGCCGAGTTTGAGAGCGATACTGGGGCATTACTTATGAACATACGAACATACGAAAAACCCAGCAGAAGAACGCCATTTGGTCTATCAAGTCTGCTCGTATTGCAGGGTCCACAGCTTGAGCTAATGTCCCTGCCCTCCCTCCCCACTCCTCCCATCCTCCCGACCCATGATTCTTATCTTCCCCTATGCCTATCCCAGCCTCTCTTAAAGCTGCTTACTGTCTTTAACAAGATGACCTCTTTCGGCAGCACATTCCAAGTGTCCACCACCCTTTCTGTGAAGAAGTGCTTCCTGACATCTCTCCTAAACCTCCAACCCTCCAACTTAAGACTGTGCCCCCTTGTGATATGGTTGCCACTCAGCTTAAAGAGACTTTCCTTATCAACATTATTTATCCCTTTCAAGTACTTGAATGTCCCAATCATGTCCCCTCCCTGTCTTCCAGGGAGTACATGTTCAGTGCCCTCAACCTCTCCTCATATGCCTTGCCCTGCTGACCAGCTATCATCTTTGTAGCCCTTCTCTGTACCTTCTCCAGCAGGTTAATGTCCTTTTTGAGGTGTGGGCACCAGTACTGAACTCTATACTCTAGATGCGGCCTTACCAGTGACCTGTACAAGGGCAGTATAACCTCCTCTCTCCTACTACTGATCCCCCTAGCTATGCATCCCAGCATCTTGTTTGCCTTTGCTGCTGCTTTCTTGCACTGCGTGGAGTGCTTCAGGTCACTAGTGATCATCACTCCCAGGTCCTTCTCCTCCTCTGATGCAGCTACTCGTTCTCCACCCAGGTAATACTCTGTCCTGGGATTCTTGGCTCCAATATGCATAACTTTGCATTTCTTGGCATTAAAGCCAAGCTGCCAGATCCTGGACCACCTCCCCAGCTTTTCCAGATCTTCCTGTAGGTCCTGTATCCCTTCAGCTGTGTCCATTCTCCCACAGAGCTTGGTGTCATCTGTGAATAGGCACTTGGACCTCCTCAAAGACTGCACTGGGGCTGTCTCGGTTGGCCCCATTACCGCCCCCATATTTTCAGCCATTGGGCCTGCTATTTCTCTTGCTGCTGGATTTTGTTGGTTACTACACTACTGAATGCCCCCGTCTTAGATTTTCCAGGTTTGGATATACTACCACTGGTGTCTGTTATCCTGTGTCGACTTGGATTTGCTTTGGTAGCCAGCCGACAAAGAAGGCGGGTATGAGTCAGAGAGGAGAAGCCATAGAATAGGTGACTGTGTAGAGCAAGTGAAGATTTTTGATTACTGGTAGCGGATGCCTATTGTGGAAATCAGCAGTCTGGACCTAGGCAGCAGGTTGGTGGTAAAGAGGAACAGCTTGATTTGGAGCAGGGTGTTGTTGGCCCTGATCTTTCAGGTGGGTTGATCGTGGGTGTGCGGTGGTGCAGGGTCCTGGGCCCTATTTCGCTGGGTAGCTGGTGGCTTGGTCAGGTGGTCCCTAAGGATTCTCCATAGGACCTACTGGCTGGTGGGCTCAGATGGGGACCCATAGCAGCAGTCGTAGACTTAAGTTAGTCACCCGTTTAGATTTTTCGGGGCCCACTTCTGGCTTCAGAGCAATGATCTACTTACCGAAGAGGATTCCTTTGGACTTCCCCTCCTTCCCCTAATTATGGTCAGACTTTTAATTTTATTATTTCATTCTGTTTAAAAAGGCAGCGAGAGTGCCTTATTTTGTTCTTAAAACCCGGGCAGTGAGAGTGTCCGAGGACTGCAAAGCATTTGGGTTTATTCTATTAAGCCCCCTCTTCAGTGAGAGTGTCCTGGGGGCTGGAGAAATCATTAAGACATTCTCATCTGTCTGCCCAGGAGGAGTGAGCTCCTGTGGGTTTTTGGTCTTTGCTGGTGGTGAGAGGTCCATCGGGGGTCTGAAAAACTGAACTTCTCCTGATATTTCTCTTTTTATTTACAGCTTTAAAGACTTATCAGTTACTTCTTGGTCTGATTCTGTTCCATTCAATCTGCTGTTCTGGACTTAATGACTGTGATGCTATATTTTATTTATTTTATATAGTTATTTTAGTATATTTGTTGTTATTGGGGGGTGTTTTGGTGCTTGTTTTTGTTGATTTTCTTTATATATTAATTTATTTTATAGTTTAGTTTAATTAATTGATCGGGGTTGTTTTTTCTAGTTTTTTTTTTGGAGGCTTGGTGTTTTTGTTTGGTGCCTATTAGTATGTGTAGGAGGCCTATCCCCATGGTTGTGCACTATTCATTCTCCACCCTTCACACTTCTGCCCTTTTATCTCCCCCCTCACTGCAGTTTACAACTTACCAGCATTGTAGAGCGCTGGGTATTGCTCACTGGGGTAGGGAAGGGGGTTGGGGGAGTGAACGGTGGAGGATGACTGAATGGGGCCATCGCATCAGGGTAGTAAAATCCAGAAGACACCCTGGGGTGAAATGGAACCTGGATCATGGCTCACTATGTCTGGTTTCCATACCCAAGGGCACTACTGATACCAGTGGGCAGGTAGTTCGGGTGGCCTGGGAAGTCCATCCAACTCAGGCGGTGTTATGGAATGCCAGGTCCCTTAAAAACAAGACTGCAATTATTGCAGATTTTGTTGGGACAGTGGACCTGGCATGCATCACCAAGACCTGGCTGGATGAGAACGCGGGCCCTATATTATAGGCCACAATTCCAGCCAGGTACTCGGTGATACACTGCCCGAGACTGGATCGCAGGGGTGGGGGGGTTGCGGTTTGTTTCAAGACCAAACTGGGCCTCACGGATGTACCAGTTGAGGAGGATGGGTCATTTGAGTGTACAGTAGTAGCAGGTGTAGGTTGTAAGATCGCTTTCATTTACCATCCAACCAGGGATGAGAAGCATTTTCTTCAGGAAGTGGTGGACTTCATGATTGATATGGCATTTGAGTCACCCAGGCTGATGGTCCTGGGTGACTTTAATGCCTGGGTCGATGACAAACTCTCGTAATTTGGACAGCACTTCCTCCAGTTGATGTCATCCCTGGGCCTTACACAGATTGTTACCACTGCTACCCACAAACATGGTCACTCTCTTAACCTAGTCTTTCTCCTGGGGATCAAAGCCTTTGACTTGGGGTGCAACCTGTCAGATGGTCCAATCACTGCTCCATGGGGTTCAGTTTTCATGCCCCCCTTTGTCAGCCTACCCCTGTGGAGATGGTCAGATACCGCCCTTTACAAGATATAAGTTCTGAAGGCCTGGTGGCAGTGCTTGACCTATCGGTTCTTCCTGTAGCAAACAATGACCCCAAGGCATTAGTAGTGGCCTATAATAAGGCCATTTCTGTGGCTCTGAATGTTGTTGCTCCTATCCGAGTTCATCCTCTCTCCCTTCGCCCTCGGTTCCCCTGGTCTGATGGGACCTTGAGGGAGATGCAGTGATTAGGACGAAGATTAAAGCGTTGCTGGCAGAAATCCACCCTGGATGCTGACCACCTTAGATTGATGGATCATTATCAAGTCTATCAATCTGCAATCACCTGTAAGAAGGCAGAGTTCCTGTCCGGGGAGATTGCAGCAGCTCAGAACCGACCTGCCCAGCTCTTTCAAACTGTGGACAGACTGTGCAACCCAGCCTGCCTGCAGACTCTAAGAGCTTTTTCGCAAGTGAAGTGCGATGAGCTTGCTCGATTCTTTGCACCTAAGGTGGCTGACATCAGGGCAGTGCTCCAACCAGCACACTCTATGGGTGTTGCTTTGTATCATCACTCGGTCACTGTCCCTCAATTTTCCTGGAGTACCTTCGACCGGCCAGAGTTCATGGAGATCATCTGGATTGTCCAGGGTATGCACCCTACATGCTGTAGTTTGGATCTGGGACCAACTATCCTGATTATGGGTTGTAGTGATATCATCAGCCTGGTCCTAGCATGGATAGTCTGGTGCTCCTTGAAGACAGGTGAGTTTCCTAGTTCCCTGAAGGAGGTGGTGGTGACACCCCTCCTGAAGAAAGCTTCTTTGGACCCAGACTGCCCGGCTAACTACAGACCAATTTCTAACCTTGCCTTTATTGGTAAGGTGATTGAGAAAGTAGTGGCCCTACAACTGGAGAACCACTTGACCATCCATGACGTCTATGAACTTCTTCAATCCGCTTTTCGTAAGAGGCATAGTACTGAGACAGAGCTGGTTCAGGTGCTCAATGATCTCCTGATGGCAAGGGATCAGAAAAACCATTCCATCCTGGCTCTTCTAGATCTTTCATCAGCATTTGGACCATGGGGTGCTTCTCGGTCACCTGAGATTCATCTGTGGCCTGTGAGGTACAGTCCTCAGGTGGTTTACATCTTTCCTCACTGGCAGAACACAGAGGGTGGTGTTGGGGATTTATTTCTTTGACCCAGTATCTCTGTCATGTGGGGTTCCTCAGGGTTCTGTGTTGTCCCCCATGTTGTTCGCAGTGTACATGCTCCCCCTCGGAAACATTGTAAGAAGGTATGGGCTGAGGTTTCACTGCTATGCTGATGATACCCAGCTGTACCTTTCTTTCACACTTGACCAGGATAGAGCTCTCTTGGTATTTAACAATGCCTACTTGAAATCCAGGATTGGATGAATTTGAACTGGCTGAGGTTGAACTCAGAAAAGACTGAGATGTTGGTTGTGGACCCGAGGCGCCGGATTGAGGGGTTGGGGGTAGGTTCACCTTCAGGACTTTATCTTGGGGTTGCGCCACTCCTTACCTCTGAACAGGTGTGAAACCTGGTGGTGATTTTTGACAAAGGGCTGACACTGTGATCGCAGGTGTCGGCAGTCGTCAAATCCTCTTTTTATCATCTGAGGAACATCTCCAGGGTTAAACACCTTGTTCTGTCTGGTGATCTCCCTATGTTGGTCCATGCCTTCATGTCCTCAGGCCTGGATTATTGCAATTCCCTTTACCTAGGGCTACCAGGGGTTGATATCCGCTGCCTGCAGCTAGTGCAGAATGCTGCAGCCCCGTTACTGATGGGGATTTCTCGGTCATGTCATATTTCCCTGGTGCTGCACGAACTGCACTGGCTACCAGTGCAGTGGCGGATCACCTTTAAAGTTGGACTTCTGACTTATAAAGCCCTACACGGACAGGGCCCAGACTACCTGAAAGAGCTTCTGGTTCCTTACTGCCTTGGGCGATTGCTCCGCTCGGCTGACAAGGGGTTGCTAGAGATTCCAAGGGTTTCCTTAAAATCTTCTGGGGCCCGTGCATTTATGTACATGGCCCCAGCCCTTTGGAATTCTCTACCCTGTCAGCTACAGGAGTGCACAACGTGGAAGGATTTAATGGGCTTTTAAAACATATTTATGGAAACAAGCCTACCCTGTATGATTTTTGTATGATTTTTGCCTGTCTTGTCTGATCTTATAATGCCTTTAAGTGTGTTTGTATTTATTGTTTTAAGTGTTGTTTTAATCCATTGTTATGCGCCTTGGTTGTGGGCACACTATAAATAAAATTATTATTATTTATTATTATTAATTAAGGGGTCAAGTAAGGAATTGTCCTAGTACTCGCTATAAATACTTTAAATGGTTATATATTTCTTATATATACCAAACAGTCATCTAAGTTTTACATGTAATTGATAACTTAGTGTTCTGATTCACATTATTGTTTTCATTATTGTAGTACTTGGTTTTTCACCCTTTCCAGGAACACTGCAACAATTTGGCACAAATTAAACTGGCATTTTTTGTAATACATTTTTGAAAACTTCTTCACTGTGTTGTGTCTATTTACTTATAAATTGCAAGAACATGTTTATTGTATTGCAAAGAGTAAGTCAACAAATGTGATGGGTGACTAATGGGGCCAGATATTCAAACTGCGCCCAAAAAGTGCTCAACAGCAGGAGCAAGCGCAAGTCCACTGCGCCCATGTGCAAGAAGCATGATATTCAAAAACTGCGCAGGCCAAGATTTGCCTGCGGCACATGACTGAATATTGCGCCACCTGCACCATAGCGCAATCAGGGATGTGCAGTTGCGCATTTCAGATGCACCATAGCACAACAAGGGATGCTCAGTGGAGCAGTCCAGATGCGCCATAGCGCAACCAGGGACGCCCCATGGAGCAGGGCAGCAATGCAACAGCACAACCAGGGATGCAGGGGCCCACCACCCATGCCACAGATGGGCAGAGGAGCACACAGCAGAACAGACATCATCCCCCACACCCCATGCACTGCACAACCAGGGGAGAGCTGGAATAACCACCGGGCCCATGGATACCAGCAACCAACCCACAGCCAGGGCATGGTGCCCCAGCACACCCCCTGGCAAGCTGTGACTGGCACACAAGGAGGGCTGACCACCCCATGCCACACCATCCCACCAATGCAGAGAACACCCTGCTCCACGATCACCATACACCCTTCCCAGGAGTAGCGTCCAACAGTGCAGGACACCTCATGCATGCCACCACCCCCACTGTGACAATACAACCCTGTGCACCACGTAGCCATGCAAGGCAGCCCCACCATGTGCACCCTGCAGTGGGCAGCAGCAGACAGTGATGCAACAACAGCATACACAGTGCCACCCTGCACGTCCCCCCGAGATACAGCTGAGAGACCGACTATGCGTCAGCACACGAGGTACCCCACATGTGATAGGCATGCCCCAGACCCCACCACCAGTGGTACAGCACCCTGCACACCCTCCCAAGGACACATCCCATCCCAGCACTGGCCACAACAGCCAGTACGAGCACACAGTGTTGCATGAAAGCATGCACCACACAGGATGCAACACAGTGCATGGACAAACACCCACCCATACCCAAGGGCACACCAACACAGGGACACAGTAGCTGGTCAACCAAGTCACTGGCGTGTGGCCACGGCTGCCGTGTACACATGTCCAGCACCCCTACATGGCACAGGTGTGCCAGCCACCCTGCGCAGGCACCATGAAGCTATATGCCACCAGCATGCGGCCGGAGCACAAGTGACAGACACTGGAGCACATCCCCTGCAACAGACACAAGTGACAGCATGGAGGGGGGACAACAACTGCGGAGGCCACAGTGCCACCGGAGGCAGATGTGCACCATATTGGTGATGGGAGGCAACCTGGCATTGTGCCGGGTACAGTGGTTGTCCAGCAAGGACAGCCACCACTGACATGCCAGCAGACCGTGCATATCACAGACATGCAAGGGTGTCAGCTGCACAGGCCATGGACGGTCTGATAGGGGTGCCATGCACACAGTGCATGCACCGTGGACCACTGCACACAGGCATCCAGTGCACAGAGAACAACACACAAACCACAGACAGTGACTGATCCCCCTGCCCACACCATAGGCGGTTCCCTTCTGGACACACACACACAGGCCCATGAGTGCACCACCCCTGACGCCATGCACACCACTGCAGCTGAGCACCTGTAGCCCGCTGCAAATCAGAGACCACCACAGTTGTCATAACAAAACAAATGAATTAAAAACAGGTAATCAAAACAACTATTTACAATTATGTACAATGGGGGAAAGGGCCAAATACCAGGTGGGGGCGGGTAAGGGGCAGGGGTGAACATATAGGAGAGGAAGAAGGTGTGAGGGTGGTCTGGGGGAGGTGTTTCAGGGGCATGGATGGGCTGTCGCCTGCCCCGCTCATCCTCCATGTGGCGCCTGATGTGTCCCACGCCTCACACTGTGTCGGTCCATCCTTTGGAGGAGCTCCAGGGTCACCCTCACCACCTGTAACAGCTCCTGCAGTCCCCTCTCAATGGCCTGAAGTCACCGTCCACCTAGGATGAGGGAGCAGAGTCAATATGTGTGACTGTCCAGCCCCCTGCAGCCCACCCATTGTGCATGGCATACAGCCATGTGCCATGCCCCTGTGATGGTGTGCGACCACCCACAGTGACTGTGTCCACAAGACCTGCCTACCCAGACACCCACAGCCATGCGGACAACTGCACGCACCCACCGCCAATGTCCTGCACAGCACCACTGTGGCCGTACAGTGACTTGGCTATGCGGTGTGAAGGCAGTGGCACAGCCATGTACCCGGTGCACGCATGGACCACCATTGATGCATTCCCAGACATGCAGTGCCACTGGACAGTGCTGACTGTAACAAGTTGCATGCATGGCAGTGGTGTCAATGGATGGTGGCCATGCCCCGCTGCCCGCCCTGTTACACAGCATGCAAAAGTAATCATGGATGTAAGGCACTCACCATCATCAGGCTGGTCCCTGCACCTCTGCAGACCTTCACCCCTCCTGGCCTGCTGGTCCTCCTGGTGGCGCCTCCTCTCCCTCACCAGCCTGCACTCTTCTGGGCCTAAGGTGCAAACATGGAGAGAGAAACATCAGTACAGTCCAGTAGCAAAGTCCCCCACCCCCATATGTGTGCAATCCCACACAGCCATACCCATCCACCCCCCAACCCGATACCACCATCACAGCCAACACTGGATGGCCCCCCATGTGCCAGACACGTGCAACTGTGATACCCATATGGACGATAACAGTGTATGGATGGGGCACCTACCTGGCCATGGCACCATGCCCCTCCTGGCACATCCCCGCAGGTGGGCAAGCATGTCCGGGTCCCTGTGTCTGAGGTCCCCGTACCTGTGGTGACACTGCTCTGCTGTTCGCCCAATTCCCATGGCCGCCTCCAGCGCATCAGCCACCTCCTGCCAAACACCCGAACACCCGCTCGATGACATTGCGTGTGATGGCATGTGCCTCATTGTAGCATTGTTGCGATGGGGTCACGGGCTGCCGGTATGGTGTGAGCAGCCAGGGATGGAGTGGGTATCCACTGTCACCTGTGTGTAGAGGGTGGAAGTTAGTTTGGTGATCAGCGTCACCCTGCCTTGGGCCATGTAGGCCAATACCCATGTCACTTCTGACTATGGCCCTCCCAAGCTCCATGTCTTTCTGCGTGGTTTGCATACTCACCCACTAAGTGGCCAGTGGGGATGTCAACACTCTTGAACCTGTGGCACAGTGCTGACTGGTGCCAGATGAAGGCATCATGTGCTCCCCCAGGGTGCATGGCACAGACATTGATTATGCGCCCCCTGGCATCGCACACCACCTGGCAGTTGATACTTGCATACCCCTTCCAATTCATGTATGCAGCCCCTTCGGGGCCAGGTGGTGTGTGGATGGCCACATGGGTGCAGTCTATTGCCCTGAGCATGCCAGGCAGACGTGCTACTCTGAGGAACTCCAGTATGTTTGCTGTGCACTCCACTGGTGTGCTGGGGAAATGGATGTACTCCGCAGCATGTGGCAGCAGTGCGCTGAGGAATTGGGTGAGGTGGCATGATGTGGCCGACTGGGTTATGCCTGTCATGTCCCCTGTTGGTCTCTGGAAGGTACCCGTGGTGAGCAGGCACATGCAAGCTGTCACTTTGGTCTCCACTGACAGAGCATGGCTCTGTCGTGTGGATGCCTGCATCACATCAATGCACAGCTCACATAGCTGCCTCAGAATTGCCCGGTTCAGGTGGTGCCGGCCCATGTTCTCGGTATCGGTGTACAGCTCGAAGCTGGTGCGGGCTTGGTACTGCCTGTTGGGGGCATACCGCTGATGGGCCCTTCCATGGCCGTGCCCCCCTGCTGCCTGCCTTCTCACCCCCCTCATAACTGCCTCCATCTGGATGGTGGCACTGGCCATGTCCCTGGCTTGTGTTCCCCCCTGGCAGCTGTTTCTGTGATCCCCCGCTGTCCTTGCTGCTACTTCCCCTGCACTGGGAACACCTTCCTATAGTAGCCTCAGTGCTGTGTGGCATTTCCCCCTTTTGCACTGCACTGTGGCAGTGGCTCCCCACACCTTCCCTGTTCCTGGGGGTTCCAGGTGCTCTGTCTCTGTCCTGCCCTGTGTGTGTGTTGCCTGTGTGGCTGCCTATGGTTCAGCAACATGTGCCTTCCCTGTAGCGTTCTTGTACCTCTCTCTTGTTCCTTTTTATTTTGGCTCATTTCTGCTATCGCGCAACTTCCGCTTGCTCCCCTATTGCACATGGCGCATGTTGTTGAATATCGCACTGCGCCATTTATGCATGGTTCCTCCCCCTTCAGTTGTGCATGCATTCATTAACATTGCACTCTTGCGCAGTGTGATTTGGGGGGCGCATCTGCTTCCTGCTGAATATCGCAGAATGGTGCATTTTCAGACTTGCACTGGTGCATCCCTATTGCGCATGCGCAACCCTTTTGAATATCTGGGCCATGGTGTTCAATGAACACAACAAAAACAGCACACTGACAATTTAAAAAAAAGGTGACTTCTCAGATTAAAAGGCTTATTCCATTTTACAAACTTGAAACTCTAAAACGACATGGGTAGGTCATGTGAAGAATGAATCCTGAAGATGAAGTTGGATGAAATGTGAAGATCAAAAGAGCTGATACAGACAACACTGATGAAGCATCTATTACTTGTGTGGCATAAAGACAAATGGAAACGTAGCATTCTGTATATTATCTCAAAAAGAGATTAAACTCTTTGCAAAAAAAAAAATGTGTTAGTGCACCAGTTAGGGTTCATCTTAAAGCAACAAAAGTGGGAAAATGTGGTGTTAGGGTTTCCAACCCTAACTCCACATTCCCTCCCTGCACAAGCAGCCAAAGGGGAAAAGACATTGATGAGAGGCATTGGCGAGAAGGAAGACAGGAGTCAAAGTTGAGGAGCAGGGGGAACAATTAAAGGGAGCCATAGAGGGGACAAGCCAATGCATCAGGTAGGTAAATAAAGGCAAGAGATGAAGGAAACCATTGTGGTTCTCGAGAGAGGTGGAAGACAAGGTAAGGGCCAAAAAGGCAGGTTTCAGGAAATATAAGGAGACTCAAAGGGAGGAGGACAGGGAGGTATACCTAAGGACTCTAAGGGAAGCAGGGAAGGCTGTTAGGAGAGCAGAGGTGCAGACTGCAGAAAGATAACTACAGACAGTGAAGAAAGGGGACACGGCATTCTATAGGTACATTAGCAAAAGAAGGAAGACCGGGGGGATTGTAAGGCTCAAAGGGGATACATAGAAACATAGAAGTTGTCTGCAGATGGGGACCATATGTATGATCCATCAAGTCTGCCCTTGATTTCCAACCCCTCCTTACTTAGCTGCCTGCTTGAGAGTCCCACATCGTCTGTCCCATGCCCAATTGAATTCCCCCACTGTACAGGGGAGTGTAAGGAGGGAGACATAGAAAAGGCAGAAATACTGAACAAATACTTCTGTTCAGTATTCACTAAAGCAGGGAAGGGTCAGGGACTACAGCTGGGCAACAGACATGAAGGAGGTGGAGGTAAACACAAGTCCATTCACAGTGGAGAGAGTCCTGGAGGAGCTTACAGAACTGAAGATGGACAAAGCAATGGGGCCAGATGGCAGACACCCGAGGATATTATGGTAACTGCAAAAAGAGCTAGAGGCACCTCTGGCAGCACTGTTCACAGAGTCATTCAACACAGGAGTGGCTCCAGAGGACCAGAAGAGGACACATGTAGTCCCTTTACACAAAAATGGTAGTAGGGAGGTGGCAGGGAACTATAGGCTGGTCAGCCTCACCTCAGTAGTGGGTAAGATCGTGGAGGCACTGCTCAAAGAAAGAATAGTGGCACACTTGGGGCCAGATATTCAAAGCTTAACGCAGCGCGCAAATCAATAGTGTGAGAATAGTGCAGGACTAGCGCAGAGCAGTGATATTCAAAGGACTGGTTAGCGCGCGCTAACCGCATTAGCGCGGGGCAAACTGATAATGTATGCAAGGGGCAAAGAGAGGGGGGTGGCCTGCATACACAAGCTATGGGATACTCAAAGCCATAACGCCATGCAAGGACACATAGTGCGACACGTAGCGCAGAGCTAGCTACCGCCTATAAAAGGCTGGTCTTAGCCCAGGGCAAACCACTTAGGGGGAGTGACCACACCTGGAAGTGGAAATGTGTGCTGCACCGATAGCAGTGATGCTGCCACTGATGGCAGCAGTAGTGGAGGAGGAGGAGAGGGAGCAGGCCCAACATGGGCTGCAACGCAGGCCCAACATGGGCTGCAACGCAGGCCAAGGAGATTGTATGCTGCAAACAGGTGGTACCGGCCCAGGATCTCCTTTGAGACCCTGCCAGATGAGCACATCACTGGCCAGTACAGGATGAACAGGGGTATGTTGAGGCAGCTGTGTGAACTCCTGCATGACCAGCTGCACCCCAACACCAGACACAGCCATGCCATGACAGTAGAGGAGAAGGTGACAGCAGCAATGTGCTTCCTAGCCATAGAGACGTTCCAATGACCAACGTAGGACACCATCGGGGTTTCGCAGTCTGCCTCCTCATGCCTCCTGACCCAGTTCCTTGAGGCTTTCCTGCCACATGCTGGGGAGTTCATAGTATTCCCCAGCATGGCAGCAGAGCACAGAGAAACCATGCAGCAATTCCATCGAGTTGCGCACCTACCAGCGGTACTAGGTACCATTGACTGCACCCATGTCCCCATCCGTGCACCACCTGGTGATGGCAGTGAGATATATGTCAACCGGAAGGGGTACCACTCCATCAATTGCCAGGTGGTGTGCGATGTGACTGGGTGCATCAGCAATGTCTATGCGCAGTACCCCGGCAGTGCCCATGATGCCATCATCTGGCACCAGTCCCAGCTGTGCCAGGCATTTGAGGAAGGCAGGATACCCAGTGGGCACCTAGTCGGTGAGTAGCAGTGAACAGGGAACACACACACACCATGGCAGGGGTGGGGATAGGCACGGGAGGCCAAGGAAGGAGCTTGGGAGGGAAACACAGGTGGTGCAAGACAGCAATGAGCAGACAGCAGTACATCACTAACAGGTGCACATCTCTCGACAGGGGACAGTGCCTATCCCCTGCAACCCTGGCTGCTGACAAAAGTGCCCCAGTCGGCCACAGTGGCCAAAGAGATGTACAACAAGGTACATGCCAGCACCAGAAACATCATAGAGAGGGTGTTTGGCATACCGAAGATGCACTTCTGATGCCTAGGCACGTCAGGCAGTGCCCTACAGTATAGGCCTCAGAAGGTATGCCATATCATCCTAGCCTGTTGTATGCAGCACAACATGACAATGAACCATGGGATACAGGCACCTGAACCTGAGGGACAGGCCGACAGTGACCCAGAGCCAGTGGTCAGTGGGATAGTGGAGTAACTTGAGAGGAGGGATCCTCGCATGGCCCGCAGGGCCCTAGAGCACAGGGCCACCATCATCAGGACACTGTCACAAGCCAGAGGGTGAGTACAGACTGCATAACATGATACAGTACAATGGTGAACAGTTTAATGTGTACAGACATCCACAACAGTGCTGACAACAAACACAACAGGTGCACAACACAGTGGCACTGGATGCACGTGTGAGAGCGGTGCGATGGGTGGGTTGTGCAGTTCACACATGTGTAGAGGACACACGGCCATGGTACTGTGATGTGGGTGATGCCTGATGTGTGGTGGCAGTGTGGGGAGGGACACCATGGCCGTGCAAGTGAGACTGTGCAAGTGATGGTGTGTGTGTGTGTCAGTGTGAGTGCAAGTGTGAGCAGGCATGTTGGAGTGCTAGTGTGTACATGGGAGTGTCAACTGAGCACAAGTGCATGGCAGCTGTGCCTATCTCTGGGCATCCTCCAGGGCTGCACTGAGGTCCAGGTCCCTGCCATCACTGGAGCCCCCCCACCCTGGCAGCTGTATCCCATGTCCATGTGTGCACCACTCATGGTGCGCGTCCGAGGGTCCATGACCGGCACCACGTCCTGATGTCAACGGCTGGTTCTCCTCCTCTGCCTCTGCCTCCAGTCCCAAGACAACCATCCCAGCCTGGTCCTGGCATGCTGCAGGCCCTGCACACACCGCTGTGGAAGAAAACAGGACAAGGGTCACTGACTGGTACATGCATGGTGCGCCACACACCACCAGTACATGCACACCCTAGGAAATGTGCCACCCGCCACAGACATGCACACCCCACACACCAGACCCACAGCCATAGACTGTGCCCACATGCATGCACCCACCCCACAGTGCACTTGCCCCGGCCTGTCAGCCATGGTGGCAGCCATGTCAGGCACTGTACACATGCAAACCCGCCCCAGGTGCACAGTGTGCACAGCAGAGCACCCCCACAGTGCACCCCAGGAAAGATGCCAACACCAACACCCAGCACCTGTGCTGGCACATCATGTAGGGTGCACACATGTGGATGCAGACCTGTCCTAGGTGGTGTGAGAGGCGTCTCTCACACCCACCCCCTGGTACACCAGCAACGGCCACCGGGGGCAGTATGGATGCCACCACGGCCGTAGGTGGGTCCTCCTCCCTCTGTTGTCTGGATTGCGGGCCACCACCAGTCTGCAGCATATTGTGGAGCCGCTGTGCCTCCTCCTCCTCCTTAGCCCGGTGCAGCAGGTCACTCCAGTGCTTGCACACTGCTTCCGTCATCCTGCCATGTCCACTGACAGCATTCACACCTACCATCACCTCATCCCTGGCCTGGCACACCACCGCATCTGTTGCCTTGTGCTGCCACAGCATCTGCTCCCTCTCCTTCACATCATGCACCATCGTCCTCAGCTCATCCTGGGAAAAGCGATGTGCACATATGCGCTCGGGTCATGATGCACTACCTATGGGAGAGATGGACAGGGACAAGTGTCACCAGCTGTGTCGGGCCTGTGGTGCGTGGCACACATGCAACAGTATGTGCATGCCACCCCCAACAGCAGCAGCATCTGTCACATGGATGTGGCACTGGCCAGCATGTGTATGTATGGCACACATAGCCACAGTGTACTGAGGCCACCCCTTCGTGCACAGTGCCACTGCACGGCTGTCGGCATAGGGACTGCACACACTGGACCCACGTAGGCACTGCCCACGCCCATAATGGACATGTGTACCCCGGGATGGGGCTGTCCCAATGCTCACCACCTGGCAGTGCACTGTGCCCTAATCGGCCACCTAGGGGACATGTGCACGGCACACAGGGCATGGACACTGTGGATGATATGCATACAATAGCAGGCTACTAGGCACGGACCACACGGTGCTGTTGATGTCACATTGGGAGCCACACAGTCATAACCCCTGGACTGCAGCCATGTACCACCATAGGAGCGTCTGTGACCCTCCACGTCCCGCATCCAGGGTGACTGCCAAGGGTCCATGGACCACATATCAGTGAGCCACTGTTGCGGGGCATACCTGCATGCCATGTTGTGGGACCCCCGGGCCTGGCAGACACAGTGTGCAGGTGGTGCCCACATGGTGCCAGCTTATGCTGGTGCATGTGCACGGCACATGGACCTGTCAGCTGGACAGCCGACCCAATGGCCTTGTGCACTCTTATCCAGTGGCTCTGTCTCCAGCCTGTACAGCTGTGGTCAGCAGGCATGCTGTGTGTATGACACAGCCCTGTGTTGCACCAGTCTCTCCACCAGGATCCCGGCTGCTATACAGACCTGCCTCTTGCTGCTCTGCCTCCGGTTGCATGGCTCTTCCTGTTGTGTGTATATGTCTGGAGCCACGGCTGTGTGCTGCAATCCCACATCACAACACTGGTGGAGCACTGCTTGCCCTTTTATAGCCCAGCTGGGCAATCCAGCCTGTTAGGCATGCAAATCATTGGATAATGATATGCTAATCACAGTGTTTGCACCGTGCATGCACAAGTACCCTCATTTGCATATGCTGGTTGAATATGGGCCTGACTAGTGCCAGACTAACTGCTTAGCACCTTGCAAACATTAGCGCCGGGCTATATGATGTCCAGTGCCATGCTGACCCTGTAGTGCAGCGCTATGAGGCATAGCACGGTGCCCACACATGCGCTTGTTTCCCCTGTGCTGTGCTAACGCCCCAGTTAGCAATGGCATAGTACCACGCTGCGCTAGGCCACACAGCACGACCTCCGTACAGCCATGGCATTGTGGCCCACGGTTGTTACGGACGGACGTCACGCGATGCACCGTGGGGCCGCTTGTAGCGCCAGCAATATATCATGTGATAGCGCGGCGCTACGGCACAGTGCTGTTGGGAGCAGGGTGTGGTGCAGGCAGTGCAGTGGTACAGGTGGCAGGCATACTGTGCAGTTTGGGCAATGCCAGGGGGTAGGCAGCAAAGAGCAGTGGTGCACAGGGACAGGCGTTGGGGGGAGGTGGAGACTGCTAACCTGGTGGAGCTGGTACAGCAGAGGCACCAACAGCTCTTTGGGGAGGTCAGGGAGGGTGATCTCCCACGCATGCAGGTGTGGGCCTCTGTCACCAGGAAGCTGTGTGCTCGCACGGACATCGCCCGCGATGCGGAGTAGTCAGCATCGGTACACCGACATGCGACGGTGGCAGCGGCAGCAGCTTGAGCGCTACAAGTGCATGGTGCATGAGGGTACTGTGCCTGTGCCAGGTAAGTGGCATTGCACGTTGACCACCTCTATTATGTGCCTGTTGGATTGCATGTGTGCCTGTGCGTGTGTGTGTGTGTGTGTGCATTGGTGTGCCACTCTGCATGGTGCTTGGGCGCATGTGGCATGGGCAGGGACACACATGTTGGCCACCTGGGGGGCATCACGGTAGAGGGTGTGTGGCAGCATGCACGGTGGGGGCATGGTGCATGCTGTGTCCATGGGGGTGACACCGGCATGGGTGGTGAGTTGGGACAGTGTTGGTGGTGGGTCTGGTGTAGCACCGGCCTGCGGCCGATGGCACAGTGGTGCAGGGGTGCTGTCCCTGGGACACTGATGGACTACACACACACAGGTGTGCGGACTGTCACAGGACACCTGCAACTAGCACTGTCACACCTCTGCGCTGCCATGCTGACATATCGTGTGTGCCTGGCAAATGCTCCATGGGCCATGCCACCCTCTGTGTGGGTGCCCTTTATGTTCAACCACTGACCCTGGGTGTCCCTGTACATGCAGTGTTGTGGGGGGTTGCATGTGCATCTTGCTGTGCTGCACACAGTGTATGCTGTGTCTTGTGCTAACGCTGATGTTTCACCTGTCCTCTGTAGAGCAGATCGAGCAGCCCAGGGCCAGAGAAGGGGGCCAGGAGGTGCCCCAGGACAGGCAGAGAGGCAGCCTGTGGGTGCCGGCCATGCCGCAGTGGGCGCAGGAGAGCAGCCCTGAGGACAGGGGCCTGTTGCATGAGTACCTGTCTTGTTATTCTGTGGTGTTTCACTCTGATGTGTGGTTCATTCTGTGTTCTGCCAGCGACTGGGCTTGTGGCATGGCTGCCACAGGTGCTGGGCCAGTGGTGTTGTGGCACTGTGCTGTGCTGTGCACCAGTGTTGCACACCACAGCCGGGTGCTGGCTGACTGGCCGCTGTGCCCTGTGGGGGGGGCTGTGGGCCACTGTCGGCTTGCATTGCTATGAGAGTGCCAGATGGTGGTGGGGGCTGTGGCGGCAGAGGTTTGGTGGGGCACGCGCGCTGTTGGTTGCTATGCTCACCTCTGCGGTGCAATGTGCTCCAGCCCTCGGGCTCCCCCGCAGTTCATCCACATGTGCACAGTTGGCATTACCTTGCTGTCCACAGGCTTCACTGGACAGGGTCTGGGGGTCACCCGTGTGCCTGTTGTGGCTGCAGGATGCCACGCCCCATGCCATCCAGGGGCCTTGCTTGGTGGCATGTGTCGGCCCACCCCTGCCACCATCTGCACCCTGTATGCCTGTTCAGGCCTGGCCTGGGTTGGTCATTGGCCGGCCACTGTGACTGCATAGCACTGATCTGGCACACCTCTGGTTGATGTTGTTGTGCTCTGCATTCTGGTACATTGCCATCTGTCATTGGGCAGCATGTCCCGACATGTGGGTGCCCTTGTCCATGTTGTGGCATGGCTCTTGCACACAGCTCTCCAGGGGACCGACCGAGTGTTTGCCCTGTCTCGCTGTGTGCTGCGCTGGGGTGGGCAGTGTCACCTGTGCCATGGTGCTGTCAGGCATGTCATCAGCATGTCTGTTGGGTATTGGGTTGGTGCCTGTGTAACTCAGGCCTGCTGTGTGGGCATGTTCCGATTGGGCCTACCAGTGCGGCACTCACCTCCACTTGGGAATGTCTGTTGGGACATGCTGTCCATCCTTGTATGGCCACCTGTGGCTGCAGTATTCCCCCTGGCCAGTGTCCCATCCTCACGGTCTCCCCCTTCCTCCTGTAGGTCCACTCCTTCATCATTGTGGGCGACCAGGCCAGAGGAGTTGGAGGGGATGGATGATCTGCTGTGCCACATCATCCGGCAACAGAGAACCCTTATAGAGCAGCAAGCCATGATCACTGAGACCAGGAGGGTGACGTCTATGTTGGAGGCTCGTCTCCCGGACCCAGTGGGCAGTTAGCCATGCCCTTCATTCTGTATTGTGTTGGCTTCCCACCCCCCTTACTGGACTTGATATTGTTTCCTGGCCTGTGTTCCTGTATCCCTGTGTACGTCCTCCTCCCCTTTGCACCCTTCTCCTGTGCCTTTTTGTACATTCTGTAAATATTTGTACATATGTTTGCCATTTAACTCCTTGGTTTGCTTATTGTGTGTTCCTGTTGTTGTTCCCGTAGTGGGCTTATTGTTGATTGGGTTGTGTGTTGGGGGGGACTTGGCATGTCACTTAGTGGGATTTGTTCCATTGTCTTTCTTTGTTTTGGTGGTTGGGGCATTGGTTGTTCTGTGTTTGGTTTAGTCTTTAGTTTAGTATGGGTTTGCATCACTGTTCTGTTTTCGTTGCCTTTCCTTTTGATCATTTACTATTACACTGCATTTACTACATTTTACTGTGTCCTGTGTCATTCTTGGGTGCTGGGGTTTCACTTGGTTTGTACTGTTCCTTGGGTTCCCCACATGGGTCCAGGTTGTTGCTTTCCATTCCCATGCATGTGTGTCATCTTCCGGGATGTGCACTGTGGTCTGCTCTTGAGATCTCATTCCAGCCTGTGTTTCATTGCATGTGTCCCAAGGTCCGGCTGTCTCACCTCTACACTGTGTTCCATTGTGTGTTTGCACTGCCTGCCTGGGTGCTATATTCAGTGTTGTCTTATGTGCTATATTCAGTGCTGTCTTATTCCTGGGCTGTTTTTGCCCTGCACTCCTAGCCCTGTTTGCCACGCTTCCTTTACTTGCTATTTGCAGCTGGCTTTGCACCGGGCTATTCCTTTTGACTATAGCTTGCATTTTGCTCCGGGCTATGTTTGCAGTGCTAATTTAGCCACGGGGCAAAGTTTTGAATATCTGGCCCTTGGAATCCAGCAGTGCCCAGGATCCAAGGCAACATGGATTCACAAGGCCAGCCTGGTGGCACTGAGGGCTGAGGCATCTGCCTTACCTCACACCACACCGGCAACCCGAGTTCGGGAGCAAGCTCAGGGTGCCAGGGATCGGACGGGGAGGAGAGGCTCGAGCATCTGGAGGATGGCTCTCCTCTCCTGGGAGGGAGAGGGGCACGGACCCATGGTGTTAGTGGCTCCTAGTGGAGACTAGGAGCACAACAACCAAGGGGGTCACACAGAATGGGGAGAGTGTCGGCAGACATCCTGCATGCAGGGCTGGAATGTACCTGCTATGCGCTGGACATCATTGCATGTCCATGCATTGGGGGGGACAAGAAAAAGTGGAAACACCTCAGCGCTCAGGAGGATGATGGTAAACCTCGAGGGACCAGCCCACATGTCCACCGCTGGACCCAACCTGACCAGCTCTTCCAGATCCTCTCTCTCCACTCCTGGACCTCGTCTGTCTAGATTTGAAGATAGAGCGCCAAGGTAGGAATTGGTGGCCCTGCCTTGGGGTGTGTGTGGAAGCCGGAGGGGGGTCAGCCAAAGGTTCGCAGATGCTAGAGTAGGGATCCTGTCCCTGATTCCCTAGTGGGGGGCTCAGGCATTGCAGTAGGAGTTGGTCAAGGGAGGTCTCACCTGAAGGAGCTCCTGTGAGTCGGTGACTAGAGGGAAAAAGAGTTAACAAAAAAAAAAAAACATGGATTCACAGCAGGAAGCTCATGTCAGATGAATCTGATTTTTTTTTGGACTGGGTGACAAGGGAAGTAAATCAGGGGGGCAGTAGATGTTGCCTACCTTGATTTCAGCAAAGCCTTCGACACCATTCCACATAAAAGGCTGGTCAACAAAATGAGTAGTCAGGGTATGGGGCACAAGGTGGTAAACTGGGTTAGGAACTGGCTACCGGACAGGAAGCAGAGGTTGGTGGTAAATGGAATCCAATCAGGGGAGGGGGGGTGACCAGCGGGGCACCTCAGGGATCAGTCCTTGGGCCAGTCCTGTTTAATGTCTTCATTAGTGAAATTGTGGTAGAACTGGAGGGAAACATCTGCCTGTTTGTAGATGACACCAAAATCTGCAACAGGGTGGATACTCCGGATGGGGTGGAGAGAATGAGGAGGGACCTGGAGAAGCTTAAAAAATGGTCTGAAGTGTGGCAACTAAGGTTCAATTCAAAGAAGTGTAAAATAATGCACCTGGGAAGAGGGAATCCTGGGGAGAGCTACAGGGGGTGGGTGGGTGGGGAGTTGTTGACTATCACCAAGGAAGAAAAGAGTCCTGGGGTCAGTGTTAGGTAAATTACTTTTTCTATTGCTTTCTATTACGTTTGGAAACTTGCTCCAGGAAGCTCTGTGCAGTCACTAGCAAGGATAGATAATTACAAGAAAAAGTAATACACCTTACAATTATAGTTACTTATTTCTTTTCATACAAAAACAATACAAAAATAATAAATAACTATAAAAGATTACATTTTTTGAAAGTAATAGGTTAGTTACTTTCAAATAAATTAAATCAGTTACAGTTACATATTCTTTTGTATAAAAAGACATAAGTAATTGTAACTGTAAGGTGTATTACATTTTCTAGTACTTCTCCATCCTTGCTAGTGACTGCAGGGAGCTTTCTGGAACAAGTTTCCAAAAGTAATAAAAGTAATAGAAAAAGTAACTTACCCAACACTGCCTGGGGGTTATCATTTCTGATTATCTAAAGCTGTCTAAGCAGAGTACAAAGGCTGCAGGGAGGGCCAGTGGTATGCTGGGGTGCATAGGCAGAGGTATCACTAGCAGAAAGCGGGAGGTGGTGATGCCATTGTACAAAATGATAGTGAGGCCTCACCTAGAGTACTGTGTGCAATTCTGTAGGACGCACCTTCGTAAGGACATTGATAGGGTAGAAGCAGTCCAGAGAAGGGCGACTAGGATAGTACAGGGCTTGCACCAGAAAACACATGAGGAGAGACTAAGGGACTTCAATATGTACTCATTGGAGGAGAGGAGGGACCAGGGGGACATGATAAAAACATTCATGTGCCTTAAGGGCATTAACAAGGTACAGGGTGGAGACATCTTCCAATATAAGAGATGTACAAGAACAAGGGGGCATGATATGAAATTGGAAGGTGACAGGATGAGGGGAAATGTGAGGAAGTTTTCTTTCACAGAGAGGGTGGTGGACACATGGAATAGACTGCCACAGGAGGTGGGGGGGGTGAGCACAGTGAAGAGTTTTAAACATGGATGTGACAGGCATAATGATACCTTAGATGTAGGAAGGAGGGGTGAAAAGCCATTGACCAGGTTGGGTCAGAGGCCACAAGCTAGTGTAGGGCTTTCAGGCAGACTGGATGGGCCTGGCGGTCCTTATCTGCTGACAATTTCTCTGTTTCTAAGACAACACAAGCAACCATAGACAGTCATCATCAGGTAAGAGAAACAACGGACAGCTCTTTCCAGATGATACAAGAGAAATCCATCATTATGGTCCAGTGCTTCTGTAGCCATGGATGCATATGCACACTTCAACACATACACACATTTCAGGATGCAGAAACACAGTGCGATAGAAAACATTTTTATATTTTCATGAGATTTTGATCTCAATGCAACTATAACAATAATTACCACTTCTGAATGCATTATTATCATTTCTGTCATTTCTAAGCATTGACATTATCATGCTATCATGAATCCATGCCAGTATATAAAAAAAGCTTTGTGAATATTTGCATGAAATTGTGATCCCAATGTGGTAATGTTAACAAAACATATTTGCAAATGCAGTATTATCATTGGGTGTGATTTGCTACTATTGAAATTACTATGTGTGACAGAGAACCCCCCCCCCCTTTTTTTTTGGTGTGTGTATCTTTTACTAAAGGTGTTACCTTTATTTAAGGACAATCTGGAATGTATAAACCTTCCTTTCTAGTCTGCATGATTTTGTTGTATTATGTCTCGTTTGTTGGGCTGGCCACCCATTTTGTGAAACTCCTTGTCTTGTTTGTTCTTGTCCTGTCTTCTTAAATGCACTCCAGACTCCCTTTAAATAAAAGTATAATGTCCTTTAGTTTTATTCTGCCTTAGATATGGGTTTTGCTCTGTAAATACTATGCATCCAAATGTGTATAGATGACCGCAGTATTGTGGTTTAGTGCTGGGCTTTGTGTCGCTCTTGTCTAGAGAAAGGGAACTCCCCGTATATAATGCATATTTACACTTCTGTAAAAGAAAGTCAGTTTTGGTACGTTGTGCTGTTTCCTGCACTTAGCCTTGCTTTAGCCCGGTTTTAAGCCATTCTGAGGCTGCAAAGAAGTCAAACAGTTGTGAAAGCCATAGCGATAGTGCAAGCTCCAGTGAATGTTGCCGCACGAACGCTCGCACTATCGCGAAGGAACCTACAGTTGGAAAAGAAATGGTTAGCTGTACCCGTTCCAAAACCAGCCAGAAATTTTAACTTTCCCCTTTTTCTGTTAGAAACTGAACGTGGGTAAAGGGTTTGAAGCTTTCTAACAGGGGAAGTATACTTACTACCTGTCTTAAGGCTCTGCAGTTTCGAGGGCTCCTCTTTCCTCCTGTTGCAGCGTTCTCTAAGAGCCGGCCGGCCAGATTCACTATACTTTTATGCTGCTAGCTGGAGGGGCGGTCCTTCCAAACTCCTCTTGGATATTAAAAGCTCCTAAAAGGACTGTAATGACTTTCAAAACAGCCTGTAAGTTATGGTTATACTATAAGTTCATTATTCTGTGTAAATAAAATTGATTAATGCTTTCTTTCACAACATAGTTTTTAAAAGTTAATATCAAGGGTGGAGTTATTGTGTCACATGATTGTAAATGGTATAAATACTGTCTGCCTAGGGAAGTCAGTCAGTAAGCACAAGGGTGTGGAACTAGCAACACCCTGATGTGAGCTAGCTGTTACTAGCTCTTGATTTAGGTTTATGAATTTTGTTTTGTTTTGTTTTACCGTCTGCAAGTCCACTGTTTGAAAAATAAACCTACGTTTCTTTTGCGGCTAATTTTGTCTGAGTGCCTCATCTCTATCCCCCACCAGCTTACATTCAGGCACACTGGATGGGCCTGGCGGTCCTTATCTGCTGACAAGCTCTCTGTTTCTATGTTTCTAAGACAACACAAGCAACCATAGACAGTCATCATCAGGTAAGAGAAACAACGGACAGCTCTTTCCAGATGATACAAGAGAAATCCATCATTATGGTCCAGTGCTTCTGTAGCCATGGATGCATATGCACACTTCAACACATACACACATTTCAGGATGCAGAATCACAGTGCGATAGAAAAAATGTTTGTATTTCATGAGATTTTGATCTCAATGCAACTATGACAATAATTACCACTTCTGATTGCAATATTATCCTTTCTGTCATTTCTAAGCATTGATATTACCGTGCTATCATGAATCCATGCAAATATATAAAAAAAGCTTTGTGAATATTTGCATGAAATTGTGATCCCAATGTGGTAATGTTAACAAAACATATTTGCAAATGCAGTATTATCATTGGGTGTGATTTGTTACTATTGAAATTACTATGCAATAATAATTATGTGTTACTTTTGAACCCAGATAAAATTTTTGAACATTGGCATGAAATTCTAATCCCAGTGCAGTAATGTTACTAAACACTATTTTTAACTGTAACAGCACAATTTTCTCCATTTTCTATTTTTCACATTAACATACAATCATTATTCCATGCAAAAATCGACAAAAAAAATGAACATTTGCATGCAGTTATGATCCCAGAACAGACAGTTTAATAGTTTGTAATTCTGAACACGCAGCTCTTGTTTTGATGCCATTACTTAGTATAGCCACTCGTGTGCTTGTGATTGTATGCGGAAACCATAAAAAAAAAAAAACTCTGTCTGGTCATTAAAAACCCTGAACCAAAAACTCGGCCTACTCTATAGCCTCTCCCACTGTCTGACTAGAGAGGCATGCCTTACCATTGCTAACAGAACCCTCCTACCCCTCTTACTTTATGGTGACCCAGTTCTATAGGCTGGACAAGAAGCCACCCTAGCTAGGCTTAAAACTCTTCATCAGAGGATTAGGCGCTTTACGTATCGTGCACCCCTTAGATCACACCACTGCTCTGTGCCAACAACCCTGGGGTGGCCCGCCTTTGAGGATAGACTGCGCTACCCGCTACATTGCCTCACCTTTAAGCTCATGCAGTCCCTCTCCCCTCCAAATCTCCATGGCTTCATACAACATAAGCAGTTTGCCAGACCTCTTCTAACTGCAGCCCTCCCCTTGCTGGTAGTCCCTAAACTGAGGTACAAAATAGGGAGGAGGTCTTTCTCATACTCGGCCCCTCATCTGTGGAACTCCCTGCCCCCCCTCGATCCAAACTTGCCCTATCATAGCACTGTTTAAAAAGAGACTAAAGTCCCTCATCTGGTCTGCTGCACCCTGCAACTGCTTTCGCTGAAGTCTAGAGTCCCTTCCCCTTCCCTTTCCCCTTCACAGCTACACTGTTATATTATAGATATACTCAGAATTTGCCCAGGGTTGACAAGTCTCCCCTATATTTAGTCACTTATAGCCATTGTACTAGATTGTATTAATGTAATACTATAGTGTGTAACTAATCTTTAATCATGTCAATATTTCTATGTACTATTTTGTATGTTGGCCATTTACTTATGTCTTGTATTATACTGTACATAAATATTCTTCACTGTGTGTAACTAATTTTGGGTCGCCTTTGAAAAAGGAACATTTTGTCTCAGAGGGCTTACCCAGTCATCAAAATTCAATAAATAAATGTATGATTTTAGGGAGTATTTTATCTATGCATTTTGCTAAAACTGCAGTAAAAAGTTTGTAATCTACACAAGACCGAGGTCAGTCTATAGAAAGAACACTGTTTTATCTTGCCCACTTTGGGAATTGCAGATATAATGGCTAACTTCCAGGTGGATGGAGTGCTGCCACCTTCCATAACCTCCCTACAAGTATGGAGTGGAGAAGAAAGCAAGGAGTCTTTATAGGGTAAAACAAAATTCTGTATACCCATCTAGGCCCGGGCATTTGCCATTTTTAAGATCCTAGATAACTGATTATATTTTGTACCCTTTATAGTACTCCACAGTCAAATACCAGTGGGTATTCCTCGTCTATCCAAAGGTTGATGCATGAACCAATCAAAATGGAGGGGGCCGAGGACATACCTCTGTGGTCATCAGATCTTCTCCAGTTCTCTTCATGCACCAAAATAGGTTGGTCACGTTATCTAACTGCTCCCAACAACTTTTCTATAATCACAGGTACAGTCATAAGTTTATTTTACCTTTTATCTTTAAACTAACAGCCTGGTAACCAGCATAGGATCTGTATTAACCTGTCTGCCTAACAACCTCTCTCTAACAGCTGCGTCTCAATGTGCTACAAAAAATATTTGGTTATTGTTTACACAGTATCAAGGAACAAAGGCACCAGAATTTAAATATCCTCTATCAGGGTGGATACCCCCTCCAGTAGCGGGATCTGAACCCAGAATCCCCAAGCAGGAGGAGCAAAGCGGCACTGAACTACAAAAAAAAAAGTTTTAAATTAATGACCAGAGTTCATAGGCTATGGTGGCAGGCATCCCCCTCCAGCAGTGGGTCCTGTTCCTCCACTCCCCCATCCATGCCACATACAACTGTTTAGAGCTGGGGTCCCTCCTGTAGTGACCCCTTCTCTGCATCAGCCCTGAAAAGCACACAGCTTGCCCAACGAGCTAGTAGAGGCCCCTCTTGTAACGACCTCCACAGCTCCAATGGATGGCTCCCCTTACCACTGCAGTCCCAACCCTGAGACCAAAAAACGCTCCCGCACAGCTCCACATGGTGCTGGAAAACTCCCTACCTGCAGAACGCAGTTCTCAGATGAATCCATGCTCAGCTGGGATGCAGAATTAATCCAGAGTTCCTCCAACCTCCTCAGACACCATTGGTGTGCATCGTTCCAGACCTTTGTCTCGGGGGGCCATAAATCATTGTCCCACACCTCCCGAAATGGCAGCAGACATGTCTGACTCCTCTCTGCCTCCTGACAAGCTCCACAATGCCCCACGACTCTCGCGAGGTCTACAGCCACCAAAACAAAGGCCAGTCTAATCTCGCGTGTAATCCCGCGAGATTACGGCACCATCTTGACTGGGGATACAGGCTGAATACAGGAGTCCCATATCTCAGCGATTCCCACAGGATTTCACCTTTGCCATCTTGCCTGGGTCTCTCCTTTGTTGTCTGGCACATGAAGATACCCTAGTCACGTTTAAAGGGACAGGCAGCATTTTTTCCTTACACTTATCAATAATTAAAGGAAACTGCTTAATATGTGACCTGCTGAAACAATTGGACCTTATATGATGCAGTTCTTTCTTAATTTCCACAGATCTAGCTGCATCATGATGAAAAGCAAGGAATGCGGTGCAGCTTTCACAGCACTTGAGGAGAATGACACAATGTGTGCAGTCTGCAGTCTGACTCCCTGTAGGCGCATGGTGGACTTGGAAAAAGATGGATCCGTTACTGAATCCCCACTGCCCCCTACAGCACCAATCACATTGGATGCCAGCCAAGCGCAACTTCTATTCCGACTCCTGGAATTACTGAAAACAGGCGCTCCGCTGGCAACCACAAGCACCCCAAAACCAGCGGAGGAACCCCTCAAAAAATGGCCATGGCTAGACATGGACAGCAGAACAACCGAGGCCATGGCAGACCAGGAAGAGACCCCCATGGAGCAGTCCACCAGGTTGTGCCATGGGGACAATATTGATGAGCTCATCACAATGGTCTGGATGGTTTTAAAAATACCCCAACGATCAGAACAGCCATCTACCTCAGAGGACCTGCTCCTGTCCATGGGTGAACCAGAGGAAAGAATCCATTTCCCACTGTGCAAAACCATAGACACTATCCTGGGAAAGGAGTACGAGGCCCTTGAACCAACCAGACTCCTTGAGTGGAGTATAGTGAGCAAGTGGTACCCCATGGCCCAAGAAAGAAGCGATTGTTGGAGGAAGGCCCCCAAAGTGGACCAATCTATGTCTAAGCTTTCTAAACGCACCACTATACCAATAGAAAGCATCGCAGCCCTCAAATACCCAATGGACAAAAAGATCGAGGAGCACCTCAGAAAAGTTCACGAGGTCTCAGGCATGCTGCGCTCGGCAGCCACAGAGGTGTGGTTCACATCCAGAGCACTACACAGGTGGTTAGACATCCTTACGGAGAACATCCCAGAGGACTTTCCACAACCCATGCAGCAGAGTGCACCATTCAGACAGTGAAATACATAATGGACGCTCCTCAGACATCCTAAAGTTCGGCACTAGAGCAGCCGTACTCGCTAACAGGGCAAGGAGGGCACTGTGGCTTAAGCTTTGGCAAGCGGATAATGAATCCAAGAATGCACTAATGAAGCTCCCCTTCAAAGAGGGTACACTGTTCGGGGAGGGACTGATGCCCTACCTCAAACACAGGGGAGGAAAACAAGCCCAAGATGACAAGGATGTCTACCTGCCCTCGGACAAAACTTTTCATCCTATAAGTAAATTTTTCAAACCCAAGGCACAGTCCTACAACCCACTGCTCTCCAGACAATGGAACAAAAGACCCCGCTTCCAGCACAGGGCCTACAATAACAAATCCAAAGGTAATGCAGGGGGCAATTATTCGAATGGAGGCCCCAAACCGAACTTCAGACCTCAAGGTAACAAAAAATTAAGGTGCACGGGCCCGCGCAGACCTACCGCTAGCCAGGAGACTCCAGTGGTTTGCGCAACTATGGGTCCAAACTACATCGGACAAATGGGTAATGGAGGTGGTGACAAAGGGATACGCAATAGAATTCAGCACTCCCCCAGCACAGCACAGGCCTATTCCTTCAACCCTCCCGAAGAGTCCAATCAAGTTACAAGCAATACAGGAGGCAATTCAGGACTTGACCTACAATGGGGCTATCACACCCATCCCCACAAGGGAAAAGGACACAGTAGTCTAGTTCTTCTTCTTTGTTGTCCCAAAGAAGACAGGTGGCATGTGTCCGGTGCTGGACCTGAAGTATCTGAACTGTTTTGTGACCTACAAAAAATTCAAGATGGAAACCCTGCAGTCAACACTGCTGGCCATACAACCTGGAGATTTTCTCACCTCAACAGATCTCAAGGATGCATACCTCCGCATTCCCATTTGGCCCTCACACCACTACTACCTCAGGTTCACCATTCAAGGTCAACACTTCCAATACACCTGCCTTCCATTCGGCCTGGCATCAGTCCCCCGAGTATTCACCAAGACACTGGTGGTTCTGGCAGTGCACATCCAGAAACTAGGGGTACACGTCATTCCATACCTGGACGACTGGTTAATAAGAGCCAGGATGGTGAACCAAGCATGCCACAGCACGTAACTTGTGATAGAATGCCTGCAGCACTGCGGCTGGATAATAAACACAGCCAAGAGCCAACTAACACCCTCACAAACCATCACTCACCTGGGCGCAGTGATAGACATGACAAACAGCAAGGTGATGCCAACACCAGAGAAATAGACCAAACAGAGTGGTATGGGACTACCTCCAAGTTCTGGGTCTCATGGCAGCTCTCATAGATATGGTGCCATGGGCAAGACTACACGTGCGGATGCTGCAGAGATTTCCCATAGAATCATGGGATCAAACAACTTAGCACTTCAAGTTCCAGTTATCACTCACACCACGAAGTATCACCACACTCAAATGGTGGACGCAGCAACACAACATCCAGAAAGGGAGGTCACTGACACAGGGAACTCTGGCGCTGATAACCACAAACATGAGTCTGCTGGGCTGGAGGGCAACCTACAAGAACCACGTAACCCAGGGGCTATGGACACAGTCATAGACAAAGTTGCCTATCAACATACTGGAAATGACAGCCATCTGACTGGCCCTAGCATTCTTTGCACCCCTCCTCAGCAACAAGACAGTCTTAATAAGATGCGACAACCAAGTGACAGTTGCTTACATAAACAAACAGGGGGAACCAGAAGCAAAGCTATGATCAAAGAGTCTCTACAACTACTCCACTGGGCAGAGAGACATCTACAGTCCATCACAGCCATCTATCTAGCTGGTACATCCAACACCGAGGCGGACTGACTGAGCAGAACCACCATCAACTAGGTGGAGTGGAAACTCAACCATCAGGTCTTCTGGAAGTTATAAGCCAAATGGGGCCCCCTCCAAGTCGACTTCATGGCGTCTCAACAGAACACACAATTACCTGACTACCACTCCAGATTTTCAGATACAAAGGCACGGGAGGTGGACACCCTATCGGTCCCGTGGAACTTCAGATGGGCTTACACCTTCCCCTCCATTCCAATACTGTACAAACTACTCCACAAGATTCATTGAACAGGGGCATCAGTAGTTGTGGTGGCACCCAATTGGCTGAGGAGCAATGGCAGTGGACCCGTCGATGGCTCTACCTCACTGACCAGACCTTCTGTCACAGGGACCGATGTTGCATCCGAACCCATCCAGCCTGAAGCTGACTGCATGGCTCTTGAAAGGAACAGACTGTTAAGTCAGGCTACCACATCAGAGTGGTGAATCAAATGCTGCAGTCCAGGAAACATTCCAACAGTAAGACTTACCAGAGACAGTGGCAGATTTTCCACAAATGGTGCAGAGAAATGGGAACATCCCCATCAGTGGAAGGGCTCCCACAGATTCTAGATTTTCTAAATGAAGGGGCGAACAAGGGCCTCAGCCCCCCATCCCTCAGAGTCCAAGTGTCAGCAATATCTATGATCAGGGGACCACTGCCAGGAATAGGTCACATTGGCTCACACCCAGACACAGTCAGATTGCTTAGGGCAGTGTCATTAGCTTCTCCGAAGGTAAGGCCAAGATGCCCTCCATGGCATCTCAACACAGTGCTAGATGCACTACAATCCCCAACTCTCCAGCACGACAGCATGCACTGGTGCACAATCAAGACAGCCTTCCTGGTTGAAATCTGCTCTGCGAGAAGAATTGGAGAGATTCAGGCACTGTCATGCAGGGAACCATTCATAACATTCCACAGCGATAGGGTAGTACTCAGAACGGTACCCTCATTTCTCCCCAAGAGAGCTTCCACATACCACACGGAACAGGATGTCCTTCTGCCTTTCATAGTAGGTGACCCCACAGACACATCTCAGCCCCACCCGCTGGACATCAGTCATCTGCTGAGGCAGTACCTAGACAGGACAAGGCACATCCATAAAACAGACAGACTGTTTGTGTTACACACAGGGCTGAGAGTAGGGCAGGCAGCCTCCAAAGACACCATTGCTAGATGGATCAGACAGACCATTAGAGAGGCCTACAGGGCAGCAGAGCAGACCCCGCCAGAGGGAATCAAAGCTCACTCCACTAGGGCAGTAGCAGCATTGTGGGCAGAACAGGGGAATGTATCAATTGCAGACATTTGTTCAGCTGCAACCTGGTCCTCTGTTTATATGGTCACCAGGCATTACAGGCAAGACATAGCATCACAAGAAAGAACAGCCTTCGCCGGGTCGATTCTGAGGGCCGGGGCACAGCCACACATAGCTACGAATCAATCTGCCTCTTCTTTACCCTCCCATGAGTAATCACTCATGTTTTTTGCACTACTACTAAGGTCCCACCGGTATTTGACTGCAGAGTACCATAAAGGGTACAAAATATAATGGGATTTACTCACCTGGTAAAGATGATTATCTGAGTACCCTTTATAGTACTCCACAGCCCCACCTGGGATGGCAGATTGCTCCATGGGATGGGTAGACAAAGGCATGCTTACAAAATGATATCAATAAACAACAACATGGGATGACTCCCACTATATAACTGTCTCACATGAAGGGATAGAGCGTATGCCTTTTTTAATGTTACATTTTGTGAATGTGTTCATTACTGTTACTATACTCAGGGATTGTTCCACAATAAAGGAGAGATAGTTACAGAATAACTACTGACTATGTTGTCTGTTCTACTCTACCTTATAATATGGACTACCAGGCAATAGCCAGAGTGGACACTACCTAAGGGCAGAGGCATCCCCATGCTTATAGTGTCCACATTCTTTCTCTCTCTCTCTCTCTCTCTGGCCTGTATGTCTCTGTCTCTCTGTCCTTGTATTAGCTATGGAAGAATCACACTGGAGAAGATCTGACGACCACAAAGGTATGTCCTCGCCCTCCCTCCGTTTTGATTGGCTCATGCATCAACCTATAGGATGGACGAGGAATACCCACTGGTATTTGACTGCGGAGTACTATAAAGTATACTCAGTTAATCACCTTTACCAGGTGAGTAAATCCCATTCTAATTTTTTTATTTTATTTTATTTATTTAGTTTTTGTTAACCGGGCAAGTGCACTAGCCAAAATTGACTATTTTCAGGCACAACCCAGGAGAGTACAACAGGTAAATACAAGCAGAATAGCAATTCTAGAGAGCAATTACAATACATACAGAGGTAGGGTTACATTCCACGTCAACAGAAAATACAGAGGAAAAAATAATACCTTTACATAAGTGCTGTACACATCAATGGCAGTATATGAGGTGAAAGGAGTAACACAAGTAGGAGCAAGAGGTAGAAGGAATGGGGTAGGTAAAAGGAAGACAGCATGTTGGGGTAGAGAAACATGTAGAGAAAAGTAATTGGAGGAGAGGGAGAGAAGATAGGGATGGTGTAATCAAGTGTGGCTAAAGCAAGTGCAGGTGTCAGCCAGAGATAAATAAAGCCTCAGCTCCCTTTTGAAGCAGAGATGACACTTAGTCAGCCACAAATCTGGGAAAGAGAGTTCCAGATTCGAGGGGCAGAGTGCTGGAAGGCTATAGTACCTTTGGAGGTGCGACACCTAGGTACGTGGAGTAAGGATTGATTAGTCGAGCGCAGGCCATGGTAGGAGTTTTGGGGAACAAGCAGTGTAGTAAGAGAGGATGGAGTGTTCAGACAAAGAACAGAATCAACGAGTGAGCACAGAGCATATTTCCTATGAGCTGAGGGGAGGAGAGCCATTTTAAGTCCTTGTATAGCCGGCAGTGGTGCGTAAGGCGAGGAGACGAGGAGGCATACTTACAAATGTTGTTATACATTACATCCAGCTCATGAAGGGAAGTCTTATGTGCTGAAACAAAGATGGGGGAACCATAAGTAAGGGCAGAGAGCAAGATCCCCCTAGCAATGGCCAACTTGGCAGAAGGTGTAAGCATATAGCTACTCTTATAGGCTACACCCAGTTTTGAATTAGCTGCTTTGCAGGCAGATAGAATATGCAAGTTGAATCCTCCCATTGAACCAGTGCCTGTAATAAATCAATATGAGTTTGGGATGATTTAGGTAATTGTAAAGGTGCCAAATTTGAGGCAACCACCTGGACTGTTGGTTGTTGTTCAGAAAGTTATACATTTTGATAGTAATCCTGGAAGGCTGCCAAAATATGGCTCAGGTCCAACAGTGTCCTTCCTGTGATGAGGTATTTGATTTGAGTAATAGCAACCTGGCCCAGTTTTTTTGTCAGATTTTGTATCCTAATGTTTTGGCAGTCTGAGAGCCCCCTTCATAATACCATTGCTTTAACTAACATAATGCCATATCTATCTTATCATTTAAAATGTTCGGCCCCCTTTCTCTAGTGGTAATTAATTCTTTCTATTCTTTTTTTCTCTATTTAGAGTCTAGGATTACAAGTACCTTTGAGCCAAGGCTCTTTTACAAAGGTTCCACGTCAATTGAGGTACAATACAAACATTACATAGAGTTGAGTAACAATGCAGAAATGGTGCACAGACATTTGTAAGCAGCTGAAATACATTACATTGAGGGAAAGTGAGTACCAGGGGGCAGGGTAGCAAGAGGTAACTAAGGCTTGGAATGGACATAAAAAGAGCGGTACAGCCGTGGGCATTTGTCAGGCCTCAAAAAAGTGCTTGGGGGTAGGGGCAAAAACAGGAGGGGAGGGTAGGCTGTAGAAAGAGGAAGACAGGGGGTAGGAGTAGAAGTGCTAGGACGGAGATCAGATTATGAGGGACAGTCGCAGGAGCTAGAGGCAGCTAGGTGGAGACGAAGGTTGACTTTGAACGGGCCTAGCTTTTGCCCAGAGGAGATGTCTTTGTTGAGTCCATCAATCCAGCTAGGAGCTTGGTACGCAAAGGATCTTTGGCCCTGTGTGGTGCGGCACCAAGGAATGTGCATCATTTCATTTTCTGAAGCCCTGGTGAGGCAGGGATTGCGTGCTGTATGGAGAAGACTTTGGACTCCGGGGAGAGCAAGGTGTAGCATAATTTTCTTAGCCATTAGACAAGTTTGGTACTTAATACGATTTGATAACTGGAGTCACCCTGTTTGGGCATAGAGGTCACACGTATGGTTGAGTTAGTGGGATCCTGTGATGAGTCCGCAGCTTTGTTTAGGGCCAAGGATAAGCACCTGAGGGCTGTGTCAGTTGCAGAGCCATAAATAATCAGACCATAGTCGATTAGAGAGACTACCAAGCTCTGTACTCTTATCCTTAAAACATCCGAGGTAAAGCATTGCCTGTACCTGTAGAGGAGACCAATGCGTGTGTCTGCAGCTTTGTCGATGCTATCTATGTGGATGCTGTATGATAGGTTGCTATCTATGGTGATCCCCAGTTATTTAAAGGAGTGAACCTGTTCGAGGACAGCACCAAGACAGGTTGTAATATTAAGGGGTGAAGCCTACGTTTGTTGTGGAAGCCACAGAAAAGCATTGACTTGGTTTTCTTATAGTTGAGAACCAGCTTTTGACTACTAAACCATGTTTCAATGGAGGTGAAACCATTCTGAAGCTTGTTTTGGAGTAGATGGGGGTCCTGTTGGGTGGTGTGAATGACAGCATCATCAGCGTAGAGTAGGATTTGTTCTGGATAGGATTGTGGAAGATTGTTCAAAATCAGGCTAAAGAGGAGTGGCCCAAGAATGGATCCCTGGGGGACTCCTGAGCGTACTGGTCTAGCATCTGAGAGGACATCAGCAATTTTCACTGTTTGGGAACGGTTTTCCAGGTAGCTCTTAAACCAAGTTGTAGACTCAGGGGTGAGCCCAGCTTTTAGCAGTTCTGTGAGGAGTATTCGATGAAGGACAGTGTCAAAAGCCTTGGTCAGGTCTATGAAGACCGAACCAGTGAGGTAATTATTGTCCAAGGAGTTGTGAATTGCTCCTGTGAATTCAATGAGGGCAGATGTGGTGCTGTGGCCTTTTTTGAAGCCATGCTGTTGTTTACAAAGGATCTTGTACTTGTCCAGATATTCCATTAGCTGGTCAGGTACCAGACATTCAATGGCTTTGGAGAGTTATATGGATATCGGGCTTATAATTTCCATGACGTGGTCCCCACTCTGTGGGATTGGTGTCACCGCTGGCAGATTTCCATCTGTCAGGGAACTGGCCAAGGGTGAGGGAGAGGTTGAAAATCCAGGTTAGAGGAGACAGCACTTCATCAAGAGTAAGGGACAGCAGTTTGAGGTCAGTGAGTCGCCACTTATTCTAGATCCAGCAATTGCTTTATAGATGTATCTATGGACTTCATGTGTCCTGACTGCTCTGAAGTAAAAAGGGCGACTTGAAAAAGGCGGGGTGGAAGGGTGCAGGAGGTAGGTCTTCATCAAAGAGGTCTGTAGGAACAACACTACTGAGGTCAGTGAACGTGTTATTGAATGTGTTAGCTATAGTGGAAAGGTCAAGAGTTATAGTCCCATCCATGTCTAACATTGAAGGAGATGTTTTGGGCAGTATTCCTGTAACTTCCTTGAGATTATTCCAGAAGGACTTCCCCTTTCTCCAGGTGTTTGTGAGGGCATCTTTGTAATAGTTACTTTTCTTCAGGCGTATTTCTTTGGTGCAGTCATTTTGGGCACGTTTGTAGTTTTGTATATCTACTTGCCTACCAGTGGCCCGGGCCTGAAACCAGAGGTGGTCCCTAGCTTTCAGCAATGTAAGGAGATCAGCAGTGAGCCGTGGATTGCTAAGGCCTTTTACTTTCCTCTTTTTGAAGGGGGTGTAAATGTCACAGGCAACATTGAAGGAGCTGATGAAGAAGACAAGCGCAGAGTTGACATCTGATGAATGGAAGATAGGTGACCAGTCTTGTTGTCTAAGAAGTAATTTGAGGTGCTTGAAATATAGGGGCTATGGCTGAGTCTCCCTGACCATGTTGCTTTTGTTTGTCCTTCAATTGCTTCTTGGACAGGTGTTGCGGCCCGAGCAAAGCAGATCTGGATTTGTTGCCACTCATATATCCATTGGGCGGCCCTCAGGGTAAGGCAGTATCCCGGAGGAGAAAACATGTTCCTGGCACCCGAGAGGGCAGAGGTGCATTGGTTGGGCTGGCGCGGGATGCAATGGAATGAGTTAATGGTAACACTGCAAGCAAAAGCCCAGGAGAGGTTGCAGCCAAATGTTTTAATCATTCATCTGGGGGGAAATTACCTAGGGGTTATGCATGCGAGAGAGCTTAAAAAGAGGGTCAGGCAGGACCTGGCAAGAGTGAAGCAATGGTGGCCCCAGGTGCATATAATTTGGTCCGATATGGTGCAGTGGCAGCAGTGGCGGAATGCCTGGAACATTAGGGCAATAGAGAAGGTGCACCGGCTGCAGAACGTGGCCATGAGACCAATTATGGACTCTGTGGGGGGTCCACAGCAACGCACCTGGGAGTGTCGGTAAAAAAGCCTGATCTGTAGAGAAGGGATGGTGTACATCTGTCAGAGGAAGGATTAGATCTGTTTTTGAATGACATACAATGGGCAGTGGTGAGAGTATTAGCGTGAGGTGCTTGTGGGGGGGTGAGTTGGTGAGAACTCACCTTGTGGTGGCTTGGTGGTCTTGGAACACTGTGGGAGGGGGTAACAGGGGATCATGTGTCTTGACCAGCCAGATCTCCCTGAGGCTGACAGGAAGGTGGGCCTGACGGATGGAGTCCGGAGGGCACCCTCTTCGGGCAGTGTCCCGCGGCAAGGCAGATCCTCTGACGGAGAAGGAGCTAACCGCAGCCGGTCATAGAGCCATCCCTCATGCCCTGGAGGTTGTTGCCCTTGTGTGGTCCTGGTTGATGGTAAGGCAGCCCTCCACTGGGAGGGAGGGTTGACCATCAACGATTTAGTGCTCCATGGTGAGCTAGATTTCTTCCAAGGCTACCTAGCTGCGCACATCATGCTGAAGTGACTGTATATATGGATAATTGGTTTTATTAATAAACACATGGCTGTGGCCATTTCTCCAAAGCCTGTTATTGTGTTAGTTTGTTCAGGTGAATGAGGCATATGCCATTTAGAGACAATGCTTCTGGAGTGAGTCTAACAATGCCTCCCGAAACTTTTTATGGTGAGCTGTAAAACAAATTATGTCATCCTGAGGACACTTTTTATTGTATTCCAGAGGATACCCTCAGATACCCCTTCTTGTTTCTTCTCCTCTGTGATTTGCTTAATCTGATCTGTAACCAGTTCCCTGAAAGCAGGGAGATTTAAAGGGGGAACAGTCAGCGCAAAGGGTCCCAAACTCAAGTGTGGGGTTGGTCTCAATGTGCACTTTGTGTGTAAAAACATTTTGGTTTTCCTACTGATTACTATAACATAGTAGATTATGTCAGGCTAATGTTGCTTAGTTCTAGGCTGACGTCTTCTTTTACTACAAAATCCCAGAATCCTTTGCAGCTGACATCACAGCAGAAGGCAGCAGTGGGAGATTCAATACCCTGAATTGCATGTTAGATGTGACCTTTTATAATCTCTGATCAGAAGTTTTCCTGGTTTGCTTTTCTCCAGGTGCTAATATGGATATATAATTGATGAGGGACAGAATAGTGAATATAAGTCCAATCTTAGGGGTGTAAGAAACGTCAAGAGTCAACCCACCCAAAGTCTTTGAAAAAAAAGCTTTTCCTGCTTTTTGAGAACCAGATTCCTTAGGAGGTCTTGAATTGGTGATATCACAGTTGTCAAAAGTCATATTATATTCCCCTCCCATGATAAAACTCCTTGCTTGTAGCTCAGTGATTTAATGTAGTAGGGCTGTCACAGTAGGGGATCCGTACCTGGGGTAGCTACAAACTCCCCAAAGTAACCTTGAGACCCAAATAAGAACCAGTAATAAGGGTCATTCTACAGTATCTTGAGGGTCAGTATAGCAAACATAAGCTTGAAAACGGATAGATTTTGGTGTTAAAATTGCTGTGAACCTTCTTTTTTCCTTTCTGAAAGGTGGCAGCTACCACCTGGGAATATCCACATTTTTCCCATTTTAGATGTTTCTCCTTATTTAAATGGGTCTCTTGGAGGAATACAAAAGTAGGCTTTAGTTTCTGGATAGAAGATGAAACTTTGGATCTCTTAACTGGATTGTTAAGGCCATTAACATTGTGAGCGTGAATTATTGCTTTATAGTGAGCAGCCATGACTACCAGTCAAACAAGAAAAAAAACTTCTGGGAGGGCTCTTTTATTATTACAGGGAAGGGGGTGCTGGAGTGCTCAGAACTGAGTAAATAAAAATAATCAGCACATCATTGCCAGAGATACACAGGATACACAAGATACACAGAATACACAGGGTACACAGGGATACACAGGATACACAAGATACACAGAATACACAGGATACACATGGATACACAGGATACACAGGATACACAAGATACACAGAATACACAGGGTACACAGGGATACACAGGGTACACAGGATACACAGGATACACAAGGATACACAGGGATACACAGGATACACAGGGTACACAGGATACACAGGGATACACAGGATACACAGGAAGACCCTTTTTTATTTTATTTATTTACAGTTGGTAACCGGGAAAGGCACACTGAGCCATGGCTCAATTCCAGGTGCAACCAGGGTGGGTGGGTGGGGGGATTGAAGTACATACAAATTTGCATAAGATACACACACTTACAAAATAGACATAGTTTCAGTGGGTTGCAGTAGCAGGTGATGCAACAGTACAGTTTGGTTTTCAGTAATACAGCTGTAAAAAGACAGTACAGTGGGATACACAGTAAAAACAGCAAATATTTGGTAGCTCATCATGGGTCATAAGCTCAGTTTAGATCAGATGAGAAAATACCTCGTGAGGAATCTACAGGAAGTAGGTGCATCTAGAAAGGAGGATAGAGGAAGTGCGTAGGTGAGGGAGTCGTGAGAGCCAGAGGGTAGTAGAGTTAGTCATCTGGAGCATAGGCATGAGGGTGGTGAACGGGAACGAAGTTGATTTTTACAGGTGACGTAAGAGGAGGCACTGGTGATGGAGGGGCTGAGTCTGTTCCACAAACTGGGCAGCCGGAAAGAAAATGCGGCAAGGCCAGACCCTTCCAGAAGACCAGTGGTGAACCTGTACCACCCACGTGAAATTTGTACTGATAAACTATTGAAACAGTACAGCAAACGTTCAGTATCTGTATGCAGCTAAAACAAACAACCAACATAAAATGTAGAACAAACATGAACAAGGGCTACGCCCAACAAGTAACATGGAACTAGGCAGTGCTGGGTAGTAACGCATTACGTTATATGTTATAGTAGTTGAATTACATTGCTTAGCAATGTGTAGTGGTAACTAATTACTTATACAAAAATGTAATGGGGTAAAGCTAGTGATTACATTGTTATGGCTGCCTGGCCTGAGCCCTGCAGATGTTTTGCAGTGTCTAGGAGAGAGAAAGGGGACTGTGGAAGCAGATGACTGGATTCCTCAGTCATGTGCTTCCACAGTGCTACAGCAAGATTCCAGTAATCTGCTGTCACTGCGCCCCTCCCCTCCACGGCCGCACCCCCCCCAATGGGGGCACTATTTTCTTCCGCCTATCATGTCTGCAGTTGCAGGTGGAAAAAATAGCCTGCCATGGCCAAGATGACCACTGCAAGCTTCGTGTGCATGAATCGCTCATGCGCACCTATGTCACAGCAACCATCTTGGGCATGGCGGGTTATTTCTCATGCATGCGCAGTGATTGTCAGTCACTGTGCATGCACGAGACTCACAGAAGTACAGCATCAGCCATGGTAGGAGCTCAGAGTATTCTTTCACTCAGGCTCACTGCTGTGCAGCTGCCATAGTGGCTCGTACCAGAGTTTGTTGTATAAGCAATGCAGTACTTTGACATTACTTTATGTATTACTCCGCAGAGGTTGTGTCCATGGTGAGCGGAAAGAGAATATCTGCTGGCAGGACCATTTCAAAAAAGGAAATACAGCTTTTTTTCCCTATAGTGCCCCTAGGGACATGTGACAATGGACCTGGGGTCTTGGGATGATGTGTGGTGGGCTGGCAGCGGGGGGTATTCACTTGTCAGATCTGGTCATCTGGGGTGTGTTGTGTTAGGTGTTTTGAGCTGCTTGTGCTGCTTCTATTGGCCAATTTCAGTGTGATTGATGTGTCAGAGGCATGCGGCTGTGTGGAGTTGAAGTCTGTGAGTGAAGGATGGGAGAACGAGCAGTCAGAAGGAGAGCACGTGACGCGCATGATGTGAGCATGGCACCATTTGACATTTTGGGAGTGGAGAGTAGAGAGACCGGTTCATCAGAAGTCTGACTACCAGAGCAAGCAGCCTTATTGCATTGAATCCATCACTGAGAGAGCAGGGAGGTCATCACCGGTTAAATACTGAGGTGGCCGGCTGGGTTCATGCAAAAAAAAAAAGAAAGAAAATTTTAAAGCCTCCAGCCAGACCAGCAGCCAAGGCTCAATCATCACCAACCAGCACTGCCCACTGCCCACTATCCCCCCGTGATTCATTATGGCCTGAGGGAGCCAAACTAAAGTCACACTCGATGTCAGTCCACTAGTGCCCAGGCTGGCCCAGCTGTGGTCCAACGGGAGGAACGAGCTCAAGCAGCACTGAGACCATCAGTGAGAACAATGAACAGTACAGTCGTAAGCAAAAGTCAGAAAACTAAGAATGTTTAAAATAAGTTTCAATAACAAATCACTTCAGATTTTATTTTAATTAACTTCCAGACTGCATGGGTCATCAGGTCAGGGTGTGTATAGTGTGGCTGGCAGAGTGTGGATGGGCTGAGAGTTCGGGGCTGGGGTAGGATCATGGCGTTGACATCATTGTGTCGGGTTAAGGCCACCATTTCATTCTACAGGCTGGCAGTAATAATCTAGTAGTTATGGGTGCCAGAAATGCAGGGCAAGGGGTGGCGCTCGCCCATCACTTTTTTGCCCCAGAAAGAATATCCTTTTAGCTCACCTCTCTGACAAGCAAGTGCCTTTGAGCTCTGTCAGGCCCCAGCCCCTGTCACACAAAACAATAGAGCCATCATGCTCTCTTGCTGACTTGTTAAGTGCCTGCCGACTCTGCCCCTAAGCAGCTCCAATGCTAATGATTCTGTGGGAGTAAAGCCATTAACTTAATGACTTTACTTCCAAATCCCTCTTGTAAAGTAAGCAGACAACATTACATCTCTTGTGCTGCGGGGGGACTTGCTGTTTGAAGTGTACTGTGCTGGGGCCTCCACCCAGTAAAGTCCTAAGCTGCAAACAATGGAAAAATACAAGAAGCCAGGTATAGGAACATGAACACACATAGCCTGTTTTGCCCTGCTAACCAGACTTTTGTTTGGTGGTTGCTGTACGTGAGCTGTGTGTGAGTCTCATTGGACTTACTTGCCTTTTATTTTTTTCACTCAATCAGCTGCCCTGCCGCTTGCTACCAGCCCACTGGACTGACCATCCATCAACTTGTCTTCAATATTCAGTTTTCTTTTGTCATTTTGTTCATTTGCTGCTGGACTTGGCTGCTACCCTTGCTCTTGGTAGGTAAAATGAAAAACTTATGCTGGCTTTAGTTTTTTTCTGGGTACCGTTTGGCCAGCAGTTCAAATGTAAAAAAGTGCTGCGTTAATTTTAAGTTGTCTCCAGGCCCTAGCAGGTGCCACAGCCCATGGCGTATTGTGTATATTATTGAAATAATTGCTTCAAACATTGTTACTGTGCTTAAAGAAAAGGCACATGCTGCGTCCTAGTCTGTGAGTCAATGTGTGGCGGCCAAGTGGTGGCAGCATGCCAGAACAAGCAAGAGAGGCAGGGAGGGATTGTGGCAGTGGGGTTGCTGCCATAATCCAAATTCCATGTACTACCCTAATACTGTTGGTATTGTCTGAAGTGAAGCTAGGTAGCAGGAACTTGGCACACAGGGTTCGGAAGGACTGCCTGTCAGCAAAAGAAAATCTATATGTATATATTAATAGGGCCCCATACTCAGAGCCATCCAGATGTGCGTGCAAAACGATGCACTGCACAAAAACATTGGGCCGGCTGGCTCTGGTGCCATATGCAAAGAGATTATGCATACCAAACAGATTGTGCAGTCTGTTTGAATATCGGACCCTGGATGCACAGAACCCAGCAGGGGGTGCCAAGTTCTGCACAGTGCATCCAGGGTGTGGGGCTGGGGACCACCCATAGGGAAATGTGTGGTGCATATCTGTATGTGCCACAGCCCCCATGGACGATATTCAGCCCAAACATGCAAATGAGCTCATTGGGCATACATGGTGCAAAGGGGCCATTTGCATGCCCATTATGGGCTCATTTGCATGGCTGCACCTAGCGGAATGCACCAGGCCCCCGATCTTCATAATATAAAATCTCCTCCCCGATTGCCTTGGTAACCTAGTGTGACCCACCCCCAGCCCTGATCTTCATAAAATAAACTCTCCTGCCTGACCGCCCTGGTAGTCTAGTGTGATTCCCCTCCCGAGCCCCAATCTTCATAAAATAAAATCTCCCCGATCACCTTGGCAGTCTAGTGTGACCCCCCCAAGCCCCGATCTTCATAAAATAAAATATACACCCGATCACCCTGGTAGTTGAGTGCCCCCCCCCCAGAGCCATGATCAGAGATGCCATAGAAAAACAACCACCTATCCCTGGAAGTCAAGTGCCCCCTTCCCCAGCCCTGATCACAGATGTTGTAAAAACCTGATCCCCTGTCCCTGGTAGTCAAGGGCATCCCACCCCCACCCAGCCCTGAACACAGATGTCATAAAAAAATCCAGCCATCTGTCCCTGGTAGTCAAGTGGCCCTCTCCCCAGCCTCAATCACAGATGTCATAAAAAAAAAAGATCCCTTTCCTGGTAGTCAAGTGGCCCCTCCCCTACCCAGCCCTGATCACAGATGTCATAAAAAACCTGATCCCTTTCCTGGTAGTCAAGTGATCCCCACCCCTCACCCCATTAGCCAGTGACCCGCCACCCCCCCCATTGAATATTTGGGGGCACAATTTACTTGTCATTGTCCTTTCTGTGATGACTGAGCAAATTTTCACAATTAAGCAAATTCATTAACAAATCTAGTCAGGATGTGGTAATATTCCATGACCTGTGGAGAGTGGTAGGGTCTGGGACAGTGGCACACCTGAGCCAGGGTTGGTTGAGGCAGGTTCACAGGCCAGAGGTTGTGACTAAAAGTACTAATTGCCACTCATACACACTGGACTAGTGTTATTGCACTTAACATGAAAAAAAATGGTTTTAAACGTTAAAAAACAAGCAACATAAGAGTTCAACTTTTAGAAGCAGCATATTTGGGAGAGGAACAGGGGAAAGCAGCTACAGCTCCCCCTTCCCATCACTTAACTGCTAGCTAAGGCAGCTAAATGGGAGGGGCCTGTGACCTGTGAAAGCAGAGTTAGGTGTGCCCCAGGTCCAGTTTGATTCTGCTTTTGCAGCATATTTGGGAGAGGAACAGGAGAAAGCATCTACAGCTCTCCCTCCCCATCACTTAACTGCTAGCTGAGACAGCTAAATGGGAGGGGCCTGTGACCTGTGAAAGCAGAGTCAGATGAGCCCCAGATCCAGTTTGAGTCTGTTTTTAGGAGCAGTATGTTTTGTAGAGGAACAGGAGAAAGCATCTACAGTTGAGACAGCTAAATGGGAGGACATATGACTTGTGAAGGTGGAGCCAAGTGAGTCCCCGATCCAGTTTGAGTCTGTTTTTAGAAGCAGCATATTTGGAAGAGAGGGAGGCTACATGAGGGTAGGCCATTAAGTGCCCCTCCCCGCAAAGAGATAAAATCGCTAAGGGCACGAGTCTGCCCACTAGAGTCAGCCCACCAAGGCAACCAGACACTTGGCGCCTCGGCAGGTAGGCAGAGGAGCAGTAAAGGGGGTAGAGTAGGTGACAGGAATTAGTAGGAGGAAGCTGGGTACCAAGAAGTCTACCTGACAACTAACGTAAGATTCCTGCTAAGCTCTAGGATTTGATAGGCCTCCTTCTCCCCCCAGAGACCACGAAGTCTGCCTCCGCTGCTTCAAAGGTTGCCAGGGAGGAGGGGCAGCTGGACTACGGTGGGATTGAGAAGAGTGAGGGTGGTGGATCAGAGGCACATCCCCCAGATGGTACCACTACACAACTCATACGCCACTCTGGCATGATAGGAACGTCCCATGGAGGCACTCACTGTAGTGTTCAGGGAGGATGTGGGGATCCTCCATTGGGGAGGCCCAAGGAGGGTGTCAGAGAACCTCAAAGGAGAAGAAAGCAACTCCTGGTGGAGGACTCAGTTGTTAGAAGGATAGAGTTAGGGACAGGAAGGGGGAGATAGAGGTTAGGTGCCTACCTGGTGCCATGACTCAAAGGGATTGGAAGTAGATCCTGGGGATCACCAGGGAAGCAGAATGGGAGGGAGAGCTGGATGTCATTGTCCACCTAGGGACCAATGACCTGGCTAGGAATGAAGCTGGGAGAGTGCAGTAGGAGTTAAGGAAACTGGGGAGGGGTCTTACGCAGGTAGAACACTCAGTGGCCTTTTCTGAGGTGTTGCCTGTCTATGACGGGGGGAGGATAGGGTACTCCGCACCAAGAGGTTTAACCAGTGGTTGAAGGACTGGTGCAGAGAGGAGGATTTCAGCTACATTGGGGATTGGGGTCCCATCTGGAGGGATAGAGGCCTATACAGGGGAAATGGTAGCATCCATCTGGGAGGGGAACTACAGCCCTCAGTGGATGGTTTAAATTCTACTTTGGTAAGCAATTAAATTAGACGAGGGGGCTGGTGGAAACAAGAACGGAGACATAAACTGTCCACCCCTGCAAGTTGAAGTGGTCAGTATGGAAAACCCTAAGGGATGGATATCCCCAAGGGTTTCTAATAAAAGGAAAAGCAGAAGGGTTGAAATGAAGAGGGGTGGGAATGAAGGCATAGGGGATAAGGTGAGTAGGCAAAAGGGAAGAAGGGGGACTGATAAAAAGGGTGGTACAAGAATTTGGAGGGCCATATGCGCAAATGCTCAAAGTCTAGGAAATAAAATCCCAGACCTTGTGGCCATTGTGACAGAGGCTGACCTGGACATTGTAGTCATTACCGAGTCATAATGCAATGAAAACCATGACTGGGATATAGCCATACCAGGCTATAGTCTGTTCAGAAAGGACAGGGAGGGAAGAAAGGGGGAGGAGTGGCTCTTTATGTAAGGGATAGTATAAAAGCCACAGAGACACAGGGAGTGCAGGGAGGGGTGGAGGCACTGTGGGTTACCCTTGAGACAGGTAATGGAACCGTTATTCACACTGGTGTAATCTACAGACCTTCTGCACGGGGGTAAAGACGGATAAGATACTGATGGATGCCATCCAAAAGCTGGCAATCAGGAGGGAGCTGCTGCTGCTGGTGGGGGACTTCAGTCTGCCACATGTGGATTGGAACATCCCAGCTGTGGCTTCACCTAGGAGCAGGAGCATACTGGACTCCCTAGAAGGGTAGAAATGAAGAGGGATGGGAATGTGGGCAGAAGGGATAAGGTGAGTAGGCAAAAGGGAAATATGGGGGTTCAAGAGTGCATGGGATAGATATAAGGGTATTCTGGAGATGTGCAGAGCAGGAGAGCTGCAGATCAAATGGGATCTGGGGCTGCAGCAGTGAGTAGGGAAATGGGCAGACTAGGTGGGCTGTATGGTCCTTATCTGCCGACAGAGTCTATGTTTCTATGTTACCCTGCAGGGGACATTCCTCAGGCAACTAGTAAGACAGCCCACATGAGAGGGAGCAATATTGGACCTAATACTCACCAACGGGGACAGTGTTGCAGACATCATGGTAGGTAGCCACCTGGGGACCAGCAATCACCATACGGTGTGGTTCAATATAAGTACGGTGCCAGAACCGAATCACACAAAGGTGAGAGTCCTGGACTTCAGGAGGACCTACTTTACAAAGATGGGGGAATGCCTCAGGGACGCCTGGGAGGGGAGGGACAAGGGTGGAGTAGAGGTACAGTGGGTGAAACTAAAAGGGGCCATAGGGATGGAAACAAACTTCTGCGTCAGGCAAGTAAGCAATAGCATGAGGAAAAAGAGACTGCTATGGTTCTCAAAAGAGGTGGCTGGGAAGGTAAAGGCAAAAAAGTTAGCATTCAGGAGATATAAGCAGACACAGAGGGAGGAGGAGGATAGGGAGGTGCATCACGAGAAGCAGAGGGAGGAAGGGAAAGCAGCCAGGAGCACAAAGGTGCAAACAGAGGAGAAAATAGCCCGGGCAATAAAGAAAGGGGATAAGACATTTTTCTGGTATGTAAGGAAAAAAAGGAGAAAAAACAGGGGAGGGATTGTAAGGTTAATGAGGGAAGGGGAGTAGTGTGTGGAGGGGGACCAGGAAAAAGCAGACAACCTGAACAAATATTTTTGTTCAGTGTTCATGTAGGAAGGGAAATGTGAGGGACCACAGATAAGTGACAGGAGCATCAAAGGAAAGGAGGTAGGCACTAGTCCATTCACAGAGGAGAGAGTCCTGAAGGAACTTGCAAATCTGAAAGTGGACATGGCAAAGGGGCCAGATGGGATACAACCAAGGATATTTATTGATTGATAATGTTTTTATTAGTGACATTGAGGAGGGGCTAGAAGGGAAGGTATGCCTTTTTGCAGATGACACTAAAATCTGCAATAGGGTAGATATTCCAGGGTGGTGGAAAAAAATAAATAATGATCTAAGAAAGCTTGAGGAATGGTCAAGAGTGTGGCAATCAAGTTTCAATGTGAAGAAGTGCCAAATTATGCACTTATGGCATAGAAACCCAGGGGCCGAGTACCAGATGGGAGAGTGGTACTGACGACCACCAAACAGGAAAGGGACCTGGGGGTAATCACATCTGATTATCTAAAGGTGGCCAAACAGTGTGACAAAGCTGTTGGGAGAGTCAGTGGGATGCAAGGGTGCACATGGAGGGGTACCACCAGCAGAAAGAGGGAGGTGATGATACCGCTGTATAAATCATTGGTAAAATCTCATCTAGAGTACTGTGTTCAGTTCTGGAGACCACCTTTCTGGAAGGACATAGACAGAGTAAAGGTGGTCCAGAAGAGGGGAAATAAAGTGGTGCAGTGTCTGCACCAGGGACCCTATGTGGAGAAACTGAAGGACCTCAATATGTGCAACCTGGAGAAAAGGCGGGAAGGGGGATATGATAGAGACTTTCAAATACCTCACGGGTATAAACAAACTACAAGAGGGAAGTATTTTTCAGAGAAAAGATGCTCAAGAACAATGGGGCATGCTATGAAGCTGGAGAGGGAAGCAGACACAGGGGAAACGTAAGGAAGTATTTCTTCACAGAAAGAGTGGTGGATGCCTAGAACAGCCTTCCAGCAGAGGTGGTTGGGGCAAAAACTGTAGCAGAGTTTTTCAATAACGCATGGGATAGACATGAGGAAACCTTAGGCATTAGGGAAGACAGCATTAAGTTGGAGATCAAGTAGGGTCTATGGTGTTACAGCAGGTAGGGAAAATGGGCAGACTAGGTGAGCCAAGAGGTCCTCATCTGCCATCAAATTTTATGTTTCTATAAACTATTAATATTAATGACTAGAATCTGTCTGACACAGGCACTGGATGGCTTAAAGCTGACCAGTAACTGAACACAAGTGACACCTCTTCTGTTTTAGGTATTATTTTAATAGTTGATAGAACAGATGTGAGGCAGTGGGCTGCTGAGCCAGTGTGCACTAGTATTGCTGTTGTTTTTTTAAAGGTTCTTTGTAACACCAGATAGACAGAGACAGCAGAAAGAAGAGGGAATCATTTAGACCAAGTAAGACAACAAGCTAAAGTTCAACGTCAGGACTCAGGAGGGAGACAGCAAACGTGACTTTAATCAGTAGATGAATGCACAATCATAGCACTAGTGTCCGTCTAGTGGCAGCAGCGTGCAGTGACTTGTTCACCAGTAGCATCAGCAAGTCAGCAGAAAAGAAAACTAATTTAAATGTAGTCACCTTCACTGACCACCAGCATGCCAGGACGTGCAGGCCAGTACAGAAAACATTCCCACAACGGTACAGTACTGGTTTATGTTTTCAATATCCTGACGAACATTTTGACATTTTCAAATCATACCACTTGTTGAAAACCCAGTTTTGTGACGGAATGTGCTGTTTACTTATTGAATGTTGTATATTTGAAGATTTTAAGACTGCGGAGGGATGAGCCACAGTCAGTATCACTGTCTGCAAGGGTACAGTACAACCAAATTTCTTTGGAATCTGTCTGCTCTGCCAGTGCCACTGTGGCACAGGCACTCCAGCAGCACTTTGTTTCACCACTGCTGTAGCAGTCCTGCACCCAGGCCCCATAATATAGTGACACTATGTTGACTTTTAAAGAGCTATTGACGCCACAATGAAAACTTTGAAAAACATGATAATTAGGTACAATTCTACTCGCATTCCATTTATATTCCTTAGATTTCTCCTTCACATTATCTATTACTGCGGAAATTTGCATGAATATGGATCTTTATCCCTTAGAGTTCCTTTAGAGTCCATCTGTCTCTGTAGCTTACTCCCTACTTCAAGTCATAATCCTCTGTTGTGACATCACAATTGGTTGCCACAAGAGTAACTGTGATGTCACAAGCAGTGCTCTATGATTTCAGGTAAGGAGAAAGCAACAGGAATAGATAAACTGTTCAGAAGCAAAGATCCTATTTTCCTGCAAGTGACCTCACTAATAAATAATGGGGAGGAGAAATACAGACCTAATGTGAAAAACAAGCTAAACTGTGTCTAGATATTATGTTTTGTTAAAGTTCTCCTGAAGGTGTCAGCTGCTCTTTAACAATTAAGACTGCTACATAGTGCACAGCGATAATACATACACTATACGTCTATACAGACAGTGTCAAGTCAGCATTACACACTAGGGGCCAGATATTCAAAGCTTTGCACCGGGCAAAAAACATTTGCGCGGGTTTAGCGTGGGATTAGCATGGGCTTGCTATATTCAAAAGGCCAAATAGCACGCGCGAACCGCATTAGCGCCGAGCAAACTATAATGATATGCTAGGGGCAAAGTGAACATGAATACAGGTGCAATGAGATATTCAGCGACTAGCGCTGTGCTAAGGTGTTTAGCATGACTTAGCATGACCCATAGCATGGTACTAATTACCACCCAGGAAAAGCTGGTCTTAACCCTGGGCAAACAGCTTTGCGTGACATTGTTGCTTTGCGCTGTGTTATCGCGGCATTAGCGCGGCTTGCGCAACCCTAACATATGAGTATGACACTTAGAAGCTGCCAGACATGGAGGACACATGCTGCTCACTGATTGTGCTGAATGTTTCTGCCGACACCCAGGACCAGGTGGGGAAGTTGCTAACCCCATCAAGTGGGGTCTGCCGCTGTAGGGGATCACAGGTCTTGTACCCAAGTGCTAGGGCATTCTGATCGAAGGGAGCTTTGCCATGGGGCCACTCCCAGGTCTGGGTTCCCTGTAGTTGGCAGGCCTTGCACACATGCCCTGCAACAGGCCTGTAATGGGCTGAAGGGGACAAGCTGCAAGAGCTGCAAGCAAGAGGAAGGACGAGCAAGCTGCAGCCTCTGTGCCCCTGCTTCAAGCAAAGAGCCCGGTTCTGTATCTATTTTCCATCAATCCCCAGGACTTCAGCAAACTGTGCCATCCAAGGACTGATCTTTCAGAACCCTCAGTAAACTGCAGGAATTATCCCGCACCTGGGGACTGTAAATAGTTCACATGCCCACCAGGGCAGGAGACAGAGCCAAGGGTTGAGAAAGGAATGTAAAAAGTTATTTAATTCAAGTTAGCACGCCAATGCCTGCTACCAGCTGCACTTCAGGCCTGCAACTTAAAATCTGGGTACCCAGTAACAGAACTTTGGGGTTTAAATTGGACTGGGACCTGTGGGTCTGGGCTTGGGGTTACACCTGCAGCAGTTCGCTAGTTAGACAGATTTGGTGGCTGCCATGATTGAATTCTGGGGCTGAAATCAAAAAGGGAAATGTGATTTTGGGGAAATGCCAATCTTTAAAATGCTTGCATAAAAGCTATTCTTCTTACCCCATCCTAAACCCTCCCTCTGTAATAAACCATGATGTTATCATTTTGCAGCAGAAATGAATCCAGTGCCTAATTTTAGTGAGCATTTTATTGGCTGAAATGGGAAATGTAAATGGCGCGTAACAAAATGTGGGGCGGTTTGAACCTGCTTAAGTCCATGTCTGGAGTAACTGTTGGGGAGGTGGGTTGGTATGACATCCAAGGGATTGTACTGCAGGTACTCAGACCCACTAAATATGTACTCTGGGTGAAGGCACCACCATTTTTATTTGTTAACTTTTGGGAAAGGACCCCCGTAGGTCAGCTATGGGAACCCATGCCCCGTATCCTTGGTCTGGCCAGCAAGACAGGGGTAGTGGCCCTCTCCAGAATAGTGCTGGAGAGGGGCTACATATGGAGGCACAGCTGGGATCTCCTGTGCCAGTCACGCCCAGCACGGACCCACCCAGCTCACTAAAATGTGGGACCCTTGCAGGTGGCAGGAAATGGTAAAGAGGTCATGAAAGGTATTGGAAAAATGATTTTGGTGCCAAACCTATCTTGTATTGTCTTTTATTGCAGGTCAATGGAAAATGTAGGGGGGGGTGTCCCCTAGTGATCAAAGGTGGAAGCTGCGCTAAAAATTGTGGCACTTGAAAATATTGGTGCCAAGGGTCCCCAGGGAGGGATAATACCATCAGCAGCTCTGAGTCAATGGGGCAAGGTGTAAACTGGTGGGACTAGATGGTGATTGTCAAAAAATTAGAAATGGTTTGATGTTGTTGAACAGAATAGGTAACCGTATATATATAGAGTAGGATATCATAGGTTTTGACATTAATGTTGATGTGAATGGGTTACAGGGATGACTTGATGGTAAGTCCTTGGCTTTGCGAGGATGCCAAGCATTTAAGGGGAAGAGGAGTGTAACCCCCCTGTTGGGGGCTTACCTGTTGAGCCCCCCAAAAAGCTCGTTTTCCCCAGTGTTTTGGTCCATCCCCTATTCTTTTTTTCCTTCTGGGTCCCGGTTTCCTGGCTGCTGTTCCTGTGTTCTGTCCTCTCCTGTCAACCCCCGCGTGTTTTTTTAGAGAGAGCGGGGATGGGGGAGCTGGTTTGTGGAGCCACCGGTTCAAAAAATGGCACTTCGGTGCCAGCAAGCTCCATGCATACACAGTTGCACAAATTCGAGTGGCCATTTCGGTGGCCTTTCAGTCTGCTTCTCCGGTGATTTCGGTCCCAGGGTAAGACAAGAGAGGGACCAGAGATGTTGGCAGAACCAGAGAGGCAGCAGGAAAGATACAGGAGCAGTTTTTGTGAGCGCCAATCGTGCGCGGGAATCGAGATGCTACCTCATTAATATTCATGAGATGGTATGAATAATGCATGAGCTGAGCCTGTCTAGCACTAGGGGCCAGCTGGAACAGTGCTAGCGACATGCTGGAAACTAAGAATAAATGTGAATGGAGGTAAAAGTGCACTGAAGCAGTTATGTGTCATTGGGGTCCACAATAAAGAAAAGGTTTATGTGTGGCTCAGCCGGTCTAGGTAAGGGAACTTGTGTAAACTGTAATAGGGATATGTGTAGCTGCCAAGGGGCTATGTAGAATGGCAGCAGTGACAGGTGATAGGGCAAACAGAAATGTTAAATGTGCAGTCGTCTTACCAGGGCACAGGGGTGGCTACAGCTGTGTGGGGAAATGAATAAATAAAAGTAAAGGGTTTGGCTGCAGGGACACTTAAAATCTGTGGACTCTTCGTAAACTGTGGACACTGTTTACTTCAGCCACCATGTTTTGCAGCCATGTGACACCAGCCAGCCAACCACCAAGGCAGGATTCTTGCCAGGGACTCTGGGACTGTTTGAAAGGACTTTTGGAAAAGAGCGGGGAAGGTTTAGGCACCTTTTTCTGCACCAATGAGGCATCAAGGGAGCCTCATACATATTAATGTTTGCCTAAGGACAGTGGCTCCAGCCAATGGGGAGTGAGGAAAGGGCTTCCAAAAGCCAAGGACAGTTGGAATTTGAGTCAGTTCAGTGGGAGCCCCTCCAGAAGGAGGCGGGCTCTTGCTCCTGGAGAAAATGGGGCTGCAGGATGGGTCTGCCTTGGGGCTACCAGCAATTTGTCCCCCAGGGCAGGTAGTGCTTGCCCCATTAGAAAGGGAAATAAGAAGCAAGGAAAAAGCAGATTTGAAGAGAAAAAGAAAAGCTTAAGGTTGCTGAATGTTCTGTGTTGTTCTGAAATTGCACCAAAGCAGTGAGATAAAAGCAGCTCGAATGGAAAAGGGAAAGCTGCAGGTTACAAGAATTTGCATTGACTTGCAGATGCACCCGAGAGGTGAGAAGAGGAGAAAAGAGGTCGTGTCCTAATCCTGGAAAAAGGACAAAGGTTGCATCTAAGCCTGGGAAAAGATGGAATACAGAGGAATGATGAGGAACCAGAGAATATGAATGTGCTGAGAGAAGAAACGGAAGAGCGAGCCTCTTCACTTGGAGAATTGCTATGTACCTGCATGGTGAGAACAGGGACTTTGAGTACAGAAAATATGTATGCGCCTCAATGAGAATGTAGCTGTGTTGAAGTTGAGAGACTGTGAAAGCAGAAGGATGGACAGGTGCCTTTCGGGTAGGGTACCTGTTATCTGCTCCTGAGATACAGTGAGGAAAAGAAACAGATTGTTTTGGCTACACACCGTGGCAGGAAAGAGAAAGAAAGAGAAGAAGAAGAGATTGTGCTGAATGTTTCTGCTGACACCCAGGGCCAGGTGGGGAAGTTGCTAACCCCCATCAAGTGGGGTCTGCCGCTGCAGGGGATCACAGGTCTTGTACCCAAGTGCTAGGGCACTCTGATCAGAGGGAGTCAGCCCATGGGGCCACTCCCAGGTGTGGGTCCCCTGTAGTTGGTAGGCATTGCACACATGCCCTGCAACAGACCTGTAATGGGCTGAAGGGGACAAGCTGCATGCACTGCAAACAAGAGGAAGGACGAGCAAGCTGCAGCCTCTGTGCCCCTGCTTTAAGCAAAGTGCCCGGTTCTGTATCTATTTTCCATCAATCCCCAGGACTTCAGTGAACTGTGCCATCCAAGGACTGATCTTTCAGAACCCTGCGTAAACTGCAGGAATTACCCTGCACCTGGGGACTGTAAATAGTTCACATGCCCACCAGGGCAGGAGGTAGAGCCAAGAGTTGAGAGAGGCATGTAAGAAAAAATTACTCACCTTAGTAATTATGTTTCTTCTATTGGAGTCTTGCTATATTCTGACAAGTGCAGTTAGCCCCAGCCTTTAAACTGCCCCGGAGAACAAAGGGTTAACCTTTCTATGCAGAGCATAGAATGCTGAGCTCGAGCTCGGCTGATGTCTCTGTCTATTTCCCTTTGAATGCTAACCGTCAGATTCTTACGAGCAACACTCAAATAGTATACTATGTGGAAATTGTAAAACAAAATTTTTAATAGCCAACTGGCTACAAAAAGTTTTGGACTACCAAAAAAAGACTCAAGTCAGGAAGCCCAAAACTCAAAACCCAAACCAAATAGGAATATAACAAAATAAACACCCACACAAAAGAAGGTGTAAAAAGAACACCCCTGAGGTGCAACACTGCACCTGCCAACCCACTTCCCAAAACCAGGTTCTGAGAGGGGAGGCAGGGAGGGAGGGAGGTCAGAATACAGCAAGACTCCAATAGAAGAAACATAATTATTAAGGTGAGTCATTTTTTCTTCAAACAACTTAAAAGTCTTGCTGTATTCTGACAAGTGCAGACTACCAAGCAGTACCTCCATGGAGGAGGGACAGAACCTACTTTGGGAATAGGCTCTGAAGTACTGCTGTGCCAAACCGAGCATCACTCCTAGCCTGGATATCCAGAGAGTAATGCTTGGTAAAGGTATGGACTGTTTTCCAGGTGGCTGCTTGACAAATTTCTAAGAGAGGGATATCCCTGGCAGCAGCCAGGGAAGCAGCTGTACCTCTTGTGGAATAAGCCCTCAGGTCTGAGGGTGGAGTTTTTCCCAGTTTTTCATAGCAGAATTGTATACAAGACATGATCCACCTGACAATAGATCTCTTGGTGGCAGGTTTGCCCTTTCCTACTTCTCCATAAGTGAGGAACAACTGGAGGGAGTCAAACCTGTGACCCTTGGTACGCTCTATGTAGTAACTAAGGGCTCTTTTAACATCTAAACTGTGTAGCCTCCTCTCTCCTGAGGAAGAATGATCAGTGAAGAAAACAGGAAGAGACATAGACTGGTTTAAATGGAAGTATGAAACCACTTTGGGCAAGAACCTTCCATTGGTTCTACGGACCACTATATCCCTGTGAAAGGAGATAAAATCAGGTTCCACTGACAGGGCTTGCAATTCACTGATAGGCCTGGCAGAAGTAATGGCTACCAAGAACACAGTTTTTCAAGTCAAGTACTTAAACTCTGCTGAGGACATAGACTCAAAAGGGGGTTGCATAAGTTGAGCAATGCAAACATTCAAATCCCAGGCAGGGGCAGGGTCTCTAAAAGAAGGATTGGTGTGAAGCAATCCTTTAAAAAATGTACAGAACACAGGGTGAGAAGATAGTGAGGAAGACTTCCCCACAGACAGAAACGCAGAAACAACTGACAAATGTACCTTGAGAGTAGCTGGTCTGAGGCCTAGGCCATTAAGATGGACCATATAATCCAGAACAGTGGGCAATCCAGCAGTATCTGGAAAAATATGCTTCTTAGAACACCAAATGCTGAATCTCTTCCATTTGGAGTTTATAAGTCTTTCTGGTGGAGGGCTTTCGAGAAGCTTTGAGAATATCCAGAACCCCTTGGGAAAGATGCAGATCTGCAAACTCTAAATCTTCAAGAGCCATGCCTTGAGATTGAGAGACTGAAGATTGGGGTACCAAATCCTCCCCTGAGAGGATGTTAAAAGGTTGTAATTCCTGGGAAGAGACAGGGGAAGATGGACTGCTAGGGACAGCAACAGGGGGTACCAGGGCTGTCTGGCCCAATCTGAAGCAATCAGAATCATTTTGCAAGGCGGAGACCTTATTTTGACTAAAACTTTGAACAGGAGTGGGAAGGGAGGGAAGGCATACAGAAACTTCCCTTCCCAATTCGGAATCAGGGCATCCAGGGGGCTGAGCCCAAGACTGGAGGTCTGCAACAAAAGAGGGGGAGTTGGTGATTGTTTGGGGCTGCAAAGAGATCTATCTCTGGAGTGCCCCACCTTGAAAAAATCACTTTCAACACTTGAGGATCCAGGGACCATTCGTGATGGCCTGAGAGATCCTGCTCAGTGCATCTGCTAGCACATTGTCCTTCCCTGGAAGGTGAACTGCTACCAGAGAGGTTTGCAGGGAATAAGCCAGGGTCCATAATTTCATGGCTTCTGTGCACAAGGCTGTGGACAGAGTGCCTCCCTGCTTGTTGATGTACCACATGGTGGTGGTGTGGTCCGTTCTGATCTGAACCACCTTGTTCTGTACTGATTGAGAGAAAGCTTTCAGGGCCAGAAAAACTGCCCTGAGCTCTAGGAGATTAATATGGAGAAGGGATTCTTGGGGGGACCACAGCGCCTGGGCAGTGAGGGCCCCCAGATGGGCTCCCCAGCCCAGAAGAGAAGTGTCCTTGATAAGGACCACTGAACAAGGCTGAGTGGCAAAAGGAACAATTTGTCTTAAATTGTCCTGATCCTGCCACCATATGAGGGCTTGGATCAAGGTCAGAGTCACTGGGATCAGTTTGGTAAGGGAATCTTTCCTGTGAGACCAAAAAGCTCTCAGATGGAACTGAATATCCCTCATCTGAAATCTTGCCCCTTGGACCACTGCTGTTGAAGCTGCCATGTGGCCCAACAGCTGGAGGAAATGCCTTGCTGGTTGAGATGCCCAAAGGCTGAAGGAAGAGGCTAGTTCCATAAGAATCCTTGCCCTTTCTAGAGGGAGAAAGGCTCTTGCTCTGACTGTGTCCAGTTCTGGCCCTATAAAGGTAAGAAGCTGGACTGGTTCGAGAACTGACTTAAGAAGGTTAAGAAGAAATCCTAGAGAAGTGAGCACTTGCTGGGTCACTGGCAGGTGAGACTTGACTTGGTCTGGAGACTGGCCCACTATTAGCCAATCATCCAGATATGGAAAAATGGAAATATTTTGCCTTCTTAGAAAGGCAACTACTACTGCCAGGCACTTTGTGAAAACCCTTGGGCTGAGGTTAGGCCAAGGGCATTGCTCTGAACTGATAGTGGCCTGAGGGCAACTCGAACCTGAGGTACTTTCTGTGGGAGCACCTGATGGGAATGTGAAAGTAGGCATCTTTGAGGTCCAGGGAGGCTTACCAGTCTCCTGGCCTTAGAGAGGGAAGGATTATTCCCAGAGTTACCATCTTGAACTTCGGTTTTTAAAAGACGTTTGTTTAGATATCTTAGGTCTAGGATAGGTCGCCACTCTCCTGTCTTTTTTGGGGTCAGGAAGTACCTGGAGTACAGCCCTTTGCCCCAGTGTAGGGTAGGTACTCTCTCTATGGCTCTTAAGGCCAGAATACAAGAAAGCTCTGCCTCTAGGGCAAGGGTTTCCGAGAGATTCGCAGGTGGAAAAGATCTGGCTCTCATCTTTGGAAATTTTTTGAAGCTGAGAACCAGTCCCTGGCTTACCACTTCCAGGACCCACTTGTCTGATGTAATAGACATCCAGTCCTGGACAAAGTAAGCCAGCCTGCCCCCTACTGGAATAGGAGAGTCGACCCGGGCAGGCCCATCAGGGTGTCTGCTTGGCAGGGGCTTTAGGCTGAGGAGTGGATGCAGCCCTGCTCATCCCCCTTCTGCCTGTCCCTCTGAAGAACCCCCTCTGTGAAAAGGAAGAAGAGGCCTGTGCTTGGTAAAAAAGGCCTTTGAAAAGGCCTGCCCCTGCTCCTAGATTGCTGCCTTTGAGGAGCTGCCTGCCTCTCCTTGGCCTGAGCACTCCTGTATGTGGTCCTGTACGCATCCATTTTCTTCATGTAATTCTCTGTCTTCTCCCCAAACAGAGAATTACCCACTACAGAAAAATCCATTGCTTTAGCCTGGGTATCCTGTGAGAGGCTAGTACATCTGAGCCAAGCCATTCTCCAAAGAGCCACCGATGCAGCCATGACTCTTGATGACACATCATTAGAGTCTACAGCAGCACGAAACTGAACTTTAGATGCCTCAATCCCATCTGCAGCCACAGCCTCCAGCTCCTTGGCTAGCTGGGGGAGGCCTGTTTAGCCAGTGCCAGTACAGTGTCCCACCTTGACTTCTGGTACCTGGCTGTATAGGCCATATAATTCACCTGTCTGAGTCCCAGGGAAGATGCCATGTACAGCTTCTTTGCCATAGCATCAACCTTCCTAGAGTCTTTGTCTGGGGGGTGTGAAGCCAAGGGAATGCTTGCCTTATCACAGGCAGCAGCCTGCACAACCCCAACATGGCTGCATTGGTGGTATAAAAGCTCTGTTTCTGAGCCTGAGAGTGTATACCTCTTGTCCATTCTTCTGTCCCCAGGAGGTATAGAATTGGGAGACTTCAGAATATTTTGTGTCTGTTTCCCAAAAGATTTGTGGAGGGGAATAGACAGTCTCCTGGACTCTGGGATGTCCAACATTTCTACAAAATCAGGCTCCTCCTGATCCTCCATTGCCTCTTCCATAGGAAGCTGGAGGGTCTCAGCCACCTTTCTGAAGAACATAAAGTGGGAAGGGGACTCAGAAAGCCTAGGAGGGGATACACCTGAAGGTCTGTCTGGGGAGATGTCTGGTTCCACAGGCACATCTAGACTGTCACCATCATCTTCTTCAAACTCCCCTTCCTCCTCAAACTCCGGTTCATAAAATTCTTCCAGAGTATAGTCGTGAACTGGTGGAACCAACCGAACCGAGCCCCTGCCAAAAGGTGCTGGATCAGTCGGACCGGGCAAAGCGATTCCATAATCCGAATCGCTCTGGCTATTTCTTCAGTGGTCGAGACATGGACTTCTGGATCCGAACCAGACGATTTTTCTTTGCGCTTTCTTTTTGTCAGAACTGACCCCTCGGATCAGCTCTCCTTTTTCCCCGAAGAAGTATCGCCCTGGTCAGAGGGCATTCCTTCTGGTTCTGTCGGAACCGATCCAGGCTGGCCATCCGGGTCAGCAGACTTCTCGGCCTCCTTTTCCCTCAGTCTACCTAATCTTTTTTCCAGGGTAGATTCGGGAAAATTCTTGCAAATTTGGCAGTCTGAATCGAGGTGGTCAAACCCCAGACAATAAACACAGGTGGTGTGGGGATCGGCCTTAGCAAAAACCTCCCCACACTCACTACAGTGTTGAAACCCAGTGAGCCCGTTGGGTTTCTCAGACATGGCCAACCTAACCAAACTTACCCTTTTTTTCGTAACCGCCAGGCAAGACTCCCTTATTGGTTCCTAACCATGTCACGGGTCTTGGAAAAAAATGTTTCAAAACATGTTTTTTTTAGAACCAATAAGAACCGGTAACCACACGCTAAAATTTATACAAGAATTAAACAAATGATCAGTTCGGCCGAACCGATCCACACTTTTTACAAGTTCCACACAGAAACACAGTACAAAACCTATCTAGTACTCACGGTACCACTGACAGACTGAACCGACTTATGCGGGAAACTTTTTTTGGTTAGAAACTGACGATAAAACCACACTTAAACCGACTTTTGAACTGAGCTGCAGGAGAAATCTCCAGAGCGACTGTTCAGTGAGGCGGAGTAAAGAATCTGACGGTTAGCGTTCAAAGGGAAACAGACAGAGACATCAACTGAGCTCGAGCTCAGCATTCTATGCTCTGCATAGAAAGGTTAACTCTTTGTTCTCTGGGGCAGTTTAAAGGCTGGGGCTAACTGCACTTGTCAGAATACAGCAAGACTTCAAGTTGTTTGAAAAAGTTATTTAATTCAAGTGAGTGCACCAATGCCTGCTACCAGCTGCACCTCAGGCCTGCAACTTAAAATCTGAGTACCCAGTGACAGGACTTTGGGGTTTAAATTGGACTGGGACCTGTGGGTCTGGGCTTGGGGTTACACCTGCAGCAGTTAGCTAGTTAGACAGATCCTTGATTGAATTCTGGGGCTGAAATCAAAAAGGGAAATGTGATTTTGGGGAAATGCCAATCTTTAAAATGCTTGCATAAACTGTATTCCACTTACCACATCCTAAACCCTCCCTCCTGTAAATAAACTGTGATGTTATTGTTTTGCAGCAGAAATTAATCCAGAGCCTAATTTTAGTGAGCATGTTATTGGCTGAAATGGGAAATGTAAATGGTGTAACGAAATGTGGGGTGGTTCAAACCTGGTAAGTCCATGTCTGGGGTAACTGTTGGGGAGGTGGGTTGGTACGACATCTCATGGGGTTGTACTGCAGGTAATCAGACCCACTAAATATGTACTCTGGGTGCAGGCACCGCCATTTTTATTTGTTAACTTTTGGAAAAGGACCCCCGTAGGCCAGCTATGGGAACCCAGGCCCCTTATCCTCGGTCTGGCCAGCAAGGCAGGGGTAGTGGCCCTCTCCAGGATGACGCCAAAGAGGGGCTACATAAACAAAACATAAGCTGGAAAGTTGAAACAGGCTTTAAACATTTTTTACAAATTTAATCAGCATCTAACACAGAAATAGAATATATAGACATTTTCTTTTTGAAAAACAGTGGCATGTTTATCACTTAACAGGGATGAAAAAGAAACAGTAGACACTGCAGCTACACAAACTGAAACCTCTCAAATTGATTCATCCTCCTCTTCTTCATCCTCCTCATTGACTCCTACTACTAATACTGAGTCTTCATCAACACAGAGTGAGAGACTATGTCAGTTTTTCAAAAATTGTATTTGGGAGAGTTTTTTACTATGAAATCTGAGAAGGGTTATAATCTTTCAGTTCGGTGTAAAGTCTGTATGCTGAAAGTAAAGCTTTTATCAACATCAAAAAATAGTAAATCGAACTTGAAGAAACATATGGAATGCTTCTATCTAGCAACTTTAGAGAAGTTCAAAAGGTTATGTAGCAGTAGAGGTGCTAGTCCACCAGCCATCAACAGCCCTGGTCAGAAAAGAATACAGGAAGAGGAAGGAGAGGTGGAAGACGAATCCTCCAGCTTACGCAGCAGCAATATTTCATTGCCAGTGGCATTCTTGTTGTTCAGCAAGATGAAATGTTTTCTCCAACAACAGTTAATCTGAGTCTACAAAGAGTTTACTTATCAGTCAGCCTCGGGTTGAGGTTTCTTATTCAGTTTGTGTTGAAGATCTGCATGCTGCAGTTATTCACTGTTGTTGAACACCTTTCTTTTGTCAAATTAGTTAGGTCTACAACCCAACAAAACAGTAATGACGTGGAAAACACTGACAGACCAAGCAGATAAAATGTACCAAAACATGAAGACAAATCTAATATCTGAATCCAGCAATGTCAACCATATATGCACTACTGCAGACATTTGGACTGCACATAAGAGAAGCTACCTACAATAGGTGTGATGGCACATTGGATTGATCACAAAACACTGGCTAGAAAGTCGGCAGCACTAGCATGCATGAAAATAAAAGGAAGACACATGTACAGTGTTATTACAAAAAAACTTGAACAAGTTTACCTGAGATACTACACCAAGAATAAGGTTGATAAAACTAAGACTGACAATGGGTCAAACTTTGTGAAAGTATTTAAGGAGTTCGGCACAGAGAATACCCAACCCATGGGTTCCACAGATGGGATTCCAAATGATGACAGGGATGGTGATGACCACCATAACCAGCAACAGCAAGGGAGAAGCTGCAGTAGTGCCAGTGAAGTTGATGATGACACAGTTGGAGATGCAGTGAGCTTCATTGATGTATGCAAGATTCTAGATGAAGCAGATGAAGACATGGAGGAAACCTACAACCTTCCTTCATATCAATGATGTGGAGAACATACCCTGAACGTAATAGCTGTGAAAGATATAAACTCTGCTACTGCAAATCCTACGTACAAGAAGGTCTACCACAGCAAAATGGCAAAATGTTCAGCTCTTTGGAACAAAGTTCACAAGAAAGTGAAATGGTGTCAGACAAATTTGGTACTAAGCTTATTATCCCCAATGACACAAGGTGGAATTCTTACTACAGAGCTGTAGAAAAAATAAGATGCATGATGGAAAAGGCAGAAGATGACCTGCATAACATCTGTGACGAACTTGACTTAGCAAGGTTTAGAACAACTGAAATTGCTTTTATGGTGGAGTACTGCAAAGTAATGTAGCATTTTGCAAACTCATTGGATATTCTGCAGACAGAAACAAAATGCTACACCGGATATCTTCTTCCAACACTGGTGACATTGAAAAATAAATTGCTTGATATCAGACCACTTTCACGTTATGCCACTCCTCTTCCTGGTGCAATTGTGAGAGCTGTGGACACTCAGTTTGGTACCAGTTTTGAACAGAGGAAGTCAATTCCGTCCAGAATCACATTACCACAATTTTCCATTCTATGGATTGCCAATGAGGAAGAAGCATGTGCAGCTAAAACATGCTTGAAAATGAATTGCTGTCACATCAGGAAGATGTTAGTCGAGGAAGTCTATTATCTGAAGACAATCTTAAGGATGATGATGATGATGATGCCTTCAGATTTGAAGAAAATCAGCAACCTAGCCATGGTGGAGTTCATGAGCTTCAGCAGTATCTCAGAAACACAAATAAAACAGTAGATATTTTGCAGACATTCCCGACAATAAAGAAAACATTACTGCTTTACAGTACTGCACTTCCTCAAGTGCACCAGTTGAAATATTATTCAGCACTTGTGGAAAGGTCCTTACTGCTTGAAGAAACTGACTAGGTGATGGAAACTTTGAAGTACAGCTATTTTTATGTTGCAACAAAACGTACTGGGAATAGTGGTATTCTGTTGTGGACCTTTGTGACGTTAAAGCCATGACAGATTGAGGGTGGTGTTTGTGTAAGGTACTGTGACTTCTTCACAAAACTTTTGAGTGGTAGTGCTGCCCAGCCCCATGCAGTCATCAGTTTTGCCCTTGCTTCATACAACCTCTCCCTGCTGTAATAAGCATAACTGTTAGTATTTGGATGTCAGGTAAAATATTAAATGTATGCCATTATTACAAACCAAAAATGATCTTATCTCAATATCTTCATCTCATCTTCTGTTGCTATTTTTGATAATAACTAAATGAAAAAAATGAGTACAAATATGCTAATAGTATTTGTTATGCCATCTTTACACTTTATTATATCATAATCATAGACGATGTTTGAATTTAATGGTTTATCTTACTGAAAGCTATATGCTATATTATCTTCTCACTGTCTCCATTCAATCTGCTGTATCAATACTCCCGAGCAAATGAGGGATCCATGACATGGCATCGACAACTTTTTCCTGAAGTGACTCTACAGTGACAGATTTATGTTGACCACAAGTTGTGGTCGGCATAAATCCATCAGGAAACTGTTTGTTTTTTGGGGGCGCTTTGCTCCCCAAACTCTCCATGTAGCAGGCTCTGTCCCCTGCACCTCCTGTAACTAAAGATTATCAACTCCAGGTCAGAGTTGATTCAGGGAAGGGGCAAACCTTGGAGAAAGCAGTGCCAGGGTCCCGTGGGTACATTACAGTGGCAACAGTGACTTGCCACTGTAATGTACTTTGCTATGAAAATGTCACTGCAGCGACGACATACAGAAAATTAGCTGATCTGTGTTGTAGTTTTTTAGCATATACTGAGTTCTACACTGAGTTATTAGACAACAGGAGGCTATTTATGATTGTTGAGCCTATTGTCCCCCACTTTTCAGTGAGCCATTTTAATACCCTTTGATTCTATGATGTATTTATCCAACATTTTCTTAAAACCTGTTATTATTTCTGTACAGTATCTGCCATTTCTTTCAGTAGGCTGTTCCACTGCCTATCTGCTCTTTGTACCTATGAACCCCTCCTATTATTGTATTTCTTTGTGTCTAGTCTAATTTGCTGTTTATGCATTCTAAGATTGATATCTTTGTGTTATACTTCTATCTGCATTTGTTTCCTCAGTTCTGGATCTGTCATGATCTTAAACATCTGGGCCCCCATATTCAAAACAGATGCACGGCTCAAATAGCAGATGCACTGTGCACAAGAGGAAATGTGTGATAGCGCAATACTAAGAAGACCAAAGTGTGCCACGCAAATCGGGATGTACAGTCACATGCCATTAATGGATATGGCACAGATAACGAGGGTGTGTACATGAATGTGCCGTGCAAACACATATTGAACCGGACTGTGCCAACAGTGCATCGTGCAACACATGTGCGCGATCGCACAGAGTTAGGTTCACTAAAGGCAGCCCTAAATCAGTGTGCCCTGTTGTTTTTTATAGATCTACACCCCCTCCCCGTGTGGGTGCTCTAATCAATAACAGAAGATGACACCACCACACAAGTAAATGGGACCTGCCAAGTCCCACATAGCGCACTCAAGATCTCAAAGAACCCCAAGACCAGTAGGGTTGGCAGACACCAAGGATGACCCCGCGCAGGATGGAAGAAATTGTTAAAAAAAAAAACACAACCGCTGTTAGAGTCATATTGCTTAATTATATTTAGTTATAGCATAAAGAAGCTCCCAGCATAAAAATTACCAGACAATAAATCATACGCCGTGTGACACATAATTACGCTGTGGCACATGACATCATTACGATAGTTACTAACAATCTGTTAATCTCACAGCTGTTAATGCCTCACTGTGACAGTGGTGTTACCTGATGGTGCCCCCGACTCTGATCTGATCTGTAAAAGTTGTAACAATTGGTATGCATAGTAGGTCAGGGTATTATTTGTCTTTCTTCCTGAAAAAATATAAAAATAACAATACATGCCAGTCCTACTTTTGTGCCCACCAGTTCCTATATTGACAACACAAAGTGTTTTTTCAACTAACAGAGGGTTTCTCATTCGCTCTGACCTTGAAAGTGAAACTCAAGAGTTAAATAGGAATCAGAACCCCAAGGTGCAAAACATAGTATCTGAACAAAACATCCATCCTGTGTATTCTTAGCTCATGGCACATACTATAGTGTGAAATATGTGTCACTGACCTATTTTGCTGAAAAAAATCAAACTAGAGTATGCACTCACTAGAGAATAATTAATGCTGCAGTCCCACAATAGGGCACAATCATATTCCATAACATTTGAACTGTGTTAGCACAGCACTATGAAAGAGTAAAGCAATAAGGCATGACATGGGGTTATGTAAATGGTCTGGTAATCACCCTCTAAGGGTTTAATGTGGCACGAGACATAGCCGAGTGCCACATGTCCCTAGAGAGTGATTAACTGACCATTAACATAACCCCTGGGAGTGCCTTATTGCTATTATAATAAAATGTTTTTAATAGTGTAAAACTTTGTTTAGAATACGATTAAACTCTACATGTATGTTAATAAAAGATTAACATAAGGCTGTTAAAATGTTTACAGCCAATCAGAAAGCTCCATTTATCAGAGCCTTTTTATAAATAGAATTATATACAGAACAACACTTCACTTTTGTGTTGACATGTGTATAAAAATCAGTAAACAAATAAAACAATTAAATAATTGTCTCTCTCTCTCTCTCTCTCTCTCGTACTAAATTCCTACTTTGTATTCCCATAATATGTAGTTGGAGAATGTAAATACACAGCACACAGTTGAACTGGCAGACATCCAAATGGCAGAAGGAAGGCATGAGACAATAAGTAATGAGGAGCTTGATTTCCTTGAGACAAACCGCAACGAACGTAATACAAGGAAAGCATCACAGTGGGCAGTAAAACCGCAACAAACGTAATACAAGGAAAGCATCACAGTGGGCAGTAAAACTGTTCAGAGTGGCTGTCAGACAGTAAAAAAAAAATCCAGATTTTAAGCATTATGGCATGTCATTATTGTACAACTTAATGACACCCTTCGTGAATTGTATGCTTCAGTAAGAACAAAGAATAAGAAATACTACAGCCTGGGAAGTTATGTAAGCACACGAGCTGGACTAAACAGGCATCTGAATGATCTGCCTTACAGTAAAAAGATTAACATCATTCATGGTGAAGCCTTCTCAACAGCAAACAATGTTTTCATTGGACTGCTAAAAAAAATCCCAAAAAAAGGAGATGACAAATCAACCCATTACCCAAAGATTAGCAACCCTGACCTGATCAAGCTAAGAGCCAGTTCCACAGTAAATCCAGTAACTGCCTCGGGCCTAATACAAAAAGTATGGTTCGATGTCCAACTGCACTGTGCTCGTAGAGGCCGTGAAGGGCTCCGAGAACTGAAGCCATCCTTATTTATCATCAAGCAAGATGAAAATGGTAAAAATTATGTAACCCTAGATTTTAACGAGGACACAAAAAATCATCATGGTTTTCATGAAGCAAACAAGGAAAAATTAAGGGGGTACATGTACGAAATACCAAATGATCCCATGTGCCCCGTCCTATCATTTAAAAAATATATATCAAAAATCCCCTCAGATGTTGATGCATTCTACTTGCACCTCAAAAGACAAAACCAAGAGTTTCTAAACACTCAGGACATATGGTTTACCAAATCACCCATGGGAGCATCCTATCTCGCTGGTATGATGCCAAGACTCAGCAAACTAGCCTGCCTAAGTCAAACATACACCAATCATTCTGTTCGTAGCACGGCAGTCCACCTCCTCCACACAGCAGGTCTTGGTACAAAGGAAATAATGTCAGTAACTGGCCACAGGAATGAATCTTCAATACACAGTTACTGGTCTGCTTCAACATCAGAGAGGCAGAAGTGGTCAACTGTTCTATCAGGCTGTTCTGAAAACCCATGTTTAACAAAAAATGAAAGACAGCCATTGACTCCCACCACAATTTCGACTAGTAACGCAGTAAATTTACAAATAGCAAAGTACCTGCCAACCAAAGACCACTATGTGAACAACTGCAGCATAACTGATGGGGTGCACATCCATGTGCATAACAATCCAGGAACCAGTCAATAATCAGACTGTCAGCTTAAGTACCTGAGCATTAAATAAATTAGCACATGTCTTTGGATAGTTATATTCATGATCTGCTATCACATCCCAATATAAACGATTAACTTTGTTCTGGAGTTCTGGGATGAGGGAGGTAGTAGTTCTAAAACATAAATAAGTAAACATTATGTGTGACCCTAAATAATCCTCCACAACTTTAGAAGTAAACTTAGAAGTTTTATTCATAGCAAATATTGGAATAACCATACCACAGTAAATTTCCACAATGTGTAGTAATTGTATTTGGGAAACATGAGTAAAAATGTTCTGCAAGATGTTTTCACAGTATAGTACTGGTATCTCAGAAACCAATAGATGTAAATCCACATTATAAATGATTCAAGATTCCTCTGTATATTCATAATAATGATTTGTATTTATTCTCAAGGGGCAGTTAGTTGTTCTCTTTTGTAATAAGAATGTATTACTTAACCCTGTAATACCTTAATAATATGTAAGCTATCTTCTTCATCTATATGGAATGTATTGTGTGTAAAACTTGGGACACCTAAACAAATTGCAAAAAAAAAAAAAAACAATGTACAATGAAAAAAAAATAGCACAGTGAAACAAAAAGGTAACTGAAATGTGAAAAAAACACTAAATAAAGATGTTAAATGTAAACAGATACTGTCTTTCTCTTTTGTTTCAAAACAATAGTATGCCGTAGAAGCAATAGTTGAGTATCTGTTTCCAAGGCATGGTGTAACAAAACAGCAAAAAAAGTATTGTTCAGAGCTGAGTGAAGTGACATCACTGTGAGGTGTGTTGCTGGTGTGATGGAGAAAGTGCTGTGTGGGTTGGGGGGAGTGTATTGAGTTGCAAGAAATGCAGAGCAAAGTGCACACTATGACTGCATCAAACCAGGAGCCCAACAATTCGCTCCCGACAATTAATTTCCTGTAAAACACGCTCCCGACAATTCACTCCCTCACCTGCATGCTCCATGTCGATTCACTCCTGCTCCCTGCATAACATCACATTACTACGAGGCAATTTAACAGTTCTTGAACTACCCCATGAAGCATTGAAATCAGCCAAGCAGGCTACATCCAAAAAGAAGTGTTGTTTTTACCAGGCTCAATTTGTGCACAGAACAATATTCTGAACAGCACTGCATAAGCTACACATATTTCCTTTATTCCATATCAGACTGTGATTGCAGGGTTACTGTGTTACATTGTTTTTTGTTTAACAGGTGAACAGCTTCCAAATTGAGAAGCAGCAGCTGTGTGCTTTGTAATTTTTTTTTTTAAATTGAAGACAGTCTGCTACTGTCAAGGGGGTTCCGTGGCAGTCACTGAAGGGGTGATGAGCAGAGTTCCCACTGAGTTCACCTCACAAACCCTGTGCAATTGTCCACAGTGAGTTGATAGGAGAGATGGCGCAGATTTCAGCAGGTCGACCAGCTCCCAGTGCAACATCTGGTGTCCCTGTCCCATTCCCATCCTCAGGTGGTCATTGGGGGAGGTGAGTGGAGGTCCTGCTGATCCCACTTGAAACAAAAAATGATATGGAAGTGTTTGATGAGGTAATTTAACACGCCACGGTAATTTTGCCTATGATGTGAGAGGGGTACAGCGATGATGGCACGCTGCTGTTCGAAGTGGGGGGTCATAAATAGAACAAAGATCAGACGTATCTAATAAATTAAGAGAGTGAGTAAGTTTTACCGGAGGTTAAATGTAAATGTAATACTGCAGCATGTAGAAGTAAGAGGGAGCAGTAGTGCAGGAGCATATTGTCAGGACGTGAGAATAGCCAGGGTGAATCACCGCAGAATGGAGTCGACGGGAGCAAGTTGTCCGGGAGCATAATAGCGGTAGAGAGTTGACGCAGACCCCATCAAACCACCCTGTTGTATGATAAACTGCACTTTTACAAAATTCTAAATAAAGCAGCGTAAAACAGCAAAGAATGAATATAGAAAAAAATGTTATCTTCTTACAATAATTATCCCAAACTTAACCATCTCAAATAACTCTCATTTCCATTAAATGCTGGTTGTGAATGTCTTTTTTTTATTGGTGGGGTGGAGAAGTGGTAGCTGCAAGGACTAAATCAAAGGGCCAAAGATGCCAATTCCTGGCATCACCTACCTCTGACTCTATAAATAATATATCTGTTTATTAATTGTTTTGTTGACTAGGTAAGTATACTAGACAAATTCTGCCTTTTTCTCAGACACGACCCAGGGGAGAGAGATACAGATGAGTGGCAACTGGGCTTGAACCAGTTTAAGCTATTGGAAGTATATTTTCAGTGAATATGAAGGGGGGCAACACCTAGTAACAGCATCCCAGTGAAATACAGACTTGAGTGAAAGTAAAAGAAATGAGAGCAATTTATTTAGCACTGATCCACTTCCAAAACTGGATCATTCAAAGTTCTGTAAAAGTCAAAACCAACAATGTGGTACTGGTAATTCACATAAACAATTAAGGCTGCACAAAAACTGAAATGATGCTGACAAAGGCATAAAAATATCTAAATTTGGAGTAAACAATCTGGGAATCCCTTTCAGAGATGAATCTCACAGTGAACTGAATAAACAAATAAAATACTAAGACAGCATTACGTACTCTCGAGGAATGTTCACTCAACTGTCAAGTGATTCAGCTTCTGTGCCAATGACTTGGGGCCTTGAACAGAGACCATGTGTGACTAAACCCCGATCACAACACGCACCCCACAGTAAAACCCTGAAAAAAAAAAAAGGAATAGCAGCTAAATAACTGTGACCTCGCAACACATCATAGCATAAACTGCACATAGTACTAGTCATAAACACTCATGGTCTGTAAATAATTTATTTTCACAGTGCTGCCACATTTCACACTGTCTCATACCTTTATGTGATACAGCTGTCAAACCAATTGATCAGCAGCCCCGACCACATACAAATGCATAAGGCAATAGAAGTTTCCCTTTGCATGTAAATAAGAAAGCCACATAAATTAAAATATTTATTAATAAAATTCTGCCGCATGCAAACTTCAAGCAATTTGAGCCCTTTCTAAGTGTTGGAACAGTTGTCCCCGCCCACCATTTCCCCTGGTCTCCACAGTAACTGTACTGTGATCCAATAGCAGAGGTAGTACACAATCAACATACTGGGTTGTCCAATAAATGCAAGCTAGTAAGTATAGGTTGAAATGCAAATGCTCCCATGACAAAGAGATGTCTAGCACTGATCTTCCTCTTTTATTTCCTAGTACATGTAAAATAGAATGAATCAACCACAAAAATTGAGTAGGGAAAAGCAATGCTAACATGGATAGTGCTGTAAAAAAAAAAGTTAATAGGAATGTTGCATCAATGACGAATGACCCATAATCCACGCAGCCATGGTAGCTTGGCAACGTCACTTGTAATATGTCAGGACAAAAGAAAAACCAAAAAGCGACAAACAAAACAGTAAATAGATGCTGTAAACTCCGTTTTTAATAAAATCACTTAGCAATCAGAAATGTGGATGGGACGTAGATGCAAGAGGTGAAACACTCAACAAACTTGACATTGGGGTACGTCAAAAATCCCTCTATTGTATTAAAAATTCTGAGAAAAAAATTGACTACATGCCGCTTGATTTGATTACAGAAACCAAATGCAGATAACAAAGTAAGCATCTTGCCCTGCATACGTTTTGTTCTATTTACCACTGTCTGCTAAGCTGAACATAAAAAGCAGCTATTTAAAACTGGTCATCATGTCTGCTATGTTTCTGTCACCTAGGTGATCATTCCACACTATCGCTGACGTTCTGAAAAACCACGGAGGGACTATTTATGCAAGTTTACCAAGAAAAACTGTTTTAAACTTTGAAAAAACAACTGTACAACATGATTTTGTCTTAAGCCACTACCATAATAGCAATAAGGGTTTTCTTAGGGTTATGTTAATGGCCAGTTAATCACACCCTGGGGGTATGTGGCACTCGGCTGTGCCTTGTGCCACATTACACCCCCAGGGTGTAATTAACTGGCCATTAACATAACCCTAAGAAATACCTTATTGCTTAAAAGCGGCTGCTTGCTGTCATATAACTAGCTTAATTGCATATTTATTTATTGAATATTGTTGACCTGGTAAGCCCACTGGGCCTAGAAGTCCCTTTTTCAGGGGCGACTGTGGGGAAGGGGGGATACAGATGGTAACCAATTGAAATTGAACCAGATTAAGTTCTTAGTGGTGTTTTTAGTAAATTGGGGAAATTTGGCCAGGACACCATAGAAATTCCCCTACTCGTCAGTAGGGGGACAGGCTGTTGGATTGCATGATGGCCACTCAATGTAGGATGCCGGAGAAGGAAGACGTCCGTCTGGTGGGAGAATTGGCCTCCTCTCCCACTGCATCAAAGCTGGAGGCTAATCCTGATTCTTGTATAGAGTTTGATTCAGAGGAAGAGTTTCATGAGGTGTTTATCTCTACAGAAGATTTACAGGAAAATAATGATGAACTTGAGACAGGCATTGCTCAGCAAGCAAGTAGTGATGCTAAGTCACCTAAAGAAATGGAAGTGCATGCAAACTGGAATTATTTCATTAATGACAAACCTACACAGACTCCACAGAGCGCAGCTGTTTTCCCTGTCAAAAGTGCAAGCTGGCCTATCAGCACTGCAGATGACGCATCAACTTCAAAGGCTTCGACAGTGTTTGGTGAGTCAGTCTATGTTTCTGCTATGATTAATTCCCCTTTATGGACGGATGATGCAATTTTCAAGCCTGGCAGTGAATTCGTTAAGGCTAACGAGTGCCAAAAGCCTGACATTTTCCTGAAAAGGGTAGAAAATAAAGCTGACTCACCATGCTCTACTGTCCTGCAAGGGAGAAGTGAAGCACCTCAATCAGCTGTAGTTCCAAGATTCACCTCAGAGCCTAGTGTACCTCTGACGAAAACGGCTGGCTTTGTATTTAAAACACCAGCTGTTATTTCTGATGTTTCACCTTCTACGATAATTTACCAGACTAAAGCTACTTCTCGAAGAGGCAATACTGATTTTTCTTTTACTAACTCGGACTTGAAGTAGGGAAATGTATCTCTTAATAAATCTGCAAGTGCACAAGTTCTCGCTCGTGCTTCAAATACTCAGGTTCCTTCTCCTATTCTGCCCTTCGGGCCCTTGTCTCCGGAGAAGGCCCTATTAAGTGCAGGATGGAAACAGGCACCTTCAGGCATATGGGTTTCTGACCTCGCTTGGGATACAGATATAAATTTTTCACAATCTTTTTCTACATGGAAACTGAGGACTGAACTCAGTACTAACAAGAGGGAACTAATGAAGGAGGCTATGACTGTAATATCGATGCCTGTAAATAAAATCTCAACACTACCCCCAGAAGAGCAGATCATTCTGGAAAATACTCCTAAAGTTTAAACTGATTTACAGTCTCAGGATGTTCCTTCAGATACAGGTCTTACAGCTCCACCAAACAGAAACCCCTAATGTCAAAACTGTTTTCTAAAGTCAAACGGGAAGCAGCCCCCAGAAGAAATGCAGTTCACATTCTCAACAAAGGAGGCCTGGAGCAAAGGCCGGACAGATATTATGTGGGGAAATGTTTATTGAAAGACTCCTTACATTTCTCACCTAAAGATGCTTTTGCATTTATAAATATATCAGGAGAGGACAATTTTGACATCAGTTTCAGATCACCTCATGCACTAGATCTTTTTGGGGAAAGGTATGGGCAGGTAATGTTCTCCCCTACATGGATCCGCTTTCTAGTTATTCCCCTGACTAAACCCCTGATAAAGTATGTGACCATTATGTTTAGAAATGAGGGGGTCCATGTAGAGGACATTACCTATTGGTTGTCACAGAAATGTGATGTTCTGAGCACTCTGGAACCAATTTTAGATTCAGAACAATTTTGGACAGGTGGATGGAAATATAAAGTAAAACTGAGGCAAACAGAGACAGGAATTGAACATGTTCCGAATTTTTTTTTGGGTAGGGACCGAGGGGTCTGTTTTTATGAGGGTCAGCCTAGAGCTTGTCATAAGTGTGGCTCAAGGACTCACCTTTCAAGTGTCTGTGACCAGCCCCAATGTGACAACTGCGGTGAAATAGGGCATGTTACAATGCAATGTGCCAATCACACTAAATGTGATCTTTGTGAGAAGTATGGACATGTGTTCAGCTAATGTCCTTGGGCTGCAAAACATAAGGCCTCTAGTATCAACCCTGACAGCAGGCTCAGGATGCTGTGCACTCCTCATCAGAGATGGTAGGGGAACCCCCTCAGACTACTCTCCCCCTTAACCCTCCTTTCCCTGCCCCATTGAAAATTAAAGCACCTATCTCTGAATCACATCCTCCAGAGGAAATCTTGACTTAGACAGTTCCCTCTGATCCTCTGGCTTTGGCTCTGGAATGTTATGTAGATCCAGTCACTACTGACAAAGATTCGATTGCTTCTGCCCCCACCTCTCCTCTGCCCCATAGGAGATCCTCTAGGAACCTGCAGCCTAAATCACCTTCCCCTTCCATTACATTTGAATCTAATGACTCCTATGCTGCCTTATTTACTCCATGGGGAGATTCAGAAATGGAACTTGGGAGTTCAGACTCCCAAAAATCTATTTTGTCCACTACTGCTTTGCTTACAGAGGATTATAAAGGGAAGAAAAAGGAAAAATGGAAAAAATAGATAAAAACATCAAACAAAGGGGCCAATGATGCAAAAAAAAATGGGGATCACTTAACACACATAGTTTATTAAACTCTGCCAAACGACAGGCTTTATTTCACTACATTCATGAGGAACAAATTTCTGTCAGTTTTTTACAAAAAACATGGATGTATTCTATGGAACAACTGTCTACTTTTAAAAGGAATTGGCCCTGGGGTCCCTCATTTTGGTCATTTGAGGTTGATAGTGCAGATGGGGTAGGTATCTTATTCAACTCTTTCGATTTTTCTCTTTATAAATTAATTGACCTTCTACTAGGAAGACTTTTGATCTTAGATGGGAAATGGAACAACATGTGTTGTAGATTTATTAACATTTATAATCCTCAATCTAAAACGGACAGAGTCACTTGCATGAAAGCAGTACAGCCATACTTGGTGACATCAGCTAGGGTCCTTGGGGGGGCGATTTTAATTGCAGCTTAATTAAATCATCTCAATATCATAAAATAATCTATTGTGACTCGAATGCATTAGAGACTATTATTCAAACTGCTGGTTTAGTTAATTGTACTACATAGCTTACACATGGATTTGGTGTCACTTACATGAGAGGTAAATCTCAAACTACAATTGATTATATGTTGGTCTCCCCCTCAGTGCCGGTTAGTTCCTTACAAATAAAGCCTGTAGAATTTTTGCACCATTTTTTTCTCCTATGTACCTTAAAAGCTGCAGTGCCTTTATCTTATAAACTGAAAAGATGGAAACTGAACACCTCAATCCTCACTACTCCCCAAGTAAAAACATGCATCATAAATATACTTCGGGCCCGTCTCTCAGTGGCTTTTTTTATATTTAAATAGAGGAGAATGGTGGATGGATATGAAATCGGACCTATGTAAATGGTTTAAAAAATATGGGATAACTTTAAGGAACTCAACATTTTTTAAATATCTGTCTTTGCAGCAACAACTGCAAAGGCTTATCGCCTTTTCTTATACTTCAAAGCAGGATTACACGGAACAGATAAACTGTATTAAATCTGAAATGAAAAAATTCCAATATGACTGAGCACGGACTATACAAGCTATGCTGTCCAATAGTATGAAGAAATCCCCCATAGGGGACCCATTTGAGGCATGTAAAGACATAAAAGACTCTATGACTATTGACTTTTTGTTTGATTCAGATGGTACTAGAGCAGAATCAGTTGAACAATTATGGGGTTTGATTGGAAAACTTTATCAAACATTGGTGCCAAATTCTCATCTCTTACAGTCGACAATAAATAACTATTTGAAACCTATAAACTTACCCTCTTTACCACAAGAGGTTTTAAAAATACAAGGTCCAATGACAACTACAGAAATTGATAAGGTTATTCAACACTTAAAATCCAATATTTTGCTGGGACTGGATGGGCTTCCCAATCAGTTCTACAAATGTTTTAGAACAGAATTAGCTGTCTGTCTTCAACTGGTATTTCAATTTTTTATGGAAATGAATTCAGTGATTCCTTCCTTAACAGACAGTTTGCTTATACATTTGTTTAAATCTGGGGATAGGCATAATATAAAAAATTGGAGGCCCATTACTCTTTAAACTCCGATTATAAAATTTTTACTATGATATTGAATAATCGATTGAAGCATTTCGCCAAATAGGTCATTTCGTCCTATCAATTTTGTGGCCTCCCAGACAGAAGAATCCAATCAGCTATTATGATTTTGAGAAGTTATAGAGCATCTATCATTATCAGGTAAGAATGGATGCATCATAGCAGCTGATTTTGAGAAAGCCTTTGACAGAGTTCACCTCCCTTACCTCTTTACAGTATTAGACAACTATGGTATTCCTTCACAGATTCTTAACATCATCAAATTACTTTATGATTCTAATTTGGTTTATCCCTACTTGAAAGGTGAAACAGCTAGGAGTTTTCAATTACAAACCGGTGTTCAACAGGGATGCCCCCTGAGCCCCCCCCCAATATTTTTTCCCTAGATCCCTTTTTGCACTCCCTTGTCATCTCGCCCCGGTGGTCTGGAATCATTGGGGAGGCACCTTAGCATCAATTACATCTGCAAGCCTATGCAGATGATGTTAATTTGTTTTTCTCTGATTATAAACAAGTACATGAGTTTCTTGTTGAATTCAGGAATGTTTCAGCTATCTCAAAGTCCAAATTAAACTTCCAGAAAACTAGAGGCTTATTAATTTTAGGGACTATTGGACCATCAGATATTTTTCAAGACGAAATTTTATTTCAAGGGACCAGCTTAAACGTTTGGGTCTCCTTTTTGGCCCAAAAAATCTTCCAGTAGAGAACTGAGAGGCAGTAATCGATAAAATGGAAAAAAAAGGTTACCAGATGGAAGCAGTGAAAATTTTCTAAAGTGAAAGGCATATTCATAATAAAACAATATATCATACCTTGCTTACAATATGTTGTTATGATCTTTCCATTACCGTCTCATCTGGAGACCAGAATTTATAGTATTTTTTTTCAAATGTTATGGGGGAATAGGTTAAACCTAGTCAAGAGGTGTTACACTTATTTAGATAAGAAGAATGGAGGCCTTGGAATGATAGACCCAATAGTTTTCTTCAATACCCTGTTTTTTTTTTTTACATACCATTAAAAGCAGTTTGATACCTTCTGTGAATGCAGAGTGGGTATGGGTTACAATGGTCTTGGGAAGGTATTTTAAAGTCTGGCATAATTTAGCTCCCAAATTGAACCCTCATGTACACATCCCCACATATTTTTGACCAGCTGTGCAAAAATTATGCAGACGGCAGATCACTAAAGATATGATACAAAACAATAATGCACATACTTTGTATAGAATAATCATGAATATTGTTCATCCAAAGGAACCTTGTTTTAAGAATCATCCTACAGCCCAGAATCCCATGGTAATAGCACAACTTAATAATACTAGACTCCCCCCTTACGTGTGGGAAACACAATGGTTAATAATGTATGGACGTTTAAATGTTCGGGGTAATGCAAAATATAAGATGAGAGAAGAGAGAAACTGCCCTTATCCAGACTGTATTAATACAGAGGAAACTATGGAGCATTTCTTTCTACACTGTTCATATGCTAGATTGTTATGGGTTTACTTAGCGAGGACATGGAAATTGAAATGGTTCACTGCTATAACCTATGATATTTTAGTATTAGGTATTTACCCCCCCCTTCCCAGTTTAGCCCAGTATCATAAAAGCACATTATCCATTTTTTTGGCTGCGTACGGTATTATCTATGGCAGGCGAGATGTCAATGGGTTCTTTTTCAAAGAAAAATGTCATATGAGTGTTATAGTATATTGGTGTCCCGTGAATTGTTAAAAATATTTACAAGAAGCACAGTTATTTAACTCAGAAAAAATTAAGAAATGGTGGAAGGGATTCTCTCACTTCATTAAGTATAAATGATTGATCATGGAGGTGTATTAATCATATTATGAATTACTTTATATTTGATCTCAGTTAATGTTTTTTGGTGTGTCTTTTTTCCCTTTTTCTTTGAATGGTGATCTCACATTTCTATCATGAGTTGTAATTTTTCCTTACTGTGTTGTACCGTATGTTTATTATTTCAGTAAAACCTCCCCTACTCTCCTGTAGGGGAACCTTTGTCATCGTAGTTCTTGACCAAGATGGCGACCATGGAGGTGTTGGAAGAGATGACGGATGCCACTGAAGCAGGAGAAAAGGTCTCTTCCCCTGCTTCTTCTCGATCAGAGACTGTGTTGCATGCTGTCATTTCTCCAGATCAAGTTAGTGCTTCTCTACAGGTTCCAGACCCTTTTACTGTGGATGCTCCATTTGCTGCCAATAGACAACAACCAGAACTGGTGAGTGACTCCTTGCCTCTTAATGAAGCTAGTGCTGGAACCTCTGAGATTCGATCACTCGAGTTGCAGCTACAGGCTGAAGACAAGAGTTATGCACTCCGCTGTCAAGAATTGCAAAATGCTTTGAAGTCTGCTCAGTTACTAGCATCTGACAGTCGGGAACCTTTCCATTTACCCAGTAAAAAGGATACTTCCATTTTGTAGCTTCCTGCTATGGTTGAGAACCCTGCTTGTGCTAGAGCGGGTTCTCCTCAGTCTGGAAAGTCAGTCACACCTGTGCAAGCTGCTTGTGAGCCTGTTAATACTGTGTCTGCTATGGAGGGAGCACCAGGAATGGCATTAACAGATTGTGTATCTGGCCTAAGACACTCCCCCAATGAACAACTCACTCGATCAGATAAGGAGATTTCTACTGTCCTTCTCAATGCAGGATGGGTGCAGTCTGAAATGGGTCTATGGGTGTCCGGTTCTACTCTAATTGCTACTTCCCCAGCTTCTCATTGGATCACTGCCCAGCCTACTGATTTCCCTGTGGCTTCCCCCTCTACTTTGCCTCAACCAGATCAGGACATGTCTGGAGCTCCTTCCCCATTACATCTATCTTCCGAGTTACAACTTACTGGTAACCTAGTTCTTGCTCTGAACACTAACGAACTACCACAACCTGCTTTGCCTACGCTGTCTATATCATCTGCACTGGAGGGGCCCTCTGAAGCACCGCTGAACCAGATTAGAAAGACTACTCAGAGACTTTATGCTTCTCTTTTTCATCAGCCTATAGTTCCTGCTAAGCGTCATAATGCTGTTTGCCTTTTCTAAAAAGGGGGGATGTCAGATTTTTCAGATAGGGTTTTTGTGGCTAAAACTTTATTGAAGGGTTCAATGAAATTCTTTGCTAATGAAATTTACACCCTTATTCATGTGTCTGAGGAGTCCACTTTTGATATTAGATTCAAGCTGAATGCTGGGTTACAGAGGTTTTGGGCACATTTTAACATTTTGAAAAATACTCCTTTATGGGCCCCCTCTGAAGCTATCCCTCTTACTAAACCTGCATATAAAAATATTATGGTTATTTTTAGAACTCAGTGGGTAAGTGTCACAGATTTGATTTATTGGTTGAAACAACATTGTTCGGTTCTGGGCTCCACTGAGGCAATATTTGATGCCGAACATATCTGACCTGGGGGGTGAAAGGTGAAGGTTATGCTTCATGTTACCAACACTGGCTTGAGTCACCTTCCTAATTGTTTTTTTTAGGAAGGGATGGGGTGTATTGTTCTATGTGGGTCAGCCAAAGGGGTGCTATAAGTGTGGCTCCTGCACTCACTTAAGTAGCCTTTGTGACCAGGTGAAGTGCAACCTATGTCAAAAACTGGGTCACACTAGTGGGAATTGTCTAAATCAGCCTAAGTGTAACCTGTGTGACTCTGTGGGACATACATATCAGAGTTGTACCTGGGCTGCTCATAACCAATCCGACTCCTCAGATGATGTTGAACAGCGGCTGCTGATAGCTATTGCTCAAAGGGATTCTTTTCCCACCTCCCCTGGACAACCTGATGTTACTGCTGTGTCATTCCCCGTTGCTGTTCCCGGTTCACCTGCCTTACAGAAGGCAGCAGGCTTTCTCTCCCTCCCCCACCTCCAATAGATTGTGTTGATACTTCCTCTTCTGCAGAGATGGTGCTGGGTGAGACTTCTTTGGTCATGCCCCCTCCCCAAGTTAGCAAAAGATCCTCCAGAAGGTCCCAGGTAGCTGAACAACAGCCCTAAAATGTCTAAAACTTTGCATTTACCTTTAAGTAATAGGTATGAGGCCTTTCAGTCCTTGGAGCTTTCAGATGCTGATTCAGAGGGTTCTTCCCTGTGGTCTTCGCAGGTTGACCCCCCCCCCCCCTTCTGAATCTGAAGTTCATCGTCCGCCTCCTGTGGCCCAGCAACGTAGATCTTGAAGGACGCGGAAAAAGCCCCCCACGGACTGGTTTTTGATTTTTAGGTTTCACTCTCTTTTGCCAATATGTCTCCCCTGACATTGGGAACGTTGAATGTGAATAGCATTAAGAGTCACAGAAAAAAGCGTTTGGCCCTGTCTTATTTCCTAACCAGTTCTTTGCAAGTAATTTTCTTACAAGATACCAGATTGCACACTATTTCGGAATTGGGACTTGCTACTAAACTTTGGTATGTTGGTCCCTCATATTGGTCCATAGGTTCCGATGTTTGTTCAGGGGTGGGGATTTTATTTTGATCTGACTTGCATGTGCATTTACTTAAATTAATTGATTTAATACAGGGGGCGTGTTCTGATATTAGACACTAAAATTAATAACCGTTATTTCACGTTTGTTAATGTTTATGCACCCCAAACTAAGGCTGATAGAGTCTCCTTATTTAAGGATATTCAGCCTTATTTACTATCTTCTCAGGCTGTGATTCTGGGAGGGGATTTCAATCGTGGACTTGATAAACAAGATAGGGGCATTGAGGTCTACCACTACTAAGGTTTTTTGTGATATGTCTACTTTGAGATCTGTGATTTCAACATCTGATTTAAAAGATGCTTATCTGTCTACTCATAGGACTGTACATCCAACCTTTCAAAAAGGTCAATTGGCCACTAGGATTGATTTTTTCTTTATTACAGCCTCTTTACATATTTCCTCAATACAGGTTATAGAGATGGAATTTTCTGACCATAAATTATTGCACTTAAGTCTGGGGTCCGAAGTGGAGTTTTCACAGGGTCTGGGTTAATGGAAATTTAATTCTTCTCTTCTGTCCCAGGTTTCTTTGGTGCAGAATCTCCTGTACTTTGTGGCATATAAATGCTCAGTTTTTGAAATGTTTGACTCTCCTGCCCTCTGGTGGGAAGATGTCAAATTGGATTTGAGACGTATGTTGCAATTGGAAAGTAAAAGGCTTCATACTACTGCCTATTTCCAGTACCTTGCTCAACGAACGCACCTACAAAAACTGCCGTCCCTAGCTAGAACTACCTCTCATGATTTCAGGGCTCAAATTCAATTGTTGCAACAAGATATGCAGGCTTTTCATTTGAGGCAATCTGACAGTTTAAAGAAACATCAAGTTTCGGCACTCAGGAGAAAGCGGAGGTGATCTGTCCCTATTTATATTGACAAAATAATGTTAAACATAAAGTAATGGACTGTCTCACAGATTTAGACGGGTGTGAATATACTGATAAAACAGAACATCCTCATGATTGTATCTGAGCACACAACTTCTCTTTTCTCACAATATATACACTCCCATGATACTATTGATACATTGTTGTCTACTTCCCATATTCCTGTTTGCCCTCCATATTTGGTGACTGAACTCACTGATGACATTTCTGCTTCTGAAGTTGAGCAGGCTATAAAATCTTTACACAACAATAAAGTTCCAGGATTAGATGGGTTCACTCCTGCATTACATAAAATGCTTGGACCACTGATTTCTAGAGAATTGGCAGTGGCGTTTACCTTTTTATTGAATACTGCTTATGTTTCCTTGGAAATGGCTCAGGGTTTATTGTTTTTTTTTTATAAAAAAGGAGATAAAACTGATCTTACTAAGTGGAGACCCATTAGTCTTTTCAATACTGATTTCAAAATTATCGCTAAAATTTACAAACCAGGTTGTTACAAGCAGCCATACATCTTATATCCCCTACTCAAACCTGTTCTATCCCTGGGAGGCATATGAGTGAACATCTTATTCTCCTGCGTGAACTCATTGAAAGAGACAATGCTGAGGGTTTGTCTGGGTTTCTTCTGTCTTTGGATCAGAAGCAAGCCTCTGACACTGTAGAGCATAGCTATCTATGAGATGTGCTTGCTCGGTATGGCATACCGGAATCTTATCTTTTCTGATTACGATCCATATATGCTGTGGCTACTGTGTCCCCTCTTATTAATGGCTGGGTGGGGCCAATGATTCCAGTAAAATGAGGGGTTCAACAAGGTTGCCCTCTTAGCCCTCTCCTCTATGTTTTTAGTAATGACCCACTTTTGTGGGCTTTGAATTCTACCCCAATCCCTAACCCATGTCCATGTGGATACTTATGCTGTTCCTTATATAGCTTTAGCTTATGTGGATGACCTTACTATATTGGTTGGTGACGCAGCATCTGCAACACAAGTCATGGATATATATCAATCTTTTGTTTCCATATCAGGGACTTCTCTCAACATGTTGAAGTGTGTGGGTAGACAATTTGGTCAGCCCCTGCTTCCCCTGGATTCAGTTGCTGGGGTTGCCTTGTCTAGAACACCTATTACTATATTGGGTATAATATTTGGTTACTAGGACCTGGACATTTTAAATTGGAGTCCTAAACTTTCCCAAGCTCTGCTGATGGTAAAGGCATGGAACACATGGCATATGGGAAAATTGAAAAGGGTACATCTTGTTAAAACATTTCTTTTGCATCTTTTTGCACATATTTGTTGGTTATTTCCTCCCCCTCGAATGTTGGAAGTTTCCTCATATAGTATTTTTTTCCAGGCTGTATGGGGCAGCAGGCTGAATCCTCTGAAGAGGAATATTTTGTATCTGCCTAAACCTCAGGGTAGTTTGGGAATGGTGAATCCAGTGTTTTTTTTTTAATGTGTTATATTTTATTGTTAACCTAAGACCGGTATTGACTCATGTTCACAGGTCTTGGATCCCTTTATATGTCCTTACCTGTAGTCCTTGGTTCCCATAATGGGAAGCTGCCTCACTTAGAGTACTTAGGTATTCGAATATCTGTACTCCATACATAAGGGATGTGATTGTCAAGCTTAAGAGTTGGCAGTTAACTGTTGCTATGGTAAGAGGCCAACACAGAAAGCTTCTCTACAAACAAATCATTTCCACTAAGTTTAGGGAGCTGAATTCTTTCCCCAGTTGTCCAAATAATTTGACACAGGTTATGCTGGAATTTTTAAGCAACCCTAGGATCCCTGAGAAAATGTAGGACATTCACTGGCTCTGTTGTCATAATCGATTAAATGTTAAGGAACATCAGAAACACAAACAGCTTTCTGAAAGACTTTGTTCTAGACCCCACTGTATTCAGCAACTGGAGACAACATATCATTTATTTTTTTCATGCTCCTATATATAGAGTTTTTGGTCCTTTCTGGCTACTCTGTGGAATATGCCTTCTTTTCGAACCATGTCCCTGGATGTTTTATTGTATGGATCCTTTGATTCTTCTTGGCAGACTTGGGATACATCCACATTGCAGGTCATTCTAACAGTGTTGAAATGGTATATCTGGAATTTCCACTGTTGGTTTACCCTGCAACAGAAATCAGTACCTCTTTCTGACCTTGTGGAAAAAAATAAATTGGGAACTTAAGCTCCTTTATAGGAAAGAAGTGAATGACCATACAGCTAACTGGGTATTCCGCTCCTGGAGGAATCTTCCCTGGGTCACTGACTCTGATGTACCTGTTACATGACCTCTCTGCTGTATTTCTCAGTTGTTTTTTTTGTTTTTGGGGGGTCTTCCTGCTTACTCATTTGTGATTATTGCACAGGTTTTGTTTCTTGTTTTTCTTTTGTTTGCCTGTTTTTCCTTTTTTTACATTTTTTTTTTATTGTACTAACTTTTATTTTCCTGTACTGTATTATATTGTGTGATTTTCAATAAACATTAAATACCCCTACTCTTTTCAATAAGTGCAATGGGATCTTTAACATCCACTTGACCTACCACCAATCCAGGCAGATGAGACCTCGGTTTAACATCTCATCCGAAAGACAGCACCTCAAAAGTGCAGCCCCCCCCCCAATGCTACACTACAGTGTCAGTATTGGGATATTAACCCAAGTGTCAAATGTCACCATATCACCAGACAGTCCCATTCATGTTTCTTCTGGAGAATCATTATCAGTTTGCTGATCTCTACGATTATCTTGCTGAGCTTCCAAATGGGATACTTATTTTCCAGCATTGGTCGGGTCAGTGAATATAAACACCGTATCCTGGTAAACAATATGGAGCTTAGCTGGAAAGAGAACCGTGCATGGGATTTCAAGGTCCCAGAGCTTTCTCCGAACCCCATCAAATTTTTTATGTCACTGGCGGGTGGAATGGGATAAATCTGGAAAAAGGTGTACTGTGTGGCCTTGTATGCTCAGTTGTCCCAGTCGTTTAGCCAGACCCAGGATGCAGTCTCTTGTGCCTTTACTATCAGCCACCACCATTAACACATGAGGAGCCACCTCAGGCTGTCTCCCACGAGGGCGAATTCTGTACGCTTTGAGGAAGTGCCATTCAGAGAAATCACCATGGCCTACAAACTGCTCCCTGATCCAATCCTTAAAGAAAAGTAAAGGGTGGTCTCCTTCCATTTCCTCCAGTAAGCCAATCATTCGAATATTAACACTCCTTACTTGATTTTCCAGGAGTTCCAGGTGGTTATTTAGACGCTGTGTTTCTCTCAAATATCCCACATTAATGGCATTACATTTAGTTGCCTGTTGCTGCAGATCATCGACCCTACTGTTCAATTTCTCCACGGATGTCTCCACCAAAGTTATTCTGCCTGCTAGGCCATCTAGTTTAGTGTTCATAGCAGATACCGAGGATATTAGAGTTTTAAGTTTGTGGCCTAGTGATTGCAGGGTTTCTTCTCCCTCGGTGCTGATTGGGGGCATCTGCCCTGTCGATCTCGTAGCTGGACCACTAGCCACTGCTTGAGCATGGTCTTTCTTTTTAGGATTACGCATCTTGATCCCGATGTCTCAGCTACAAGTAGAAGTTTTTATTTCCGGTTATTTTAAGTTCTAAAAGTAGATTTTTGTCTTTTAAAGTTGTATAGATGTAAAGCCGTGCCTCCAGCATCTGTCTAGCTTGGGCTCCACAGCGCGCCCCAGGATTAAGGAATTTAATGCATGGCTAGGGTATTGATGCCCATCCAAAGGGTATGGGTTGGTAGGGTGGTGGAAAAGCATATGGGAGGACAGGGAGCTCTATGCCAGGGACAGGCTTCATTTGAGTGGGGAGGATACAAGGGTCCTGAAACAGATGCTGGAGGAGTACTTGGAAAACAACATGAATTTAAACTAGTAAGAGGGGTGGCAAGAGGACAGAAGCCCAGCAGGATGCTCAAGCAGGGAAGCCAAATGAGCTTACCCCCCAGGCTAGTGGTAGGGGAGTTGTGGAGGAGTCGGGGGGGCCAAAAACAGAGAGCAAGTAGGGAGAGGGGTAAAAGAAGCAGGGTGGAGGGTGGTGACATTGAACACTAGGAGTCTAGAGAACAAAGTAACTGAATTACAGGCCCTCATGGAGGATGGGGAAGTGGATATGGCAGCCATAACTGAGACATGAGCCACCCACTACCATGATTGGGACCTGGCAGTACCAGGATATAAGCTATTTCAGAGGGACAGGGTAAAAGGGAAAGGAGGGGTGGCACTGTATGTGAGGGAAGGACTGAAATGCATCAGTGAAGAGGGGGAGGAAGGCAACACAGAGGCTTTATGAGTGCAGATCCAGGTCTCCAAACATAGGACCCTTAGGATGGGAGTGGTTTATAGGCCACCCTCTCAGACTGAGGAATTAGGGAACTAGCAGGGCAGGTCAGAAGGATCTGCGGAAAGGGAAGTACTGTGATTGCAGGCAACCTGCCAGGGGTGGATTGGGGTACTCCAGCTACAACAAACAGGAGGGAGCAAATACATCTGGATGCCTTCCAGGACAGCTTTCTATTGCAGATCGTCAATGAGCCGAATAGGTTAGGGAACACCCTTGACCTCATCCTGGCAAATGGTGAGTTTGTGAGGGAGCTGAGAGTGGAGGAACCACTGGCAGGGAGTGATCATCACTCAGTGTGGTTTAGGATAAACATGGGGAAAGAGGGAGTTGGCTCAGTCACAAGGGTGGTAGACTTCAGAAGGGTCAACTTTGGGAAGATGAGGGAAATAGTGCAGGGGCTCTAGTAGGGATCATCCCAGATATGGACACTAATCAAAGGTGGTAGATCATTAAAAGGGGGATAGGGGAGGCAATAACAACATGTACAAAGGTCCAGAGTAAGAGGGCAAGGGCAAAGAAGCCTAGTTGGGTGAGCGGGGGTTATGGAGAAAATAGGAAGAAAAAGAGCCACCTTTAGTAGGTACAAGAGAATGGGGAAGGGGTGGACAGAGAAATATACCTAAAGGAGTCAAGGGAAGTGACAAGGGCAGTCAGGGCAGCCAAGGCATCCTGGCAACTCAGGCTAGCACAGGGCATTAATGAAGGGGAGAAAGACTTTTTTAGGTACATCAGGGAGAAAAGGAACTGCAGAGACCAAATTGTGAGGATTAAAAATGGAGGAGAATGGATGGACACTAAGGCAGAATAGGCAGAAGCATTAAATGAGTACTTCTGCTCTGTATTTACCAAAGAGAAAAGGGGGAGGTACCCAAGGGGGTTGGAGGGGTGAGCACTGGGGGACAGACAGGGAAATCACAGTGGGCAGAGTACTGGAGGGCTTGATGGCACTGAGGGTGAACAAGGCACCAGGTCCGGATGGCATACATCCCAGGGTACTAAGGGAATTGGCAGATGTCCTAGCCGAACCTCTTGCAGACCTGAGATGGCACTGGTTCGGCTGCTCAATGATCTCGTGATGGCGAGAGATCAGAAGAGCCATTCCATCCTGGTTCTTCTTGATCTCTCTTCAGCTTTCGACACCGTGGACCACATGGTGTTGATAGGATGCCTATCTGTGGAATGTATGGGACAGTCCTCAGACGGTTTACATCATTCCTAACTGGGAGAACACAAAGAGTGGTGTCTGGGTTTTTTCCTCAGGACCAACTGCTTTGCTTTGTGGGATACTTCAGGGTTCTGTGTTGTCACCCATGTTGTTTGAGGTGTATATGCTGCCCCTCGGAGACACTGTAAGAAGGTATGGGCTGAGATTTCACTGTTATGCAGATGATACCCAGCTGTACCTCTCTTTTGCACCCGACTAGGATGGAGCTCTCTCAGTCTTTAACAACTGTCTGAAAGAAATCCAGGCATGGATGGATTCTAGCTGGCTGAGGTTGTACTCAGAAAAGACTTGAGGTATTGGTTGTGGACCTGGGTCATCAGATAAGGGGGTTGAGTGTGGGTGCACCCTCGGGAATTATTCTTGGTGGCATTTCTCTCCCAACCTCTGAACAGGTGCGTAACCTGGAGGTAGTTTTTGATGACGGACTGACCCTGCATTCGCAGGTGTCAGCTGTCATCAAAACTTCCTTTTACCATCTTAGGAATATCACCAGGGTTAAGCATCTGGTTCCGTCTGATGACCTTCCAACTTTGGCCCAAGCCTTTGTGTCCTCGCGCTTGTATTACTGCAACTCCCTGTACCTAGGGCTTTCAGGGGTTGAAATCCATCGCCTGCAGCTGGTGCAGAATGTGGCAGCCCGGCTTTTGACAGGCTCTAGGCGATCCTGCCATATTACCCTGGTGCTGCGCGAACTGCACTGGCTGCCAATACGGTGGCGGATCACCTTCAAAGTCAGTTTACTGACTTTTAAAGCCCTACATGGACAGGGCCCAGACTATCTGAAAGAACTTCTGGTGCCTTATTGCCCCAGTCAATCACTCCGCTCAGCCAACGAGGGGTTGCTAGAGATTCCGAGACTGAATTTGAAATCATTGGTTCTAGAGCATTTGCTTTTGCAGCTGCCACCATCTAGAATTCTCTACCTCGTCGGTTATGGGAGTGCACATCTGTGGAGGAATTTAAGAATGGCTTAAGAACCTTTCTGTGGAATAAAGCATTTTTAGTTAATTGAAGTATTTATCTGATTGTTTATGATGTTAGGTGTGTTGCTTTGTTATTGGATGTTATATTAATTGTTTTTAAAGTGTTAGGCACCTTGAAATTGGAAAGGCGCCTTATAAATAAAATTATTATTATTATTATTAATGCTTCTCTGGACTCGAGGTGTGTACCACAGGACTTGAGGATGGCATACGTGATGCCCATCTACAAGAGTGTCCTCAAGGACGGGCCAGGGAATTACAGACCAGTAAGCCTCACATCCATTGTGGGTAAGCTGATGGAGACAATCTTGAAAGAGAGGATGGTTTCTCACCTGGAGGCTAATGGGCTGCAGGACAGTTTGTCTTGGGCAGATCATGTCAGACTAACCTGGTGGAGTACTACGATTGGATAACCAGGCAATTGCACAGGGACCATTCAGTGGATGTCCTGTATCTGGATTTCAGCAAGGCATTCAACTTGGTGCCGCATGGGAGACTAGGTAGTAAGCTGGAGGGCACAGGGGCAGGCGCAAAGCTGGTGGGATGGGTAGTGATCTGGCTGAAGTGGAGGCAGCAGAGGGTGGTGGTGGGAGGGGAGCTCTCATTGCCCAGGGCAGTGACAAGCGGGGTGCCACAAGAATATGTGCTGGGGCTGGTGTTATTTGGGATTTCATAGCAGACATTTCAATAGGCATCAAGAGCAAGATCAGTCTGTTTACGGATGACACAAAGATGGAAGCAGTAATGGATAACCTAGAGAGGTGGCAGGGGTTACAGGACAATCTGGCAAATTTGGAAGCCTGGTCAGACACTTGGCACCTGGGGTTCAATGCTAAGAAATGCAAGGTGTTGCATTTTGGAACAAGGAATCCAAGGAGGAGCTACCAGATAGGGGGTATTCAGCTGACCATGATGGAGAAGGAGAAAGACCTAGGGGCAATCATAACGGGAGCAATGAACAACTCTGTGCAGTATAGAAAAGCAGCTGCCAAGGCTAACAAGATGCTGGGCTGTACTGCCAGAGGCATATCCTCCAGGATGGGGGAGGTGATTCTGCCACTGTACAGGTCACTAGTTAGATCACACCTGGAGTACTGTGTGCAGTTTTGATGGCCATACCTGAAGAAGGACATTAGGCTGCTGGAGGCTGTGCAGCACAGGGCAACAAAAATGATCCATGGGTTGGAGGACTTGCCCTATGAGAGTAGGCTGGAGGAGCTGAACATGTACTCCCTGGAGGAGAGGAGGGACAAGGGGGACATGATTGAGACCTTCAAATACATGAAGGGGATAAATAGGACTGACACAGGAGGGCTTTTCCAGTTAAGGAGGAGGAGGGACAAATGAGGACACAGTCTGAGACTGGGGGGGGGGTTCAGGAGGGAAATGAGGAGACACTTTTTCACGGAGAGTGTTATGGCAGGTTGAAACGTATTACCAGAGGAAGTAGTATCCTGTAATACAGTGGGATGCTTCAAAAGCGGATGGGACAGGATAAGGGGAGGGTCACCAGAGGGGGAGGGGAGGGAGGGGCCACTGCTGTATAAGGGCTGCTAGCTGTACATTCAAGCAGACTTGATAGACGGTATGGCCTTTGTCTGCTGGCAAGTTCGTATGTTCTTTTGTATGATGTATGTTTGATTTTTCAATATGAATAACTGCACATTTGTCAATATTGAACTGCATTTTATTTTTCATAGCCTTTTTTTATTTTATCCAGATGTGTAATAATTATTTTCTTATTATCTACTGTGTCAACTCTCCCTCCGATCTTCATGTCATCTGTAAACTTGGATATATACCCTTCTACATCTTTATATCACTCGTAATAAAGAAGAATAATGCCAGTCCCAGCACCAAGCCCTGGGGGACCCCACTACTAACGCTTCCTTCTTCTGATACCACTCCTTTTATTCTCACTTGCTGGGGCCTACTGGTCAGCCCACTACTTACCAATTTATTATTTTTCTGTCAGTGTGTTTATTTTCCATTTTGGTAATCAGAATGTCATGAGGCACTGAATCGAAGGCCATTTAAAAATCGAAACATATTACATCTACTAGTATGTACCAGGGTTGGCAGTATAGCCTAGAGGTTAGTGTAACAAGCTGGGAAAGAGCTCCTTGCATCCAGCACACCTGAGTTTGATTCCCACAACCTCCACTTGCATACTTTGTAACCCTGAGCAGGCCACTTAACCACCCCAGTGCTTCCGGGTCACCCCTGAAAACAAGCCACATGCCTAATTTGCCTTGCCCAGTTACCAAAAAGAATAAAAAGAAGTAAATAAATAAAAATGTTGTTGTTTATATTGGAATTAACCATTTCATAGACTGTCAGTACACTGGCTGTACATGATCTGTTCTTTTTAAGACTGTGCTGTGTGATGGCATCCAGCCCTACTTCCTTGATGTTATTTTCCAGTAACTGCTTTAGCATTTTTCCCATTATTTTTCCTGCTACGGATGTGAAACTGATAGGTCTACAGTTTTTAATAGTAGATTTGTTACCTTTCTTAAAAATTGTAACCACTAAGGCCTTTGCCCAGTCAATTGGTACTTCTCCCATTGTGTATGGTTTACTATAAATAAAAGTTAGTGATGCTGCTATGATTTCTGCTGTTCCATTTAGGGTTCTGGGTGTAAGTTGTCTGGCACTGCCAATCTGTTACCCTTTAAGTCATTAAGTAATTTTTCTGTCTCTGATCTATGATACTTCAGAAATATTTAGACTGTTGTTTGATACTGTTTTTTTTTCTGTTTCCTCTGCTGTTCTGTCCTTATTGGTATACACCAAACAAAAAAACCTGTTGAATAAGTTTGAGATCTATTTGGGATCATCCACTGATATGTTTTTTTCTATGAATGGTCCTATTGCTCGATCCTTCCCGTTCTTGTTATTTATGATTGAGTACCGGTTTAGGGTTTTACAATTATCCTTACTGTGTGCTGTCTTGAACTTGACCTTTGCCCTGTCTTTTTTATTATTGCTTTCGATTCTTTAAGCTAATTTTTATATGAATTGATATTATACGGTGACAGAAATTTCTTCATTCTGCAGTATGCCTTGTTTGTTTTTTATTTGTTTCCAGACCCTATTAGTATACAATAGAGGTTTCTTTCCATTTTTATTATATACTTTTTTTGGCTGGTACATAATTCCTTTCCAGTTCTAGTATTTTATTTTTTTAGAAATTGCTAACAATTTTCAGTTTTTAAGTTCTCAAAGTCCTGTTCCCAATGCCATTTTCCGAGAATTTCCTTTATTTTCTTCAAGTCTCCTTCGTTACAGTTTTTGGCTGTGATTATGCCGGTAGCACATCAATTCAGCGAGCCAATTTGGGAGATTCAATTTGCGCGAATGCAATATGAGCGAATGGTACATGTCGCTGAATAGTCAATTTACATGAGTGCGACTATTCGGCAAACCCCAGAGGCAATAAGCGCCTCAGAGTTAGAATCCTAAAGATAGGGGAGTACAGGGGGAACAACCCCGATGGGGGTGCAGGGAGCGTAGCTCCCCTGCAAAACCAAGGTAGCTGTGCATTGCTTTGCTGTACCTGTTCACACTCACAGCAAAACAGCCTGATTGGATACAGGTGCAGCAGAGTGTTTGCAGTATGAGCAAGGTTTGGCCCAGGTCAGGCTACAGCAGACTGTGTCTGGGGCAGCCGCCGGCAGCAGCCGTCAGAGGTACTGTGACCTCACAGAGTGACTTACTCGGGTTGTTGGTGAGTATGCCACTCATACCCGCATGGAATATCTACTTGGTTTGGCATGCGATTTTCAGCTTCTGCTCTGATTTATTAGCTGAAATTAGCCTCACTGAATTGACCGGTCACTGTATTTTTCTACGCTATTACTGAGTCGCTGAAATTGAATGCGCTGTAATTAAATTATTGAAATGACATGGAGCTGGTTATGCCTATATTCTTAGGTATATTTGTTGCAAGTTCAAACTCTATCATATTACGATCACTTGACCCTAGATTTTTTCTCATGTTAAGACTGTGCACTAGGTTTGGTACATCAGTAATGACCACACCTAAGATGTTTCCTCTGGTGGGTGTTTTTACTAGCTGTGTCATTCCATGGTTGCTATAAGTTTGTGAATGGTTTTTCTTTTGTGTTATTTGTAGTCATTAATTGCCAGTCTACTCCTGGAAGGTCCAGGTCTTTCATTAACAATGTGTTGCCTTTGTTAGCTATATTTTCAATTGTCTGCATCATGAGTTGATTATAACTTTTACTGTTATTTGGTGGCCTGTGCAGCTGCCTATTTTAAAACCATTTTCATGACATATATTTATTTGAACCCATACTGCTTCTATATTGGTTGTTTGTACTTCAGTTTCACAGCTATACATACTCTTCCTAATATACAACACAACCCATCCACCTTGCCTTTCCAACCTGTCTTCATAGTATCATTTACAGCCATTTATTTCTCTACCCCATTGTACCTCCTCTCTCTACCAGGTTTCTGTTACCACAGCTGTATCGATATTACGTGTTTCCATGATTATTTTGAGTTTGCTTTTTTGATGATATTTAAACTCCTTGCATTAAGTACCACTATTTTGAGTTTGTTTATTTGAATATATTTAATTGTTGTTTTGTTTTGTGTTCCAGAACAGAACTGTTTATTCTATACTGTGTTTTTCAATTGCTTTTTGATATGTACAAACAGAAGAGAGAAAGAAGTAAGTGCCTCAGCTGGGACTTGAACCCACGTCACCCAAAATACCATTCCGGTCGCTCTAACCAGCTGTGCCACCAAGGCAACTGAAACCTGGGCCATCCCGGAGCATACACATTACTCTTTCTCCAATGCACAACCTTGTGCTGCACAAATAAATACTACTTTTTCAATTACATGGGTGTGGTGTGTATATTTTATGGAACACATACAAACAGAGGAGAGAAAGAAGTAAGTGCCTCAGCTGGGACTTGAACCCAGGCTGCCTGGAATACCGTTCCAGTCATGCTAACCAGCTGTGCCACCAAGGCAACTGGAACCTGGGCCGTCCCGAAGCACACATTACTCTTTCTCCAATACACTATCTGGTGCTGCACAAATAATTACTACTTTTTCAATCACACGGGTGAGGTGTGCATATTTTGTGGAACACATACATAGAAACATAGAAAATGTTGGCAGAAGGGAACTTGTGGTCCATTGAGTCTGCCCAAGCGTGGTATCCCAGGATCTGTTGTACCTGTCCCCCAATATGACCAATCTTGCATTGAGCCCTAGCCTTGTCCCACATGTGTTTAAAACTAGTTACTGTCTTAAATGCCACCACCTCAGGTGGCAGTCTGTTCCAAGGTTCCACCATTCTCTTAGAAAAGTAGAATAGTACTCTCTGATGTCCCTCCTGAACCTTCCCCCTTTCAATTTGCACTCGTGGCCCCTTGTTGTAGAATTGGCATTCCTGTTAAAAAGTGCCAATTGCAGTACTTTGTTAATACCGCTAAAGAACTTGAAAGTTTCAGTCATATCATATCCCCCTTTCCCTCCTAGTCTCCTGTGAGTATATGTTCAAAGCTCTAAGCCTACCATCATAAGTGATTCCACGAAGGCCCTGAATCATTTTTGTTGTGCTCCTCTGGACCACCTCTAATCTGTCAATATCCTTTCTAAGGTAAGGCTTCCAGAACCAGACACAGTACTCCAGGTGTGGCTTCACCAATGATCGGTAGAGCGGCAGTATCACTTCCCTGTTCCTACTATCTATCCCCCTACTAATGCATCTGAGTAACCTGCTAGCCTTGCTGTAAGCCTTATTACACTGACTCTGCTGCTTGAGGTTGTCTCTAATAAAGACACTCCAATCTCGTTCTTTAGCAGAGGAGTTACGTTTGACCCCATTTAGCCAGTATTCTGTCTTAGGGTTGGCCCTACCCAGGCGCATTACTTTGCACTTCTTAGCATTGAATTTCAACTGCCATGTGTGTGTCCATCTTTCCAACTTCTTTTTTTTTTTCTCTATATAGGTTTTTGTATTCCTGGAGCCTGGCAGTCAGCTATGGCCCTCCCTTGGAGGGGCTCATCCTCTGTGCCCACGTGTCCCACTCTGACCAATCTCCTGTAATTCGCCCACAGCTTACCCCCGTGGCGGGGCCAGGGAGGGGAGTGCCGGCTTTCTCCCCCGCCAAGAGCATAATCCAGAAGCTGGGGGCAGCCATGGGGATGCGATGGACCATCATGGATTAAAGACATCTGTGGCCCAATACTTTGCTTTTGTGGTCCCTACCCTGTGGAACTCTCTAACTCTTCAGGTGAGGGAGTGCCTGACCGTCGAGAGTTTTAAAACAGTGTTGAAAACTTATTTATTCAGCCTGGCCTTCCCAGATTGCTTTTAAGGTGGAGAAATATTGTTATAAGTTATGAAGGTTTTAATTGTATTTAATGATTAGATATTTGAGGTATGTTTTAATAATGTTAAGTTATTTGTTTGTATTTTAAATTGTTGTAGAGGCACCTTGAACAGTTATGGAAAGGCGCCTTTTATAAATAAAGTTGAATTGAATTGAATTTAATTGAATGGAGCCTGCCAACTCCCTTTTCACATTTTCTCCTGTCCCCCCCTCCCCACCGATGTAAGGATGCCAGTTGTGTGCTTCCCAACCCATACTGCCCTCCAGCTACTGCCAAAGGGCAGTCAATGAACGGGATGGCAGAACGTCCCTCCCCTGAGAGAGGAGAACAGTCCACTGGATGCTCAATCCTCTCTCACCCCGCCAACCTCCAGTGGCCCAGGCTTATTCCCGAACCCAGGCTCCTGGCACGGTGCAAGGTGTAGTGACCAGCGCCTCAACCTCCAGCGCCACCAGGCCAGCTTCTTAAGGTCCTCCTGTATCTCTCTCTGATTCCCTCTATTGTGTCCACTCTTCTGCTGACTTTAGTGTTGTCAGCAAACAGGGCAATGTTGCCATTTATAGTCTTGCTGATGTCACTAATGAATATGCTGAAAAAGACCAGCCCCAGGACTGACCCCGAGGCACCCTGCTAGTGACATATCTTTCGGTTGATCTTACCCTATTTACTACCACCCTTTGTTTCCTGTCCTTCAGCCAATTTTGTACCCACTTGACTATTTGCTCTGCTATCCTAAGGCCTTCTAACTTTTTTAAGAGGCACCTGAGCGGGACAGTTTCAAAAGCTTTACTGAAGTCAAAGTAAAGCAGGTCCACCGCATGGCCCTTATCCAAATCCCTGGTCACGTGATCAAAGAAAGTAATAAGGTTTGTCTGATATGGCCTGCCTGTCACAAACCCATGTTGTTTATTGTTCTGGAGGTGATTTACTTTGAGGTATTCCACCAGATCTTGCTTAATAAGGTACTATCAATTTACCGACTATTGATGTGAGACTGACTAGCCTATAGTTACTTGTCTCCTCCCAATCACCACTCTAATGGAGTGGCACCACGTCTGCCACCCTCCAGTCACCCTGCACTACTACAAACAGAGGAGAGAAAGAAGTAAATGCCTCAGCTGGGACTTGAACCCAGGCCACCTGGAATACCATTCTGGTCATGCTAACCAGCTGCGCCACCAAGGCAACTGGAACCTGGGCCATCCCGGAGCACACATTATTCTTTCTGCAATGGACAACCTGGTGCTGCACAAATAATTATTATGTTTTCAATCACATGGGTGCAGTGTGCATATTTAATGGAACATATACAAACAGAGGAGAGAAAGAAGTAAGTGCCTCAGCTGGAACTGGAACCCAGGCCACCCAGAACACCGTTCCGGTCCGCTACCCAGCTGCACCTCTAAGGCAACTGGAACCTGGGCTGTCCCGAAGCACATATTACTCTTTCTCCAATGAACAACATGGTGCTGCACAAATAATTACTACTTTTTTCAATCACATGGGTGTGGTGTGCATTATTGATATATTTCATAAGTGCTTTTTGATATGGTTTGCTAATGTCCTACTGCCTTTTTTGCTTATACGAAGACCATGTCTGCAGAACAGATCAAATTTAGTATTAAAAGTTTTCTAGTGTGGTACGCATTAATGAGTTTCTTCTAGCACCTATTTGCATAACCAGTTATTAATTCTTTTAATTTTGTTATTTCTTTCAGCTCTGGCTCTGGGAACTGGGAGTCCATTGGAAAAGAAAACCCCACAACTGTTTGATTTCAAAGTATTGCAAATATTTTTAAATTTCTGGATGATCTCCTGCTCATTTTGTCCTCCAACATTATTTACTCCGGCATGTACTATCACCAATGACTTATTCACCTCTTTTTACAGCTGCATATCAGACCTATGCTGACGTATTGTGACTATGTCAGTAGAGAAAGGGGGCTTTGGAATGTGTAGAGTGTTTGCAAATACAGCACAGCATGTCTCCTACCAAGACGTGGACTTGAATCACATCTCTGCATTCTCTCCTTTCAGTCTAGTGTGGCTGTTTCCTCCCTCCACTGCCCCGCTGCACTGTTTTCTTGCTCCTGCCCCGCTGGCCATGAATGGCTCACACAGATACACACTTATACATAATTAAGTGCCTTTGAAGCTGCTGATGATGCTGACTCCATTTAGTTACTTAGGAAGCAGTAATACAGAAGTTGGCGTGTTCTTTTTTTGATGTTATAGTCCTTTCTTAATTGAAAACATGAATCCATGCTGGTGACCTGAAACACAAAGCAATGAACTCAGGATGCACATGCAACAGATTGGTTATAGTGGGTCAAGGGGTGGGCCGTTTATGTTGTGGGTGCTCTGGACTGTGATCGCACTTCAGCAGCATGAGAGATGTGAACATGCCCATCTGTATCCTCGAGGTGCTCGCAGACAGCCTGTCAGTTTTCACTGTGATTGACAGTTTTTACCCCCAGTATTGTGCTGCATTTCTCACAATGAATACATCCTCTGAGGTGAGGTGTCACAAATTTTATGAACTGAATATCCATCAGTAATCCTATTGGGATTCTGTCATCAAAATCTCCAAAACTACTCTTTAGTTGATTTACCATAAGCCACCATATTTATCTTACATGGAGTTACAAGTTACAAAAGTAGAAGACTGGTAGACATTTGGCTACAAAAAGGGTGGGCAGACTACTATATTTCTTTCAAAATCATTGTGTGAGTCCAGTTTTTCTGAATACTGTGTGTATTATTTTCTGTGCAGATAAAGTTTGGATCACTTTCCTCCCCAAACTCTCTCACATGCAGACTCATATGCTAACACAGACAGACAGACAGACAGACAGACACACACACCCACACACACACCCACACACACTGTTACCATTCATGCAACCCAGTGTTTTCCTTTTTCGCATTCAGCCTGGTCAGAAACTCAAAACTGGAGGTTTGAGGGTAAAAGAAGACTGCTGTCATTATTCTTATGTACATATTATTCATACTGGCCCCTGCATGCTTCTTTCAAAATCAGTTGTACTGGGCCAGCCCAGTGGTCCTGAGGGTTGAGGAACTGACACCACACGTCACGCCATGCCGGTGACCCGGGTTCAGGAACAAACCTGGGTTGTTGGAGGCTGGCGGGAGGGGGAGGAGGATGTGAGAAGCTGCCAGCTGGCAGTGCTCTGCCTCGGGAGGAGGGATCCAGCTCTCTCGGAGCTTGGCCGCCCTGTGGTGGAGGCTGGAGGGACAGCGCCGTGAGAGAACTCAAGACAAAGGTCGATGGGGAGGGTTGAGGGGACCCGGACCGGAGCTGCGGTGCGCATGTGTGCCTCTATGCGCATGTGCTACCACTTCTAAGGGTTCTTGGGGTAGCAAAGGGAGAAAACGGAGGAAATCATGGGGGTTGATGTGGATGATGCCCCCGGACTGACTCAGGGGATCTGCCGGGGCGCATATGGTGCTACGCGACCCCAAAAGTCCCGAGATCGGCAGGCTCAGTGGACACAGAAGTTGACCCACCACAGGAGGATAAAAGTAAAAAAAAAAAAAAAATCAGTTGTACTGTGCTTTGATTATCATTCGTCTGACGGCTGCCCTTATGGACAGTGTGAGAGGGTGAACAAACATTGAATAACATGACATCACAGCAATATAAATTAAAGCTGCACTGATCAAACCATCAACTGGAAAATAATCGGGGAAAACTGCAATGTAGACAGCTGCAGTTTTTTTTTAACATAAAATAGAGGGGATGTGAGGAAGTGCTTCTTCATGGAAAGGGTGGTGGATGTCTGGAACAGCCTCCCAGCAGAGGTGGTGGGTAATAAAACAGTAGCAGGATTCAAACATGCATGGGATAGACACAAAGGGACATTACAAATGGGGGGGGGGGTAAGGCAGGAGATCAAGTAGGGTCTATGGCAGAACAGTAGGTAGGGATTTTAGGGCAGACTAGGCGAGTCAAGAGGCTCTTTTCTGCTGATAACTTCTATGTTTCAAAAAAAGAAAAGAAACAGAAAAAAAGGGTAATATTTGAGTTGCAAAATGTGACAACAATGAAATGCTCCATGTATCCTCGTTCTCACTTTCATTTTTTGATGGTTGGAATCTCACAATTGTTTTAATTGCATTACACAAATGATACCTCTTTTCCTCCTCCTCATGGTCACACAGAATGTACTTTGTTGAAAACAGCAACTTCAAGACTGCTGGTTCAATGTGACACAACATTACTTGAAATGTCTTTTACTGTTGTATTGACATACTGACGTTTATAGCCTGTGCAAACATGGGGGGGGAAGAGGTATAATTTGTATGATGCAATTGAAACAGTGATATTTTGTTGTTGTCATGTTTTGCAATTGAAATATTACCCTTTTTTCTATTTCTTTTTTTTTTAAATCTGCAGCTGTCTACATTGCATTTTTTCATGATTATTTTCCAGTCGATGGTTCAATCAGTGCAGCATCAATTTATATTGCTGTGATGTGAAGTTATTCAATAGTTGTTCACCCTCTTACACTGCATGTGAGGGCAGCAGTCAGATGAATGATAATTAAGGTGCAGCACAACTGATTTTGAATGCAGAGTACAGGGGCCAGTATGAATGATATGTTCATAAGATTAATGACAGCAGTCTTCTTTTACCCCAAGCCCCCGGTTTTGCAGCTTCTTACCAGGCAGAACGAGGAATAAAAAAAGGAAAATATCAGTTTGCATAAATGGTAAGAGTGTGTGTGTGTGTGTGTGTTGGCGTGCAAGTACCGAGTGCCAAAAAGTAACTCAGTTATCAAATTGAGTGCTGTAACATAAGTGATTTTCCATTTGCAATGTAAAGTCGTGAATCATTTTGCAGCCATATTGGCTCTGATCAGAGTTTGTTTGATAATGGTAGGAATCATTTGATTGAGAACCCTGATTCCCCCCCAAAAAAACACATGTAGCAGTATTCATTTGTTATCTTTCGCTGTGTACCTATCTGTATACTTAAGTATTGAATCCCCAAGTATGTATATCTGACTGCGGTGGGGGTAGTGAATTGTTTGATCTTACTTCGAGGAAGGCTCTTGTAGCGGGCCACACCAGTAGGATAAGGCCAAGTACTAGGACCACGAGAAAACCTGGCGGTCTGGCTGTGGGGGACCCGCCAATGTCAGTCAACTGACATCACTATAACCTATATAGAAGGGGCGGTCCCCCACACCACCACAGTTCTTTTCCTGCCATTGACCTGTGTATGTCGGAACTCAGCAGATGCTACAGCTACAGTTGACCACCATTTCCACGCTTACTGTACTTTTTTATTTTTCTTCTTTCCAGTGTTAAACATTGAATTATTCTGTTTTTTCAATGAGTTTATATCTTCTCCACTAGCCTCGTTTTCTGACCACTCCTCTAAGTGTGCCTGTGGCAAACAGTTTCCTGAAAAGGATGGCCATTCTGCGTGTTTGATCTGCTTAGGACCCAGCCATGACACCGAAGTCTGCCAGCATTGCCAGGAATTCAACCAAGTCACTCAGAGATGTGGTCTGAAAACCTTGGAGAGCCACCTATTAAAGCATAAGTTGGGCACCATGGAAAAGGAGCTGCAGGCCAGAAGCTGTTTGGCCTTTTTGGCCCAGTCCTCTGAAGCCTCTTCTTCTTCTTCTCATAAAGAGAAGTCTGGGAAGCACAAGTACCGGGACACACATCGGGAATGGGCTCAGTCAGCTTTTCGGTCATGGTCACCCTCCCTCAAGCCTTTGACCATGATGGGGTTGTCCTCCTGTGGGGGGGTCAGCTCCACCAGCCTTCTCTTCCTCCAGGCTCCCAGTGGCTCAGCCACCTGTCCTCATTTCTATTTCGGGTGGTGGCTCCTTGGGGCAGGGGACTTCGTCTCCTACCCTCCAGCCCCTGATGCTCAGGCTCTCATCCTCCAAGGGCTCTCAGCCAGGTGGCTCAACCAGCCTTGGTTCTTCAGGTTACAGCTCTTCCACCATTGCCCCATTGGCCCAGGCATTGCCTTCACCAGCTGCCATACTGGGGGCCACTGCCAGTCTAGCCAGGCAATGCCTGAAGCTGGCTGATGCTGTCTCCTCCACTCTGGCATCACCTCTGCCTCCTTCTTGGGGATCTCCTTCCCCCCCAGGTGCTGGCTTCTCCTGTAGAGCCTATGCCATTGGACCTGTTGCCTGGGCATGTTAGGCCAGTGCCCGCTGGACCACCACAAGTCCTGATGCAACCCTAACCTTTGAGTCTGGCAATGATGTCCCCACTACCACAATCCATGCCGCAGCCAATGTCAGTTGGCCCATCACCTGATCACTGCTTGGCACCAGGTAAGCCAATGCCAGGATACCCCTCGCCGGCTCCTCAGCCGGCATTTCATACCCCGCTGTCACTTCCATTCCTGCCGGTGTATAATATTGCACCCCAGGTGGACTATGACACCCTTTTTTTGGTGTGGTGGGCTTTCATGAAGAAGCATATCCCCTGCTCCTCAGGGCCGTCCTTCAGCATCCCCCACCACCACCCTCTGCCAGACGCGAAGCCCAAGAATTCTGACCGGGCTGGTCCGAGCAAACTCCAGACATTGGGATCTTTGGGGGCACGACCTGATGTTGGTTCAGGCTGTAGGAGGGATGATCATTGGCCTCTAACACCGGTCCCTGATAGCGAGACTACAGAGGAGGACTCTGATTCTTTGGGGTCTTCCTCCTCTCCATGTGAGTCTTCGGAGGGGGAGGACCAGGTCAAGGATGTGCACAAGTCCCCCTTGATGATCCATCCTTTATGGATATTGTGCATCACATCCAGTCTATGATGGGCTGGGAGACCGAACAGCAGGACCCAGAGAGACGTTGGTTGACTATCTACCTCAGGCAGCGTGATGCCCTTCCTTTGAGGGGGTGCCTCCTATGACTTCCTACAAGGATGTCACCAAGGCAGCCTGGGCCCACCCCTCTACTACTCCACCTCTACCTAAAAAGATGGGTCACCTTTATCATGCCCTGGTGGGTAAGCCCTTTATGGGCAGTCACCCTAAGGCAGCTCCTGTGGTGATTAATATGGCCCATGATCATGCTAAGAAGTCCAAACACCTCAGTATTCTCCCCCCAGACCGGGAATCCAGGCAGCTGGATCAGATCAGCAAGTATGTTTTTGCCTCTGCTATGCTGGCCATTAGGGCCATTAACCATTTGGCACATATGGTCCAATACCAGAATGCCCTCTGGGTCCAAGCCAGGGATTTGGTCCAGACGTTGCCTGAAGATTTCACTAAGATGCAATTTGCCCAGCTTCTAATGGCAGGCTCAGATGTAGAATATCATGTCCTCTGGGTGGCTTATGACACTGTTCACATCTCCCGGCATGAGGCGGCTGCTGGCATCTGCCTCTGGCACCATTCCTGGCTATGGGTGTCCGGTTTTGCCCCGGATGTGCACGCTAGTACCCCCTTCCATGGGGTGGTCCTTTTGGGAGTGATGTCCAGGACATTATTTCCACTTTACAGAGTCTGGCTGGGCCCTTAAGTTGGTCCACTCACTCTATCACACCCAACCTAGAGCGGCCAATATCAGTCCTTTCATTGGCCCTCCCACAAGCAAACTCGGGGTCAGCCAGCCAAGAGACAGCAGAAGCGCAGGGCTACAGCAGCCCCTGCCAGTACCAGAGCCTTTAGGGCTCCCACAGCCCCTCTGCCTGCACCCACCCCAACCTCCTGACTTCTTAACCGTCCCCCCAGCCAAGAATCCAAGGGAGGGGGTCGGGGGTCGGTTTTCTGTCCACCTGGATGGGTGGAGAAAGTGACCACAGACAATTGGGTGCTCCAGATCATAACTCATGACCACACTCTGGAATTTCTAGAGTGGCCACCCGAAAATCCTCTTGTCAACCTGTCTCTGGTTTGGGAGGAAATTCAGGCTCTTCTTCAAAAACTAGCCATAGAGCTGGTCCCTCCGACTCAATGGGGAAGGGGGGTTTTACTCCCACTTCTTCCCCATCCCCCAAAAAACCAGGGATCTTCGACCCATATTGGCCCTGAACCATCTAGATCTGTACACTGAGTACAAACGATTCAGGATGGTCACCCTTCAGGGACCATTATCCCTGCTGCACCAGGGGGACTGGCTCTGTTCTCTGGACATGAAGGATGCTTACCTGCATATCTGGGTCTTTCCTGACCATCATCGCTTTCCCTGCTCTCACTTTCAGGGAGCCCATTATCAGTTTCAGGCCCTCCCTCTTGGCCTTTCCTCAGCCCCCTATGTATTTTACAAATGCCTGGCAGTGGTGGCTGCCACATTGAGGAGGCAGAGCTTCTATGTCTTCCCCTACCTGGATAACTGGCTGCTTGCAGCCCCCTCCAGGGAGCATCCAGTTCAGACCCTGGAGTCTACCTTCAGTCTTTTCCAGGCCTTGGGGATCACCATAAATCTTCTGAAGTCCTGCTTCTGTCCTTGCCAGTGCCTCCAATACATTCGGGCGGTCCTGGACACCAGTCAGGGCAAGGTCTTTCTGCCTGAGGACAGAGCGGAGCGACTGATGGTGCAGGCACAACTGGTTTTCTCCAGTCATCAGGTCACAGCCAGGGTCTTTCTTCACCTTCTGAGCCATGTGGCAGCGGCAATCTCCATAGTCCCCTTGGCCTGATTGCATATGCAAGTCCCTCACTGGATCTTGATGGTCCAGTGGGATCAGTGTACCAATGACCTAGACCAACTGGTTCTATGACCTGGTCTGGAGGACTCTGTCATGGTGACTGAACTCAGCCAACCTACTTCAGGGAGTCCTCTTTCTGTTTCCAAACCCCCAACAGGTGCTTATGACAGATGCATCCAACCTAGGCTGGGGCACTCAATTGGCCAAACACCAGATCCAGGGTACCTATTCCCCAGAGGAACAGAATCTCCACATCAACTTTCTAGAGATGCGGGTAGTTCTTTACACCCTGCAAGCCTTCCAGATTCATCTCCTCCCCGGTCCGCTGCTGTTGCAGATGGACAATATGTGTGTAGTGTACTACATCAACAAGCAGGGTGGACCCATTGTTACCCTATGTTTTGGGAGTCAATGAGAGTCTGGTTCTGGGCCATTGAGCACAATCTGGAGCTCTCGGCCATTCAGGTTCCAGGCTTCCAAAACATGTTGGCTGACAGTCTCAGCCACTCCAGGTCTCGAGCTCATGAGTGGGAGCTTCTAAACTCAGTGGTTGAAGACCTCTTCTATAGATGAGGTCACCCAGACTTGGACCTCTTTGTGTCCCCACTCAATGCAAAACTGCCACTTTTTTGCTGGCTGGATCCTGGGCTTGGAGTTTTCTGGTGAAACGCATTGTCTCTCTCTCTCTCTTGGAAGAGGAGGTTTCTGTACACATTCCTTCCCTTCCCGCTCCTACAGAGGGTTAATTAGGAGTGGAGATAATTCTCAAAGCTCCCTCCTGGCCTCACCAGATTTGGTTTCCTCTGCTGCAACAGCTAGCTGTGGAACCTCCAGTGCCCTTGCCCCTGTGCACAGGCTTGCTTTCCCAAGACCAGGGCACCCTGGTACATCCAGACCTTAAGTCCCTGCATCTGCATGCATGGTTTCTGCAGACCTAGCTATTTCCCGCTTTGGGGTTTCCTCTAGGGTTGCTGATGTCCTGGTGATGGCCAGAAAGCCCCCCACCAGGGCCACTTATACTATGAAATGGAAGCGCTTCTCCATTTGGGCTGCTGCTCGTCATTTAGATCCTTTCACCTGCCCGGTAAATCAGGTGTTGGAGTACCTCCTTTCCCTTTCAGATTCAGGCATGTGGTACTCCTCCCTTAAGGTGTACCTTTCTGCCATCTCTGCATACCATGCATATATTGAGGGCAAAACTGTTGCTCAGCTTGAAGTGTCTCGCACATTCCTGCGTGGCATTTTGCATTTGAAATCTCCCATTCAGGATCCAGTCCCTCCATGGGACCTCAACATCATGTTGCAGAAACTCACTTTATATCTCTTTGAACCAGCTGTGAGTTGTAAGTTGCACTTTCTGTTGTGGAAATTGCTCTTTATAGTTGCAGTTACTTTTGCTCAAAGGATTTCTGAGCTACAGGCTCTGATGTGTAAAGTCTTATTTGTTTTTTCACGAAGACAGAGTATCTTTGCGTACTAATACTAAGTTTTTACCTAAGGTGGTGTCGGAGTTTACTTTAAATCATCCACCTACCAGTTTATTTTCCTGAGTATTCTAATCGGGGGAGGCCTTGCTCCATACTTTGAATGTTCACAGAATATTGCCATATTACACGAACTGCAACAAATCTCTGAGGAAAACTGATCAGTTGTTTGTTTTGTTCGACCCCAAGAGAGACGGCACTCCTGTTTCCAAACAGTGTTTGTCTAAGTGGTTAGCTACTTGCATTGTTTACTGCTATTGCAAGTACAACAAGCCCATCCCAGGGTTAGTCAAGGGCCATTCCACCAGAGGTATGGCTGCCTCCACGGCTTGCTTCAGAAATGTGTCTGCTGCTGACATCTGTGCAGCTGTCACCTGGAGTTCTGTTCACACCTTCACCAAGCATTACAGTCTGGACATCACCTCTAGGCGAAGAGCCCACTTCAGCCTGGCAGTTCTTCAGGGCCTTCTGTCATGAGCTCTTGCCTGCTGACTTGTTCTCCTCCTGGGGGAGTTATCCTGGTGATAACTAGTATTGCTTGGGACTCAGTCCTGCCAGTGTGGCCTGCTGCAAGAGCCTTTCTTGAAGTAAGATAGTACAGTTATGTAAGAACTTACCATAACAGTGGATCTTCAAGAGAAGCTCTTGCAGCAGGCCCTGCTTTCCCTCCCTCATTCCCCCTGTTTGTTCCTTTTCTGTGTACATTCTTCCGTTTGGCTCTCAGGAAACCTCCTCAGTTCTCATTCAGCTCCCCATATGGGGTCTCTGGCAGGAGAACTGAGGTGGTGTGGGGGACCGCCCTCCTATGTAGGCTGAACTGACGTCAGTTGACTGATGTCGGTGGGGGTGTTCCCCTACGATAGACTGCTAGCTAGAAGTTTTCTGTGTAGTCCTAGTGCCTGGTTGCTTAGTCCTGCTGGTGTGGCCTGCTGCAAGAGCTTCTCTCAAAGATCTACTGTCATAGTAAGTTCTTACGTAACTACTTTATTCTGTAGTAACACTTCCTCTCTGGTCTGGTTTTTCATTGTCAGCATTCTCTACTAAGAGCTGACACTTGTTTTTTATTTCTAACTCAAAGTTCATTTCTCCTCTTCTTTTCTTATTACTTTTATTATTTTCCACCAGTCCACCTCATTTTCACTTCCTAATTCAGTAGATCATTTCCTGTTTAGACTTAATAGTTCATTTAGCCCTCCTGCTTCCCTTATACTCTGTTCTGTATCTTTGTTTACTGAGTTCATTGGAAGTTTATTTTTTAAGATCCCCGCTTCCATTTCCAGCACCGTTATTCTTATCTTAAGCTTCTTTATTGCAAGATACTGCTTATGGCTGAACTCTAGAAAAGCATTTATCGGGCTTATGCTATTTAGATTTACTATATACAATTGTCATACATACAAAAAAAGGAAAACTGTTTCTTTGCTTTTACACGTTCTTTTTCTTGTCAATAATTACAGCACTAAATCTTATTGATAAACATTTAAATTAGTCTTAGCTTTTATGATGTCTACAGTACAGTCTAACAAAATGTTCGGTAGTTTGCATTTGTTTTACATTACGTAATTATTTCTGAAAGTATGTGAATCATAGTTGTACTCGGTCATGATAGCCATCATGAACAACGCATTATATACGCCAGTCAATGATAACAGCAATTCCAGAAGCAGTTGAGTATCTGTTATTGTTAGTCACCAGAAAATATCAGGGGTCAACTTTATCATTGGCCCCTGGCCCAAGACACCCATGATTTCGACTCAACATCATGTAATCATTCACAACATATAGAAAGTTGTGATATTCCAGATTTACACGTCATCTGTGTGTCACTCACTTAAAGTGACACCGTGAACCTTTTTTGCATCATGTTATTTCTATTTATTTATTTATTCATTTGAAGTTTGGTTACCGGGTAAGCCCACTGAGACCATGCAGTTCCTTTTTCAGGGGCGACCCGGGGGAGGGTACAGAAGATGAGGAATACAAAAATACAAACAATGTTCTCCAAAACTCATTGATGTTGCTGGTTGTTTTATCTGCTTCTTTTCTTAGTAGAACGGAAATGCATGATAATGGTGTCATCAAACTCAACCTTGTTTTTGTTTCAAATCCTTGATCTACTGTTATTACATACCTCTGGAACATGAGGAAAACCCCTAAGCAGTGTAGTCACTGATGATTTTGTAGGGTCCTATCCTCCCACTGCATCATGAGTGACTACATTGTGTTGTGAGTGTTCCCAAGTCCAGTAAAGATGCAGAAAGAACTGATCGAGTGAATGTAAACAAATGTTTTTGTATGGTAACACCAGTATGGTGGGCAGTCTGTTTTTCACTTTTTATAAGACAAAAGGCATCAGAATCAAACTACACTTTGTATAAACAATCTGTTTAGAATGTGACCATTCATAAAATCTGTTTTTTAAACTTGAGACATTTTGAAGCTTAAAGGGGTTGACAGTAGGGCTGTGCATGGATCGAATATTATTTTCTGAATACCATGAATAATGGTCTGTCCGAATATTCATCACTGAATACTAAATAGCTCACTATTCGCGTGGTATTCATTATTCGGCAGGGGAGGGGTGTTTCCCTCCTCCTGTCCAACATTGAAATACATTTTTAGGATCCCAACAATACCTGGTGTCTAGTGGTCCCACCCCCCTGGCTGATCGCTGGCCTAATATGAAGAATTCCCCCCTCCACCCCCCTTCGAGATTCACACCCATCCCTTGTCCAGAAATTGAATTAAAAATAAATAAAAATATCCCTGGTGTCTAGTGGTCCCACCCTCCTGGCTGATCGCTGGCCCAATATGAAGAATGCCCCCCACTGAGGATTTACAACCTGTGTCCCATTGTCCAGTGCTGCCATCCACAGTTCCACATTTAATTAAAAAAAAACTTTCCCTGGTGTCTAGTGGGCCCCCCACCCTGTCTGTAGTGACCCCACCCCCTCCCCAGCCATGACCCCATTAGGCCACCGGCACAGCCCTCCACACACCTCCACGGCTGGAAGCCCGACTGAGTGCTTTCAATGAATGAGCCCAACTGAGCACTTTCAATGAATGAGCACGTGCTCGTACAAGCACATGCTCATTCATTGAAAGCACTCAGTCAGGCTCATTCATTGAAAGCACTCAGTCAGGCTCATGCATTGAAAGCACTCAGTCAGGCTCAGTCATTGAAAGCACTCAGTCAGGCTCATTCTTTGAAAGCACTCAGTCAGGTTCAGTCATTGAAAGCACTCAGTCAGGCTCATTCATTGAAAGCACTCAGTCAGGCTCATTCTTTGAAAGCACTCAGTCAGGCTCATTCTTTGAAAGCACTCAGTCAGGCTTATTCATTGAAAGCACTCAGTCAGGCTCATTCTTTGAAAGCACTCAGTCAGGCTCATTCATTGAAAGCACTCAGTCAGGCTCATTCTTTGAAAGCACTCAGTCAGGCTCATTCTTTGAAAGCACTCAGGCTCATTCTTTGAAAGCACTCAGTCAGGCTCAATCATTGAAAGCACTCAGTCAGGCTCAATCATTGAAAGCACTCAGTCAGGCTCATTCATTGAAAGCACTCAGTTGGGCTGCCGGCCATGGAGGTGAGTGGAGGACTGTGCCGGTGGCCAGATGGGGTCATGGATGGGGGAGTGGGGTGGGGGGTCACTACTGGACAGGGTGGGGAGTCCTCTAGACACCAGGGAAAGTTTTTTTTTTAATTAAATGTGTGGAACTGTGGGTGGCAGCACTGGACAATGGGGGATGGGGTATAAATCTTGGCGGGGGAATCATTCTTCATATTGGGCCAGCGATCGGCCAGGTGGCTGAGGCCACTAGACACCAGGGACATTTTTATTTATTTTTAATTCAATTTCTGGATGAGGGGCAGATGTGAATCTCATCAGGGGGTGGGGGAAGGATTTCTTCATATAGGGCCAGCATCGGCTAGGGGGGTGGGACCACTAGACACCAGGGATTGATATACGTTTCTAATGTTGGCCAGGTCAGAACCAGAAAAGGCTTATTTTTTTATTTTTAAAGAACCCCCGTGGTCACCACAAATAACGAATATTTCAGCACTGAATAATGAATATTAGGAAAAAGGTATTCACACAGCCCTAGTTGACAGTGTCCATTTAAGCTAAAGTTGAGTTCCATGACCGAGTTTACAAATTTTGTAGCCGATTGGACATAAATGTAAACACTGTCATCATGATGTATGGATGCACTGTATAATCAGCATAATCATACAACCAAGTAAGTCAGCAACTTTCTTTTTTCATACTTTTTTTGGGGGGGTGATGTTATTGGTAGTCACTGGTTAACAGTGATCTGGTCACAGTGCTATTTTATGTTTCAGATGTGATGATGGTACATATCATTTAGCAAAACACAAATATTTCATGTACTTATTGGCGGGTGGCAGGTATGCCACCAGTAAATGCAAAAATGGGTATTGTTTTTTTTTTTTTTTGAAGGGAAAACTGAACTAAGTAACATGAATTACTGAGTTAGTGCTGGAAAAAAGGTTATTGGCTAACAAAACTGATAACTGAAGTAACCTGAGTCAAGTGCATTTTGTTCTTCTACTGTGATAATCTGTGTAAGGACTATGCATGATCAAGCATGACTCTAGTGTGGTGGAGGTGGACTGGTATATACACCATGTGAGATTAACCAGGGCCTCACTTGCTTGCCCAAATGACTAGTCTCACAATTTTAGATTTTCACAGTAGATACGCAGTGATATTTTTCTAATTTTCTTTTATTCCTTTAGCACAACACTGCAAACTTTTTGGCTGCCAGTTACCTTTAGCCAAAGCTGCCTGTCTGCTACCTGACATTCAGAACCCAGTTAAGCAACACTAGCCTGTCTAACACTTTGGAATAGCCAGTTTCCAGTGAAATGCCAGATTACTGTCTGGTAATAGTGCTGTCATCATCCTCCTCGTGAACTTATCAGTCAGTCATAAAAAGTGGTTATCGTACTCATCTCGACTAACAATCATAACCATCAGTGATCCATTCACTGCATGAGAGAAAATGACTGAGATGAGAGCAAGCTGGAACCACTGCACAATGACAATGGCCTGGCCTGGGTGGCCGCCACCCCCCGCACAATGACAATGGCCTGGCCTGGGTGGCCGCCACCCCCCAATCATAGTTGAGATAAACTTATCAACTTCACTATGGGTATGAGAAGTTCATGACTTAGCAGCTACAGTACTATGCATGGTTAGGGTTTTTGGAGTGACATTTCATTTTTCTGATTGACACTCATCAATCATCATCATCATCAGTGATTCATTCACTGTATGAAAGGAAATGACTGAGAGCACATTAGAGATGGAGCGGGGTCCATGGTGACAATGTGGCCCACCCCACCACTGCACACTAACATTGGTCTGGCCTGGATGACCACCAATCCTGTCACAGTCGAAGCAAATTCATCAACTTCACTATAGGGTTTTTTGGGAATTACATTTCTGCACAAAACCACCCAAAAAAAGACGCATCCCTTGGCAACCACATCCTTACTGATTCATTCACAATCATCATTCACAGCTATGACTGATGAGTCACTTTGACCTGACGTCATTGTGTCACACTAACAGTAACATAGACCCGATACTGTGAGATCATGAGCCAGCACCTCAGCTGAGTCTGTAACCAGGAGCTTGTAACTGCCAAGTTAATGTGAATAAATCAATGATGATAGCCAGTAGCCACTGCACAGTCTTCAAATTAATGGTTTTGATGAATGGGACATGATGGAGGGAATGTTTCTGATTGATCTCATTCATTCATGTATTTTTGTATTTATGTATGCATGTACAGTATGTGTAACCCCCCCATGGGTGGGGCTTACCTGGTCTGCCTTCCAACCATCTGGTCCAGCCAGTCCTGGGTCCCTGGTGCCCTTCTATAGCTCCTGCCAGTCAATTTTTGCCTGTTCTGCCATGGGGTTTGGAGGAGCTGTGTAAACAGTAAAGTTCACCATCTGGTGGTGCAGTGCAGTTAGCACCAAGCAAGCAGCAAAGTGTTGCACAGCTGGTTGTGCACATGTTCGAGCTGGTGCATCCTCGAATGTGCAAGCTGGCGGTTGGCTAATGTTTCCTGTAGTGCTACAGCATCCATGGTAATTCTGCAATTGCAGCCAGAAGACCAGCAATTTTTATGTTCTGACTCCTGGGATCCCAGAACATATGTAGGGGTTTGGAGACACACTTTGGGGAAAAAGAGAGAAAGTGAAATCTGTAAAAACTGTATAGATGTTTATGTGTGTACTGTTGCTTTAAAAATTGCCAAGACTGCCCTGTGCATGTGTTTTTGACTGATGCAGGGGCCTTAGTGCTACAGCATTAGTGACAGACAAGGAAAGACTCTTTTACCACCCAATCTACAACCGGATGACAGTACAGAGGTACAGCAATTGAACTGTGGGACAGTTACTTATTAAAATTAAAAGTCAGTCCAGAGCATCTACCAACCTATCTCATATAACCCGAATTTTAGAGCACATGGAAAACCTCTAAATTCAAAATTTCTTCCATGTCCAACTAATCTCCAAGTGGTAAATCTATTAGTTAATGGAAAATTGTGTTCTTTTGCTGAATATGCTAACATCTATAACTGGTCTAGGAAATACATAATAAATGTTCAGATTTTAAAACACATTCTACATTTATACTTTGGTGGTTTTATGTTGAGTAGCCAAGAAGATAGTTTTCTAACTAGTTTACTTATAGCAGTTATCAAACCCCACCTGATTTCTAACCTATACAGACTCCCTTTGAAACTCAAACTTTCTGACAAACCATTACACAATTCATTTTGGGATAAATGTGCTTCTGCCCACTCTTTGGTTTGGGAAAAATTATGGAATAATATCTACAAATTAATCCCGTTAGATAATTTGAGACTAATTCACTGTAAAATATTACATAATACATATTTCACCCCTTTGTGATTATATAAAATGGGCCTCAAGCAATCTAATCTGTGTCACAAATGTGGAACAGATGTTGGCTCTCTGGACCATATGTTTTGGTCCTGTCCCTTTACTCAAAAGCTATGGCAGGAAATCAAGTACAATATCTTAGATAAAATCATTTACTCTTATGACTTCAACTTAAATATTTGTATTCTGGGTGACTTTCCAGCCAGTATGTCTTTTATTGATAAATCCATATTGGTCTTAACAGGAGTTACAACCTCACAGCTATTATTGAAATATTGGATGGAACAGGTTACACCTGGCTTTAAAGAATGGGTAACACAGTTACAACATAATCTATTATTAATTCGCACCATTTCTTATTTTCATGATAAGTAATCCTCTTTTTTGAAATGCCGGAAAAAAACTCCTAGACCAGTTAGATTCCTTGCGAATTTATTATAAGCTAAATTATGGCTTTCAATTGCAGACCCTAAAACATTTGTTATTAAACTGTTTAATTGTGTTCTATTTTTCGTCAAGTAATTTTAAGAAGCACCTGCATTTAATTAATAATTTAGTTTGATGGTTCTTTCTCATAAAACATTGCATTTGCAAATCACACAATATATTCCTTAAGTGATATTTTAAAACCACTTGTTATATTTCCTCCCCTATAATGAGGAAAGGGGGAGGGAAGGAGTTATGATGTGGATACAGTTTTTTCTCTTTTAGGTTTTAGTTTGTGCATTGTATTTCTTTGTCTGAACTTATTACTGTTGTTAATATTGAAAATCCTAATAAAGAAATGAAAATTAGAAAAAAATAAATAAATAAAATTAAAAGTCAAAGGAGAATGAGCTCAGGCTTCACTGACCAAAAAGAAACCCAAAATTGCTAAGGTGTCTGATTCAAGAATGGCATTTATTAGTTAACATGGCGCTGCACTCCCAGCCGCCAAACGTTTTGAAGCACTCCCTTGTGCTGTTTCCAAGGCATGCCTTAGCAATTTTAGGTTTCTTTTTGGTCAGTGAAGCCTGAACTCATTCTCCTTTGCCTTTTAATTGTATGCATATGTTTGTAGCTTGGTAGTACATCTAGTAGCCATCTGTCTCTCTTGTGTAATTATTAAAATTGCCTGGTTTGCCAGTCTGAAAGACTTTAGACTTGGGACCCTTATGAACCTTTAACAGTTTGGTAATCCCTGATCCTGTTCCATCCAATCTGTACTCAAGGAGCTCCAAGGACTGTTGCTATGGCTCCTGGGAAGTGGGACTGAACAATGTTCTTGGCGCCGTTAGTGTCAACTAATCGGATGTCACATGAACTTTATGCATATTAATTTTAGAGCTGGACAGCTGTGTTGACCAATGGAAGCTGCCATTCTTCTACTGGGATGTTTGGGAAGAACACAGCTCAAGGCAGTTCTGCCTGAGTTGCTCTGAGTAAAGTAGGGAAGTGCAGAGTGAGCCAGAGAAACAGTTTTGAAGTTAGCTTAAGGCTTCCACAGCCAAACTCTGGGACACTTGCCACATTTTTCTATCAGCTAGAAAGGCAGAAGGTGTGTGAAGAACTGTTGCAGTTAAACTCAACAGTATCTGAGTGAACCCCTCTGCTTGTGAGGAGGGCCAGACTCTGTTCTGCCAAAAGCCTGAAGTGTCACCTGGATGAAGCAGCCAGATCCCAGAGACTCCACAGAAACTTCCCATTGTCTGGGAAACCCAGTTTAAAATAACCAAAGACATCTGTTGTTTGAGCCTTCAGCTTGAGAACCGCTTGAAAGACTGTTGCCACCTCTATCCCTGAAAGGGAGCAGGGTTTATTCCCAGAGGTATTAATGTCTGCTAGCTGCAGAGAGAAAGACTGTGCGATTCCTGAGCTGCAGAAGATGAACCGGTGCCTGTTGTGGATGGTCTGGAGAATCGGCCAGGTAGCGCCACAGCCGGGCATTACCCATCGTCTTCCACTAGAGTTAAAAGTTTGAACATGTGGAGTAGGCATGTGGCCACGGTCCTCAGTACTGACCTGTTCCAGCATCCGTGATCAGCCTGCTGCAGAAGGTAACAAGCTGCCAGATGCTGCAAGCAATGCAGAGGGTGACAAGTTGCCAGCATCCTGTTCCACTGCTCAAGGCCCCAGCCCTGCTGGCCTCACCTGCTATTGCTACCAAAACCCTGTGTGTTGTCTGCAGAACTGTAAGTAAACACAGGGCCTCTCTTGTCCTGGGGATTTGTGTAACCTTTGACAACCAGTTCCTATTTATCTAAAAGTGCACCAATGCTGGCCAACCAGTTGCATCATACAGGCCTGCAACTCTTTCTGGGTACCCAGATGAACTTTTGAGGGCACTGGTACCAGTGGGGAGGTGGGTTAAACTGTGGGTGTTCTTGTTGGGGGGTGGCACAATGACTGTTATTGTTTATGGTTTTACCAGTTCCAACAAATATTGTCAACTGTTTCATTCCTGCATCCCAATTCCCTTTACCCTGCTTAATAAATATTTTACTGTTGTTGTTCAGTACTATGAGCATATTATTAGCAATAGCCATTAATTGCATGTACAGTAGAGTATTACAGTAGTTTATGGTATTCTGTGTGTGTGGTGACTGTGAGAGGAGGTGGGTAGGTACAGCATCTCAGGGGTTGTACCACACAAACAACTGGCTCACTATAATTTACTCTGGGTGGAGGCCCACACTATTTATTTTTATTTGGGAAATAGCCCCCCTTTTCCATCAGAACCAGAACCCAGGCTCCTCAACCTTACACTGCAACCCTATAACATCTTTGGAGGCACCGCTGGGCTCTCCTATTTACCAGTCATACCCCACATGGAAGCCATTGCTCCAGAAGACAGTCTTGTATCCCCCAAACCCACAACTGTTGCTGACATCATGGCATCCACCCAACTGATTGTGAGGGTGAAGATTTAGACCCTCAAAAGGATCTGCTGCTCCTGGGTGTCCCACCTGGGACTAACCTAGAGAAAATTGAAGAGGCTCTTTCTGTAATTAAATGCCTTAGCATGGTTACTGTCTAAGAATAGATATTGAACCCTGCCACCAAGACTTTAACAGTGTTGATTGAGTGCAGAAATGCTTTCAATCCCACTTATGTGCCTGATGTGTTAACCCCAGAGGGTTTTAGTACTGTATGGACCCTAGTGGCACAAGGTAGTGTGACCCCCAGGAGGGAGGCCTAGCTCCAGTTGGAGGGTTTCAAGGCCAAATTTAACAAGTGGTTGTTAGAACAAGGAAAAACTATGGAAGAGGCTCAGAAAGAGTTGGATGTGCCAAGGGGAGCCCTGCCTCAGACCCCAAGGGGTGACCAACTTATGTGCCACCTCTTGTTCCTGACTCCTACTGCAGATTACGTATGTTCTCAGAGATACAGTGTACCCCAGCAGGTGAAGATGATCTGGAGACCTGGATGGATTATGCTATTCCCTTAGTACAAGACTGGCAGTGTTCCAAAGCAGAAAAGTGGAAGCACTTTGGAGAAAGTCTTAGAGGATCAGCCCTAGACACCATTCATTCTCCGAGAGCCATGGACCCTGAAGTCACCACCCAGGAATACCTAACTGCATTAGAAAATTTATTTGGGAGCATTGAGACTAGGGAGGACCTTATGTGGCAGTACAAGGTGACTAAGCAATGGAAGGGAGAGCCCCTGTCCACTTATCTGACTCACCTGGAGAGGGCACTACAAAATGTTTTTAGGAAGGGAGGTATGGCCTCTTCTGAATTGAACTGCATCAGACTGGATCAATTACTCAAATTAGCATGATACTCCAGTTTGTTATTACTCAAGTTGGGACTACAGGAGAGGAGGGATACCACCCCCCACAGCACGTTAATGAAGGAGGTGGGAGAAGCAGGCAATGAAGAAGAGTCTTGGGGCTCCCATGCTGATGCTGCCATTGCCATTCCCCTTTGTGAGAGAGAGCCTGCTAGCAAAAGACTGGAAATCAAAGACCTTCTTAAAGAAGATATGGATCTGAGAGCCAGCACATCTAGTCTGGCAACTACAGGTAAAAACAATGATCCCCAATCAGGCAAACATGGTGTTGTCCCTGACCATAATTCAGCTGTTATGGGTGGCATTGTCCAAATAACTTATTCTATAATTGCTAGAGAACTACAGAACCAAATGAGAGAGCTTAAGGCTCAGGTGAGTGAGTTAAATAAATCCAGCGCATAGCCTGTTGTGCAAAAGAAGAAAGGAAATGGTGAAAGAGGGCCAGCACCTTACAGAGAGTTTAAGGGGAGCCCTGCCAAAGGTAAAAGCCATGAGTGGAAGCTGTCCAATGGGTGTCAATGCCCACAACCCAACTGGCCAAGCTTATTTTGCTATCATTGTGGAGAGGATGGACTTTTCAAGAGAGAGTGCAGGTCCCCTGAAAATCTATGCAAGGTGAATGCCAAAGTCTTTGGTAAAGTGCAAAAGCAAAGGGAACTCCAACTAAACCAGAAGCTACCCAATCCATGTCTAAATCTTCAGTTAAGATTACCAAGCCTGCAACACTTGATCTCAACAAACTTGTGGGGCCTTCTACTGAAACGACAGTCACCATTAAAGGAGTACCCACTGTTCTAGACAGTGGTTCACAAGTGACCATTATTTTTAAGAATTGGTACAATCAGCACTTGTCTCACCATAAACTACTACCCTTAGAAGGTCTGAATGTGTGGGGCCTAAGTGAAAAGACTTACCCATATCTGGGATACCTCAAGGTGTGGATTGCTTTTCCATCCACTGTGACTGGAATGGGAGACCCTGTGGAAACTCTGGCCTTAGTGTGTCCAGAATCTGGCATGTATGATGGGGGGATCCATGATGCTGGGGTGACAACCCTGACCATGCCAGGAACCCGTCGACAACCCCGACCATGATGTGACCCCGAACTGACCAGCAACACCCCAACAGACAATGCAGGGGAGCTCTGCCTCCCCATGTGGGGGGCCATGCCCCCCGCACACCCCCACTATATGAATCTAACTCCACATCACACAGACAGTGGAGTTAGATATTTACACCCATCGCCGTACAGCATCTTGAAGCAAAACCCCCATCACTGTTGATTTAGGCATAGTGGGGGTTTCGCTGTGGGGGATTCGCTCTTCAGGTGTCACGGTAGTGGTGGCATACCATGATGGGGTACCAGTGTTTATTGGCACTAACGTTCATATGTTTGGCTGCCTAGCTCAGTTATGCCAGGAGAGAGAGGCCAAGCAAAAAGGAAAAGTGTTATGTGTGCATGCCCTGGTACAGAAGGCTTATCAGCAGCAAGTACAGGCTCCTGATGAAGCCCAAGATGATTTGGTGGGTATAGTCTGACATTGTAATGCTGAAGAGTTTGTGCTGCCCTTAATGCTGAATGCAATGTCAGTGATGTAATACACCTGAAAACAGACACAGAAAAGCAAATACTGATGCCCCATGCTCCTGAAGGATGTAGATTACCAGAAAGACTATTAGTGAAGCCCAGTGTATTGCCAGTAAGCACTCATGCCTATGCCAAATGATTTACTGTCCAGGTAAAAAAATTTACCGACTGAGATGTTGTCAGGAAAGGATGCATCATGGTGTGAGTGTACCGCGTGGACATAGCAGTGCTACCAACTCCAACCAGAGATAGCTACAAACTTGGCATTAATCCAGAAATGTTTGATTTTGGTGACTCTCCTATACCTGAGACATAGAAATCCTGTGTCAGTTACAAGCTAGCTGAAAAAACTAAAGTATTTTCACTTCATGAGCGGGATGTGGGATGTGTGACTGGAGAAGAACATCACATCAGGCTTCATGATAAGTTCGCTTTCAGAGAAAGATCTCGCAGACTGGCACCCAAAGATACTGATGAGATGAGAAGATATCTACAAGAGTTATTGGCTGCTGGCATGATACAAGAATCACAAAGCCCACATGCTTCTCCCATTGTGGTGGTGCAGAAAAATAATGGGGCTCTGCGCATGTGTGTTGACTACAGAACTCTCAATAAAGAGACCATTCCAGACCAATACACCGTGCCCAGAATTCAAAAGGCACTCAATTGCCTTAATGGAAGTCAGTGGTTTTCTGTGCTTGATCTTCAGAGTGGCTGTTATCAAATACCTATGACTCCCCCAGACAGAGAAGAAAACACCATTATATGCCCTCTAGGCTTTTATAAATTCCACAAGATGCCTCAGGGGATAGCGAGAGCCTCTGCAACATTCCAGTGCCTAATGAAAAGGGTAGTTGGGAACATGAACTTGCTTGAGTGTTTGATCTATCTTGATGGTGTAATAGTATCTGGGAAGACCCTGAAAGAGCATGAATCCAGATTACTGAAAGTATTTTACCAACTGGAAGAGTACAGGCTCAAACTCTCCATTGATAAGTGTTAATTTTGTTCAAAGCTCAGTTAAGTATGTTGGGCATACTGTGTCATTGAAGGCATTCACACAGACCCCAGCAGAATGGAAGCACTGACCACCTGGCCAAAACCCACCAATCTGAAAGAACTCCAAAGATTTCTTGGTTTCTGTGGGTACTACAGACAGTTCATCCAGGATTCTACCAGAGTGGTACGACCTCTTCTGAATCTAACTCAAGGGTACCCTCCAACCAATAAAGGAAGAAAAGTTTCTACTAAGTCTACTGAACCCAAGTCATATTTCAAACTGTCCAAGCCATTTGGAGCTCGTTGAACTTCTGACTGTGACAAAGCATTCAAAGAAATAATTCATAGATTGACCCATTCTCCAATTCTGGCCTATGCCAACCCTGAGAAACTCTATACCTTCCATACAGATTGTAGAGGGGTTGTAGGATAACAGACGGATCAAATGCAGAACTTCGGGTTCAACACACAATTGCTGTGTGATGTTTATTCAAAATACAGGACATAGCCTTCAGCAATGCCATATCCCTTCATCAATACATCAGTTTTCAGCAACAGACTATGCATGTCCTTCCTCTGCACTTTGTCAGTACCCACTGATCTACTGATCTAACTTTTAGTGAAAACCACTTCATCCCTATGTTTGTCTTGTGTGTTTTGGGTGATGGGGGGGCTCAAATAAAAAAAAAAGAGCTAAAGACTAAGAACCTCAGTGCAGAAGCACTGAAGCAAATGTTCCCTTCAAAGGGCATTGGCAGTATGCCAAGCTTCAAAGAAACACAACATCACACATACTCCCATAATGCAATGGGATCCATATGCAAATCACCATGAAACTTCAGACCAGCTCAATTTACATCAGGAATGCATGGTACCAAAAGGGCCCCTCAAACAAGTTGCAATTTACATGCAGTTAACAACACAGCAGCTGATTTTCTGATATCTCTACCATAGTAACTTAATTTCTATAATACAGTCACCTAGTACTTTTTACCTTTATCAAAAACACCTAGTGGGGGCTGGCCCGGTGGCACTGAGGGTTGAGGCACTGGAAGCCACACTTCACACTGTGTTGGTGACCCGGGTTCGGGAACAGACTCAGGTCAGCGGGGGTCAGCAGGGGGAAGGAGGATGGAGCATCCCCACAGATGCTCTCCTCCTTCGGGGTGGGATGCCAGGGGTGCTGTCTAGCGCCCGACGTCCTATGGGAGCCAGTGGGTGCACTGACTCTTGAGGGGCCCAGTGGCTTTGTATCTCAGAACCGGGGAGGGGGGACATTGTAAGGTGCTTGAGAGCGAGCGTGTGTCAGCATGTTGACTCTCTGCACCGGCATCTCAGGGGGTTGGGTTACAGGGAGTACAAGCTTGGAGGAAAATGCCTCCAGCCCCCTAGATGAAGTTCTCTGGAGCAATTCTCAGTGTCAGGTCGACCAAAGGGCAGATCCCACTGTGCATGTTCGCTGCAGAGGACAGAGGGGAGGTAGTGTGGGGATGCCTCCCCTCACTTCGCCCAAGGGGTAATCCAGGCCATCAACTTAGGTCCCAATAGCAGCGAGGCACTCTAGGGGCAGATCCAGATGGCCATGGGTGATGTGGAGGATGTCACTCCTTGAGTACGGAAGGAGAGGGGGTCATGGGGACGTAAGGAGTGGATAAATAATAAGTAATAAAAAAGAAAAACACCTAGTGCCAAGGTATTTTCAACATTTACAGGTTTCACACACATAAGGTATATACATCAAGGTATTTGATGACATAGTGCTATTGCATACTAAATCCAACAACGAGAAACACAGCCTGTTGTTTTTACTTAAGCTCGGAGGTCACAACAATAACCTCCCTGTATGAGAACCTGAGAGGGAAAAGGAAAATTAAAGAGGACACTATAGCATAGTCAAGAAAGAGGAAGGGGGTGCCCATAGGTGGCCAACCTTATGGACAAGAAATTGTAAAGGATAGATTAGGCTAAGAAATCAAAGAACTTGCATGCATCTCTAACAGCTACATAACATTCCATCATAATCATAGTGGATATCATAATTATTTACCCTGAGGCATTAACACATTTCTCAACAGAGACTAATAGTACAGTTGGCAACATTAGTATCTGTAGCCTGCAGTATACCCCAGTCAATACTGTTAATAGATTTAGCTGTATCAATACAAGAAAAAGTCCCTTCAGCCTCATAGGCTTCTTGCTTGCTTGGAGTCTTTAACCCCAGCACAATATCACTAGGCACAGTCTTACCTGGGGTCTCACATTTAAGTTCCATACTTGCATCTCTGACTCCAACAGGTAACATCCTGGGAACACAGGCAACAAAGGAATATTCTGCTCAGTCAGGGGGTCCTCCTCCAGCTGAGCCCATGAAAAATCCTCTTCCGATTCATTATCCAAACTCTCTGGCAGGGACCTCTTGAGCACCTGGCACAGGTGTTCTACCTCTCTACATAGTCGGTCTGCCTTGACCCCATGGTAGTTCTTCATCCCTTTGCATCTCTTCATCGTATTCAGACTTGGCCTCCCTCTGAGCTCCCAGGTCCAGTTAAGACAGCAGCTTCTCTCCATCTGTCAGCCATGGTTCTGGTCAGAACTCCACAGATCTTCTTCTCCAGGTTCTTCTCTGGCAACTCCTGGTTCATTGGTCAACCTGGGATATCTGGACGATATCCACCAGAAAACATCCCTCTTAGGCCAGTCCAGATGTTCCCAACAAGTTATCCCATTTCTAAAACCAAGTCTGTGGAGGGGTTGTAGGATAACAGACGGACCAGATGCAGAACTTCAGGTTCAACACACAATCTCTGTGTCTAACATAGACCTATTGTATACGTGTTTTGTGTAGCTTTACTATTCTAGCTGCACTGGCAATATTTGTTGAACGCTGTAAAACAATCTACTTGTCAAATACTGTTTGTATTGCTATTATCCTATTGTTCTACTTCTCCCTTGTGCTGCATCACATTGTACTGCTCATGTATTTTCACTTGTATACTCCCAGGTCGTGCCTGAAAATAGGCATCTCTATGTCTAGTGCACCCACCCAGTTACCAAAAGCAAATAAATGAATAAATAAAATACAGAACATAACCTTCAGCAATGGCATAACCCTTCTTCAATACTTCAGTTTGCAGCAACAGACTATGCATGTCCTTTCTCTGCACTCGTCAGCACCTACTGACCCACTGATCTAACTTTTTATTGAAATTCACTTCATCCCTATGTTTGTCTTGTGTGTTTGGATGATGGGGAAACTCAAATAAAAAGTAATAGTAGTAGTTGTAGTAAAAACATTTTTAATTATACAGGCAAGAACAATATGACAATGCAAAAATTTATACCATAAGTCTTATACAAGGCCTGGTTTCATGGTAATCCTGTTATTGATGTTTATGTACAATTACAAGTAGGTTCCAAACATTTTAAATAGTGCACATATTACATAAAATACAGATATTTTATCATTCTAAAAAAATTTTTTTTATAGCAACAGCACACAAACATATTAACATGGCAAACTATTGCACGTCACACCTGACAACATGTTTATATAAAAAAAAACAGTATGATCTAATATCCTATGTCTTATACTAATCTAGTAGCTCCTCATTAATCTATTGGAAACTGCCAACAACAAGATGTTTACTCCAAACATAGAAAGACATATTCAAAGTCCTGTTTAATTCTTTGTCCGAATTCCTTTATTGTTAAATTCATTTCTCTTAAATCCTTCGATAATCTATTCCAGGAACTAGCAGCTCCACAGTTAAATTTAAATGTGCTATATTTATTTTGAATCCTAGGTAATTTTAGTTTACTAACCATATTTCTCAAACAGTAATTATAATTTACCCATTCTAACTGTTTCCCAAGTCTTTCAGGGGTTTCCAATTTCATAATTTTATACAATAAAGTATTCCATACTATTTGGGCCGGATATTCAAACTGCGCCCAAAAAGTGCGTAACAGCAGGAGCAAGCACAAGTCAATTGCGCATATGCGCAACAGACGCGATATTCAAACATGGAGCAAGACAAACTGCGCAAGCAGCCAACGTCTGAATATCGCACAAACTGTGCCATAGTGCAACCAGGAAGGGGAAGCTGAGCAGAAATGATGCGCCATAGCACAACAAGGCTAGCCCAGGTGTGCAGTCCAGAGGTGCCATAGCGCAAGCAGAGCCCCCCCCAGCAGAGCAATGGAACTGCATAACCAGGGAGGCAGGCTGGGGCCCACCACCAGCCATGCCACACATGGGCACAGGAACACACTGCAGAACTAACAATACACCTGCACACCCCAAGCACAGCATCACTGGGGGAGGGATGGATGATCCACCGGCCCATGGGGACAAGCCAACAAAGCACAGCAGGGCCATGTCGCCCCAGCACACCCACTGGCAGGCTGAGACTGCCACACACAGGGGGTCGACAACCACAGTGCGCATCAGCCCGCCCTTCTGTACAGCACACCCTGCACTGTGACCCCAAGGCACCACCCATGTGCAGTGACTGGCACAGCAGTAAACACCATGCAACCCCGGCACACTGCAACCTCGTGTAGCACAGAACCATACAAGCCAGACCCACCCTGGGCACCCAGCAGTGGGCGGCAGCAGATGGCAAGACCGACTGAGAGGCACTCCCACACCGGAGACACCTTCCCATGTGCACACACACACACACATACCCAGGACCTTACCACCCCAGATGCCATGCACACCACTGCAACTGAGCAACCATAGCCCACTGCAAATCAGAGACCACCACAGAATTCATAACAAAATATATATATTAGAAAAGATATGTACAACACCAACAACATCTATATACATATGTACAAGACAAGGGGGTAGGGGGTACAAGGTAGGGTGGGTAAGGGTAGGGTGAACAACTGGGAGAGGGAAGGCAGGGTGGGAGGCTGGGTAGAAGTGGAAGGGAAGTGCAGTCAGCGCCCAGCAGGCTGGTCCCCTGCTGCCTGTTGATCTTCTGGTTCCTCCAGTGTCACCTGACCCCATGGTGCTGCATGTCTGTGAGGAGGTCATGTGGCGACTGACACTCCGTCCAGCCGCTGGAGAGCACCGTCCATCCGCCGTAGGGATGCTGAGACCTAGGAAGAAACACAGTCAATGGCTTTGACTGTCCACAACCCTGAACACCACCCATCCTGCAAGGCATATAGCCTAGTGCCCTGCACCTGTGATGGTATGCACCCACCCACAGTGACCATGCACATGACACGCCCAACCAGGCAGCACCAGCTATGTGCACCACTGCACACACACTACCCATGTCCATCACAGCACAAACAAGGCTGTCGGTGGACGTGGCAATGCGGTGGGATGCCAGTTCCACAGCCATGTGCCCAGTGCATGGCACGGGACCATCAGTGGACGCACACACAGACGCAGTGACACTGACAGTGATGATCGTCGCCTGTGTCGTATGGCTGTGTTGTCCATGGCTGGTGGTCATGCCCACCCCCTCCAGCATGCAATAGCATCCATGATGTAATGACACTCACATTCATCAAGCAGCTGTGGCTGCTGCTGCTGCTGCCCGCTGTGGCCCACCCATCACACCTCCTCCAGCTGCCACCTGGGCCCCGCCACTGCCCTCCTCAGCCTGGGCCTGCATCCTCTCTGCCAGGCCTGTGGGTGACAAATGTTGAGAAAAACATCAGTGTGACCCCAAAGCAGACTGCCCGCTGCCCCAGTGAGTGTGCCTGCCCACACAGCCAGACCCATGCATCTCACACCTGCACACACTGACACAACCAACCATGGCAGAGCCATCCCCCATGCACCGCACACCAAAACACAGTCACACCCCTACGGAGAATACAGGTGCATAGATGGTACACCCACCTGGCCTAGGCACAACGCCCCTCCTGGCATGTGACCCGAGGTGTTGCAGCACGTCCGGCTCCCTCCTGCGGAGGTCACTATATCTGTGCCTGCACTGGTCAGCAGACCGGCACCGCCCTGTGACCCTCTCCAGTTCAGTGGCCACCTGCAGCCACACATGGGTGCGGGCCATGGTGAGGGCTGATCCCCAAACAGTGCCCAAAGTGGGGCTCAACCACTGCCACCAGGTTGGCCACCTCAAACTGACTCCACTGGGGAGCTCTCTGCATGCCATTACTGTGGTAGTAGAGCAGGCAATATGGTGCCCGCAGCGGGCAAGCCTACGTGGAAATGTTAACAGACCACCATAGGTTCCAATCGCGCTGTTCAGAGTAGTGCCGTTGGTTCACATAGCGCTGTCACCAAACAGCGCAACAGAGCCGTACTCATGGCAGCTGAACAGCGCCAGGGCAAAGGTCGGACACCAGGTCAGGGGTCTATGACGCAAGGCCACGCACAGCGCCATCTGACTTCTATGCATCCTGCGCGAATGGTCACCTGCATGCCAGTGCCACAGTGGACTATTGCGCAGTAGTGCCACAGCGCCATATGGTGCCCAGTGCTGTAGCGCCACTGGCACAATGGTGGCCATGGCGTGAATTGCCAATCGCGCACAGCACGTCATCAGCGTGGCAGACACCTGCGTAAGTTACCTGGGCATGCTCAATGCAGTGTACCACACAGTCACAGATATGCGCCATTGGCTCAGCCGCCTCAACCGTATTGCGCAAAGTGCAACGGCGCGATATTCAGCCGACACATGCAAATCATCTGATCAGCCATTCAAAGGCGCAGTGGCGCAATTTGCATCTCATGACAGTTGCTCCACCTCTAATTTGCAAGCATTGCGCTATAAATGTGCGACTACTGGGCTGCGTGGCCAGATTCGGTTACTGCAGGTGAGAGGTGGGTTGCATGCTGTGTGATGTTCTGGACAATGGTCATGGATAACGCTGTAAACTGCACAGTGACAGGTGTCCATTCCACCTACAGATCGACATGACCGAGCAGAGCCAAGGTGAGGTGAGGATGGTGGGTGGAGGAGGCCAACTTCACCATGGCGGAGACAGAGGCCCTCTTCCAGGCCTACCTGGAGAGAGCCACTACTGAGTGGACGGCGGGGCACCCCTCAGGCCCATGTGGCTGTATGGGAGGGGTGGCTCGGGCAGTGAACCTGCAGGAAGCCACCAGCGCTCCGTGCAGGAATGCAAAGAAGATGGGGACAGACGCGGGAGGGTGAAGGAGAAGGCGGCAGCCCTCAGGATGACACGTGCTGGCACAGGCGTGGGCCAGCCAGCGGTGGTGGAGCTGACCCGGCTGAGACCGACTGGCTGCATCAATGCAGCGAGTGCTATTAGGCGTGCCGAGGTGGATTCCAGACAGGTGGAAGCCCATTGCTGCGCGGTATGACATGGTGGTGGTGTTGGGGGTTGTTCACATGCACTCATTCCTCTCTTTCTGTTACAGATCCTGTTCATCTTCAGGGACGGTGGTGGTGGGTCCAGGCAGTGAGGAAGACCTGCTGGACATGGAGGAGAGTCCATCCACCTCTGTCACCAGCCAGCATACACTGCACCAGCATGCACACCCGGGCTGCCAACTCTGGTGTCGGGTGAGTCGAGTGTGGGGGTGCACAGCCTGTGTCTCAGCAGTCTGGCATGCAAGCATGCCAGCACGCTGTGACTGTGGCTGTAGCGCGTACCTGCACCATTGATGATAAAGGACTGCAATGGGCAGTGACATGTGTGTTCCCATGATGGACACACAGCAGGCCAACACATGCCCTAGGCCTGGCTGGTTTCAATGTGTGTGCCAGCATGTCGGCACAGTCCCAGGCTGTGCCTGTCAGCACCAGTGGGGCAGCACGGTGGCTGTGCAGGTGTCTGGCACTGTTGTGGCCACAGCAGTGGGACGAGTGGTCCTTGGGCACAGCGGTTGGAGGGCAGCAGCAGCAGTCACCCACCAGGTCTGGGGTACAGTGTCCAGCAGTGGCACATGCCCACCGCCCGCTGATATGCCCATTCTGGTCCTGGTGAAGCACCCACCCTCAAGGTGTTGAGCATCAGGACCTTCCACTCCCTGGGGGACAGGATGCCGTTGTGGCAGAGTACCCATTTGAAGAGCACACCACGCCTGTTGTGGGGAATCAGTACAGCAGCAAAGGCGGTTGCAACGTCCGTGGAGGCACTGTGCCTGGCTGTGGGCAGCACAAGCGGGGACTGATATCTGAACCATCGAATGGTCCACCTGCGGATGGATGTGACCGCCGCCATTGACAGGCAGACCCAGGCATTGGTCGCTATCGTGGCTGCATTGAGCACTGGCAGGTGCCCTGTACCGTGCACCCCACACAGTACACTCTCCACTCCCGTTCCTGGCATCATGCAACACCAAGCCTGTCGACGCGGGTTCTGCATGTAGCATCCCAAGCACCCTGGTGCAGGTATGTTTTGGCATACTACAGAACCCCACTGCAGACAAGGTCGTGATCGCTTAGATGGGACCCTGGTGGTCCATCGGTGCCACCCATGTGGCCCCTGCTCCAGCCTGCCAGTGCTGTTGGGTCCGGGGGCGCCCATGCATCCGCGGTGGCCGTGGAATGGTGCAACATGACTGACCTGTCTCCCAGTCTGCGGGCCCTGTCTGGTGCTGCCTACTGGCACACTGTGCATCATGGTGAGCAGTGCACTGGTGGATGCCCTGCACATCACGCCGACAGGCGGACCACCTGCACACCATCCCGACTGCTGTCCACAGGTGCGTGTGCATGATGATGCCATTGTACTGTACACACCAGGTGCAAGGGTGCCCCAGCATCTGATGCGTACTTGGACAGTACAGTGTGGTAGGTGTGGTCTGTGGATCTGTGTGTTTGCCATGTCTGTTCCTGCTCTGCTGTGCACCTGCCCATGTGCTGGGTGTGCGCATGTGTGTGTGTGTGTGTGTGTGTCCATATGACTGTTCACCCTCCCTGATGGTGTGTTTGTGTTCCTGGTCCTTCACTCCCCTTGCCGTCATGCACCTGGTGTGTTACTCTGTGTGCCTATAGAGTTGCGCCAGGACAGTGTTGGTTGCACATGGCCCTTGACTTACCTGTGTTGTGCATAATGCTCCTCCGTGATGGTGTCCTGGTGCAGCTGGGCCTGCCGGCTCAGTCGGGGTCCCGCCCGCCAAGGGGCTGCTCATCACCATCATCACTGGTGCAGCTGGCGTCCCCACGCTGTCCCCTCCTCGACCTGAATGGCTATCCAGTCTTTGGCCATGTTGTGCAGGATACAACAGGCCAGAAATATCCCACAGGCCTTTGAGGGGCTGTACTGTAGGCACCGCCGGAGGTGTCTAGGCATCGAGCATGCCTTGAGCATCCCAAGCTACCCACTCGATGATGTTGCATGTGGTGGCATTTGCCTCATTATAGCATTGCTGCGATGGGGTCATGGGGCACCGGTATGGTGTGAGCAGCAGGGACGGGTGGTTATCCGCTGTCACCTGTGTGGAGATGGTGGAGATGAGTATCATGTTCAGGTCCATATTGCCAGTATCCTGTGTGCCACTATCATAGCACGGTGGCATTCCACCACTGCCCACGTGCAATTCACCATGCGTACTCACCCACTAGATGGCCTGTGGGATGTCCCCACTCTCAAATCGATGGCACAGTCGCGGACTGATACCATATAAAGGCATCATGTGCTCCACCAGGGTGTGTGACACAGACATTGATTATGCACCCAGTGGCATCACACACCACCTGGCAGTTGACACTGGAATAGCCCTTCCTGTTCCTATATGCAGCCCCATCGGGGCCAGGTGGCGTGCGTATGGCCACATGGGTGCAGTCTATGGCCCCTAGCACACCAGGCATATGTGCTACCCTGTGAAACTCCTGCATGTTTACTGTATGCTCTGCCATGGTGCTGGGGAAATGAATGTGCTCCACAGCATGTGGCAGCAGTGCGCTAAGGAATTGGGTGAGGATGCATGACGTGGCTGACTGTGTGATGCCTGTGGTGTCCCCTGTCAGCCTCTGGAAGCTACCCATGGCGAGCAGGCACATGCAGGCTGTCACCTGGTCTCCACCGACAGGCGTGACTCCGTCGTGGGTGCCTGCATCCATCACTGCACAGCTCACAGAGCCGTCTCAGCATTGCCCTGTTCAGGTCATACACCCCAGATCTCTACATCTGTGTACAGCTCAAAGCTGATGCAGGCACGGTACTGCCTGTTGAGGCGCACCACCGGCAGGCCTTCACGGCCAATCCCCTGCAGCATGCATTCTCACCCCCTCATTACAGCTTCCATGTGGAAGCTGGCACTGTCCATCTCCCTGGCTTGTGACCCCCCCTGGCTGATGTTGCTCTGTTACCCCCGCTGTCCTGACTGCTACCTCCACTGCACCTGGTACACCTACTGGCCTCTGCACTCTGTGGCCCCATACACCTTTCCTTGCCCCTCTTCTGTCCTGTGCACTCCCTGGCCTGCACTGTACACTCCTTGGCCTGCACTGTATGTTGCTCTGGCCTTCTCTGTCTCTCTGCCTCATGTGTCTTCCCTGTCGCGTCCTTGCGCCTCTTCCTTGAGCCTTTTTATTTTGGCTCATTTCCGCTGAGGCGCAACTTCCAGCTGTTCAGCTCTTGCGCATTGCGCAAGTCTTTGAATATCGCATTGCGCTCTTTATGCATGGATCCACCCCCTTCGGTTGCGCATGCCTTTAGTTGCATTGTGCTGTTGCTCAGCCTGTTTTCGGTGGCGCAACTGCCTCCTGCTGAATATCACAGAATGGCGCACTTTCGGACTTACACATGCGCAACCCTATTGCACATGGCGCAACCCTTTTGAATATCCGGCCCTTTGTCTTTTATGATACAAAGGGATCCAGGACAAAGCATCAGACAGGGAACAGTGATGGACTGTGGGACTACATCGTAATACATATCCAGCTATTTTATGGTATAATACATCCAGTTTATGTAGGGATTTTTTTTTGTAGAAAAACAATAAACATGTGATCCATACTCCAAAGTTGGAATGATCAACTGATTTGCTACCAACTTACGTTCATTTTTGGTCATACAAAAAGTAACCCTTCTCAAGGCCCTCAGTTTCATTTTAGTTTTCTTTATTATGCTATCTGTATGTTGATTAAAGGTAAGGCCAGAATCAATTTCAACTCCCAGATATTTGTATGTATCAGCCCGTGCCAATATCTGCCCATCTATAGTTCAAATCTGCATAACACTATCCAAACTTTTATTTTTAGATTTAGAAGTTTTAAACAACATTGTTTTTGTTTTTTTAGTATTCATCAATAAATGTTTGGCCTTAAACCAAATTTGCATGGCTTCAAAGTCAGACTGGAGCTTTCCTTCTATTTCCTGCCTATTTATCCCATCAGTGATTAACACCGTATCATCAGCATATAATATGATGTCTGAATGTTTTATATATTTTGGAAGAGCATTCATATAAACAAGAAACATCAAAGGGCCCAGAATTGAGCCCTGTGGAACACCTCGTTTCACAGGGGCCAATTCTAAGCTAACACCAGCAATGGAAACTAGCTGAGTACGATCTTTTAAATATGATGTAAACCATTTTAATGACTGATAGTTATAGGTTATAGGTGACCCCTATATTTTCATGGGATTCCAACATCAAAGGGTGGTCCACCAAATCAAAGGCTTTTGACAAGTCCATGAAGACCAGGCCTATGGACCTCCCATCCCCTAAAGGAGAAGCTATTAAATCCAGGAAGTCCATGAGCACAGTCTCCGTGGACTGCCCCTTTCTGAACCCATACTGGACTAGAGTAAGTTTTTTATATTTTTCCAAGTATAACATTGATTGAGAATGAACAAAACGCTCAATTAACTTGGAAATAACTAATAAAAGAGCTATTGGCCTATAATTTGTTGGAAGGGAAGCATCCCCACCCTTGAATATTAGAATCACCTTGGCTCTTTTCCAGATACTTGGAAATTTACCCTGACTTAAACTCAAATTAAACAACGTAGCCAAAGGTCATTCTACAACCCTAATACTGTCCTTTAAAAATATATTTCTATATTATCTAAGCCCCCAGTTTTGTTACTTTTTAATTTCTTTATTTCTTTCATTACCTCTCCTATGGTTACCTTTCTAAATCTAAAACTAGGTAAATTGATCTCTTGATAGTTTGACCTATCTTTAGGGCTTTCCTGATCATAGGGGTTATTATTCAAGTTCAAATATTGTAAATTGACAAAATAACTATTTAAAAATTCCACAGCTCTTACTTGGATTATGTTTATACCATTTTCAGTCATTACCAAATTTCCATTGTTCTTAACTGGATTCACCAGACTTTTAATTAAGTTCCAATAATGTTTTGGGTTGTTGGTGTTTTGAAATGTTTGCCTATAGTATTTCCCCTTTAGTTTTCTAGTTTCACTCTTTATTCTGTTTCTTATATGTTTAAATTGCTCCCAAATTGTTTCACCCAAAGTTGTATTTGCTTTTTTCCAAAGTCTATCTTTTTCTTTAATTAATTTTTTTTTTATACTTGCCATCTCCCATGGCTTTCAGAGGAGGTCTTGTACCTCCTCCTTTTCTGTCCACCAGGGCAATCCCCAAGGTATCCCTTCCCCTAGCTTCATCTTGCTTGTTGGGCTGGGGTGTTTTGTATTTTTCCCTGATTTTTGTTCTCCCAATCCCAGACCCCTTAGAACGTTGGTGCTTAGGACATACATTGAGAGAGGTGACATGTGGATGCACGTCTTCCTCTCATGAACCATACGACGTCCCCCTCCCTGACTCTGGTATATCAGAGCCGTCAATCCCTTCAAGGGCTGGTGCTTCCACCAGCACTCTCTGTGGGGGTGTCAGACCCTGCTGCATCCCTGGTATCCCACCCCTGAGAGAGGAGAGCATCCGCTGGAATGCTCGATCCTCCCTTCCCCTGCTGACCCCCAGCAACGCGAGTCCATTCCCGAACCCAGGTCACCGGTGTTGTATGAGGTGTGGTGCCTAGTGCCTCAACCCTCAGCACCACCGGGCTGGCCTTAATTAATTTTTTTATAGTCCCTGTTATCCAAGGCAAACAATGAGATCAACCTGTTTGTTCTTTCAATGGAGCACACTTGTAACAGGCTTTTAAAAAAAATTCTGTAAACTCATTTGCTGCCAGATCAATATCTGGAATTAATGTTACTCTTTGCAAATTTTGCCTATGTAATTCCTCCATAAGAGCTTCTGGGCTATAATTAACTAAAGATCTCTTTAAAACCTTTGAGGGGGTTATTTAAATTTCCTTTTTACATGCCAGATTGATCTCAAGTGAAATAACACTATGGTCCAAGCTAAAGACAAAGAACCTCACTGCAGAAGCACTGAAGCAAGGGTTACACCCAAAGGGCAATGGCAATAAGCCAAGCTTCAAAGAAACACAACATCACACATACTCCCATAATGTAATGGGATGGTTTTACTATAGCGCTTCAACAGTGCTTGCACTGACATCCCCCACAGTGATGGACACAATGCCTAATGTCAGCATTGTACCGTCGGGGATGTCGGTGTGTTTCAATTGGGGGGCTGTGCCCTTGAGCCCCCCATGTGGGTGGAATCCACCCCCACAACCCCCAGTCTCTAAATATCCATCTCCAAGTTGGAGCTGGCTCGGGGGGGTGCAACACCAGATAACGCACCACCGGTGTCTTCCTCACATCAGCACAGTGACTCACCACAGACAGGCGAATTCTGTCACTGTGCTGGTGTTCAATGTGTGAGTGTCGACCTTGCATCAGCACACCCAATGGGGGATCTATATGCAAATCACCAAGAAATTTCAGACTGGCTCAGTTTACAGCAGGAATGCATGGTACCAAATGGGCCTCTCAAACAATCTGCAATTTACATGCATTTAACAATACAACAGTTGGTTTTCTGATATCTCTACCACAGTAACTTAATTTCTATAATACAGTCACCTAGTACTTTTTACCTTTATCAAAAACACCTAGTGCCATGGTATTTTCAACACTTACAGGTTTCATACACATAAGGTATATATACAGCAAGGTATTTTATGACATAGTGCTACTGCATACTCAGTCGAATAACAAGGAACACAGCCTGTTGTTTTACATCAGCTTGAAGGTCACAACAATAACCTCCCTGTACGAGGACCTGAGGGGGAAAGGAAAATTGAAGAGGACACTATAGCAAAGTCAAGAAAGAGGAGGGGGTGCCCATAGGTGGCCAACCTTATGGACTAGAAATTGTAAAGAACAAATTAGTCCAAGAAATAGAACTGTAGCAACAGATTTAAGAAAAGGTCGGTCCTCAAGCATGGCAGGCTCTCCCTGTCACACGGATGTCAGTTTTAGTGGTCTTGGGGCAGTGCTGTACCAAAACTATCCAGAGGGACTATGCCCAGTGGCTTTGCCAGCTGAAAGGAAAACTACACCCTCATGTCATTTAAAGTTTGTTTCCATGTCAGCAGATAACTCCTTTCCTATTGCTGCTAGGTCTATGTGTGTTAGCTTTAGTTTGTTTTCACTGCTCATGGTAGCCCCCTGTGACTGCCCTGGGGGTCTCCATTTCATGGCTGTTGAAATCTCATTGTCCATGAGAACTGCATCAACATATGAGAACATGATGTCAGATCAATCATTTTTGGAAGGCTGGGCCTGTGTTTCAATGGACAAGCAGCCAGCCACTCCCACTTCCTGAGCTATATAAGCAGTTCCTCTCCAGCCTCTTTCTGAAGCCCTTTTTCTTTGCCCCACCATCCTCCCCTCTTCCTCCAATGGCAGTGCCTGTCTCCTTGAGGTCCTTCCTAAGGTACCTTTAGCCAAGGGAATCGTCCTGCGGCACCTCTAGGGGTGGAACCCTTTGAGGGTTCCTTGCCTCTGGTACCCCTACAGGGTGGTAATTCCTCTGGAATAGAGTGTGTGAATGACCAAAACCTAAGTAATAGAGTTGCACAAGGATAGCACTATACTGGCTGCATAGGCCATTGAAATATCATGTATCTCTATGCTGAAAGAACAAATATCCTGTAAAAACTCTCTGGAAACATATAAACTGAATGGAGTTTAAAGGAAAAAACCCTGTATTACAACTCAGGTAGTTTGCAAAGCTCACTAAAGGTATATGTGGTATTTCACACTTTCGTGCAGCTTGTTTCTTTGAAGACTAATTAAGCAGACAGGCACACTGGGGAGTTTAAAGGTTGATTACACATCATGTTCTCATATGCTAATGCAGCTGTCAGGGACAATGAGATTTCAGCAACCACCACATTGAGCCTCCCAGGACAGTTACAGAGCCTAGTATGAGCTGTGGAAACAGACTAAAGCAGTTGCATGCATCCCTAATAACTACATAAAAAGAGTTGGCTGTTGACATGGACACAAGTAACATTTAGAAGATATGAGGGTGTAGTTTTCCTTGAAGTTTAAACAGTGCTGCAGAAAAGTATCTGGTACACAGACTTGAATTCCTTGTGCTTAAATGGACTATCGTGGACCAGACTCATGAATATTTCTGTGGAGCGCACATCACCATAAAGACCGATAACAACCCCTTGTCATATGTACAGACTACAGCGAAACTCGATGCAGCTGGACATAGGTGGTTGTTAGCCTTGTCCACCTATGATTATTGTGTGGATAATCATCCAGGACTTAACCATATAGATGCAGATGCACTATCTTATTTTATTATTTATTTTATTTAGCTTTTGTTGACCGGGTAAGTGCACTAGACAATTTCTGACTATTTTCAGGCACGACCCGGGGGAGGGGGGATACAGATGAATGCCAACTGACCTTGAACCAGATTAAGCTGTTGGTGGTATTTTTAGTGAATGAGGGAAATTTGGCCAGGACACCGGGGAAATTCCCCTACTTCCTGTTTCCTGTGAGCAGGGGGGGACCCATTTTCTGGTGGGACCAAGATGGCGGAGGAGGAGGACAGTGGAGGAGGACATGCTGTGGCTGAGTTAGCAAGGCTCAGCGGGGAACATGGTACGGCTTTCCGGATGGCTGCAGAGAGCAGTGGAAGTAGGAAGGATGTTGCTCAATTCCTAAATCATCCGTGCGGGGACAGTGGTACGGCTGGGATGCACCTTGATGGTGGCCAGCATAGCGTACCGGAATCCCTGCAGCCTGAAGTATTAGTGCACGATGCGGAAGTCATTGGGAGTGTGGAATTGGAGCAAAACCGTGAGTTTCTGATGGAGCCTGGGATCTCGGGAGAAATGATGGGCGAAAACGTTGCAGTTTTATGTGGAGCTCCAGCTCTTTCACAAGGGTCTGAGGAGCTTAATGTATTGTTGGAAAAAAAATGGCAGCTGATAAAAGAAGCTTTGGCTGAGTTCAATGAATTAAAACAACAAGCTGAGGAGGATCGAAAAGAAAAAGGCCCTGCTTTGGACTCTCCTTCGGGCCTACCAGGTACTGTGCCTAAGGTTCTAAAAGGCCCCAGTTTTTAGATCAATCGACGGATGAAACCCCACCTCAGGATGCTAATCTGGTGGTTAATGAATCCTGGTCCCCTCAGCAAGCTCTCAGGAGGTAGGTTGGATACAATCAGATGAGGGAGCTGGATAGCCAACCACAATAATCCCTCTGCCGGGAACAAGCGTAGCAGATGGGGAAAAGGCCAAATCTGCATCAAGGGATGCTGTATCTAGCTATGGGCCAGACTGTTTTGAAACTTCCCTGTAATAACTGTACACTCTTCTTTATGTGTGTCCTCAAACCAGTATTTCTAATTTACTATCAAATGGTTCTTTGCTATCAGAGCCCACGTTAGGACAAACTGTCACTCCTGAAGCTTTAAGTTATGCAAATGTTTTGGGTTCTGAGTTAAATCCAGTACAGGATCAGCCTGTTATCTCACAACCCCCTGTTACATTTGCTAGTTTATTTAAAAAACCAGTTACTTTGGCAAAACGTAGGAATGCAGTGCGTTTAAGGTTCCTAGGTCCTATGGATGGTATGCCAGATCATTTTTATGTAGGGAAGGTTTTGATTAAGCAAATGCTGGGTTTTTCTCCAGGGGAGGTGTATGCCCTTATACACACCCCAGGGGATAACAATTATGACATTAGTTTTCGTACACCAGATTTGCTAAATAAATTTTGGATGAGATATGCTCTTTTAAAAACTAACCCAGCGTGGTTACATTTTCAGGCTATACCTCTCACCAAACAATCCTTTAAAGTAATAAATGTACTTTTCGGAATGAGGGAGTAAATGTAGAAGATATAACGTATTGGTGAAAAATGTACTGTTCAGGGAATCTGAACCTATATTGGATGATGAAGGTTTCTGGAATGGAGGGTGGAGATATAAGGTTAATCTATTTCAAAGCGATGAAGGTCTACAGCATTTACCTAGTTGTTTCTATTTGGGTCGGGATAAGGGTTTTATTTTTATCCAGGCCAACCAAGACATTGTTATAAGTGTGGCTCTCCTAGGCACCTGAGTAGGATGTGTGAAGTGGTAAAATGTGCTCAATGTGGAGAACAAGGACATGTCCTTACTGACTGTCATCACCCAGTAAGTGTTCACTGTGTGAAGATGCACATTCTTTTGTTGATTGCCCTTTACGCTCAGCAAAATAAATCTGAGACTATAGTATTCAAGATTTTTACATCAATACGGGCGGTTAAAGCTGCCCTTAGGAAAAAACCCTACCACACCCTCTGGGAGACCTCAACCACATATTTCTGGTAATCATGGTTGTGCATTCATTCAAAAGAACCTCAGTCGCAGATACACCCTGATGTTTCTGAGCCTCTGTCAGTGACACAAAATCCTGTCTCTCAGTGGAGGTTTCTAGCGGCAGTTTGATTTCAATGCCTCCACGCCCCCGCCCAAGAGGCCTTTACTCTGGTATCTTCCAGAAGCGTAGTCTTCGATCTGGCAATATTAGCATGGTGATTCCTGAACCCCTATGACGGCTACACATAATCCTTTTATTGTATTACAAGATGACACAGGACGGAGTCTGACTCAGTTTCTGTAAATTCCTCACAACATGATGGTACGTCTGATATAGACCAAAATTTGGCAAAACTGATTTAGGAAAAAGAAAAAATAGATTGGGAATGAGGAAAGGAACAAGAAAATAATATGCTAAAATGCTGCTCAAAAATATGGCTGGTCGCTTCTCTCTTGATGGTAGCAGTTTATAATCTTTCGTAGCTTCTTTAAATGTGAATAGTATGTTATCCGAGAGGAAACGGGTGTTGATTTTATCACTTTTGAGAAAAGGATTATGATGTGGTTTTTGCAGGATACTAGGTTACATACCAAACTCGATATTGAATTAGCAACTGCTGGCTGGAGATGGGGGTTACCTATTGGTCTATGGGTGAAGACCCTGTAGTGGTGTAGGTATAGCCCTAAATAGTCCCACTGCAAAGGTGATACAACTAGTTGATCTTGTCCCTGGTCGGTATTGTTGTTGGATGTAGTGATTAACGTTTACAGTGTCGGTTAATCAATGTTTATGCACCTCAAACAAAATTTGCTGTATTGAAATATTTCGCTTATTTCAACCTTATTTATTTACTTCAAAGTATGTTTTTTGGGGGTGACTTCAATTGTAGTAGATAAATACAGATAGGGGATGCCGAACCACCAAATGTTTTGTGATGCTACTTGTCTTAATAATTTACTTGTTCAAACAGGCCTTAGTGATGTTATGGCCTTTTCAGGAATCCGCAAAACATTTTTTCAAGGCAATAAGGCCACAAGGATAGATTTTGGTTTCTTTCTGATTCCCTACAGGTGATTGATACTAGAACATTGGCTGTTACTTCCTCTGACCATGTAATTATAGTAGCTACGGTGGCAAGTCATATGCCTATGCATCGGGTCCAGGGTACTGGAGAATGAACTTGGCTCTATTACTTCTTCCTACAATTGAAGATGGCTTTCAGCTCTTTTAAAGGCCGGAAATCTGTGTTATGTCTCTATGATACTTATCGAATGGTGGATGGATACAAAACTGAAATTAAACGTTTTTCAATCAATAGGAGATTATATGGTAAATACAAAACTGATACTTACTTAAATTATAGAAAGGAATTTTTGGATTTACACTTTCAGGTGGCCAATGGTGAGGTTTCAGTCCTCCCCAGTTATCTGAAATAAGAGAAAAGATTAATAATTTTCAATATGATCGGGCAAAAATCTTTAGAAAATGAACGCCTGCTTTTGGTACCTAAGGCACAAAGGCCTTTCTGAATTCATTTCAATTTAGTGCTTCCCAAAGACATCAGAAACATATGACAGGTCTTAATGATCAGGCAGGGATTTGGTGCACACATACCAGAGAGGTTATAGGATTGTTGATTTACATGTACAGAAACTTTTGGTATTACTGAAACATTGAGTCACACACATGAGAACTGGTTGGGAGGATGTAATTTACCCAAATTTCAGATTCAGGGTCAGTTAACTTAGTAGCACATATTACAACACAAGAGGTTGCTGCAGTGTTGGCACAAGTAAAGCTGAATTTAGCCAAGGGAATGATGGTATTCCGGTATGAAATTTATAAAATAATTTTTCAACAATTGTTGGAAGAATTTACAGGTGTTTTGAATGAAATACTATCCTCGGGGATATTACCAAAAGTATGAATGAGGGGCTTGTAGTTTTTATGTATAAAAAGGAGATAGAGGGATTTGTTAAACTGGAGACCTATAACCCTATTAAATACAGATTTTTAAACTATTTACCAAAATATTAAAACAGACTGTTACTTAATGCACATTCCCTTTTACATCCGGCACAAACATGTTCCATTCAAATAGGAACATTACCGATAGTCTAATACTTTGCGGAACTTTTTCAAAGGATCTACAGGGGAACTTACAGGTTTGATTTTGAGTTTAGACCAGGCAAAAGCCTTTGATAATGTAAGACATGGTTATTTATGGGACTGTTTAGTTGGTATGGTGTACCCGATACCTTTATAGAATGGATAAAACCTGTTATGCCAATGCTACTGCTCAAGCTTTTGTAATGGGTGGGTAGGGACTATATATCCCATATTACGGGTGTCGCTCAAGGATGTCCTCTTAGTGCCCTTTTGTATTTATTTACTATAGATCCCTTAATTAGGCGGGTGTATGATCATGACAGTATCAGGGACTCTCCTTTTCAAGTACTGATCCTGAAGTTAAATGTATTGCCTATGCGGATGATTTATGTTTTCGATTGGGGATCTTCCCTCTGCAAGGGTTTCAAAACGTTTTGTAGGGTTTTTGTTTATATACGGTGCACAAATTAACTATGAGAAATGTAATTGTATAACACTGGGGATAGAGTATTTTCATCTTACACAGGTTATAGGCATTCGGTAATTAAGGATACTTGTAAAATTTTTGGTCTTTTATTCGAGCAGGAGATTTAGTATATCTAAATTGGAAATTTAAACTAAAGAAGCGCAAAACTAAGGTAGATGTCTGGAATACATGGAGACTGCCTAAACTGAAGCAGTTCAACTGGTTAAAACATTCTTATTACCCATATTTTTATATTTAAGTGCGGTTTTAGTCTTCCTTTAGCTTTGGAGACACAGTTATATGGATGCTTTTTGCTTGTATATGGGGCAGTAGATTGAACCTATAAAGTGAGCCTTGTTGTTTGGGAGAAAAAAACATGGGGCCTAAAATGTTACATCCTGTAGTTTTTTCTTACTATGTTTCTCTATACAAATTTAAAACCTCTGTTTATAGATAGAGACACACAATGGAAACCATGGCTTCAGGATACTCTGGGAGATTTATGTCTTTTCTGGCCTGAATATGAGGTATTCCCAAGACAACGTTCCATAAACCATCTCCCGCAATCTCTTAAAATATGTTTTGGGAAAATTAAATTATGGGGTATTTCAAGGCATACCTTTTTGCATTTTACTAGAACGGAATTATACGTATATATTTTACAAAAGTATTTTCAAGATTCGGCTCCATTTGATTATTTTCCATCTCCTATAAAACTTGTAATTGGCAATATGTTAACCTCCCCGGATTCCACCTCATATGTGGGATGTTTATGGTTATCCCTATATGGTAAATTAAATGTCGAGCAAATCTAAAACATAAGCAAATTACAGATCGGTATTGCCTAGGGTACGTGTTTTGAATTAGTGGAGACAATGGAACACTTATTTTTGAATGTCCTTTATAAAAGGATTTTGGAGTCTTGTTTTACGAAAATGGCCTACCTTTCCTTTATACCCTATGACGTTAGATATGTTGTGTATAGATTCTGCCAGTAACCACTGTGCAATATGATAAAGTGACTTTACGTTTGATTTTGCTTTGTTTTAAATACTATATATGGCATGTGAGATGCCGTTTCACCATTCAACAACAATATTTTCACAAGAAGCATTATTTGGTATGGTTGCTAATGCAATATTGAGATTGAAAAGGCAGGATTATGGGAATTTTCTTCATTTATATGTCACTCTAGATGGGATTCTGTAGATTGGCTATAACTTCATTGGGTTAATTTAGAATAATTATTTTGGATGTATTGAATTAATGTTTTCTATTTGCTTTTTCTTCTCTTTTTTTTTCCTTTCGTTTCATGTATAATCTTTGTTTTCTATTATGATAACAATATGCTGTATCATTTTTCTTTAATGTGACTTAACATTGATTGAATTTATTGTTTGGTTTGTTGTCTATGATAAAAAAGTTCCCTACCATTTTGTAAGTGTGGGTGGTGGGGACTGTTTTGCAGTTTTCCCTTTACATTGTTTGGATGATATATCTTGTAATAGATTATCTTCTATATGATTTATATATTATTTTGTGTGATTTAACACTGTATGTTTTCAATTTTGGTTTACTGAAATAATAAAATTCCCTACTCTTTTATTAGGGTGGGGGTATTTTTCAGTATGTCTAGTAAGTTTTGAGTCTATTGCAATGTTAGTTTGTATTTTATGTATGATGGCATATGTATTTTGTTTCAAGTAATTTGCTTTTGCTTTTGTGTATTATTTGACTGTATTTTACTTTCCAACTTTAAAAAAATTCCTACTCTTTCTGAGAAGTGCCATGGGATCTTTAACATCCACCTGAACTACCACCAATCCAGGCAGATGGGACCTCGGTTTAACGTCTCATCCGAAAGACGGCACCTCAACAGTGCAGCACCCCTCTCATGCTGCACTGCAGTGTCAGTACAGGGATATTAACCCAAGTGCCAGATGTGGGAACTGAACCCACCGCCCTCTGATCTCCCGGCCTCAGATGCGAGTGTGCTACCTACTGAGCCACTGACACTAAACAAAATCTTGATGTCCAACTGGCACTAACTCCACTGAGAGAGTGGGTACGCATACCCAAACATATGGTTAAAGCACTATGTAAAAAGTCTGACACAGATGAACAGACATCCACTGTAACTGTAAGAGGAGTACTTGGATGACAGTGGGCTCAGAGAGGGTTAGACCAGTCAGGCAGAGGCACATCCCAGATCCTATTCCACTCAAGAACTCATATGCCACACTGCCAAACAGGGACAACCAAATAGAGGTACCCAGAGAAATGGAAGGAAAGGATGTGGAGGTTAGCCAAGTGCAAAAGATGGAGATTAGTGCCCAGGAGGTGGATAGGCAGAATAGGGGCAAAATTCTAGCAGAAGGCAGACAGCAAGGTGAACCAGGGATAAAGGACAAACAAGGAAGGGGCTGAGTAGAACAGCGAAACAGTCTAGGAGGTCAAATCATGGAAAGTCATGTGCAAATGCCAGGAGCCTTAGCAACAAGATGGAAGATCTGGAGGCTGTCGGTGCAGTCAGACCTGGACATTGTGGCCATCACTGAAACCTGTGTAATGATAACCACGACTGGGAGTTGGCCATACCTGGCTACCAACATATTCAGAAGAGACAGGGCAGGCAGGAAGGGAGGAGGAGTGGCACTGTATGTGAAAAATGACATAAGGGCCACAGAGATCCAGGAGGAACAAAATGGGGAGAGATACTGTGGGTTAAGCTGGAAAGGAAAATGGGGACAGCCATCCGCACACAGGTGTGGCTATAGACCACCAGCCCAGGAGGAAGAAACAGATAGGAGTTGATGCTAGCCATCCAGAGGATGGCAGACAAGGGTGAGGTAGTACTGGTTGGAGACTCAATATTCCAGATGTGGACTGGAGCATCCCAGCAGCAGCATCAACTAGGAGCAGATTTATCCTGGACTCCTTTCAGGTGCCTTCCTCAAGCAACTGGTCATGGAACCAACTCGGCGAAGAGCAATACTGGACCTTGTGCTCACAAACAGGGACAGTGTGATTGGGGTAAGAGTGGGGAGCACCTGGGGAACAGTGACCACCAGTCACTGTGGTTTGAAATCACAGAAAGAGCAGAACAAAACCACACAAAACCATGTATCCTGGATTTTAGGGGGCAAACATTGAGAAAATGGGAGTTACTTGAAAGAGGCATTAAGGGGAATGGGGCAGGAATCAGGGGTTGAGGAACAGTGGGAAGTATTTAAAATGGGGATTACAAGAGCAACAGAATTATGTAATCAGGTTAGCAAGAGGAAAGGAAGAGGAGACCATTATGTTTTCCAAAGAGGTAGCAAAGAAAGTGAAAGCCAAAAAGATTGCATTCAGGCAATACAAAAAGACACAGGCAGAAGGGATAGGGAGAAGTACCAGGAGAAGCAAAGGGAGGCAGGAGGTCAGTAAGGGAAGCCAAAGCCTCAGACAGAAGAACACATTGCAAAATCAGTGGGTAGAGGGGACAAAACCTTTACAGGTACATAAGTGAAAAAAGAAAGGCAAAGGGAGGGATAGTGAGACTGAAGGGGGAGGATGGGGGCTGTGTGGAGGATGACAACAGTAAAGCTGACATATTGAACAGGTATTTCTGCTCAGTCTTTACTGAGGAAGAGGAGGGTAATGGGTCTGAATGGAGTACAAGGGGTGAGAATGGTGCAGAAATGGACACAAGTCCCTTTACACGAGAAAGGGTCCTGAAGGAACTGGAAGTAATAAGAGTTGATAAAGCAATGGGGCCAGATGGGGTGCACCCCAGGGTCCTTAAAGAACTCAGAGAGGTGGTGGCTGAACCACTTGCTATCCTGTTTAGCCGATCACTAGAAACAGGGGAGGTACCCAAAGACTGGAGGATAGCAGATGTAGTCCCCTTATACAAAAGTGGGAACAAAGAGGAAGCGGGGAACTACAGACCAGTCAGCTTCACCTCGGTAGTGGGGAAGATCATGGAAGCACTACTGAAGGAGAGATTGGTGGAACATCTGGTTGTCAATGGACCACAGGACCCAAGGCAGCATGGTTTCACCAGGGAAGGTCATGTCAGACCAACTTCATTGAATTTTTGACTGGGTGACTAGGGAGGTGGATCAGGGGAGGGCAGTGGACATGGCCTATCTGGACTTCAGCAAGGCTCTTTGACACTGTGCCACATAGAAGACTATTGCACAAACTGGGGAATATGGGTGTAGGCAGGACAGTAGTGTGGTGGGTAGGTAACTGGCTGGGCAGCAGGACACAGAGGGTGGTGGTAAATGGCTGTCACTCCACAGAGGGAAGAGTGACCAGTGGGTACCAGCAGGATGCAGTGCTGGACCGGTACTATCTAACATCTCCATCAGTGACATATGCAGGGACCTAGAAGCAGAATTTCACTGTTCGCTGATGACACAAAGCTCTGTAACAGAGTAGACACACCAGAGGGTGTAGACAGAATGAGAAGGGACCTGCAGAAACTTGAAGAATGGTCAGGTTTGCAGTTGAAATTCAATGCAAGGAAGTGAAATAATGCATATGGGGCACAAAACCTGGCACAATATATCAGTTGGGGGTGAGGATATAGCATGCACCAAGCAGGAAAGGGATCTTGGAGTTATCATCTCTGATGACCTCAAGCAGGGAAACAGTGGACAAGGCAGCAGGTAAAGCAAATAGGATGCTGGGATGCATAGGCAGGGGCATCACCAGCAGGAAAAGGAAGTCATAATTCCACTATACAAGACACTAGTGAGGCCGCACCTGGAGTACACTGTGCAGTTCTGGAGACCCACTAAGTAAGGACATAGACAGGGTGTGAGAAGGTTCAGAGGAGGGCAACAAAGATGGTGCATGGATTGCATCACAAGTCCTATGAGGACAGGTTGAAGGCACTGAACATGTACTCCCTGGAGGAGAGGAGGGAGAGGGATATGATAGAGACATACAAGTATCTTACAGGTAGGAACAGGGTGCAGAATGCACCTATTTTTAAGCTGAAAAGATGTTCCAGGACCAGAGGGCATGGATGAAGTTGGAGGGAGGACGATTCAGAGGAAACGTGAGGAAGAATTCTTCACAGAACGGGTGGTGACAAGTGGAACACCCTGCCAGAGGAAGTAGTGGGGCTGAAACAATCACGGATTTAAGAATGCATGGATAGACATAAAGGAATTCTGGAGATCAGGGGTAAGGGGCAACAGACTTCCTGGAAAACATAAACTGAACTTACAAACTTAAATGGGCAGACTGGGTGGGCCATAGGCTCTTATCTGCCGACACTGTCTATGTATGTATGTAACTGCTGAATGTCTTGTGGACATGCTTGGTGCATCTGGAGACTGCATACCAATTGCCTATGTAACTTAGGCTGAATCAGAGTTAAGCTCACTAACTCAGCTGACTTTCCAAGATTTGCAAAGGGAACAAAGATCGGATGTCACTATCAAAGATGCCCCACAGTACATACCCTTCAAAAAGGAGGTGATGCTAATTTACCAAGTTGTAACCAGTAATCCTGATGTGAAATTGCTTTTGAGAGAATGGTCAAACCTCAAAGTTAAAGGCAATCTTCTGTATTGAGAAATCCAAGGCTCAAATGGATCTCCTTGGCTGCAATTGTTTTACCTGTAAAATACAGAAGAGTTGTATTATGTGCATTGCACGATGATACGGGACATTTGGGAAGTGAGCGCACAATGGACTTGGCCCGTGCACATTTGCACTGGCCCCGCAAAGTAAGTGACATAGAAAGGTACTGCAAAAACTACAGCTTGTCTGTTTAGAGAAAACATTAGTCACAGAGCCACCCCTCTGGTCAATATTGTAACCAGTGTGCCCACTGAACTCATGTATATTGATTTCCTTAGCTTGGAACAGGACTCAAAAAATATTACAAATATTCTCATAGTCACAGACCATTTTTCAAGGTATGCAAAAAGTCTCTACAGTTGCCAGGGTCCTCTTGGAAAAGTTTTTTGTCCATTATGTAACCCCCCAAAGAATCCATTCTGATCAGGGAAGGGGATTTTGAGAGTTGTTTGATAAAAGAATTATTATCGTTATGGAGCATTAGCAAATCTCATACCACCCCATATCATCCGCAAGGAGACCCACAGACTGAGAGATTCAACAGAACCCTCCTAGACATGTTGGGCACCTTGAGCCCAAAAGACAAGAATAAATGGAGCCGATAAGTGCTTTGGTTCATGTGTATAACTGTACCAATAACGATGCTATTGGGTTTTCACCATACAGTTTGATGTTTGGCAGGGACGCAAGATTGCCATTAGATTTATGTATTGGTGTCTCTGCTGACAGAGCCAAACCAGAGACCTATCTACAATATGTGAAACAGTTGAAAGAACAGCTAAATACAACATACACGTTAGCTGCAGAGGCTGCTGCCAACAGAAAAAAAAGCACAGAAAGAAAGACATGACACGCAAGTCAAAGTGCATGAATTGTTACCTGGCAACCGAGTATTACTGAGAAATTCGGGACTTCATGGCAATCGTAAGATTGCTGACCATTGGGACAGTATTTCATATGTTGTAATTGAGAAGGTGCAAGACGTGCCTGTTTATAAAATTTGACCCAAAAGGAGACATAAGTGGCTACCGAACTATACACCATAATCACTTGCTACCTATTGGACAAATGGTCATTGACTGCAGACAAGACAACCAGAACCTCCACAACCTCCTGAGACAACATAGAAACATAGAAATAAAATTGACGGCAGATAAGGACTGCTTGGCCCACCTAGTCTGCCCATTTTCCCTACCTACTGCAATACCACAGAAGCTACTGTTCACAGACATTAAAGTAAACAAAGGACCAGAAAATCTGCAGATGTTCCAGTAGATCCTGTTGAGAAAGCAAATCAAGAAAACTCAGACTCTGAATCAGAGGGAGAAGTCCCTTACCCCCTTAGCCTACTACCCCACTCCTGATCTTGCTAGATTATTTCAAGGAACACTGGCAACCAAAAACAATATGATAGATATGCCAACTACAGAGCCTTCTCCAGACCCAGTAGAATCTGAAATGTCAAATGACAGTGTACCTGTGGATGACCGGCCAACATCTGAGGTAGCACCAACTGAAGCAAATGGTGATCCTGCAGAGTCTGAACTTGTGCAAACAGATGAAATAGCTGAAGTGCCAGAGGAAGCTGTGGTGCCCACTTTGCCCAGGGTTGCATCATTGCTGGTTGATGAGCTGGGAAGAGCACTCCTGAATGCCTAGGAAGAAGTCCCAGTGCCATTACGTCACTCTGAAAGAATTGTCAAGCCTCTACTAAGACTTACCTATGACTTTCCAGCGGCTCCAACTGAACTGCCTATGAATGTAATCCACAAGTTTATCAATGTCACTCCCAGCTCCTTGCCTATAATTGTTGTGGGCCCACCTAAAAGCCAAACCACCCAGAGCGGATAAATCTATAAGAAATATAGTGGCTGTATGAAGAAGGTAAAACTTTTGTAAGAAAAGCTAATGTGTGGAAAAAACACTTTCTACATTTCCATGCAAACTCCCTGCAGTCTGAAGCTGTGGTAATTTTTATAGCATGAAGTGTGCATTTTAACCAAATCGAATATAATATTTTTTTTATTTAATTTTTTATTCCAGGATTCAACTATTAATTTTGTGGAGTCTCCCACAAGCTCTTGTAACTGCTGGTACATATTACTGACCAAGTACTGTCCAGTATTTTCCTTAATGGCATCTATTAGCAGTTTTAGCAATAAAAGGATTGGATCTGGTAAATGAGTTTTAGTTGATTCCTTATGAAGCAGAAAGGTCCTGAACTGTAAATATCTAAAATGTTCTCTCCCCATTAGGCCAAATTGTCCCTGTAGTTGTTCCAAAGGGATTACACCCTATTGATCCATGAACTAAAACATAAATGTGAGGCCTAACTGGTACCATCTGTAAGAAGTATGGTTGATACAAGTGGGGAGGAAATCTGCTTCATTGGTTAACGGCCTCATGACAGGGTTGAATAGGACCCTGTCCCAGTTGTTATGGAGAGTTTGAATGCAGGGATCTGCTCTGTTCTTTCCTTTCCTGTCTCTTGTCTGTCTGGTTGGGCAACCACATTTTCCTGTGAGTCCTAGGATTTGATCACCCTGACAGTCTCACAGTTCTCTGCCTGTCACTGTCTCTCAGTCTTCCCTTGCTGTTTCTGTCTTTCCCCCCTTGCATATCTGCTGGTATAAAAATATATGCAAATCATTATGTGGAAATGTACCTGATATTGGGATCCCTTTGTTTAGAAATTTTATAGTGATACTGTTGAAATGCATATAATTATAGTTTGAGATGATTGCAAAGCTGTTTGGAACTTAAGGGGTTAATCTGAGATGAAATTTTTAAGCCTTCAGCAGAAGCTGTAAACAAGAACTTAGTTCTGAATCACAATGTACTGTTATGCAGTACCTGCATGAAATTGGCAAGAACATAGGAAATTAACAAGAACATTCTGTGAGAAGCATGCTAAGTACTTAACGAGCTCTTGGACAGACTTATACATAGATATATAGACAACGTTGACAGGTAAGGGCCGATGGCCCACCTAGTCTGCCCATTTCAGTTTGTAACTTCAGTTTATGTTTTCCTAGAACTCTGTTGCCCCTTACACCTGACCTCCAGAATTCCTTTATATCTATCCCATGCATTCTTAAATCCCGTGATTGTTTCAGCCCCCACCACTTCCTCAGGCAGGGTGTTCTACTTGTCCACCACCCGTTCTGGGAAGAAATTATTCCTCACATTTCCTCTGAATCATCCTCCTTCCAACTTCATCCCATGCCCTCTAGTCCTGGAACATCTTTTTCGCTTAAAAATAGTATATTCTTACACCCTGTTCCTCCCTGTAAGATACTTTTATGTCTCTATCATGTCCCCTCTCTCCCTCCTCTCCTCCAGGGAGTGCATATTCAATTCCTTCAACCTGTCCTCATAGGACTTGTGATGCAATCCATGTACCATCTTTGTTGCCCTCCTCTGAACCTTCTCTACCCTGTCTATGTCCTTACGTAGGTAAGGTCTCCAGAAATGTACACTGCAATCCAGGTGCGGCCTCACTAGTGTCTTGTATAGTGGAATCATGACTTCCCTTTTCCTGTTGATGATGCCCCTGCCTATGCATCCCAGCATCCTATTTGCTTTACCTGCTGCCTTGTCACACTGTTTCCCGACCTTGAGGTCATCAGAGATGATAACCCCAAGATCCCTTTCCTGCTTGGTGCATGCTATATCCTCACCCCCCAACTGATATATTGTGCCAGGGTTTTTGTGCCCCATATGCATTATTTTGCACTTCTTTGCATTGAATTTCAACTGCACAAACCCTGACCATTCTTCAAGTTTCTGCAGGTCCCTTTTCATTCTGTCTACACCCTCTGGTGTATCTACTCTGTTACAGAGCTTTGCGTCATCAGTGAACAGTGAAATTCTGCCTTCTAGGTCCTCCGTAAAGTCACTGATGAAGATGCTGAATAGGACCGGTCCCAGCACTGATCCCTGTGGTACCCCACTGGTCACTCTTCCCTCTGTGGAGTGACAGTCTTTACCACCACCCTCTGTGTCCTGTCGCCCAGCCACTTACCTACCCACCACACTACTGTCCTGCCCACACCCATATTCCCTAGTTTGTGTAATAGTCTTCTATGTGGCACAGTGTCAAAGGCCTTGCTGAAGCCCAGCTAGGCCATGTCCACTGCCCTCCCCGATCTAACTCCCTAGTCACCCAGTCAAAAAATTCAATAAGGTTGGTCTGACATGACCTCCCCCTGGTGAAACCATGCTGCCTTGGATCCTGCAGTCCATTGACAACCAGCTGTTCCACCAATCTCTCCTTCAGTAGTGCTTCCTTGATCTTTCCCACTACCAAGGTGAGGCTGACTGGCCTGTAGTTCCCCGCTACCTCTTTGTTCCCACTTTTGTATAAGGGGATTACATCTGCTGTCCTCCAGTATTTGGGTACCTCCCCTGTTTCCAGTGATTGGCTAAATAGGATAGCCAGAGGTACAGCCACCACCTCTCTGAGTTCTTTAAGGACCCTGGGGTGCACCCCATCTGGCTCCATTGCTTTATCAACTCTTATTACTTCCAGTTCCTTCAGGACCCTTTCTCAAGTAAAGGGACTTGTGTCCATTTCTGCACCATTCTCACCCCTTGTACTCCCTTCAGACCCATTACCCTCCTCTTCCTCAGTAAAGACTGAGCAGAAATACCTGTTCAGTATGTCAGCTTTACTGTTGTCATCCTCCATGTGGCCCCCATCCTCTCCCTTCAGTCTCACTATCCCTTCCTTTACCTTTCTTTTTTTACTTATGTACCTGTAAAAGGTTTTGTCCCCTATACCCACTGATTTTGCAATGTGCTCTTCTGTCTGAGCTTTGGCTTCCCTTACTGCCCTCCCTGCCTCCCTTTGCTTCTCATGGTACTTCTTCCTATCCCCTTCTGCCTGTGTCTTTTTGTATTGCCTGAATACAATCTTTTTGGCTTTCACTTTCTTTGCCACCTCTTTGGAAAACCATAATGGCCTCCTCTTCCTTTTTCTCTTGCTAACCTGCTTAATGCATAACTCTGTTGCTCTTGTAATCTCCATTTTAAATACTGCCCACTGTTTCTCAAGCTGATTCCTGCCCCATTCCCCTTAATGCCTCTTTCAAGTATCTCCTCATTTTCCCAAAGTCTGCCCCCCCTAAAATCCAGGATACATGTTTTTGTGTGGTTTGGTTCTACTCCTTCTTTGATTTCAAATCACAATGACTGGTGGTCACTGTTCCCCAGGTACTCCCCCACTGTTACCCCATCACACTGTCCCTGTTTGTGAGCACAAGGTCCAGTATTGCCTTCTGCCAAGTTGGTTCCATGACCAGTTCCTTGAGGAAGGCACCTTGAAGGGAGTCCAGGATAAATCTGCTCCTAGTTGATGCTGCTGCTGGGATGCTCCAGTCCACATCTGGAATATTGAAGTCTCCAACCAGTACTACTCACCCTTTGTCTGCCATCCTTTGGATGGCTAGCATCAGCTCCTATATTTGTTTCTTCCTCCTGGGCTGGTGGTCTATAGATCACACCTGTGCCATGGCTGGCCCCATTTTCTTTCCAGCTTAACCCACAGTATCTCTCCCCATTTTGTTCCTCCTGGATCTCTATGGCCCTTATGTCATTTTTCACATACAGTGCCACTCCTCCTCCCTTCCTACCTGCCCGGTCTCTTCTGAATATGTTGTAGCCAGGAATGGCCGTCTCCCAGTCATGGTTATCATTACACCAGGTTTCTGTGATGGCCACAATGTCCACGTCTGACTGCACCATGACAGCCTCCAGATCTTCCATCTTGTTGCTAAGGTTCCTGGTATTGGCACACATGGCTTCCCATGATTTGACCTCCCTAGACTGTTTAGCTGTTCTACTCCAGCCCCTTCCCTGGTTGTCTTTTATCCCTGGTTCTCCTTGCTGTCTGTCCTTCTGCTGATTTTTGCCCCTTTTCTGTCTATCCACCGCTTGCGCGCTAATCTCCATCTTTTGCACACTGCTTTGTTGAGATAGCTACTCCTCCAGTTCACTGGTTCCACTGCTAGCTGTGGGGGGTGAGCAAGTAGGTACCCTCCTTGCTGGCTTGCCACCCCCCTTGGCTAGTTTAAATGCTTGTCAATGTAGCATTTAAATTTATTATTGAGTGCTTGGATTCCTCTCCAGGATGGATGCAGGCTGTCAGGCTTGAACAAACCTCCATCCCTCCAGGTGGGACCCCAGTCACTAATGAATCCAAACCCTTTCTCACAGCACCAGTTCTTCAACCATGACTTAAAGTTCCTGGTGCATGCACCCCATGCCTCTCGCAGGTAGTACTTGTGAGAAGGTGACAGAAGTAGCTACTTGCTTGAGACCCCTTCCCAATTTCCTAAACTCTTCCTGAACTTCCTTTGGCTCCCCATTTGCCAGGTCATTAGTACCTAGGTGGATAATGACATCCAGTTCACCCTTCTGTTTTGCCTTCAAAGCAATCTCCAGGACCTTCCTTCCATCCCTCTATGCCGTGGCACCTGGTAGGCACCTCACCTCCCTGTCCTCCCCCTTCCCCTCCTGTGTTCCTAGCTGGATCTCTCTTATGATGGAGTCCCCCACCAGGATTCACTTCCTCCTCCTCCTCTGGGGTCCACTGCTCTCCCTGCTGAAGTCACCTCCTTGGCTAACCTCCACATCCTTTTCTTCCACTTCTCTGGGTACCTCTATTTGGTTGCCCCCATTTGCCAGTGTGGCATATGAGTTCTTGAGTGGAATATGATCTGGGATGTGCCTCTGCCTGACTGTCTTAACTCGCCCTGAGCCCACTGTCATCCAAGTGCTCCTCGCTCTTGGCATCCTTTGAGGCAGCAGCATTGGACTGGGTGGTCTCTGGATAGGGATGATGGTACTCCTGACTTAGTTTACTTCTGCTCTGAGTCTGGTTACCTCATCCCACAGTCCAGAGAGATGCACACAGATAGAGTAGCACCTCAGTGACCAGAAGGTCTGCCTGAGTATGGCTGCCTCGCAGCTACTGCGTTTCACCACTCCCCACATTTTTTTTTAATTTTATTTATTTAGTTTTTGTTGACCGGGTAAGTGCACTAGACAATTTCTGACTATTTTCAGGCACAACCCGGGGGAGGGTGGATACAGATGAATGCCAACTGACCTTGAACCAGATTAAGCTGTTGGTGGTATTTTTAGTGAATGAGGGAAATTTGGCCAGGACACTGGGGAAATTCCCCTACTCTTTTCGAGAAGTGCCATGGGATCTTTAACATCCACCTGAACTACCACCAATCCAGGCAGATGGGACCTCGGTTTAACGTCTCATCCGAAAGACGGCACCTCAACAGTGCAGCACCCCTCCCATGCCGCACTGCAGTGTCAGTACTGGGATATTAACCCAAGTGCCAGATGTGGGAACTGAACCCACAGCCCTCTGATCTCCCGGCCTCAGAGGCGAGTGTGCTACCTACTGAGACACTGACACTTTTACTGCAGTTATACTGCTATTCCACTACTTGCCTGTTACTGAAGCTCTCCTAGTTCCCTTTTTATTAATTTACTGTCCTAAAAATCCTGCCACTGATCCTCAGATACTTTTCTTTAAAATAAATAAATAAATGAGTCAAAACACTTGTGCTGAGGGTGGGCTTCTCCCCCTTATGCCCCCCTACTCCACACTCCCTACTATCCCCTGTGTTTAGCTCCTGTCAATCAGATTCAACAGGCCATATAATTAAGAGTTGGGGGAAAGGGAGAGGGGTGAAAATTTTCAGCAATTAAAGACTGCAAAGAAATACACCACCACTACGTTTTAAATTTTCAACAGCCCAAAAACAATTCTAAGTAAAGAAAGCAAAGAAATTACAGTGTCACTAAAAGCCCACAATCTAAGTTTAATAATAAAAATAGCAATTACCAGTTACTGTAAAGCACTGAAATGAATATGTTTCCTTTCCCTTCTGGCTTCTTCTGAGAAAACAAGAATCACTTGCTACCTCAACTCTGACTAAGCCCCACCTCCAATTATCACGTAGCTGAGGTCAGAGGCCAGACAATTAGCACCCCTCACCCAGACTACAGGGCAAGTCAGACAAGCCAAAACTAAATTTGCAGCAATTAAAGACAGCAAAGAAATACACCACCACTACGTTTTAAATTTTCAACAGCCCAAAAACAATTCTAAGTAAAGACAGCAAAGAAATAACAGTGTCACTAAAAGCCCACAATCTAACTTTAATAACAAAAATAGCAATTACCGGTTACTGTAAAGCACTGAAACACAACACACACACACACACACACAGATTGAAGGAAAACTCAGATGGATTTTCTCTGTTTATTCTGCCTTTGTAAATAGTTATACTGAACAAGTTAATTTTTTATGTTATTGCTAGTACTGATAAACACTTTTTGCAAATTCTACTAGTGCTCCTGGTTTTTTCTATGCTTCCTGACCTGTGCCTCGATGACAGATGGTGTCAGCCTAAGTGGGATTTATGCAGTGCATACTCTAAGCCAGGAGTTTTGTGCATGGGTACTGGACCTAGTACCAGGGAAGCATACAGAAAGGTATGGATTCTGCAGCAGCAAGTCCAGGAGTGGTAACAGGAGAATGGCAATGAAACTAACAGGGACAGAAGCCAAAGCTGAGATTGTACAGCCAGCACAAGTTATGGAAAAAGAACAGGCAGTGACAGAACCTGAAAGCCTATTGGACTTTTTCAAATGGTGGGCTACACAACAAAAAGAGATGGAGAAGCCAAGAGAAAAAGAGATTCAATGTTTAGAAGCACAGAGGAGAGAAAAGATGCAGCGACAAGAGCAGCAGAGGTGAGAAGAGATGCAGTAATGGCTGGATGCCTTGCAAGCTATCAAAGGCAGAGCATCTGGCACAGATCCAGATGAGCAACAAAACACAAGCAACTTAAAAACCATTAAACTTAGCAAAGTTGTGTCCCTCCGATGATATTGAGGCATACCTGACAACTTTTGAAAGAGTTGCCACAGCCTGCCAATGGCCAAAGCAGCAATGGACTATCAGACTGGTACCCTACCTAACAGGTAAAGCTCAGCTTGCCTACAGCAATATGGACACTGCACAGTCAGGAAACTACTGTATGACCTGGTGAAAAGCGAACTCCTGAAAAGGTATGACATCTCAGGAGAGACCTACAGGCAGAGATTTTGATCTCTGAAGTACAACCCAGTTGACAATTCTTGAGAAGCCTTCACCCAACTCAGAGAACTCCTGATAAAATGACTCCAACCAGAAGGCAAAACAGTCCCACAGATCATCAACACATTTGCAATGGAGCAATTCCTCAACATCCTGCCTACAGATGCACAGCTTTGAGTAAAGGAACACGGACCAGAAAGTGGGGAAAATGCTGTTTCTTTGTCCAAGGACAACCAAATGGCCAGACAGGTGCCACAGCAGTGAGATAATAGCCAAGCACTGGTAAGACACTTTTTCCCACTTAAACTCCAAGTCTGATAAGAACTCTGGTGGGGGTAACAAATCTGTGCTCAAAGACGTTATTTGCTATAACTAATAAGCCAGATCACATTGTAAGAAACTACTGTAAGGAGAGTGACACTGGAGCATACCCTCCAACATTTCACAGATCAAAATAGGTACACTTCTGTGTTGCAGTGAGCGGGGGGGGGTTGCTCACTGCAACACAGAAATGGGGGGCCCCCCTGAAAGACACAGTGATATTCAGTAAATGATGGGGAGGTGTTTGCAGTCCTACTACTTGGCTCTAATAAACACTTGTTATCTCAATCTGACTCAGCTTTTGTTTTGGCACACCATTGTTTTTTCTCTGATCACCAGACCTGATTTCCAAAAGAGGAGGGGAAGGGGAGAAAAAAAAAAAACAGCCAGGAGCAGGAACATAGCAAGGAAAGTAAGGAGACAGAAAATAAGAAAAGGCGACAATCTGCTGGAAAATACCCTCCATAGTTAGGTAAAGGGCCCTTCCACCACCACCCTTCTATGCAGAACAGCACATAGGACCTGGTGAACAATTATTTTCAGTGACTGACTGTCACTCTTGTCAACAGTCATCACTCCCCCACCCCCCAAAATCAAGAAAACTACCGGCCAGCTAGAATGAGCATCATTACCCCCATGGCATTGTCATCTCCCCCCCCATTCCCCATCACCTGCAGAGATGCCATCATGGATCATCGGGAGAACATCTTGTGCATGGTCAAATTAAATTATCCACTCCAGCATCGATGTTGAGACTTTGCATGTTGTGACCTACCCAACAGTTGGACGGTTAAATTTGAATAATCTGCAACAAGCGCTCCACTCACTCTGCTGCACCATGGCTTGGCCTGGACTCTCGGACTGGGAGTTAATCTCCTGTCACTGACTGTGTGACACACCATCCCACCAGTTCAGTCAGGGGAAAGGGCAAGATGCCTGCGCAGCATTAAGCACTCTGAGCTACAGTGCTTCCAGGGGTCACAGCGAACGTACAGAAGCCCTCTGCTGGCAGCACCACGGTAAGGGCAGCAAACACACTGGTGGTTACTATGGGGATACTGGGATGTTTCCCACCTTGGACTGTGCCGGCTGAGCTCACGGCAAAGAAATCATTTTTTTCAGGGAAAAAAATGTTAAATTATTTAACCGGGAGGTGGCAAATTCGGTACACGGTACGATCCAGCCAGGATCCGGTACTAGTCTTAAAAATACGGTATTGTACCAGCAAAAATGGTACAGTTGGAGGGTCTGCTGGAGCAGATTTGTCCTTAGCAAATTGGTGCAAGTACTTAACAGATGTGAAGGTGGGAGATAAGACTGTAAAGGGACTCATTGATTCGGGATGCAGACATACCTTAGTGCATGTTGAGGTGCTTGGAAAACACTATGCAAAAGGACTAGGTACTGGTGTCATCTACATCCATGGGGACACTCGATACTATCCCATCACCCAAGTGACTCTGACCATTAAGGGTGTGTCACACCAAATTAAAGTGTGGCTAGCACCTAAGTTACCTGTACCTGTGATTATTGGAAATGACTGTCCAGGATTTATTGAGTCAACCTCAGAGGAACTGAATCCTGCAGTTTCAGCAGCAGTGGTAACAAGAGCTCAGGCAAACAAAATCTCAAATGGTGGGGATACTTTTCCTTTCAGTCACTTTGATTCAGGCTTATTTGAGCACAGTTCCAAGATCCAGAAATCCAGGAAAGAAAAACGATGCCTGAAGAAACTGTGGCAACAAATGACTGATGGACATAAGGGGTTAATATATGTAAATGTTGAAACTAAGCTGATAACTGATTTTGATTTTACTTCAGAGCAAGCTAACAACGTTTCTCTCCAGGGTTATTTTAAGCAGCTGGGTGTGAAACCAAAACAGGGTGGACCAATGTTTAAAAAATGTAATGGGTTACTGTACAGAGTTTGGGTTAAACCTCAGACACAGGAACAGACAGAACAACTGGTTATACCACAGAAGTATAGAACAGAGATGTTTCAGACAGCACATAACAGTCCTATGGCTGGTCACTGAGGGAGGGATCGCACCCTTGCTAGATTGCTTTACATATTTTACTGGCCTGGAATTCATGAAGATGTTGCTACCTATTGTAATTCCTGTGCTGAGTGTCAGAAAGTAGCCCAAGTCACCAGAAAAAGCAAGGTGCCCCTGGTGCCCCTACCTTAGATAGATGTGCCTTTTGAGAGAATTGCAATGGATGTGGTTGGCCCTTTAGACAAAAGTAAAAAAGGTAATAGATTTATCCTGGTAGTATGCACTATGCTACTCGATACCCAAAAGCATTTCCAATTTGTATGGTGACAGCTTCAAAAGCGGCAGCAGAGCTTACAAAAATTTCCAGTAGAGTGGGCACACCTAAAGAAATTATTACTGATCAGGGTAGTAATTTTGGTGCTGGATTACTTAAGGAGCTGTACAGACTACTAGGTATCACTGCCATATGAACCTCCCCCTATCACCCTCAGATGGTCTTGTTGAGCGTTTTAACCAAACCCTAAAACACATGTTAAAAAGGTTTGTAAAAGGGAAAGGGAAAGATTGGAACCAGTACTTGCCTTACCTACTTTTTGTTTATGGAGAAGTGCCACGGGCGTCAACAGGGTTTTCACCATTTGAAATGCTGTATGGTAGGCAGCCAAGAGGGCCACTGGATGTGATAAAAGAAACGTGGGAAGATAACCCCACTCAGAAACAAACTATAATGTCTTATATGTGTGCCCTAAGAAACAAACTGGCAAAATATGTTGAAATTGACCATAGTAATCAGGAAGAGGCCCAAAACCAGCAGAAGGTATATTATGACCATGGGGTAAAAGAAAAAGTTTTTGTGCCAAGTGAAAAGGTTTTGCTGCTGTTACCCACAATAGAAAATAAACTGTTAATGAAGTGGCAAGGGCCTTATAAAGTGCTTAGATGTACTGGCACCATTAACTATGAGACTGAGACCCCTGACAGGAAAAATCCTACTAAGATATACCATGCTAACCTCCTCAAGAAATGGATTGAAAAAATGCCAAGAACTGCTTTTCTAGTTTTACCAGAAACTGATAAAAGAAGATATTGATGTAGCTTATGATAGACTGGAACAAACTCTAACTGCTGATGCTGTAAAGGTGAATGTTTCCTTCACCTCAGAACAAACTGCAGACATTCATAATGTGCTAAAGACATTTAACAGTACTTTTATCACAGTACCAGGCCGAGCAAAAGGGGTTGAACATGTTATAGAGACAAGGAATGCTCGTCCTATTAGGCAAAAGACATACAGGTTACCAGGGTGGTTAAGAGCTGATGTAGTTAAGGAAATACAAAAAAATGAAAGAATTGGGTATCATAGAAGAGTTGAGGAGTGCTTGGTCATCGACAATGGTAATTGTAAACAAAAAGAAGGGGTGTTAGAATCTGCCTTGATTTTAGGAAAGTTAATTAAGAGTCAGAATTTGAGTTATCCTATGCCCAGAATACATGATTTGCTAGATAGACTGGGGAGTGCAAAGTATATCAGTACCCTCGATCTCACCAAGGGTTACTGGCAAATCCCTTTCGCTAAAGAATCCAGAGACAAAACTGCATTTGCCACCCCTAGGATTCTATCATTTTACAACCATGCCACTTGGTTTACATGGTGCGCCAGCTACATTCCAGTGGTACATGAATGTAATTGTATCCCCTCACACTGGTTATTGTGCTGCATACCTGGATGATGTTGTGGTGTACAGTCCAGACTTGGAAAAGCCACCTGGAACACCTATGAGCAGTTATCCAAGCTATCAAAAAGGCAGGTCTGACTATTAATCAACCCTACCAAATGTGCATTGGGCATGCAGAAAAACAGATATTTGGGCTACATGTTGGGAAATGGAGAAGTTAAGCCAGAAATTTCTAAAATAGAAGCTGTAGCTAACAGCCCTGCCCCTAAAACAAAGAAACATGTCAGGTCATTTTAGGGCTGGCTGGTTATTATCGGAGATTTGTTCCCAACTTTGCAGAGTTAGCTACTCCCCTCACTGAACTCACGAAAAAACGGTACAAAAATAATGTGACGTGGACCCCAGAGTGTGATGAAGCTTTTCAAGCCATTAAGGCTATATTACGTTCAGCCCGTTTTAAGAAGTCCAGACTTTGAGAAATCTTTTTTGTTACAAAGAGATGCATCAGAGGTAGGCCTAGGTGCAGTCCTGAGTCAAAATATAGATGGGATAGAACATCCTATTTTGTACATAAGTAGGAAGTTGCATGACAGAATCACAAGGTGGTACCTGGCACTACAGCCATTTAAATTCAAGGTGATACACAAATCTGGTAAAGAGAATAGCAATGTTGATTTTCTATCAATATATGGATCAGGAATTGAGGGTTCTGAAGGTTGAAAAACAAATGTATGAGTCTAAACTTTACTGTTTGCTGTACTGTTATAGAAAAAGGATACTGCACATGTGCTTAATTTCTGAAAATTAGAAGCTAATGGTAGCACAGAATTAATAGAAAGTTTTGGAAACCTGTTTAATAAAATAGGTTAACTCTTGGGGGGGGTATGTGACAGGGTTGATTAGGACCCTGTCCCATTTGTTATGGAGAGTTTGAATACAGGGGTCTGTTTTGTTCTTTCCTTTCCTGTCTCTTGTCTGTCTGGTTCAGCGACCAAATTTTCCCATGAGACCTAGGATTTGATCACCCCAACAGTCTCACAATTCTCTACCTCTCGCTGTCTCTCAGTCTTCACTTGCTGTTTCTGTCTTTTTTTAACCCCTTGTATATCTGTTGGTATAAAAATATATACAAATCATTATGTGGAAATGTACCTGATATTGGGATCCCTTTGTTTAGAAATTATATAGTGCTACTGTTGAAATGTATATAATTATAGTTTGAGATAATTGCAAAGCTATTTGGAACTTATGGGGTTAACCTTAGATAAAATTGTTAAGTCTTCTGCAGAAGCTGTAAACAAGAGCTTACTTCTGGATCACAATGTACTGTTATGCTGCACCTGCATGAAATTGGCAAGAACATTGGAAATTTACAAGAGCATTCTGTGAGAAGCATGCTAAGTACTTAACAAGCTCCCGGACGGACTTATAAAAAGCAGCTGTAATGTTTTGCAAAAAATACACATAGACACACAAAGACTGAAAGAAAACTCAGATGGCTCTTTTCTATTTATTCTGCCTTTGTAAATAGTTATACTGAACAAGTTTATTTATTTTTTGTTATTGCTAGTACTAATAAACACTTTTTGTGAATTCTACAACTGCTCCAAATTTTTCCTATGCTTCCTGACCTGTGCCTTGACGACAGACCTGAAGAAACAGAATATAAGAGCTAGGGGGAAGAGACCACAACCTAAGCCATTGTCTCAGGGTTTGTGTCGTTAAGTCAGAAAAGTTGACTAAATGTGGAATTGATTCCTGTCTAGTGAACAGCAATTTACCTGTGTCATCATTGAGAACAAACTCTGTGGGCAGGATTCACAAAAGGGATGCGCCGGCGCATCCCTGACTTGTGCACTGGCGCAATTCTGGAAGGGGACCGATGCGCTGGCACATCCCCCATGCACAGATGCACCACATACCACCCATAATGATATGCGGCACATCTGGAGGGTCCGTGAAGGGGGCATGCCAATGCATATAGTGTGCAGCCCCATTCACAGCCCAGACAGGAGATGCATCTCCAGGGCAAGACCAGAGATGCGCCTCCTAGAAATAAGTCTACAACAAGTAGACTTATGTCACTTGCCACCCACAGGCAGGCTGCCATACTGCAGGCAGCAGTACTGTTCTCTGTCATTCACAAAGTGCATGACAGAGAACAGTACTCACTGGAAGCCCATTGGTCAACACAGTCCACCAGTGGGCTTTCAGTAGTACAGTAGCTGTCAGTCACAGACAGCTATGTCAGCAGGCAGCCGTGGCGGTATGCGGGTGGTTGTGCTGCCCACCGCACATTGGGACTTGCTGGGACAGGGGAGCAGGGTGGGGAGAGGGTGCCTGAGTGGGTGGGGGGGTTGGAGTTCTGCTGGACTGATGGGGAGGTCTTTAGAGTGCTGTCGGCATTGCGTGCATGTTGGGGTGGGGTTGGGGTTCTGTGTCCGAGGATCCACCAATGCAGGGTGCAGCTTGGCAACAGGGCTACAGGCAGGGAGGGGGGTTTTCAATGTATTTGGATATACTGCCGCAGGGTGTGGCATTCAGAACAGGGGTTTTGGCAGGGTGGGGGGACCACCACTACCTGCAAGATCTCCTTTCTCCCTACCACCCCTCCCGGCCTCTCTGATCCACTGATGAGGGACTGCTGGAGATTCCCAGGGTGCATTTACAAACATCTGGGGGCCCGCTCATTTGCAACTGTGGCCCCTACCCTGTGGAATTCTCTACCTTGTCAGATAAGAGGATGCCTGACCGTCCAAAGTTTTAAGACAGAACTGAAGACCTACCTCTTTGGCTTAGCTTTTAGCAATGAAGCATAATGTTGCTGTCATTTTAATATTGGATGGTCATTGTGATAATTTATGGTTTTGTATATTTTATAATCTGTGATTTTATTGTTGATGTATTATGTACAGGCACCTTGAACTGTAGAAAGGCGCCTTTTTTATAAATAAATTTAGATTTTGATTGATTTTTGATGCGGGGGCATCCTCATGGCCACCAAACAGGGCAGGGATGGGTGGAGTGGTGCAACCTGCCTCCCTGGAACTGTGTGTGGCCCATAGTCATTGCAGGGTGCCTGGCGCATTCTGCCGGGCACAACCCTGCTAGGCACATGCAAATGGGACTATAATGACATGCAAATGGCCCCACTGCACCTTGCATGCCTAATGGCCTCGTTTATATGTCCGTGGCTGTGAATGGCAGCTTTTGGTGCAGCATATCAGGAAATGCACTGCCCCATTGTGTACCCAGCCCAACTAGGGGGTTGTGTTGTTGCATCCTGGGCTGGATGCAACTGTGGTATTCACAGAGGGGATGCACCGGGAGCATCCCTCAATGCATCTTCTGTGAATGCTACAGTTTGTGCTTGGCACATCTCATTTGTGCCGGGGCATCCGAGATGCGCCAAGCACAATTCCTTTGTGCTTCATGCCCAATGTGTTTCCATAGCGGGTTCAGTTGTCTATCAACCCAGGCCACAGTAACTTGTCGCACTGTATACTGTGTAAAAACAAAATGATATTTATTGGAGCTGGGGTTTTGGTGTGAAAAGTTCAAAAGTGAAGCCACCTCCGAATTTTGGTTGGCACATGTTGAGGCTACCGGGAGGATTTTGGGCTTTAGATCACTGGGCTAGTTATTGATTGACAAGTTTTGACCAGGAAGGCAGACTGAGCTGCAGCCAGGGTGGGACATATCACTTTCTGGTGTGGTGGTAAGCTTGGCCAGCTTACATTAAAATCTAGTGGCCAAGATTTTGTTTTTGTGGTTGCTATTTTCATGGCCGCTCAGTTTCTGAAATCTGGTAGCCCAGTCTCCCTCTTATTTAGCACTCACTTAATGACTTACACTCTCTAGTTTTCCAGATTTTCTTTTTTAAATTCCAAAATCTACACTTTCATACCCTTCCAATTTAGAGGGATTTTGCTAAGATTGAATGATCCCTGACCAACACAGCAGCAGCCCTGTCCCCCCGTCTTTCGGTTTTAACAAGCTCCCCCTTCCCACAAGTCGACTGACCCTCTTTCAAACAACAACCTGCTCTACTGCTGAGCCACAGTAGTGAGTCCTGAAAAGGCCTTTTTAAAGTACTCAAGGGAAGTTCTATTTGTGATTTATTTTTATCCTTTAACTGACTTTTTGTTCAACTTAAGATGACGATCCCATGACACATGCAGCAATGTATGCTCGCTCCTGTTTTGTCTCTGGTGCAATGGCGATGTTACAGGCTGCCACATGAGATGCATGTGCGTTTCTGTTGCAGCCCCCACATGGTCACCTGGCACCAGAGACATATCCATGTGCTGAGCTGGCTTACCTTCAGGTTTCTGGGCTGGCTGGCAGCATGGTTCTTTGGTGTGGGGTGGGTTTTTCCTCCTGTGAAAAACCAGGCTCTGTGCAGCTGGGCTTGTCCATTCAGAGGCACACAGCTGTGCCAGTTGATGACAGAAAAAAGCGCTGACTAGAAGCTGCGCAACTGTGCAACACTTCAGGAAGCAACAGAACACTGTTGCGCTCTCGCACATGCACACTGACACTCTGCCCACATTTCTACTCCTGCACATGTACACCACATACAGAGGCTTACACTTGCCGGGATAGCAAGCTTGCCATAAAAAAGGTGGCCACCATAACTTGCCAGGTCGCATTTGGTGACCTGATGACCCTATTTGTCCCACCCTGGCTGCAGCTCATTCCCAGGTGTATCCAGTAGGGACAGGACATGGATCAAGGGGATGGGCATGGGGCACAAATTTGAACATACAAGATTGCCCGCAGAAACAGGCCATTATGGTCTATCGAGTTTGCTCGATGTGGAGCTCTTGCCTCTGGTTTTACATGGCACTCTGCCCCACCTTCCCTGACCACTCCCCCCAGCTTTATTCCACCCCCTTTTATATCCCACAACTGCTTTCTAGTTTACAACCTCCTCCAGTAGCCTGTTCTACTTTGCCACCATTCTCTCCTTGAAGAAGTGTCTCCTTCTGGAACCTTCATCCCACCAATTTGTAACTGTGCCCCCAACATTTTCTTGTTTCCCCTGAATCTAAAAATGTCACCAAGATTGACCTCATTTATACTGTGCCGCTGATGTACTTGAAGGTCTCTGTCATGTCCCCTCACTCCGTTCTTTCCTTGAGCAAGTACATGTTGAGGTTCTCCAGACTTTACATATATGAGAGTCCTGATTGACCCTGAATCATTTTTGTGGCTCCTGTCTATACCATCTCCAGTTAGTTGATGTCTTTATTATGGTAGGGGCTCCAGTACTGCATACAGTACTCGAGGTATGGTCACACCATAAATCTGTAGTGTGGTAGGGGCTCCAGTGCTGCAAACAGTACTCAAGGTATAGTCATACCATAGATCTGTATTGTGGCAGTATGAACCCTTTCCTTCTGCTGGTGAACCCCGTTGTTATGCAACGCAGCATCCTGTTTGTCCTTGCTGCTGCTATGTTGCATTGTGTAGAGGGTTTTATGTTTTGCGTGATTGCAGTCTCCAGGTCTTTCTCTTCCTTAGATACCATGACAGTCACACCCCCTAGCATCTACTCTGCCCTGGTGTTCTTGCTCCCTATCTGCATGACCTTGTCCTTTTTTGCGTTGAACCCCAGTTGCTAGATGCAAGACAATCTTTCTAACCTTGCCAGGTCCTCCCCTCAGATCCCTGACTTCCTCTTCTGTGTCCACCCTCCCACAAAGCTTGGTGTCATACATGAAGAGGAAGATTTTGTCCATTATACTGTCCCCAGTGTCATTTATGAACACATTGACCAGCACCAGAACGAGTACCGACCCCTGTGGAACACTGCTAGTAACTTCTCTCAACCCTGAGTGCTCCCCCTACCACCACTCAGTGGGTTCTCTGCCCTAGCCAGTTTGCTACCCACCTAGTCAACCTTTAGTCACCTCCAGGTCCTCCAACTTCTTGATCAATCTTTTGTGGGAGACTAAGTCAAAGGCCTTGCTGAAGTCCAGGTACAGTATGTCTACATGAATAAAACAAAAATTGAAGCACCCACACCACTGGCTACAGCAAGTGATTTGATTAAATCACACACAGGCAACCACCCCTACATAGTGGTACTTAGGGGTGGTTGCCTGTGTTTGATTTAATAAAATCACTTGCTCTAGCCAATGGTATGTGCATTTCATTTTTTGTTTTATTCAAATTTCCATGGTTGTACTGGTGTGAGTGGCGCCTTTGGAAGTGGTCGGTGTGTAAAACCTCCGCAGGACTGAAAAATACAGTGGCCCAGATATTCAAAGCAGTTGCACATGGCAGGACTGAGTTGCGCCAGCGCAAGTGTGGACTTGTGCCAAGGAGCCATATTCAGCGGCAGACAGTGCACCGCGCAAAATCCATTGTGCCAATGCACAACTATAATGAATGCAGGAGCAAGTGCAGGGGGCTTTCCCATGAATATCCAGCACAGTGGTATATTCAACCGTGAAACCATGGCAAAAGTGTGGAGCAAACTGAAATTTCTCTGAGCAGACATGTTGTTGTTGATGTTCCTATAAATACAGGGCGCAACCACACAGACAGCACTTGCACCAGGCGAGAGAGAGTGAGAGAGAGAGAGAGAGAAAAAAAGAATGACAGAGAGAGAGAGAGAGAGAGAGAGAGAGAGAAGAGACAGACAGACAAACCAAGGCAGACATAGAGGGAGAGGGACAGAGGCAGCAGTGGAGAGGAAGAGAGGGGCAGAGAGCAAGACAGACACACAGCCAGGCAGTGCACCAGGGTGGCACACAGCCAGCAGCAGCCAACTGTCCAGGGGGATATTGGACAGCAAGGGCCATGGATAGTGCGCCCTTCATGATGGAGGCTGTAATGAGGGGTGTGAGGGGGCAAAATGAACAGTGATGTGGCCAAGGAAGGACCCATCAGTGGTATGCCCGACACACGTAGTACCGTGCCTGCATCACCTTCGAGAATTACAGTGACACGGAGTTTGTGGGCCAGTACCACCTGAACAGGGCCATTCTGAGGAAGCTCTGTGAGCTGTGCAATGAGGAGATGCAGGCACCCACCAGACTGAGCCACGCCATGTCTGTGGAGATGAAGGTAACAGCCGTCATGGCCTGCTCGCCATGGACACCTTCCAGAGATCAACAGGGGACACCAGAGGCATAACCCAGTCTGCCACGTCCCACCTCCTCACACAGGTCCTCAATGTCCTGCTGCCACGTGCTTCCGAATTCATCCATTTCCCCAGCACACAGGCGGAGTATACAGCAACCATGCAGGACTTCCACAGGGTTGCATGTATGCCTGGCATGATTGGGGCCACTGACTGCACCCATGTGCCCATCCGCATGCCACCTGGCCTCGAGGGTGTGGCATACATAAACAGGAAGGGGAGCCCAAGTGTCAACTGCCAGGTGGTGTGCGATGCCACAGGGTGCATTACCAATGTCTGTGCCACACACCCTGGGAGTGCACATGATGCATTCATCTGGCATAGCTCTGCGCTGTGCCACAGGTTTGAATGTGGTGACATCCCCATGGGCCACCTAGTGGGTGAGCATGGCACAGGCATGGGGCATTGGGCAGAACAGACCTTGGGAAGGGGGAGGGCAGGATGTGCATGTTGGTGTGGGTTCCAGGGCCAGGCAAGGGACACAGCATAGAATAGCAGAGGGCTAACCATGTCATTATCCACACAGGTGACAGTGCGTATCCACTGAGGTCATAGCTGCTCACCCCCTACCAGTCGGTGCCCATCATGCCCAGCAGAGGAATGCCACAATGAGGCACACGCCAGCATGTGCAACATCATAGAGCATGTCTTTGGCATGCTGAAGGCACGTTTCCATTGCCTAGACAGGTCAGACGGTGCCATACAGTACAGCCCCTCGAAAGCCTGTGGCCTATTCCTGGCCTGCTGCATACTGCACAACATGGCCATTGACTGGGGGATAGCTGTCGAGGCTGATGAGGGTGACAGTAGTGGGGATGATGGAGGCAATGGGCCGGAGGTGGTGGACAGCCACCCCCTGGGTGGAGGGATCCCCAGCTGCAACAGCAGTTGCGCCGACACCAGGACACCATTGCACAGGAGCACTATGGTGCACACAGGTAGGTGGTGCGATACACATGCATGGGCCACACACACAGGTGCAGCGCACATGCAGGGGCATGCATGGCAATGGGCTTGCACACACAGAAGCATGATGCAGGGGTAGACGAGTCAGTGGCACACAACCACACAGCAACACACACACACACACACACACACACACACACACACACACACACAGGCATTGGTATGTGGCATGGATCAGACGCATTGCAACTGTGCACAGGCACAACCGGTGCTGAACTGCCCTCATCACGCCCGCATCACATGGTCCAGTGGCAGGGCAAGCACACACACAGGCAGCGTGTGGCGTGACACACAGGTGCCACACCAGTGGTATGCACAGACACACACATATACCACCCATGTGTGCACAGGGCATCAGCTGCAGACTATGGTCAGGGCAGCCTGCACATCAGGTCTGCTGCACAGAACCATGGCCACCACAGCCACAGGGGCAGCTGCACCAGGGCCAATTGGCAGCCACAGGCTGCGTATCAGCCATGGGGGGTGTTTGCAACAGCCCCCCAGGGGTTGAATCGTGGGACCACGACCGTGTCCACGTGGGGGTGTGAAGGCACCCAAACAGCCCAGCCCTAGGCATGCCTGGGATGCTGATATAAGAGCCCGGTGTCGACTGTGTTGGGATCGCCCGACGCTGGGTTTGTGGGGTGGACAGCACACTGCAGGGGGTCATCTGTGCCCGGCCATGCCCTGTGGCAGCCAGCAGCACAAAGCCATCCATGATCACAGTGGCAATGTGATCTAGGGATGCAGTCATGGCCTCCTGCATGCACTACAACCCCGCCAGGATCTGCGCATTGCCCCTCTCCTACTGCTCGGCTAACTGGCGTACCTCCGCACGCAGTGCATGCACCCCAGCGGCAAACAGCACCTGTTGCTGAATGGATGCCCACAGCAAACGGATGTGTTCGGTCAGTGGGTCGGCATCCTGGGGAACCCGGGTGGGACGCCGATCCCCATGTGGTAACCAGCCACGCTGCACAGCCCCCCATCTGGTGGATGCTGCACAGTGGAGTCTTCAGGGGACATGTCCATTGCAGGCGCACCAGCTGCAGACCCAGCATCCGGCTGCCTGGTGGCACCTGCAGCCTGCTGCCATCACCCGTCCAGCCGCTGTATGCTGCCCAGCACCTGCGCGGCCACACCACCACCACCACCACAGGGCACAGCCATGGCAGTGCACACTGCTGCAGCCGCAGTGGTGGCAGACAGCTGTTCCACCACTGGCAGAGCATTGGGCATGGTGCCTGCGACAGCTGCCAGGAGGGGCGACACAGCCACATTGTCATCCATGCTGTCCAGGAGCTAGGAGTAGTCCTTATCGGAGTCGGACCCTGCCCCAATCTGTGTCTTCACACGCAGGATGTCAAGGCTGGCATCCTGGAGGAACACATCCAGGGCCTCATCCGACCCCAGGTCCAGGACATCCGCCTGCACTGTGGCACTGGGCTGCAGCCTGTAGAGCCCCTGGATCCCAGTGGAAGTGGATATCTGGTCCTCCATGGCTATACCAGTGTCCACAGCCGCTGCCAGTGCCCCATCATCCATACAGAGGCTTGCTGGTGCTGCAAGACAATAAAGATGTGTCAGTGATGCAATGCCCACATGTGCCCCCCTACACTGCTACTGCATGTGTCTGGCAGCATGGCATGTGCATGGGTGTGCACACATGCACATGACATGCATGCTAAGAGCATGCACACCAGCATGCCTGTGTACGCACCCTTCGTGCCACCAGCTGTGCACGGCTGACATACTTACCATGCAGTGATGGGCTGCCACCCATCTGGAAACCACCTCCACCGTGCTGCGCCACATGGTGGCTGCCACCAACTCCTTCTGCACCATGAGCATTGGCGCATCCACAGGCCCTCTCCGGTGGCATTCCGGGATGCACGGATGGCTGCCACCTTCTCTTGAATGCGTCTCTTGTCTGTGCCCACCTTCTTCCAGCACACCTGCTGCCACCTCCTTCCAGGCCCCAGCCCTGGCCTTTGGTGTCCCCGTGGCACCACTCAATATGGGCTTCCTGTCCAGGTATGCATCGAACAGCGCCTCTGTCTCCACTTTAGTGAAATTGGGCCTGCACTTCTGAGCAGGCCCACGGTCTTCACCCTCCTCACGTTCCAACATTTCGCTTCCTGTGGATATGGACAGCACAGTGTGTCAGTGGCAGCATCTCCCTGGTCCATCCCACTCTGCTGTGCTGTCAGCTCCAAGTGAGCTGCAGTTGGCATGTGCAACCTACCTCGAAAGGATGCAATACCGGTCCATGGCCTGCGCCGCTCCATGGTGCTTATGAGGCGCAATGCATGCAAATGAGATTTGGCGTAAGAGTAATGCCATGCAAATGCACCCAGTGCACCATGCATTGGCTGATGAGCTCATTTGCATGAGGTTTCTGAATATCGCGATTGTGCGCTATGTGCAATGTGATTGCACCGGAGCAAGTCGTGGTGCAATGCATACTCATGCGCATGCGCAGGCCTGCAGTGCGCATGCACCTAATGGTATCATGGTGTCAATCATGCACTGTGAGCCAACAGCACGATGCAGGAGCATAACGCATAATGTGCCAGGCCTGCTATCACGCACATGCGCATTGCACAGTGACGGGTGACCCCTGACCCCTGGTGTGACCTCTGACCCCTGGGTCAATCCCCTGGGCCGGCATTGCGCATGTTCCCTCGCATCACACATTTGGCACATGTTGTGAACACTTGCACCTCTTGCCGCCATTTTGGTCCCCGAGCTCGTGGTGGGTAGAGTGGCGCAGGGACGTGTCAGTCAAGCACCGAACTGGACACAGGTTGAACTTGTCAACCTGGTGGCCTGTGTCCAGCCCCACACCCCCCAACTATTTGGTCAGGTGCCCCTGCAGCAGGCAAGGGTCACGGTTTGGCAGGGGGATTGCTGTCAGGCTGCAGCAGACGACCTGGGTGGCCAGGACGGGGAAGCAATACTGCCACCGGTACAGAGACCTGATGCGGTGGGACCCAGAGCGCCTGAGGAGGCTTCAGGTGCGCATCAGGTGAGGGGCTGTGCCACAGCCAGGTAAGTCAGCCCATATTGCATGTGTGCCCTGGTGCTGTACTGCGGGGTTGGCTAGGCTGCCTGGCATGCCCTCCAGAGAGGTGCACTGTCATCACGCGCATCGCTGAGTGGCATTGCCAGCCGCCACTTGCATTGTGATGCAGCCATGCAGGATGTGTCAGGCAGGAGCTCACCCTGTGCACAGGGGTGGGGGTGGTCGGCAGCTGCTGTGGATGATTCCTGATGTGTACCTATCTTCATTCCATTCCCAGGGTCTGAGGATCGCCACCAGGCATGGGCGGCAGCAGCAGCAGCACAGCAGGCCACGGCGGGCCACGAAGGAGGAGAAGAAGAAGGAGGAGTGAGACCAGCACTGGAGGGTCTGCAGAGGACAAGTAGGCACTATCATGGTCCTTTGCACTTTACATGGCGGATGGCGGGGGAGTGGGTGTGGGCATGGTCGTTTGTGCCATGTGCCATGGCAGCTGTGTGTGTGTCGCACTGTGCGTGCTGCATGCCACTGTGGCACATCCAACGGACATGTGTAGCAGCTGTTGGTGAGGTGGGTGTGTGCCCGGCTGCCACTGTTGTTGCTGTGGTGCTGCCGGTGCACTGTGCCATGTGACTGTCATTGCACAGTCAGGTGGCCATTGTGCTGAATGGACCACCTCTGTGCAATGTTGTGGTGCGCCAAGTGGCTGGCAGGCATTGACCCACCCCCCCTTCGTGTGGCCAGTATGGGCCCTTCAGGGGTGTGTGTTCCTGCTGCCCGTTGCACACTGTGGGTGGGCATGGTTCCCTGGGCCATTGCACTGATCACCTGTCCTTACCCTTGTTTTAGGTGTCCGGTGGAGACCTAGGAGGCCGGTGTACTGCAGACTGCTCCAGCAGTTGATACTCATAACTTCAACCACCACGGAGGCTGTGATGCAAGTTCGGCACCTGCTGCTGGCAGAGCAGAAGCGGTGAGTCCACCAAGGGGTGGCAGGGCATGGATGCCGTTAGTTTAGCCCCAGCTTTCCCCTGTCTCCCCTGCTGCATCTCCCCCTACAGTCCCCCTTCCCACTGTACAGTCCCTGTTTCCTGTCCCCTTCCCTCGTTTTCCTACCCTTTCCCACCCCCTTGTTATTGTAAATAGTTGTATTCCTTAATATATATTTTTTGACTTACCTGCCCGTGTCAGTGTCTGCTTTGCAGGTTGCGTGAGGAGCCATGCTGCAGTGGCCCAGTGTCTTTCCATGTGGAGTGCATGTGTCGGGGCGCATGTTGTGCTTCTGTGGTTCACTGCTGTGTGCTGTGGTGTGTCCCACTGTGGTGGTGTCCTTCCCCTCGGTCGGTGGCTGTGCTTTGGGGTGCCCATGAGGCAGCTGTCAGGGGTGTGTGGCGGGTGTATGTGTGGTGGTGGCACGTGGCTATGGTCATTGGTTGGGTACTGGCTGCATACTGTATTGGGTCCCCTGCTTGGCATTGTGTGGCCTGTCCCATATGGTTTGCCACACTCCCGGCATGTTCAGTGCCTACTGTGTGGGATTCCTGTGTGCCTGTGGGGCATGTGTGTGCTTGGCTGCATGGTCCTGGGCATGGCCTGCTATGGTCTGGGAGGTGGGGGCATGTCCAGCAGCCTGCGGGGGGGGTTCCCTTGGTGGTCCTTTCATTGGCCATTGACACCTCCTGTTGCCTGCTATCTGTGCCACTGTTGTGTTCTGGGGAGGGGTGTCTGGGTGCCTGTGTGTGCCCTGCTGGTGGAGGCCTCCTGTTGCCTGTCACTGTGCTTCCCTGGCTCTGTCCCTGAGTCTGTTCTCTGTGCCGTGCCCCCTCATTGCTCTGCTGCTCTGCTCCCACAGTTGCGCTGGGGCATCTCTTTCTGAGCCATGGCGCAACTGTGTTTGCACCATGGTGCATCTCTGTTTGTGCCATGGTGCAACTCTGCCATATTCAGCCAGGTTGTGCTGGCACAGTTCGACCTGCACAACTTTTGAATATGGCTCCTGTTACACCATGGCACATTGGATTTGCGCTGTGCTGGACTTTCTGAATATCTGGGCCAGTATGTTTATTGCCTGGCCCCTGTCATCTGCCTTTGTAACCCAGTCAAAGAAATTGATCAGATTTGTCTGCTATGACCTCCCTGGCATAAATCTATGTTGCCTGTCATCTTGGAGCTTGTTCACCTCAAGAAACTCAACCAACTAGCCCTTAAGAATGGCTTCCCTCAGCTTGTCACCTATCAATGTCAAGTTGACTGGTCTGTAGATCCCTGGTTTGCCTGTTGCCCTACTCTTGCACAGGGATACAGTAGCAGACCTCCCCTCTTGTGGGACCATGCCTGTATCCAGGGAACAGTTAAACAGGTCAGCCAGGGGGTGGCAAGAACAGCTGCCAGTTCTTGCACCACCCTGGGGTGCATTCAAAATATAAAAAATATAAAACAGTAAGCTAGTTAAGGTTTCAGTAGGTGGATGCTTTCAATAAGACTGCTAGAGCTGGCAGGTGGATGCATTCTCTGAGTCTGCTAGGTAATGTTCCATTGTCACGTACACAATGCTCAGATACCAGACAGTACTATTTCATGCATTTGTTCATGCATTCACCCTGTGTTAGTGAGATGCAACTTATATTTTTGTATTATTCAGGTCTGTGATACTGCATTTAATGGTTGGAATTGTATTGTCTATAGAGTATATACACTGTGGCTCAACTTATGTATAACATGTATCAATTCTTTACTCATTCTGATTGGGAAACCAGGAGGTATAATGGAAAGGGCTTGAAGAAAAAAAAGGATTCAGGGAAGGATATTCTGTTGGATGGCTAACCAGCCCACTAGGGAAGTGTGACCATTTTGATAAGTCAGCTGTTATCGTTTGGGTGATTGGTTCAGAATTAACCAGTTCTAGATGTAACAGTCAGGATGGGATTTTAATTCCTAAGTATCACATTTTTACCCTGCTCCACCGAAACGGGAAGGCATCCTTCATAGCTCTACAAGGGGTAAAGGAGTAATTTAAAACTTCTGTCTTTGAACCATTTATCTTGTACTCCAACAGGTCTCCAAATAATTCTAACTGATCCCACACTGCCGGGATAGAGGTTTCAGGAGAAGTAAGTGTTAGTAAGATATCATCTATAAAGAGTGTGAGTTTATATACCCTACCCCCCAAGGGTATTCCCTCAATATTTGCTAAGTTCCTAATATGGGCTGCAAGGGGCTCCAAATACAAAGTGAACAGTAGGGGAGACATATGGTAGTCTTGTCTGGTGCCCCGGGTCAAGGGAAAGGGAGGAGATAGAGAGCCATCTAATTTAAGATATGCCACAGGTGATCGGTACACATGTTGAATCTGAGAAATAAATTTGTCCGGGAAGGCAAAGCGTTTCAGTACCGTCCATAGGTAAGGCCAGGAGACCCAGTCAAATGCCTTCTTGGCATCAAGGCCAAGAAGGACTATGGGAATTTGTCTGCAGGAGGCATAGTGTGTAAGTAGCAACACCCGACAGATGGCATCATGAGCCTGGCATTTCATAATAAAGCCTACCTGGTCACCATCCACAAGGTGGAGTAGGAGACTGTCAATTCTGTGAGCTAAAATGGACATAAATAATTTATAATCTGTATTTAATTTCAAAATTGGGGAATGTGATCCCATCTGAGTAGCATCTTTACCCGGTTTGGGAGGGCTACTATCTCTGCATATCCCCAGGATGGTGGTGGCAAGCCTCCCTCTTGAATTTCTTGAAAAGCTTTAAGCAATGATGGGACAAGTGTTTTATTCCACTTTTTATAAAACTCCACCGGGTACCCATCAGGATCCGGTGCCTTCTGAGTCTTAGTTAATATAAGTGTAGCTTTAATTTCTTCTGCGGTAATGGAGCGTAGCAGTCCCTCTGCCTGTGCCTGGGAAAGTTGTGGGAAGGGAGTGTTTTTTAGGTATTGCGTGATCTGTGAAGGGGATGGGGTGATCTCCTCCATATAGAGGTTCTTATAATATGTGGCCATAGCCTGTCTAATAGCTGTTGGGTGTACTAGATATTTTTTATTTTGCGGATCTTATAACTTGTTAACCATGGCTTGCTGCCTCATCCCTCGTAGTCATCTGACAAGATTTCTGACTCCTCTAGGTCCCCCTTCTTGATATTTAAGTTTTAAATACATTAACTGCTGTTCTATCTTTCGTCCTCCAGTTTTTGCAATTTTTATTTAGTAAGCTGAAGTTTTGGCTTCAGGCTCATCTGCCCCTGCCGGACCTGGGCTTGTAGTCGGGTTAGGGTGGCGTGAAGTTTTTGTGTAAAGCCTCCCTTGCTTTTTTTTTTTTAGCTGAATATTTAATAATCTCTCCCCTGAGTACTGTGTTAAGAGTATCCCATTGTATAGCTCAAGAAGTCTCTGTTGAATCATTATCTGTTAGTGTCAAGGGAACCATCCGGTTGACCAAGTGACTGAATTCGGGATCTAGAATATAAGATAGGTTAAAACACTAGAAAGAATGTTTTTGGGGTTTATCTAGAGCTAACTTAAGTAGGAGGGGGCATGGTCCAAAAGGATTGAGGCTCCTCCCGAGATGCCCTGTACCATTTCCAGGTGTTCTGCAGATACAAAAAAATAGTCTAGCCTCGCCAAGGTACTGGTCCTGGAAGAATAATGAGTATACATCCTAATTGAGGGGGAAGAAATGCCGCCACATATCAATCATGCCTAATACAGGGAGGGCTGTTTTCAAATATTTTTGTATCGGGGAGGCTCTATGCCTGGAGCGTATTGAAGTATCCATTGTAGGATTTAAAGTTATGTTAAAGTTTCCACCTATTATATAAAGACCTTGTGCTATAGAGAGAGAAAATCATCTAAGAACTTTCGGGCCACCGGAGTTGAGCTGCCCGTGGGGAATTATACTGAGGCCAGGGTCACCTGGGTGGAATGCAATAGGCCCACCATTATGACATATCTACAGTACCTTCATTATCAATGATTTGGTTTTGCAACTGAAATGGGACCCTGTGTGGGGCTAGGATCGCAGCTCCCCGTCAGGTTGTGGATTTTGGCAGTCCTGTAAGAATTGGGTAGGTTGCTCACAGGATCCAGGAGCTTTAGTGTGCAAGTCAGGATCATTTTCAGCAGCATTGGGCAGGGCAGATTCTTCATCCATATTGTGTCTAGGGGATATCCGTATTTTGTCTAGATGGGATGTCAGTTTCTATTTCTATTTTTGAAGTGCTTGCCAGAGAAGGCAAACAACACAGGTGGCTCCCACTCACAGGTGCTGCTCGTGATAAGCTTTCTAACTTGTTCTACACATTCTAAGAAAGTTGTTTTCAGTGTTCTACCATTGAGGACAACTTTTCAGAACACTGAAAAAGGAGGCTCAGCACGCGTTATAAACAAGTAAACAGGCCCTGGCAGCTAGTGAACAGTGCGGAGGGGCGGTCCAGACAGTACAACTTTGATTGATTTGTTTACTTAGCATTTTGTACACCATGGGATCCACATTTAGGCTGTACGTCTACTTTTTCAGAAGGTCTTGGGGGATGGAGCCAGCAGCAGGGATGATTGAAGCAAATTACATAACAGGCAGGTTTATGCAAGTTATAATAATGCAAATGACAAAACTGCAGTTTGTAATAATACTAATGAGAAACCTGTGATACTATTAACAGAACATAATGCAATGTGATTATGTTTTCATATTTACAGAGCTTAAAGTGACTTAGAGCTTCATTAGTGAAGAAAGACAGGATGAGTGGCTAGGTAGCAGGTGTGTGTAAGTAGCAGGGCCAGGGCAGCTGCAGGGGGTGCTGAGATTGGTAAACATGGCACTCTTGAAGGCACTGTTGGTTGGTGCTTCTTTGATGCAAGTAGGCAGGGCATTCAAGCAGCTGGTGCAGCTGCCACAAAGACTTTAGAACTACTGGACCTGTGGGTTTGTGGTTCATGGACAAAGCTGTGCTTGCTGCTGCAGACCAGTGATGGGCAGGATGCAGACTGATGTGAACATGCCAAACTGAAAAAACTAAACAGATAAATACAAACACTGGTACATATTGATATTAGAATTATTCAGATTAGATTCCCCAATAGTTTACTGCTTGTTGCCTGGTAGGCAGTACGGTATCTGATTCCTATAGTGTCAGTGGCTCAGCAAGGTACTAGTATGTCCTTTCCTCAGTTTCATGGGGGCACATTTTCTGTAAACTGAATTATAGGCATGCACATTTCAATACCACACCCAGGGATCAATCCTTGCACCTCTGGTCTCAGAAGCAGCAGCAGCTCTAACCATTCAGCTCAAAGTCAACCGTTCTTTTAGTCAAGGGTTAGACCGGTTCTTGCCCTTATATGCTGCAGTTTTCACTTTCTCCACCAGATGGCCCTCTGCATCTGCTCACTGATTCTGAGTACATTATAGTAACACAGAAATGTAGAAACAGAAATTGACAGCAGATAAGGACTGCTAGGCCCATCAAGTCTGCCCGTATACCCATCCAGTCTGCCCATATACCCTACCTGTACCAGTGGCCACTGACCCTACTTGGTCCTCAACTTTAGCTTCTCCTTCCCACCTCTAGGTTTTCCTTATGCCTAACCCATGCATGTTTGAATCCCACCACTGTGTTCACTCCTACTGCCTCCTGGGGTAGGCTATTCCATGTATCAACCACCCTTTTTATAAAAAGAACTTTCTCACATTGCCCCTTATCCTGCTCCCTCCAATCTCATATTGTGCCCCTCATTCTTGTACCTCTTCTATACTGAAACAAGTGTTCGTTATGCACCTTGTTTATGCCCTTAAGACACTTGAAGGTTTCTATAATATCTCCCTGTTTCCTCCTCTCTTCCAGTGTATACATATTGAGGTCTTTTAATCTCTCCTCATATGTCTTCTGTTGCTTGCCCTGCACCAACTTAATTGCCCTTCTCTGAACTGCCTCCACTCTAAGTCCTCATGAAGATGCAGCCTCCAGAACTGCACACAATACACCAGTTGAGGCCTCACCAGTGTTTTGTATTGGAGTATCACCACGTCCCTTCTTCTGCTAGTGAAATCCCTTCCTATGCACCCCAACATGCCATGGCCCTCCCTACAGCCTTTGTACTCTGGTTGGCCACCTTTCCTCCCTGTGACTGTCAGCAACCCCACCCCCCATGTAGCTCTCCACAGGGTTTCTGCACCCCAGGTGCATGATTTTGCAGTTCTTCACATTGAACCTCAGTTGCCACACTTTGGACCATTTTTACAGCTTTCCAAGGTCCCTCCTCATTTTTTCCACCCCATCTGGAGAGTCTACCCTGTTGCAGATCTTGGTATCATCTGCAAACAGGCAAACCTTTCCTTCCAGCCCTTCTGCAGTGTCACTAATAAAGACAGTTTGATTCTGAACCAGGAAGATCGAATGGTTGTAGGTTCAACTCCTGCACCAGGTACTTAATTGGATTAAAATCCAATACTGACATTGCAGTACAGCACTAGAGGGCACTGTACTATTATCAATCAATCAATCAATCAGGCAAGCAAGTCTTTATTTATCCAGGCGGAACATCATTGAGAAGAATTAATTTACAAGATGGACCTGCACATAACAAAACTAATAAGGACAACAGTGTGACAACTAAGGTCTAATAGGATACAATACATCATTTACATGGTTATCAGAACATACAACAAAATATAACAATGAAGCAATCTAAACCTGCCTAGGAATAGTAGAAGATGAGCAGCTGTAATTTTGTAGTAAACAGAGAGTAGTAAGTGCAGAGGAGCGAGAGAGGGCAGGCAGTGGGTTTGTACAGGAAGGAGTAGAGCCTGGCAGAGGCAATTAGCAGGCGCTGTGCACAGGGCCTCAGGCCCTACAGTTAGAGTTCAGGGAGGGCTTGAGTAAACAGTGTCTTGAAAGTGGATAGTTTATCGGAGCGGTGATTCAAAGGGATTTTTGTAATTTGTTCCACAAGGACAATAAGGAATAACTAAAGGCCGATTTGCCAAAGTGAGTTCTGGTTTTAGGAATAGCACGAGACATGTATGTGAGACTTCTCAGAGCATAGCTTCTGGGAGAACAAATGTGGAGGCAAACAGAGATACATGGGGAGCATCTTGGTAATGGCTTGGAATGTCCAGAGGGCTGCGTTCTTCTGACATCTGTAGTTGAGGGATAGCCAACCCACTAGTCTGTATAAATCACAGTGGTGGGTGGAATAAGGAGCCCCTGTTATAAATCTTAGGGTCCGGAGGTATAAAGTGTCGAGTTTATTTAGGGCTGAGTTAGTGCCTTGTCCATAAAAGAGGTCTGCATAATCTAGTAGAGAGACAAACGTAGTTTGGATGAGTCTAGTCTTTGCTTCTACAGTGAGTAAGTCCTTGATCCAAGAAAATATGCTGAGTCTCTGCTTGAGTTTCTTTGCTAGTTCATCTATATGAATGGAGAAAATCAGTTTGCTGTCAATCCAGACCCCCAAGTATTTAAATTCTGAGACAACTTTGAGGGGTTCACTAAAGAAGGTGGAGATCTGGGGTGCAGGAATCAGAATGGAGGCGTTGGAATTCTTTGAATATGGTGAGAAGAGCATTGCTTTAGTCTTTTTCACATTTAGGAGAAACTTTAATTGGAGCAGGTTTTTTTTGGAGGCAGTCGAATTTCAGCTGCAGGTCAAGGCTGGTATTTTCAAGAGTTGGCCTAGAGATGTACAGAACAATGTCGTCGGTGAATAGGTGTATATTTGCCAATTGAATTCCTGTATGGATCTTGTTACTATACATGGCAAATAAGAGGGGGGCCTAGTATGGATCCCTGCGGGGTGCCTCTTGGCAGCATTTTTAGGAGGAGAGGTCTCCTTCTGCTTTCAGCTGTTGAGTCCGGCCAATCAGATAACTGCTGAACCATTTATGGGCCATGTCATCAAAGTCAAAGATGTGGAGAATGTCTAGAAGGATGACATGGTCCACAGTATCGAAGGCCTTGCTTAGGTCCAGGAACAAGGTACCCACATAGAGTTTATTAGCCAGGGCATTGAGCCAGTCATTAGATACTTTGGCCAATGCTGAGATCATGCCATGGTGTGGTATGAATCCTGATTGTACTGGAGTGAGTAGGTTAAAAGAATCTAGGTAATTCCTAATCTGTACGTTTACAAGTTTTTCTAACAATTTGAAGAGCGCAGGAAGCATGGAAATAGGCCTGAAATTGTTGGGATCACTAGGGTCGCCAGATTTGAAGAGCGGAATGACATGAGCGGTTTTCCCAAGTATTTGGAAGAGTACCATGTGTAAGGGACAGACTGAATAAATGGTTAATGGGAGCAGCCAGAATGTGGTAGCTTACTTTTAAAAAGTATGGCTCTATGAGATCCACCCCTCCAGCACTTTTCCTGGTATCTAATATGAGGAGTATGTCCTTGACTTGGTTCTGTGCTACTGGGCTGAAGGAGAATACTGATTTAGTCCTGGTAGCAGCAGAGAGGTCAGCAGGCATGTCATGATCATACAGCTGCTTACGTAAGTTGTTGGCTAGGGATGTATCAAATGCCAGCCCTGCGGTGATGAAGTGGTTGTTGAGTAGGTTGAGAATCTCATGCTTGTCTGTGAGGGTAGAGTTTCTGACCTATTAGAGGTGCCATCCTTCAGATGAGAAGTTTATGTCTTTTTTTAACAGTTTATTTACCCAGGATACATAGAACATAGAATTTGTCGACAGAAAAGGCTGGTAGGCTCATCTAGTCTGCTCTGTTTTCCCTGCCTGTTTCTACACCCTGGACCCTATTTAATCACAAGTGTCCTTCCCTCCTCCCTTTCCTCCACCTAGTATGTCCATGTGCCTATCCCATGCATGCTTGAAGGGTATGCCAATCGAACAGCGACATTTCAGAAACAAAGTACATTACAGCGCCAATTTGATGTCGCCGCTGTAATATATCCACGGGACCCAGCACTGCTTCTTCGGGTCTTCACCCTCTCCCTGAATTAACTCCTACTCAGAGTTGATTATATTGAAATATGGGAAGGGGGCAGAACTCTCCACACAAGAGGTTTGGGGGGCAAAGAGCCCCGAAAAAAACAGTTTACCTGACAGCTTTATGCCAACCACAAGTTGCGGTCAACATAAAGCCATCACTGTAATGCCGGTTGACAAAATTTTTGTTGAACCACTGTTGTAGATCCTGCTTGAAGCTCCCCACCATCTTTTCCCACATCACCTCTTCTGACAAGCTGTTCCAGGCATCCACCACCCTTTCTGTGAAGTAGTATTTTCTCACATCCGTCTTAAACTCCCCCCCCCAAACTTCATTGCATGCTCCTGTGTGCTGGTACTCCTTCTCCACTGAAAGAGACTTTCCTCTTGCACCATGTTCACCCCCATGAGGTACTTAGAGGTTTCAATCATGTCCCCTCTTGTTCTCCTCTCATCCAGGGAGTACCTGTCGAGCTTCCATAGTTTCTTCTTATATGGTTGCTTGTGCCAACCCCACACCAAGCCCTCCTCTAAACCGCTTCCACCCTGCCAATATCCTTGCAGAGAAGGGGCCTCCAGAACTGTACACAGTACTCTAGGTGGGGGTCTCACTAGAGAGTGATATAGTGACGACACTGCATCCCTTCTATGACTAGAAACCCCCCTTCCTCTGCAACCCATCGTCTGGCTAGCCTTGCTTACTGCCTTGTCACACTGCCTTCCAGCTTGAGATTATCAGATATGATTACCGCAAGGCCCCTCTTTTGCTTGGTGACTGTAAATACCTCTCCCCCATATCTTATATACAGCTCCTGGGCTTCCCCTCCACAGGCGCATTACTTTGCACTTTTTGACACTGAAACCCAGTTGCCACATCCTAGACCACTCCTCAAGTTTCCACAGATAATTTTTCATTTTCTCCACCCCTTCCTGGATGTCCACCCTGTTGCAGATTTTTGTGTCATCCACAAAGAGACACACCTTCCCATCTGTATCCTCAGCAATATCACCTATGAAGACATTGAAGAGGACAGGACCCAGTAATGATTCCTGTGGCACACCACTGGTCACTCTCTCATCCCCCACATGGCAGCCATTTATCACCGCCCTCTGCTGCCTGTCCTTCAATCAGTTTGAGATCTAGTTTGTCACCTTCTCTCCAGTCGCCAGGTTGCTAAATTTCTCTATTAGCCTTCTGTGTAGCACAGTGTCAGATGCCTTACTGGAGTCCAGATAGGCCACATTCACTGTCTTCCCCTGATCCACTTATTTTGTCACCCAAAGAAATCAAAGAGATTTGTTTGACATGACCTCCACCTGAAAACATGCTGCTGATGGTCCTGCAGCCCATTTGCCTCCAGGTATCCCATTAGTCTGCTTTCATCAGGGGTTCAATTAATTTCCCCACCACTGATGAGAGACAGACTGGCCTCCTCATTGCTGCCACTCTTGTGCAGAGGGACCAAATCGGCCCTCCTCCAGTCTTCTGGAACTACCCTCCCCCGGCTCCAATAAGCTGCTGAATAATGTTACCAGAGGGGTGGCTAGCTCCATGCTTAGTTCTTTTAGTACCCTTTGCTGGCTGCAATTTGGCTCCATGGCCTTATTTTCCTTTAGGGCTTCCAATACCCTTTGGACTCTACTCTGAAAATTGACTTGTGTCCATTCTCCCCTCCTCCCGGTGCCTACTGATACATGTTGGTCAGTTACCTCCCCCCTCCACTGTGAAGATCGAGCAAAAGTACTCATTTACAATTTTAGCTTTTTCTTGGTCTTCTTCTGCACAGCACCCCTCCATTTTCTCTTAATCCTCACTATCCCACCCCTTGCTTTCCTCTTTTCACTCACATAATTGAAGAAAATCTTATCTTCCTTTTAATCTCCTTTGCTATCTTCTCCTGTTTCTGCCATAGCTGCCCTCACCTTCCTTCTTGTCTCACTTGGTTTATCTAAATGTACCTCTCTGTTACCCTCTGTCTGGGTCTTTTTATACTTCTTAAAAGCTATTTTCTTCTCCCTTACCACTTTAGCCACATCCTTGAGAACCACAGAGGCCTCTTCCTCCTTCTGCCCTTGCTTATTTCCTTCAAACAACTTGCTGTTGCTTTATTTATTCCCTCATTTATCCTTTTCCATCGTTTCTTCACTCTCCCCCCACCTGCCAACTTCTTATTCAAAGTATTTACTAAGGCATTCTCCCATTTCTTTAAAATCTGCCCTTCTGAAGTCCACATCCCTTGTCCTAGTGCGTTTTTTCTTCTGCCCAATTTGTATGCTACACCACGTTGTACAATGCACACTTGTACCCAGGGTGCTACCCACTGTGACTTCTGCATTGATGTCCCTGTTTGTAAGAACAAGGTCCAGGACTGCCCCATCCCTTGTAGGTTCTGTAACCAGCTGCCTGAGAAATTCCCCCCCTCAACAGGGAGTTAAGGATGGCCCTTCTTCTTCTTGTAGCTGCAGTCATAATGCTCCAGTTTACATCTGGCAGATTAAAGTTCCCCATAATCTATACCTCCCCTTTGCTTGCCATTTTGTCTGTGTTCTCCCCAGAATGCTGTCTAACTCCTCCCTCACTGTTGGTGGTCCATATGCCACTCCTACATTCTACAGTCCCCACACTACCAGTATCTAACTCTTTCCTTTGTAAAGCACTTTGGGATACAGCGTGTATGATGGATGCTTTATAAAACCAAATTCTATTCTATGGTCCCTCCACTGCTAGTATGTAACTCACTGCTTTGTGCAGCACTTTGGGATTCATGTATATACGAAAGAACACTTTGAAATAAAGTCTTGTACCACCACTATCTAACTTATATAAGTATAAGGAATCACAAAAGGATCATGACAGGAAACTGTATCAATTAAAGCAGAAAGAAGTGGGGAAGGCAGTCAGAAAAGCAAAGGCCCAAATCAAGGAAAGGATAGTCAACTCAGTTAAGAAGGGGATAAAACATTTTATAGGTACATCAGGGAGCATAGAAAGGTTTAGGGAGGGATAGGGATGATTAATAAAGGACAGGGGAGGTGGGCAGAGGGAGACAGTGAAAAGGCAGAGATACTGAATGAATACTTTTGCTCAGTATTCACAAAAGAAGATGAGAAGGTGTTACCTAAACCAAACAATAGAAACACTCTGGGTAGTGGGGTTGACACCAGTCCATTTACAGAAGAGAGTCCTGAAAGAACTCCTAAAACTCAAGGTGGACAAAGCAATGGGGCCTGACGGGATTCACCCCAGAATCCTAAAAGAACTAAGGGAGGACCTAGCGACACCACTGACCACACTTTTTAACAAATCATGGGAGGATAGGGTGGTACCTGAGGACTGGAGGAGGGCAGATGTGATTCCCCTTCACAAAAGTGGGAGAAAGGCAGAAGCAGGAAACTACAGACCTGTTAGTTTGACCTCAGTGGCGGGGAAAATGATGGAATCACTTCTGAAAGAAAACATTGTTGAGAACCTAGAGGCCAGCAGGGCACAAGATCCAAAGCAGCATGGATTCACAACAGGAAGGTCATGTCAGATGAATCTAATAGATTTCTTTGACTGGGTGACCAAAGTAAAAGACCAGGGAGGGGCTGTGGATATGGTCTACCTAGACTTTAGCAAGGCATGTGACACAGTCCCACACAAAAGATTAATAATCAAGTTAGCCAGCCTGGGAGTGGGTCCCAGGGTGGTAGCCTGGGTAGCAAACTGGCTACACAACAGGACACAGAAGGTAATAGTGAATGGAACACATTCTGAAGAAAGGGGGGTTACTAGTGGAGTACCTCAGGGCTCAGTACTGGGTCTAGTCCTCTTTAACATCTTTATAGGTGACACTGCAGAGGGTCTGGAAGGAAAGGTATACCTCTTTGCAGATGACACAAAGATATGTAACAGAGTGATACACAAGGGGGGGTAGAAAGGATGAGAATGGACTTGGCAAGTTTGGAGGAATGGTCAGACATATGGCAACTTAGATTCAATGCAAAGAAGTGCAAAGTAATGCACCTGGGAAATAAAAACCCAGGAGAAGAGTACACAATAACAGGGGAGGTACTAACAACAATGGAAAGGGACCTGGGGGTAGTCATATCAGATGACCTAAAGGTGGGTAAGTAATGTGAGAAGTCAGTAAGGAGAGCCAGGGGGATACTGGGATGCATGGGAGGGGCATCACAAGTAGAAAAAGGGAAGTTGTTATCCCTCTGTACAGACAGTTGGTGGGACCCCATCCGGAGTACTGTGTGCAGTTTTGGAGACCTCATCTACGCAAGGACATAGACAGGATGGAAGCAGTCCAGAGGGCGGCAACTAAAATGGTGCAGGGTCTGCACCAGAAACCATATGAAGAGAGACTGAGAGAGCTTAATATGTATACCCTTGATGAAAGGAGGGATGGGGGAACATGATAGAAACTTTCAAATACCTCAAGGGAATCAACAAAGTCCAGGAGGGTAGCATCTTTCAGAAAAAGAGATGTGTAAGAACAAAGGGGCACAATTTAAAGATAGAGGGGGGACGGCTCAGGGGTAATGTGAAGAAATTTTTTTTCACAGAGAGATTGGTGGACTCATGGAACCGCCTTCCTGGGGAGGTTGTGGGGTCTAAAACAGTGGGGGAATTCAAACATGCATGGGACAGACATAAGGCAATTATAGTGGGGGGTTGCAGGAAGTAGGCTGTTGATTAAATAGAATCTGTAGCTTATCCAATAGGTAGGGAAATGGGCAGACTGGGTGGGCCAAGTGGTCCTTATCTGTCGTCAAAGTCTATGTTTCTATGTTTCTATTGTCTTGTAAAGCACTTTGGGGTACAGTGTGTATGAAAGGCACAGTATAAAACAAAGTTATGTTCTGATCCTGCACTACCAGTATCCCATTGCTTTGTAAAACACTTTGTGATACAGTGTGTATGTAAGGTGCTATATAAAACCAAATTTTTTTCCATATGTGCCTCTTGCAACTTATAACCACAAGAGGGTGCCTGGCATAATTTATTTATGCATTTATAATGTATGGTAGAACGTTGTTATAGGTAGAAATCTACCTTTTTATAACAACGCTTTACCATAGATGTGACGTCATGATGTTGTTAACCCATCGATGGTACATCACATCAATGAGTTAACAACCGGGAACAGGCTGCACATGCGTGCAACTTGATTGGACGGCCATGAAACGACCGTGGGATGAGAGCATGACCCGGAGTAGAGCAGCAGTGGCACAAAAAAGCTGCACTAAGGAACTGCTTTCTCATTTTTAAACATAAACAGCACCATACACTATAAAATATAATGAATGGTACATCACTCGTCAATCTTTTTTTGACCCATCTCGAGGTTGCCATGGCAATGTAAACCTCTCGAGCTTCACTCTCAAGGTATACATGGTCACCCTGGCAACCTCTCAATGGTTAACAAACCGGTTAACAATTGATGACCATACATTATCGTCTATGTTCTTCTTAGTTAGGCCTTTTCCCCATAGAAAAACTGCATGTTTATTTCCCCACAGTGAATAATGAATAAATCCATAACGCATAATAATTAAACAATTGTGACATCAGCAATATACTAATCAATCAATTATGATATCAGCAACTGACAATTTTTTTCATTTCTTTCCTTAAAGATCATGTGCTAAACCTTGGCACTGTTTTGCAAACAGCATTTACAGTTGTACACTTACTTTGTTTTCATATGTTCTCTGTAGTTGTTTGTAAAAGAAACTTTGCCAAAAAAAGCTTATTTTCATAGCTTGTTTATTCAATCCTTATGCTCAGCCCCATTCAAGCTTTCCATCTGCTTACTGAAGGGGGAAGGCTGACATTTTGAATTCACCACTCCAAGTACATTTTAAAAGCATCAATGTGTCATTAAAAAACAGCTTTCTATGTATTTGAGAAGCTATGTTTTATGAAATGGCGTGTCCTGATTGTTTGTCCTGGCATGTTTTCTGTATTAATTCAAACCTAAATAAACATACTTGAAAAAAAAACCAGCTTTCAACCCGCCCCTCCCCCCAAAAAAAACATTTGGGATTGATTTTGCCAGTTACATGATCTTGAGGAATGTGACAACTTGGGCATCCTTAAAATGTCAGCACAAAACGGCAAACATTTATTAGCAAAAGACAAAACATAAAAAATGTACGACCCAATGCATGTACAGTTATCACAGTTTAAGACTTAGGGTTTTTTTAAAGGCATTTTTCTCCTTTATTAGATGCTGGACAGCCTACATGGAGGGAGGGTTGCACCAGTGTCACAGCTCAGGCTAAAAGGTGGGTGCGGGGGAAGAGATGGGTAGGAGTACTAAGTGGGCTTGGGGTATTTTTTACTTGGAAGGAGGAGGAGAGTGGCATGGGTGCTAGTGTGTGGGGTGAGGGGTCTTGTATTTGCCAGACACAGGGGGCGGGGAAGAAGTCTGCTACAGGTTCAGCACAATGCATGAGATATAGCAGTTGCTTCTCAGGCAACTAACCTACAGGTCTGGTGCAGACACAGCATGTGTCATTACGGGAGTCAATGTAGCCTAGTGGTTAAGAGCACTGAGCTGCAAACTTGGAGAACTGGGTTTGAATCCCACAGCCATCACTGACATACTGTGTGAACAAGAGCAAGTCATTTAACTTCCCTGTGCTCCTAGGAAACACCTGGAAACAAGCCTCAGCTTAGAGTGCCTTTTCTGGCCAAAAATTGTAAAATAAAATAGATAAATAAAAATTATGCAGTTGCTTCCTGAGTGGCACGCAGTACTGAGTGGTCTCCAAGTTCCAGTCTGCTGCAGTCACCTTCCCTCCCATATGGGTTTACTGAGTGGTTAAATTGGAAATGTTTGTGCCGGCCCAGTGGGCTGAGGGTTGAGGCGCTGGATGCCACACCTCGCACCACGCCGGCGACCCGGGTTCAGGAGTGAGCCTAGGTCACCGGGGGTAGGCGGGGTGAGGAAGGATTGAGCATCCGGAGGACAGCTGTCCTTCCTCGGGGGGCCAGGGTTTCTCTGCCCAGCACCACAGCGACCTCTGGTGGAGACCGGACGTACTGCAATGCTCAGAGCCAGAAATAGAGGGTTGTGGAGTTATGGCAAGACGTTCCCTGGTGTCACTGCACGCCAGACTCCGTCAGGGAGAGAGAGGAAGTAACAAGGGAGGGGGGTGGGGACAAAGCAAAAAAAAATTAAAACTACCCAGCCGAGTGGATAGGCGATGGCACCTGTATCCACCAGGACCACACTCCACCACTAGGGAAAGTACTTACCTGGGCCGAGCCCAGCCCAGCCTGAATTTGCAGATATAGTGCCCTGGGTGGATAGGGCAGCCCTACCTTTGGGGGCTCGGGGGCGGGGATAGCCTGGTTGGTGCCAGATTTCAGGAGGCCTCTCAGGCATGGAGGTAGAGTCAGAGGGTATTACAGGATGCCTGAGAGAGTTCTACTGGCTGGAGGAAAAAACAGAATTTGAAAAAAAAATTTGGAAATGTTTAGGTTGAGGAACTCTTACACTTAGATTTCTAGGTGGTGGAACTCTCCTATAGTAGTCAATTCAGGTGACAGAGGTGGTGGAACTGTCCTACAATTTTTGTGGCTGCATAGCGATATCTATGCAAAGTATTGCAGGGGTGTAGTCAGGCATTTCAGATTTGTACACCAACCTGCCATACTGCTACTCCCCCAACTGTTGTTTATACCTGCCCCATGACTTGAGTTCAAGGTTCTTAGCTCCAATCAGATGATTCCCACACTAGACCTGCTATCTGTCTGCTGCTAGTGTGGTGCTCACTGCCCGCTGGTAAATGCCACTGATTGCACCATGAGTCCAAGACCATGGCAGAAATTTCTTCTCTCCCCCTGCAGGTAGGCAGATTCGCTTCACTTGCCACTCCACATGAAGTCTTCATTCTTTTAGCTGGCTCTGAGTCTGTTCTTCCCTCTGATGCTCCTCAGTTCTTCTACTGCTTCTCTCGCTCCCAGTACAACTGAACTAATAGCATGGCTTCTAACTTTGCTGGGGCATTTAAACTCACTGGCCCAGCCTTGCCACACACCCCTACCAGATGCCGCAGCCAATCACTATGCAGGCAGGCCATGCAGACCTAATTGAGACCATCAGCTTCAAACTCCGCAGTCCACTCTGCCACCCCCCCCCCCAAAACAAAGCTGAAAGAGAAAAGAAAAAGTCTGTAAAGCCAAACAAAGGAATTTAAATGTGATGGACTAGATAGGGCAAAGCAATGCTGGCCAGCTTGTTTGCTACCCCCGATACTAAATTTAGTACGCCATAGCTTACTGGGAGTATCAGTAGCTATGCCCTTGAAGTATTGCTAACAAGAGGAGAGGGAGCAACGCAGACAGGAACAGGAACTGACATATACTGACATAGCAGTGTCAGTGGCTCAGTAGGTAGCACACTCGCCTCTGAGGCTGGGAGATCAGAGAGTTGTGGGTTCAGTTCCTACATCTGGCACTTGGGTTAATATCCCAGTACTGACACTGTAATGCAGCATGAGAGGGGTGCTGCATTTCTGAGGTGCCGTCTTTCGGATGAGATGTTAAACCGAGGTCCCATCTGCCTGGATTGGTGGTAGTTCAGGTGGATGTTAAAGATCCCATGGCACTTATCGAAAAGAGTAGGGGAATATTTTATTAGAATAACATCAAAAATTCAATAAGTACATACAGTGTGAGATTCACTCCACAGACCCTTATACATCAAGACAAAAAATTCAATAAATACCCATAGTGTGAAGCCACACTAACAAATATTTAAACCAAAAAGAATTCAAAGTAAGTATTACCGCCATATATTCACAAAGGAACCTCCTAAGAAGTGTGTTTTTCCTTTTTCAGTCGTGACCTCCCCCCATATATAACCCACCCCTCCATATGTGAACAAAAGCAAATTACTTAACTTCTTATTTATATTTGATAAACTTCAAAAACCCTTTCCACCACTCCTTCACCTTCCTTGAGGAGAAGAATGCCGTGTCTCAAATATAAATCCTGTTCATTGCCCCGTGAATCAACCTCCGGACAGTGTCATGGGGCATCAATTTTTGATATAGCACCCATTGGCACCTAGCTTGCCACAAGTAGTATATCAACGTGCTACAGAAGATTTGTAAAGTGTCAACATGATATACTAACCGAAACTGTGGAGAATGACCCAGCACTAATGTATCATAGTCCATATATTCTAACCATTTCATATTCCATTGTACTGCCAAGAATTTCCACAGAGACATAGCATAGAAACACTTAAAAAGAAAATGATCAACCATTTCTTCTTGTGCCACACACTCCAAAAATGGACAATTTCTTTCCTGTTCTGGTTTATGTTTGGCGTTCCCTCGTATTCCAATTCGGCCATATACCATAAGCCATAGCGTTTCCCACATATAAGTAGGTAACCTTGGGTTGTTTAATCTACTTAAAACTATATCCACACACCTTAGAGGACAGTTCTTAAACACTGGTTCACTAGGATATAGTTGAAGCATTACTGATTTATATAACTGTGCACTCGTACTAACTTTAACCACCTGTGCTACCAACCCCCATTTAAATACTTTTTTTGCAATTGGTATAAAATATGTCAGCAGGAACAACGTAGGAATCGGTTTCGGGGGTCTCTCCTTCCAACAACCATAATACCGCCCCATCACCTGGCGATGTAGCATCCCAAATCTTTCCGTGGGTATCCCCCAACCCAACGTAACATTTGTTGAAATAAATAAGGTGGAAAAAAAAATAACCGGATCTATCATCCCTAAACCTCCCTTCTTTTTATCTAGGTATGTAAATTGTCTTTTAATCGGATTGAGTCTACTACCCCATAACATCTGGAAGAATAAACTATATATTCTGGTTTCCAAGTGCAGTGGCAAGGGAAAAATCAGTGCTGTATACAACAACTTCGGAACAACAAATTTTTTAATAACTGAAACCTGTTTAATTTTATCCAATTTCCATTGTTTCCAATTATTGATTTTCCTTTCTATTGAAGTCAATGCTAATCCCCAATTAAGGTCTGGCACATTTTTTGGGCTGTAAAATAATCCTAGAATTTTTATAGGGTCACAAGAAATACGAATACCTTGTACTATGAGTTCTGGTAGACCATCCGTACCTATAAACAAACCTTTACTCTTAGTCCTGTTTATAGTAGAATTTGCCAACAAAGCATAACCATCCATAAAGTCTAAAAAAAACCCTACTTGTGTACTATTAAAGAAAAAAACACACAAATCATCCGCATAAGCTTGTACATACAACTTATCCTCACCAGAAGCCCAACCTATTCCTACCCAATGAGGGATTTGTGTTAATGATCTAATTAAAGTATCAATTGTAAAAACATATAACAGGGGACTCAATGGGCAACCTTGACGTACCCCTGTCAGAACATGAAACCCTCCCCCGATCTCCAGTTGAATCACTGGGTGGGTAATAGCCGAATTATAAATTGATTGAATGATGGTTAAGAAAACTTCCGGGATCCCATAATGTCTCAAGATTGCAAATAAAAATGGGTAGTAGACTCTATCAAATGCTTTCATCTGGTCTACAGAGACAATGCATCCTGAAATCTTTTGAAAACCGGCTAGCTCCACAATGTCTCTCAGGACCATATGAGCCTGATATATTTTTTTTCCCGGTACTCCACAAAACTGAAATGGGGAAAGAACTTTGACAGCAAATTGTTTTAAACTGTTATTCAGAATGCTCATAAAGAGTTTATAATCGGAATTCAATAGTGTAATTGGTCTCCAGTTATTCAATTCAAATTTATCTCCCGATTTATATAAAAAAATCAACAGCCCTTCAGCAAACCAACTTGGAAAATCTGTTTGTCCCATAAAAGCATTAAAAACTAACACTAAACAGTTTGCAAATTCCACTGGAAAGGCCTTATATAAATCCGAAGTCAGACCATCAATCCCAGGAGAAGTACCCTTATTTTGATTTTTAATGGCCGTGATTATTTCCTGTGTAGTGATAGGCTGGATCAATATTAATGTATCAAATACATGTCTGGGTACCTTAATCAGGGTTGAAAGTCCCAAATGTCCTGATCATCCGGGCCATCACTGGCGTATATTCCCAAAAATTGTTTAATTATATGTTGAAGTGACTTCTGATCCTGTACCAATTTTCCCCATTATTTGGAGTGCATTTAAGTTTGTAGATTGTGTACAAATTTAAAGCGTCATATGGATCACCCTCCGGCTGTTTCTTAACCCCATATTGTAGAAAGAGCAGTAAGGGTCGAGGCCTATTATACTGAACCTCAAAAGTTGTTCTTTTAGTATCCTAATCTGTGAACTATAATCCAAAGTAGAAGTATTGGCTACCGAAAATAAATAATATAATTGCTGTCTTAATTTCAAATATTGGAGAAAATCATTATTTGCCTTAGCCTTCCCTTGTTGTTTTAATAGGCGACAAAGGTCTTCCTTAGAATCTTTCCACCACTCGCCTATAGAGTCATATAAAAAGGCTACTGAAAGCCTTGCCATCAGTAATGCTTGAATTCTATCCAGTACCTCCCTAGAGTTTAATAATAGAGGATTCAACTTCCATCTCGCCCTCCTACCCATCAGTCTAGCATGAGCAGAAACAGTACAGAGCAACAACAGAAGGTCAGAAAAGGCCACAGGACATGTTTCAAATGTAAAGGGAATTTTGTCAGATAAAAAAATATAATCTATTATGGAAGTAAACCGGTTCCTTTTATAAGTAAATTTAGGCCCTGAGCGTTGTTTACTACTCCATTTATTAAACCCGCTGAGTGTACCATTTGTGTAAAGCTCTAGTATCACAGTAAATTTTCCTACCCACTCCACCATTGGATCACCAGCAGCTGTTAATGCACAGTTAAAGTCCCCGCACAAAAACACCTCAGAGGAGGTCAGTAAATAAGGTTGTAACATATTGCAGAGCGCCACCCTTTCTGCCTTGAGCTGTGACCCATAGACATTAATAAACCAACACAATCTTGATTTCCACAAACCATCTAAAATCATTAACCATCCCGGTATCAGATCCATCAATTTAATTAAAGAAAAGTCATAAGAATGGAATAGAAACCCTATTCCATCTGCCGACTGCTGGCCAAAAGACCAATACGAAGGCCCCCAGCACCAGTCTCATTGAAAACACCTAGCTTGTTCCATAGTATAGTTTCTTGTAGTAAACAGACATCAATCTGATTACAATGAACAAAGTCATAAACTATCTGCCGTCTCTTATAATTCAATATACTATGAACATTCACTGAACCTAACCTAAATTGCATCAGGTACAGTCAATTTCAGCCCATCACCTATCTTTCTTCCGTCGTTTCTTCTTTTCCCCTTATAATCCTCCGAATTCTTAATGGAGAAAAGGACTGTCCAACGTCTGCTGTGAATCATTATCCGGGCAATCCATATCCGATTCCCCCCACTGACTTGATAATAAGGCAAAAGAATTACTCGTTTCTACATCCATGGCAGGCTGCTGTGGAAGGCCCTTAATATTTCTGGAAGACCGTCTAAGTGCAGACACCACAGGTGCCCTAAAGGACTCCTGTGGTTGTCTCCCTTCTACAGTCAAAACTCCTACTGTAACAGGCTCTGAAGGCTCCTGGTCAAAACTCACTAAATCTTCCACCTCTACCCCATCCCCACTCACCTCAATAAGCAAAAGTACTTTTTCAACTGGCTGTGCATGACCCACGTGACCTTCCCCTATTACCAAATCCTGGGCTTTTTGTATTACTAGGTCTGGGCTACCACAACACCCTTTATTTTTGGCTGCCCATGTACAGTCTGCAAACACATGTCCTGTCTCATCACAGAGATCACATTTTGTGAAGTTAGCACATTGAAAGGTAATATGTCCTATTTCTCCACAGTTATCGCATCTTGGTTTGTCACAGGAACTTGATAAATGAGTTCTAGCACCACATTTATAACAAGCCCGAGGTTGTCCAGCGTAAAAACACACCCCTCTATCCCTTCCTAACATAAAGGAATTTGGGATGTGCTCAATTCCTGCCTCTGTTTGTCGTAGTTTAACTTTAAATCGCCAGCCCCCTGTCCAAAATTGTTCCGCATCCAGAATTGCTTCTGGGGAACTCAAAATCTCACATTTTTGGCCTAACCAGTAAGTTATATCATCAATATGAACCCCTTCGTTCCTAAACATAACAATGACATACTTTATTAAAGGTTTCGTTAAAGGTATCACTAAAAAGGGTGTCCAAAGGGGGGAAAACTTAACCTGAGTATATCTTTCCCAAAAAAGGTCAAGAGCATACGCTAAACGAAAACTAACGTCAAAGTTGTCTGCCCCAGAAATATTAATAAATGCAAACACTTCCCTGGGAGAAGTGCAAAGAATCTTTCAATAAACATTTACCAACATATTGTCTATCAGGTCTAACCTCTAAACCTCCTTTGTAGCGAAGATGTGCCACATTTCTGCGAAGTGCAGCATCCTGTTTAATTTTTGAAAACAATTCTGACATTAATGGTTTCTTCCCCCTTTCCTCCTTCTGGTCCTGTGCCTCTACTTGTACCTCGGCCACAGGTGCAGTTACTTCCTGCCTTTCAGGAGATAAAACCACAAAAGGAATAGACTCCTCTTTCCCACCTACCAACTCCTTAACCCCATTTAAAACAGTAATGTCTTGTAGCTTGGGTTTCCATGCTGGTTCTTTCTGGGAGAAGTTTAATTTCGGGTCCCAATCAGGAGTGGGCTTCCAAGCCCCACTGTCCAAAGTCCAACCAGCCTCACTGAGAGCTCTCTGTGGGGACCAGTTATCAGCATTGAGAGGCTCAGTCCCAGCTTTGGTTTGAACTTCCTCTCCCCCACACTGCTCTTTTTCAGATAGCTTCTCACCTATCCCAGCAGTAGGTAATACTAAATGTCGTTTAGCAAAGGTCAATGCCATTCTTTTCTCCTTTCCCTCCTCTCCTACCTTATCCAGTTGCCGTTTAGAAAAAGAAAACTCAGACACTCCAGACTGTGTCCCGGGATCCGTTTGAAAAACACAGCGTTTCAGTGGTTCAGTACTCTCACTTGCAGCCCCAGTAGTAGCTCGAAACTGAAATCTGGATGATTTCCATACAGGACTCTTCTGTGCATCACTAAACCGGTCCCTGTATGACTTCCTCTTCCTCAGGGCGTCGTTGTACAACCTTAGATAAGTGTGGTACACTTTTCCTGCTTGCTGTCCTCTCCATCGGTTCGGCACTGGGACTTTACTCGAAGAACTGCCAGCCACGTCTTGCTCATCCTTTTGATTGATATCAACATGTTCAGCGGTACCATAGGCACGGCAAACCAATGGGGATTTCATTTGGTCAGGGCGATTAATTTCAGTTACCGCCGTCGAGTCTTCTTCCGACCTGGTAAGTTTCACAGATTCCATTTTGCTTAAATCATTCAATTGCTCCGCTACAGTCCTCTGTTCCCTACGTAAGGCTTCCAGTTTCAATTGTAAATTTCTCACCTCCAGTAAGATTTGCACAGTAGCAGAGTCACTGCTCACCATTGCTAAATCCGTTAAGTCATCCATAGAACCAAATAACTCCACATTTTCCATTTCATTATTCTCCAGGGTAATTTCCTCTTGTGCAGCCATATTCACCGTTTCGCTTGCAGCCCTCGGCTGCTCCAATAGCTCCTCACCATCCATCCCTTTGTAGAGCAGGCTACCAACTGATCCTGCGGTCAGTCAACAGCAAGTCCCCCTACTGGCCATGCAGTAGGGGAATTTCCCTGGTGTCCTGGCCAAATTTCCCTCATTCACTAAAAAAATACCACCAACAGCTTAATCTGGGTCAAGGTCAGTTGGTATTCATCTGTATCCCCCTCCCCCGGGTCATGCCTGAAAATAGGCAGGATTTGTCTAGTGCACTTACCCGGTCAACAAAAGCTAAATAAATAAATATAGAGTTTCAGCACCTCATTGGTATGCATGAGATCCCTGCCCTTCTGTTTCTGCCTGTTCCTCCACTCCCTTCCTCCCTCCCTCTCCCCTTCCTCCAGATTTACTTTATTCATGAGTCTATGGCTGTGGCACTTATTTCTGTACCACCTCTGCAGCTTGAATAATGTTGCTGACTACATACAATACTGAACATAGCAGGGGCAAGGAAATGAGGAACAATTCTATAATTAACTAGTGTAGAGCAGACATAGCAGAAACTTTTTTTTAACATCTATAGTGTGTACTGTACTGTCTGAGAGAAAAGACAAGAGGTGGAGAGCATGGCCGGTTTTAGGCACCAGCAAACCCTTCAATTGCTGGTGGCCCCCTGCTTATGGGGGGCCCCAACTAGAACAGTTTACCTTAATTATTTTAAATATTTTTTTCTTATTATCATCTTAAAACAGCAACAAAGGACTGTGCAGATTTTGATGTGGGATCACGACTTCATGAAAAGCCTTACTGAGCTATGACCCAGGCAATAAGAGGCAGATGGGTAACAATGGATGTGAGAAAATGAACAGTATGTGCTGACACTGCAGTTTCTCTCTAATTTTTTTTCAAGATACCACTAGTACTGAAAATACAATTAAATGATGTGTGTATTGGTTACATTCAAACATATGGGGTGATGGTTGGCCAAGTAGGGGGCCCCATGACTTCATTAATCTGCTGGGGGCCCCCAAAACCCTATAGCCGGCCCTGGTGGAGAGATTGAGATAGCCAGTCTCTCATTATGCTAATGATTCCAGTTTACATAGGTATGCAGATGGTGGCAATGTAAACTGAAATCTGATCTCTGGTTTTCCTCTGTTGCTCTGGTGATCATCAAGGCCTGCTGTTCTGTGTCTGTTGATACCCCAACCTCCACCCTCTTCCTTTCCCCCATTTAGATGTACTTTATTCATAAATCTATAGTTGTGGTACTTTTTTCTGGTTTTTTTGTGTGCCACCTCTGCAGCTGGAAGAATGTTTCTGACTGCACACAATATTTAACACAGCAGGAGCAAGTGACTGAAGAACTATTCTGTCATCAACTAATGTAGATCTGACATAACAGAAACAGTTTTTTTCACTTTCCTTTTTATCCCACCTTACTGCCCCATCATTCCACTCCTTCAGACCTCTGATCATCCCTGCAGATCCCTCCCACAGGATCTGCCCCTAGAGTGCCAGACTTACTTCTTTATCCCTCCTACCTTACTCCTTCTCCTTGGAGTGCCTGCACAATGGGATCTGTCCTGTGGGTAGGTGATCTGAGGTGGATCAGTCATCATCTTGGCCTGGGGGGTCCATTTTCTCCCCTTAGTCCCACCTTCCCTGAGGGCATCAGCACGTAGGACTTACATCCAGTCATATGGCGTGCTGGTGCATGCCGCAGACAAATGCCCATAACGTCCTCCCCGACCCGACTCTCGAAGAGTGGCCTGTGCTCCGATGCCCATGCTTCCACCAGTACAGGTGCGTTGTGTGTGCAAGACACCTCAGGATCCCACCCCTGGAGGAGGAGAGCATCCATAGGGATGCTCAATCCTCCTCCCCCCTCTGACCTCCGGCGACCCTGAGTCCATTCCCAAACCTGGGTTGCTGGCATGTTGCGAGGTGTGGCATCCATGCCTCAACCCTCAGCACCACTGGGCCAGCAGAAACAGTTTTTTTTACTTCCATAGTGTGTACTGCATCGTCTGAGAGAACAGACAAAAGATGGAAAGAATGAAATCAGTCATTAAGATACTGATTCCAGTTTACATACATATGCAAAGAGTGGCAAAGTAAACAGAAATCTGAGCTCTGGTTTGACTTTTTCTTTGTTGATCTGATTATAGAAACATAAAAAGTGATGGCAAAGGGGGACTGCACGGTCCATCTAGTCTGCCCATATGCCTAGCCCCCCTTCCTTAACTGCTATTCATTGTTACAAAACCTTTCTGCCTATCCCATGCCCTTTTGAATGATCCAACTGACCTAGCCTCAACAACCTCTGGTGGAAGGCCATTCCAAGCATCCACCACCCTCTCGGTAAAGAATAACTTTCTTGTGTTGCTCTTAAATTTATCCCCTTCCAGCTTCCTGCCATGGCCCCTCGTTCTTGTGTAATTCTTGACCTGAAACAGGTCCTGAACCTGGACCTTGCTTATTTACTTCGGGTACTGGAAGGTTTTGATCATGTTCCCCCTTTCTCTATGCTGTTCAGGGAAAACATGTTTAGGCCAATGCTGTCATTCTCTTCGTATGTCTTGTTGTGGAGTCTGAGTATAATTTTTGTAGCTTTCCTTTGTACTGTCTCCAGTCTGTCTATGTCCTTTCTCAGATGTGGTCTCCAGAACTACACACTGTATTCCAGCTGAGGCCTTACCAGTGATCTGTACAGTGGCATAATTACCTCCCTCTTTCTACTTTTAATTCTTCTTCCTATGCAGCCCAATGTACTGTTTACCTTTAATGCTGCTTTTTCACACTGCTTGGACATTTTCAGGTCGTCTGTTATAATTACACCCAAATCCTGTTTCTGCCTTGTGGCTTCCAGTTTTACTCCACACAGAAGGTATTCTTCACAAGGATTTGTCCTCCATAGATGCATGACTTTCCACTTTTTGGCGTTGAAATTTAGTTGCCAAGTTTATGACCACCTTTCTAGTCTTTGTAGGTCAGCTCTCATCCTTTCCACTTCACCTGGAGTGTCGACCCTGTTACATATCTTTGTGTCATCTGCAAACAGACTCACCTTGCCTTCAAGACCCTCTCATATCATATGTCACTGATGAAAATATTGAAGAGGATAGGTCCTAGTATCGATCCCTGAGGCACACCACTAGTTACCTCCCTCTCCTCTGATAGTGAGCCATTAACCAGTACCCTCTGAGTCCTTCCACTAAGCCAGCTCCATACCCAGTTTACCATTTTATGCCCTACTCCTATGCTGCCAAGCTTGTTCAACATTTTTCTATGTGGGACCAAGTCAAAGGCTTTGCTGAAGTGTAGGTATATTACATCCACAGTGCAGCCCTGATCTACTGTCTTGTTACCCAGTTGAAGAAATCTATTAGGTTTGTCTGTCATGATCTTCCTGTGGTGAAATCATACTGTCTTGAGTCCATTCTATCATTTTCTTTGAGAAAGGATATAATCCTTTCCTTAAGCAGGTTTTCCATTGTTTTGCCCACAGCTGAGGTCAGGCTTACTGGGCGGTAATTGCCAGCATTTTCCCTACTGCTATTTTTCTGAAGTGGGACAACTGTTGCCTTTCTCTAGTCCACAGGCACTTCCCTGACCTCTAGCGAGAGGTTAAACAGTTCGGCCAGCGGTGACACCAGGTCATCCCGGGTGTGAATTCCGTCAAGCCCATGGCCTTGTCAACCCTAAGTTTTTCTAGTTCCTTCAGGACACTATCTCTAATGAAAGTTGCAGAATCCATATTGCTGATGTCTGCATTTTTTTCTGTCAAGGTGGGACCACAATCTTCTTCTTCCTTAGTAAATTCGGAGCAAAAGTATCTATTAAGGATTTCTGCTTTGTCTTTGTCATCGTCTGTGCTCTCCCATCTTCCCTGTTAAGTCTGACTATATCCCCACCAGTCTTCCTTTTCTCCTTGATATATCTAAAGAAGGTATTGTCTCCCTTTTTGACCTCCAAGGTGATCCTCTCTTCTGTTTGTGCCTTTGCTGCTCTGATTTGCTTTCCTGCTTCCTTCAGTTTCTCCTTGTATGTGTCCTTGTCTTTTTCACAATCTGTTTGCTTGTATCTTTTGAAAACTATCCATTTCTCCCTGACCTTGGTGGCCACTTCCTTGTAGAACCATAGGGGGTTTCTTCTCTTCTTAGCTTTAGTCACACTTTTCATACATTGTTGTGATGCTCCTATGATAGCTTCCTTTAGAGATGCCCAGTACTTGTTGACTCCCCCGTCCATGTTAATTTTGCCAGGTTAAGTCGGAGCTTTTCCCTCATTTTATCAAAATCTGCACATCTGAAGTCCAGGACTTTAGTTTTGGTGTGCTTGATTTATTTTTCCATTCTAACCTGGAACCATACCATCTGGTGGTCACTAGACCCTAGGTGGCTTCTGACTTCTACCCCTGAGATGTTGTCACTGTTGGTGAGTAATAGGACAAGATGGCTTCCCCCTGTGTGGGTTCCTTGATAAGCTATCTTAGGCCCAATAAGAGCAGAGTGTCTAGGAAGTCTTTGCTTCCGGCTGAAGCTGAAGAATGCTTACTCCAATTTATGTCTGGTAAATTGAAGTCACCCACCAATATTACACCCTCTTTAATACTCTCAAAGGATCACAAAGGAACTGTGCCAATCCAAGACCATAATACAAGTAATTACACTGCTTTGCATCAGAATACAGTTGATAAAAAAAAGCGCACAGTATGTTATATATGAGTGACATATTTCATTGGCCTTACAACTTTTGAAAGCTAGTCTCAAAAACAGTTTTGGTAGTCCAGTAAAAAGTATCATTTGCAACGTATTTTTTTTCTTCTATATCATATACTGGACTTAGATGTTTGCCACATTTCTCCATCAGAATAGACCAACCTAGATCCACATTGTTCTGTACAATATCTTGTGCAGAAATCAGTGGTAGTACGGGAGAGGCAAAAAAGGATAAAAAAGTAAGTGCAATGGTTTTATTGGGAAAGTGCATTTTAGTACCTTCTTCTTAATAGTAGCAGAACAAACCCCAATTTAACATGTTGCAAAACATTATACTAATTCCTGATACCTCAACCTTTGCTACTGCAGCTTCCTCGAGATAACAGTGAGTAAGTGATTCTGGTGGGATTTGAACTTAAACTTGCTGGTTTCCAAGCCTGTTATCAAACCTCTAGACCACAGTACCATCCCTCTGTCACATTTGTAAGGCCGCTTAGTGAAGTTTAAAGCAGACAGTAGTAGAAATGGGAGGGAACCCAGGGGAAGTCCATTCTGGTAGTGAAAATAAAAGTCTGAGTGAGTTCCAGGAGTAAAGTGAGGAAGGACTGCTTCTGTGTAAAATATACACCCCTTAAGGCATAAAACTGACTAAATAAACTATCAAAATGCAGCATACAATGAAGAAACATATCCCCAGACCCAGTCCTGTCAGATATATTTGCTACCAGATCACAGGTAAAGGGTTCCCTCAAGGAACCCTTTCTATTTCCAACACTGAAATCAAATTTCTTGTTAACGTTCTGCTTGGAGTAGTCAAAACCAGAAAAGATGAACTTTGATATTTTAATCCCTCCAAGGGAAAACGTCAGCGGTGTGCTGACTGCAGTATTGCTGTGATGAAATGCAATAGATTACATAGGAGGAAGCTACTGTATATCATTGCATGCCAGCTGTTTGACTCTTCCCCCAGTTTAAGTAGTGTAGCCCAGGCACCATGTGCCAGTGGGCTACTACCCCTGCCTGCTGACTTCTATACAGGTTAAGGGGCCTGGGTTCTGTTTCAATGGCAATTGGGGGTTCTTTCCCAAGACAGAAGTATAATAAAATGGTGCCTCCACCTACAGTAAAATAACAGTGGGCCAGGTGTTCAAATAGTACAACCTTCTGGGATGCTGTATCTCCCCACCTCCCTGTCCAGTCACCCCGCACACAAAGAACCACTTGGTTTGGCAATAATGTACAACACATACAAGACATCGCAAAAATGACTGAACACATTTTAAAAAATAGTGGTAACAACCCTCTGGTAATTACACATGCTGGCACAAATAATATTAGGAATCAAAGTGTTCAACAGATCAAGGAGGCCTATGTAGGAATAACAAACATATTAGTAGATATTGGAGCCAGTACTGTTATATCAGAGATTTTACCAGTATGAAGAGCAGATCAATATACAGAGGATAAAATAAAATATGTGAATGATTAGTTACGTGGTTGGTGCTTAAAGCAAAATCTAAAGTGCCTGACCCATTGGGAACAATTCAATTATAAACGGAAACTCTATTCTAGAGACAGCCTACACTTAAATAAAAAGGGCTCTGAATTGCTGGGAAACAGTATCAATGCACAGATTGTCTCCTCTTTAAACGAGTAATGGGGGATCACCTTTAACCATGAAACACCTTCAGAACCCTTTGTAAATGACTGTAATAGGATTATGGAACCAAATATACCTGCTAATCAACAGGAACAAAACTCCCCAACACAAGGGTCAAAACTCAAAATATTATTATTAAACGTCAAAAGTTTGTGAAAATAAATGAACTCCAAATTGTATTACACTCCCAAAATATTGATGTGTGTGGGGTAACAGAAACTTGGTTCACAGATGAACAGTGGGGACAAGAAATTCAAGGTTATACGCTATTTAAAAAGAATCGAACTACCTCAAGAGGTGGTGGAGTGACTGTTTATACTAAAATTGGTATTGATTGTATGGAAGTGAATATTGACTCCCCTTCACCCCTTGGTATTGAGATTACATGGGTTAAACTTAATTATGATTCCAACCCCATGACACTAGGCCTCTGTTATCATTCACCATCCCTAGACTCTAATAAAATTGCTTCCTTTCTGGATTATTTACAAAATATTAATCAATCGGATAATATTGTATTGATGGGAGATTTTAATTTTCCCAGAATAAAATGGGATACATTAGAGGGGCTAATTATCAGGAAACAAAATTTCTAGAAACTATAGTATACTTAGGCCTTGATCAATTGGTACATGAACCTACAAGACAGAACAATATCTTGGATCTGATCTTTACAAATATTGGGGAACTGGCAGAAACACCAATCATATTGGAACCACTAGGAGACAGTGATCATTGCCTGATGCAATGGTCCATAAATTATTATAAACAAGATTCTAAAGAAATAACTAAAATGAGGAATTTTCATAGAGCCAACTATGAGGCAATTAAAGCCTGTTTATCAAACTGGAACTGGCAACAATAGTTACATAGATTTACAGTAGAAGAGATATGGGCTAAAATAAAAGAAAAAAATTGATTATTGTGTCCTAAACTAGGTACCTGAAAGGATAAAATATAAAAATAATAAGAGACTTCCACTCTGGTATACCATAGGAATTAAAAGACTTGTCAGGGCAAAAAAAAAAGGCCTTTAATAAATATAGAAAACATAGGACCGAGGACAACTGGAACAGGTTTAAACAAAAAGCTAAGAAAACTAAATCAGCTATTAGAAAAGCCAAGAAAGAAATGGAATATAACTTAGTAACTATTCAAAAAGCTAATAAAAAAAAGTTTTTCAACTATATTGGCTCTTTAAAAACTATAGCTTTTAATGTCGGACCTTTATTAATAAATGGAAACTTAATTTCAGATGAGTAGTTAATGGCAAACAAATTCAATCAGTATTTTGCTAGCATTTTTAAAAGAAAAGAAACATTGGGAAATATAGTTTGTGACTCTACAGATTCAGTAGCTGCTTTTACTGTTGCTGAAACTTACTCAGCCATTAATTCATTTAAATCGTCTCCTTCAGTTGGACCTGACAATATCCCTTTTATTTTCCTAAAAGAAGTCTCATATGAGCTAGCTGGAGCTATCACTTTACTATTCAATGACTCTGTCTCTAAAGGAGTGGTTTTAAAAGAATGGAAGGAAGCCCTGGTAATCCCTATACATAAGGGGGGTGCTAAGCAGGATGTGAAACACTACAGACCTATAAGTCTAACATCCTGCACAGGTAAAATAATGGAAAAACTTCTCTCTCATACAATTAGTATTCATATATTGAAACATGGACAGTTAGATATGTCAAGATATTGATTTTTACCAGGAAGATCTTGCCATACCAGTTTAATCAATTTTTTCAAACCAATTAGTGAAGCACTGGATCTAGGTCTTCCTGTGGATGTCATTTTCTTGGATTATGAAAAAGCCTTCGACTCTTTGTCACATAACATTTTAATTGATTGTTTGGTAAAAATGAAATTAAATAAAAATATTATAATCTGGATTTCTTTATGGTTAACTGATAGACATCAGTAGGTCACTTTAAGGGGGTACAAGTCATCCTGGAGTGAGATCACTAGCGGAGTGCCCCAGGGCTCAGTGTTAGGCCCCATTTTTGTTTAATGTCCTTATCTCCAGTATGACCACCACAGATGGAGTGTGGCTAAATAAATATGCAGACGATGCCAAACTGGGTGGCATTGTACATGACATTATTTCAGCACAAAAACTACAGGCTAACCTGAATAGTATATCTAATTGGGCTAAAATGACTAAACTTAACTTTAATCTTTTTAAGTGCAAAGTGATGCATTTTGGGAAAAATAATAAAATGATTGATTGTGTTATAAATAACAGACTATTAAGTAAGGTAAGCTCTGAAAAAGACCTGGGTGTGTATAGCACATATAATTTCAAATTCTCGGAACACATAAATAAAACAGTTAAAAAAATGCCATCGTTAATAAACTGTATCTTAAAAAAATGTTAAGAGTCGGGAGCCAGAAGTATTAATACCATTATATAGCAGCATAGTGAGATCAAATTTTGATTACTGTTCATCCTTCTGTGCTCCAACACTAGTGCAGGACAAACGGGCCATAGAAAAAGTACAGAGGAGATTTACAAAACATATTACTAATATAAACTCACTTCCATACAAAGATAGATTAAAAAATGTAACCCTTTCTCTCTTGAATATTGCACTTTGAAAGGAGACTTATATCTAATTTATAAAGCCACAAGAGATAAGAAAATACAAAATCACACATGCCCACACAATGCAAAGCATCATGGGCTGCATATGCAAATCACCACAGAATGTTATGCTGGTTCAACTTTAAGCAGAATTGCATGGTGCCGAAAGGCCTCTCACACAGTTTGCAAAGGGTGCTAACAGATGACATAGACATGTGTTTCATCCTACCAGGACTCATCAGTATGCCTTATCTGTTTGACACCCCAGTGGAATGAACCAGCTACCCTAAGACAGTGTGCCTTGGTTATGTTGTATGTGATTTTGTATTTTCTTGAAACTTGTCTTCCCAGCTAAATGCCCTTTGAGGTAACCCTTGCCTCAGTGTTTGCGCACAGAGGTTGTCTTTTAAATAGTTTTTTATTTGAATGGGTTCACCACAACATAACCAAGACACACTGTCTTAGGGTAGCTGGTTCATTCCACTGGGGTGTCAAACAGACGAGGCATACTGATGAGTCCTGGTGGGGAATGGAAACACGTGTCTATGTCATCTGTTAGCACCCTTTGCAAACTGTGTGAGAGGCGTTTCAGCACCATGCAATTCTGCTTAAAGTTGAACCAGCATAACATTCTGTGGTGATTTGCATATGCAGCCCATGATGCTTTGCATTGTGCGGGCATGTGTAATTTTGTATTTTCTTGAAACTTGGCTTCCTAGCCAAATGCCCTTTGGGGTAACCCTTACCTCAGTGTTTGCTCACAGAGGTTCTTCGTCTTTCACAAGATATAAGGTTCTTTTTGAAACTATATGTATGGACTAGCACCCTTCAGTATGCATTACTCGATCCTATAATATGAAGCTAAGGGCAAAACTGTTAAGAGAAATTGCTTTTACACACAGCGGGTAGTTCCAATTTGGAATTCCTTCCCTCAAGAGGTAGTGCAAAGCAGAAACTTACAATTTAAACAAAAATTGAACTTACATATGGGAGAATCTAAATATTATTTCCACCCACAGTAAGGGTGGCGAGTCAAAATGGGCTAGCACCTCAATCTCATATTCACCTATGAACCTATATAATTAAAGGCTGTAGCTAATAATATGCACACAACCACCTTTAACAGTAACAACCTTAAAGCTTTCATTTAGGGGATTGGGGAAATGGGAAGCCGAAGATTTGTAGCAGTTGGCAGAGAAAACAATTTAAAACAATAGTGCCAACCCTCAGCAGCACATTAACCCCCTTCCCCACTGGTACCAGTGCCCCCTACAGTCTATCAGGGTACCCTGAAATGATGTACGCCTGTTCGGTGGCTGGGTTGGCCGGCATTGGGGCCATTGCAAACACTTTAAGATGGGTAACTTTAAAAGTAAGCAGCTTTATTTTAATCCTTTTGGTCAGGGCAAGCCCTGGGTTACTCACGGTTCTCTGGACACATGATCTCAGATTCAGCTCTGTGGGCTTGAGGGGGAAGATCAATGGCACAGTGGGGCACAACAAATGGACAACAAGAAAACTGATTGAAATAAGAGGGTCTGGTAGCTTTTCACTTGATATTTTGCTTGCAGATCTGGCCACTTGTCACCTTTGGCCTGCCAGGCAGGCTGGAGAGTAGGAGTGCAGACGCAAGGCTTCTTAGGCTGCAGGTGAATCCAAACCCAGGAGTGACTCCATGGTCTAGCTTCCTTAAATGGGTCCAGAGTGCCCTGGCACTCAGGCATGCACCCGTGGCTCTCTGCAGCCCAGTCCATCCCACTCAATAAGAGTTAACAGCTCCCCTACCTGGTTCCAAGTTTTACTGTGCAGATTGCAGTTTTTGTCTTTTGCTTGATCACAAACTATCAGCTCCGGTGTGCAGCAATGGGTCCTCTGACTTTCATCTTGCCAGTGACTATTGGCTAACAGCATACAGTCCTGGAGTGGCACTCCACCTTTCCACAGCTGGATTTCAGCAAGACAGGCAGGTTCCTGAACAATGGATACCTGCAACCTTTTCCACAATTTTCTTTCAGCTTCAAACCAAGTTGCCAACTTCAGAACCCAGCAGACACAGTTCCAAGAGCCCTTCTTTCAAAGCTCAGAGTTCCTCACACTGATGCAGGATCGCTGCAACCACTGGTTCTCTAAACACAGAAGAAACACATTCTTTTAAATGCCTCAGATATTCACAGCCACCTTAGGCTAATTTTCAAAAGCCCTTTTCCAGCACAGAATGAGCCCTCTTGACTCGATCAGAGTCCAAGCCAGACTGCCCTCAATGCAAAAGTTCCTGGGGTTTCACATACCAAATCCCAGAATCCAATTGGTTAAATCCTGCTGTCCTTCACACATAATAATAAACATCAACCTAGTTCGATTATTGACTGATCAGTTCTGGCACCTAGCATAAAGTTCACACCTCTCCCAAAAGGTATTTCACCAGTCTTTGGGTGCCTAAACTATTGATTGGCTGGCACTGGAGGTCAAAGTCCCCCATCCAAGCACTCTGCCTTGGCGCAGAAAAGTCTAACTACCGTTTGTCTTACTAAACTGCTCAGATCTAACCCATCCTAAACTCTATGCTATTTAAGACCTGCTCTTTTTTCTTCTCTCCAGTTGCCTGCTCTTAAACAGGGCTGCTTCAGCTCCCTCACGGTCGGCCGGCACCCAGCCAGCCACCGATCAAGACCAGGACGCCCACCTGCAGTTCCTTGGAAGGTACGGGACAATGCAGCCAATTGGAACATGGGTGCTTCCAGCAAACCCACTCTGATTGGCCAGGACTTTCCCCCTACTTCAGCCATCTGGCACTTTTAACAAGTAGATTTTCGATAGAACTAAGCACATTTCAACTGTGTAATAGAAGTTTTTTTTTTTTTAGTTTTCCATTAGCAGGTTATACAGACCTGCCACTAGAGGGATTCTTGGTCTTTCTATACAAATCACTGTACCAATCCTAACCCCACTTGCACTGCTTGGTTGTTGGCTGTATAAACTCTGTCCTTGTATAACTGTCGACAGGTGGTAAGTGTGCTTACAAAGGGCGAGGGCAGGAACTCCTTCCCAGGAATAAACCTCAGCCCTGCGTCCATAGCTGGTAGCCTTGAATTGCACTGTGCAGACCTTATTTTATTTACTTGGCACATACCAATAACAAACCTCACTAACTTCCTTCCAGCCTTAGTACATCCACCTCTCCTTCCTTCACAGCAGTTCTTGTTAGCTGACTGATAATTATCTCACAGGCTAGTGCTATGCCTCCAGCCAAAATGTGGACGTGGTTCCCCTCCCACCCATCTAGTAAGGATAGGGATACTCAAATATTAAAGGTAGAGAGGGTGCTGACTGTCATCCGCAGGGATATAGGCCTTGTAGGTCTTATAGTGGGACTCTCCTTGTTGCATATGGTCACTTCCCCCCCAGTAACACTGGGTGACAACTGGGGATGGTTGTCCACCTACGAGGTCCCCGACTACACTTTCTCCAATATCCTTGTGATCTCCGAAGTGCACTGCAGTGTTACTTGCTGTCTAGATCTTCAGTGCTTTATGAATACAAGCAGGGTAAAGCGTTACCCATGCTAAAAAACTCCCAGGTTGTCAAGTGCATAGGAGGTGGTATCTCCCCTGGCTCCTCCTACTTGCACTACTACTGGCCGGTGATATTGAAACCAACCCTGGCCCATTAAATCTGACCCACAAAATCCCTCCTGTATAGGGCATGGGTAAGGGGCTAAAAATAGCTCATCTTAACATTAGGAGCCTGCTACCTAATTGTGATGAGCTATTAGCATGGGTTGCACTCTACAAACCCGACATCATAGGAGTGACGGAGACCTGGCTGAAACCCTCTGTCCCTGACTCTGCCTGTGAACTCACTTGGTATGAATTCACCCGACTGGACAGAGCTGGGGGCAAGGGGGGTGGCATACTAATCTACCATAAGAGCCACTTAAAAGTCTCCCAAATTGCCCACCAGGATTCAAACGTGTCCCCCTGTGAGTTGCTACATGTGCTATGCTACTTGGGGATACAAAGAAACTGCACCTGGTGTGCACTCATAATCCTCCAAGAGGTGGGCTACCTGGATTAACTCACCTCATGGACAAAATTGGTCCCAGAGTCAGGGATAACGAACTCATAATCCTGGGGGATGTAAACCTTAACTGGGATAGTGGTAATGTTAAGCAGTTTGAGCCTCTGCTTGCTAACCTTGCCCTGACCCAGCTCATCCAGGAACCAACTAGGCGGACAGCAAATGGATCCTCCAGCACCTTACTGGACTGGATCATGTCTAACTGTCCTGACAGGATCTCATCAGTGGGTACATTATCTGACTCCATCTCTGACACTCACGGTTTTCTGCGTATGGAAAATTCCCACCTCAAAATTCCACACAAAATTATGCATGTCAGAAGCTACTCTAGATTCGATACTGAGGAGTTCCTGGAAGACCTAAGAGTTACTGACTGGTCTGGGGTGTATGGTGCCACTGACCCCTCGGCAGCAACCTCTTACTTCCTCTCCACCTTTGGGGCCTTGCAAGACAAGCATGCTCCCAAGGTCACACGTAGGGTGAGGGGGTCCGCTACCTTCTGGTTAAATGGGAATCTCCTAGCCCAGATGTGGGAGAGAGATAGCTGTTGGGCTCGTTCCAAAGGTACCAGTGACCCCATGATTATTCAAAGGTACAGACACCTCAGGAACAAGTGCAAAAAGGCCATCAGGGCAGCAAAGAGTGACTTTTGCAAGTCCGCCCTACTAAGCTCTGCCAGTAATCCCAAGAGGTTCTGGAGAGATATTAAATCCCTTGTCAGCGGATCCTCCCATCTGGGGAGTTCACGGACATGGTCATAAATGAGTCTCCTGCAATAATCCCATACTATTGCCAACTCCCTAAATAATCACTTCTCTGACCTCTCTGCCTTCACAACCCTCTTCTCACCTGATGAGGCTCTGTCCCACCCTCTTCCCTCCACTCTGCTGGAGGGTCACCCTCCTCGTCAAATGTTCCACCTCAGGGCTGTATCAGTTCAGGACTTGCAGAAACGCCTAGCTGGCCTCTCCCAGTACTCCAGTCCTGGCCTAGATAACCTGGAGCCTAAACTCCTTGCTTCACCAGTAGCCTTTATCTTCAACCTATCCCTTGGTCTGGGGACCATCCCAGATATCTGGAAAGAGGCGAAGATTGTCCCTGTACTGAAGCAAGGAAATCCCAAACTGCCTGATAATTATCGACCGATTGCCATTCTCCCAACCCTTAGCAAGCTCCTTGAAAAGGTAGTGGCTGAGCAGCTTTCGGAATATAGCCACTGTCATGAACTTCTGTCGCCAGCCCAGCACGGCTTTTGTAAGGGACACAGCACCACCACAGCCTTAATCTCGGTTACATCAAGTATCCGGACAGCAAACTCTCTGATGCAATATTTGTCGACCTGTCCAAAGCCTTTGACCTCGTTGACCACAAACTGCTTGGTGCACAGTTATGGTCACTTGGCCTCTCCCCCCATGCCATGAAATGGCTAATGGGTTATCTACATGGCAGAAAGCAGCATACCTACTTCAATAAAGTCCTCTCTGAGCCCCTACCGATGACCTCCAGAATGCCTCAAGGCTCGGTACTGGGTCCCCTCCTCTTCTCCCTCTTCATCAATCAACTACCCATGGTTACTACCAGCTGTAGCACCACCATGTATGCAGATGATCTGGTAATCCTGGCTCACTCCGAGAATGCCACTACCCTAAACCAGAACCTGACCGATTACTTTAACAGGGTATTGTCATGGGTTACTAGTCACAAGCTGGTCCTGAACCTGAAAAAGACACAGGCTACGCTCTTTGGCTCAATGGCTAAAATCAAAGCTTCATCGGCTTGCTTACATGTCACCAGCGCGGATGGATCCTCACTACCCATAGTGAGCTCCATCAAATATCTGGGTGTAACACTTGACCCCCAACTTGACATGGGTAATCATATCCTTAACATTTGCAGGTGGCAAACTGCAAACTGGGTCTGGCCTATAGGGCCAAGTATAACCTTACAACGGCAGCCAGGCTTGCCCCAGCGAAGGGTGTGCTCCTTCCCTCCCTCAGCTATGGGCTGCATTTATTTGCTCACTCTCCAAAGACACATCTCACCCAGTGGTACACTGCTTACAATAACAGTTGTCATTTTGCCTTGGCTTCCCCCCGACTCACCCACCATTGTGAGCTATAGGAGAAACTCTGCTGGCTCTCACTAGCTAGATACCTTGATTTTGGTTTGGGATGCCTCACTGGGAAAGTGATCAGAACTAGCACCCCCCCCAGGGGCTGGCTCGACTTCTGCCTGAACTGAATCCCACCCCCTACCAACTTAGGTCTCTCACATCAGGGATGCTCAAAGTGCCTCCTACCCAGACCCTCATGGGGGATCGGGACTTTGCCATAAGTGTGCCCAGACTCTGGAATTCGCTGCCTGTAGACATCAGAGCTGCCCCCTCCTATCTGAGTTTTCGAAATTTCCTGTGGGGTTTCCTAAAACTAGCATCAGAGTGTGACTGCCCCAAACCTCCCTAGAGTAAAGTGTCAAATTGTTTTGTCTGAACCTCCCCAGGGTGTCTCCATTGAATTCCTGGAGTTATTTTCCCCACTGTAGCAATGACTTCTGAGCACTCCTGCCTAAAAAGCCTTGGGCATTTTTACACCCATTATTGGTCCACAGTCGTAGGCTAACCATGACATATTGCACCTTGGTCACTTGATAGAAACTTGTACTACCAAGTGTTTCTGTTTCTGCCTAACATGTGCATATTTAGAAAAATGTGATGAGCTGTATATACCTGTCCGTGATCCAACTAGCCTAGGGGGTGTATACGACAATGTTATAAGTTATATTATGACCAATCCAGTCCTTGAGCTAGGCTCCACTCCTATGTATGATGACCTGTATATATTTGTCAGTTGAACTAGCTAGTCTAGAATGTATAATCTGAAATGTGTTTACTACTATATGTTTCCCCTAGCGTCAAATGATGTATTTCCCACATGTTTGTTTACTGTGACAAAAAACGGTACTCTCTTGCCATGTCTCCTTGACTGTTGTTCCTCATGTTGTACTCTCCCAGGTCGTTCCTGAAAATAGGCATAATACTTGTCTAGTGTACTTACCCGGTAAATAAAAACTAAATAAATAAATAAATAAAGTAGCAAAGATGGCTGCTTAAAACACAATTTTCCACAGCTTAAACAGCAGTCCTATCTTTAAAGTGTTTCTGACACAGTTTTTAAACACAAATGCCTCATTGTCCAGTAGCAGCCTTTGTCCTTGGTCAAGCAACTGCACACTTATAATTATAGAGTCTGTCCTATGCCCATCGCTAGCTCCGTTATACATAGCCCCCAGGAGCAGCGATCAAGCCCATTAATATTCATGCAGTCCTTATTACTATTCAAATAGACCCTGTTCCTTAGCGCTTATAGGAGCTCCTTAAATAAATAACACATCCACTTTCGGGGCACCTCCTCCAGGTGTCTGACCCCCCGATTAGCTTATACAGGGGGTCAAGAGCAATAGAGAGGCAACTATTTCACCACAGGAGTGGTGAGAAGACCCCAGGTGCACTGGTGTGCATGCGCAGACCCCGGAGGCACTTTTAAAGTGCTAAGCAGCAGCGGTCCCATGAGGTGGCTCCTCTGGCCCCCCAAATGGCCAAAACACTAATGTGGGTGACTGAACAGAGACTTAAATGGGCACAGGACTGGAAGACTGGTAGCAGACAAGCATCAGGGGATGGGCAACACCCTGGGGCAACAGCTAAGCCCCCACCGATGGGGGGGGTTATAGTAGTTTCCAGAAAGTATCAGAAGTCATGCCCCATAAGCTTTTTCCCTGTTATCCTGTAAATGTGGGATGTTTACATCACAATATTACGAGTAAATTACAACAAAGCCACACATTATTCTATATCCCTTATCAGGTTAATGCATTAGTAGCCATATTGGCTCTGCCCAGGTCTTATTTATGAGATGGTAGAACTGAGTTTCTGTGTGCTCCTGCCTAATTTAAACCCTAGATATACTACATATGTCTGGTTGGGGTATATCTGATTCTATCGAGGTGAACCCTTTGCAGCCAGTCAGATCACTTCACCACACAGTGCCTTGTATATAAAGTAGAAAACAGTTAAGGCCTCAGAAATATTCTATTTTGTCAAGAAACAACTGAGGAATATGCAAATTGGTTAATAAATGACCCAGTATTATGCACATTACTCAATAAACCCCCCATGGAATGTTGAGATTAAGAGTGAGTCATTTGAAGCTTTCAAAGCATCTTTGACCGACATAACTGCAATCTTGTCTCTTTTTCTGTGACAGTTACCGTAATATAATAGCGTCACAGGGGATCGGTGGGTCAGTCCTTGGGAATAATGCCACTAGGCATGGTGGAACATGACCGACCTCTGTAATAAGACCATGGCCTCCAACTTCACTCTTAGTCCACAGTGCCATTATTCCCTCGTACATGCACCAATCAGAATGCAGAGTTAATGTCCCATTATTCTGTGATGACCAGACAGTAGACTGAAAAAAGGGACAGTGGCTCTGCATTCTGATTGGCTAAGTATAATAATGGGACAGTGCCTTTGCATTCTGATTGGCTACTGGGGTGTCAATTGCATTGTCCAACATGCTACTCACTGGGAAGATATGGACAAGATTACACAATTATGTTTGCATGAACATAATCGTAATCCATGAAGCAGCACTCACTGACTAGTAATGGGTTAGTGTAACACTGCAAAACGTCGTCACTTCTTGGCAGTAACAGGCTAGTTGTAGCATACTGGTGCCTAGTCGGCACCTGAACTCCCTTCTCAAAGCACACTTCTCCTCCACCTGCTCTTGTGCCCATGTTAGCTCTAGTACCAGGCTCTAGCCTCTGCATTGCTTGAGACTATATACAGGCTTGCTTGTTTAAGACTGTATTATATTATTTACTATGCACATTTCATTGTTATGTGCCTCGCACTAATGCATCTGCAACACAGCACATTTTGCAGTTCTCACTCAAAGGTTTTCTGTACTCTGTACATGTTTTCTGGACTCTGTATATTATGGGTATTGTGTATATTATGTTGTATCCCTAGTCCCTTCTCCCCAGGATGCATCTGGAATCGAGCCGTTATCTGCTCAGTATGCCTTCCTGGTAAAACTTTAAAATAAATAAATTAAGGTTAGGGTTTAGCTTAGGGTTAGGATTAAATGGGGGTGTGGGGCAAAGCCCCCTCCCCCCAATTATTGCAGTTGCACCGGATGGTTACTATGGACATGCGCATAAAATCTCACTCAAAATCTTGGTCTCCATCTCTAAACACTGAGTGCGTGTTGTATGCTATAGTTCAATCTTGCTGTGTGTTGTACTTAACACATCAGAGACAGCAAGCCTAGTCTGCCCTCCCACGTCAACATTCAGCAGCTAATCAGAGACGTCCTACAACACTACAGTGCATCTGTGAGAAACAGTTCCTGGTTTCTCACAGATGCACTGTAGTGCCACAAAGACAGATTTTGGGCCATTTAACAAAAATTATTTTCCAGTATAGTAGCAATAACACCTATGGTAGTCTTGGGTTCCTCCATAATAATAAATGTCACCAGGAGGGCTAAGAAACACTTCAGCCTTCAGAATTGGTGTTTATTACCCCTGATCCAGTTATTATTTCATTAACTCAGCCCACTATGATGTTATTGCTATAGCATACCACACCTAGCATTCCCAACTTGATGGGGTTGAGTGGATGGGGAGGTAGGTTATTCAGTGGTGGGGTGACTAGGGGTGGGCAAATGAGAATGGTATATGGAGGGGTCTGGCAAAGGGTTAGTAATATGGCGATGGGTACAGGGAGAGAGCCATGGCTATGCACGGGGCAGGCAAGGTGATATGAATGTGAACACTGGCGCTGGGAGTGGGGCTGCCATAAACTGCTGAAGGAAGTGGTAGTGTGAGTACTCTAAACAGGCTTAAAAATGGCTGTGACAGAGTGGGGAGACTCCTATTTCCAGTAGAGGTAACCAAGGAAGTTGGGGATTCGGGGGGGGGGGGGCAGAAGGGCATAACCCTGTAGAACAATAGAATGTGCAGGATTTGTAATGGTTATACTACCATAGGCAAGGGTGCTGGGTTTGGGAAGAGGCTATATGCAGTATGTTCACCGGTGAGGGTTACAACTGTAGGAATTGGTGCTGGGAGCGGGTAGTGGCTATCACTGGAGAATGTCAAGGTAGCACGAGGATGGGTATGGATGCTTTGAGAGGACAAGGTTTACTTCTGTGGCCTAGCATGCTGGGGAGATGACAGAGCCTATTTATGGGGACTGGCGAGGTGATATGAGTGTGGACATGGTGATATGAGTCTGGAAGTGAGAGATAATCACATAAAGGGAGAAACAAGCAAGAAGCAGGTGGGGGAGGAGCAGAAAGAATTACCCATTGGAGTGGGTCACTAAGGCAAGAGATAGTGGGCAGGTGGTAGATTTACTCTCCTTCAATTTCAGCAAGACCTTCAAATCAGTATAACACAGGAGTCTGTTGGAAAAGTTGGAGGACTTGGGAGTGAAGTGGGGTTTAGTCAGATGGCTAGGATATTAGCTATGGGGAGGTAACAGAGGGTAGTGTGTGAATAAAGCGAAGCTGGGAACAGGGTGGTCATGAGCGGGTTGCCACAGGAATCGGTCCTGGGACCTGTCCTGTTCAATATGGTCTTCAGTGACATAGAGGAAAGTATCTGTAGCAAGTTGTGTCTCTGCTGATGACACAAAGCTACGTGGCAGAGTAGATCATAAGGAAGGGGTACGGGAGCTCCAGATGAACCTGCAGAAGCTGGAGAGATGCTCTGAAATCTGCCAGTTGAGATTCAACATCAAGAAAGCAACATAATGCCCTTAGGGAGAGGGAACCTACACATAGAATACTAGATGGGCTGGGTTAGACCAGTCACTACAACTGAGGAGAGGAATCTGGGGATCATAATAGGTGACTCCCTCAAACAAGTCACAGTAACAAAGCATGCTATGTAGCAAGATGTCAAGTATGCTGGGGTGTATTGTTTATAGTCAGAGAAGTGAAGAGATACTGACCCTGTGCACATTCCCGGTGAGTCCTCATCTAGAGTACTGTACTCAGTTCTGGAGTCCATATCTGTGGTAGGACATACAGTAGATAGACTGGAGAAGGTGCAGAGAAGGGTCACCGAGATCATCCAGGGCCAACAAGGCCAATCCTACGAGGAACAGATAGTGGCTATAAATATGTCTAGCCCCGGCGCCGTGTACCAGCTGGCTGCTACCCCCAGCCTGATGACTGCGATGCAGGTTAAGGGCCTGGGTTCTATTCTGATGATGAATGGGAGTGCTTTCCCAAAGGTATAAATAAATAGCGTGGTGCCCTTCCGTTATTTCCAACTAACACACATGCTCAGCCACTTTTTTGGTACGGTACCATGGTTTAGTCCTTTTGGCAATTTAATTCCACCCCCTTCTTCAACAGGCCCCTGGTTCTCACTTTATTTCTTATTTTAACTGCTCACTCCTGAAATTCCTGGTTTCCATGGATGGACCAGGTTTCTACAGCTGGGATCAGTCTCTACTGAGTTCCTCCCCCACCAGAAACTGGAACATCCTCCTGAATCACCTCTATAACTTTATAAAATGGGATAGATGCCGCTTTATGCAATTTAACATTATACTTAATCTTTCTTATACTCCAGTTAAACTACATAGAATGGGTAGGCTTCCCGATGATTCCTGCTCAAAATGTGGGAAAGAGCTAGGTACCCTACTCCATATCTTGTGATCCTGTGAAAAGGTGGCTGCCTTTTGGGAGTCCATCTGCACACACCTTGATCCCTTGTTAAGGCTTTCTGATGCCTTTTCCCCTGAAATATGTATTTTAGGAGACTATACAACAATTTACTTGGGGGACCAGAAGCGTCATATGGCTCTGGTTACGGCATGTGGGAAGAAAGTAATTCTCCGTCACTGGCTTGACTAGCATATACCCCAACTTATTGAATGGTACAGGGAGATACTGTTTGCCTTACAGGCTGAGCACCTAGTTGCCAGCATGACTGGTACAATGCAAAAATTCACTCAGATTTGGGAACTTTTACAGGCTTTATTGACAATCTAATTATTTCCTTTTAATGTTTCCCTTTAGCCTCTTCCTTGTATTAGTGTAGGAATACCCTGAAATCCCCATCTCTTACACTTTAGGAACTTTTGGTATCCTCTGGTGGTGGAGGGAAGGGGGGGGGTTGGGGAAGGAGTAAAGGGGGTTGTTTTGTTTTGTTTATATTACAAACTGTTTTCTCTCCTGCTTACGATCCAAGCATTTGTTCCGTCAATGTTATGCAGGATCTGTTTCCTTGTATTGTAGAAATTGTGTCTTCTTGTTCGTTCAATAAAGCTTATTCAATGTGAAAAACAAAACATGGTGCCTCCACCCAGAGTAAAAATATAGTGGGCCAGATGTTTGCGTAATACAACCCCCTTGGATGCTGTACCTACCCACCTTCCCTTCCAGTCACCCACACACAGAATATCACTTTGAATCGTAACAGAGTAAAACATATGCAATTAATGACTGTAGTTAATAATATGCTCACAGACAATTTTAACAGCAACAAATGTAACACTTTTATTGTAAGGAAAGGGGAATGGGATATCTGTGAAAAGGTAATAGTGATGCAGAATAAACTGTCAAAACCAAGAACAATATTAATAACTGTGCCTACCCCCAAACAGCAACAACATTTAGATTTGCCCACCTCCCCGCTGGTACCAGTGTCCCTAAGTCCACCTGGGTACCAAGTTTAAGGTGCAGGCCTGATCTTTGACACGGGTTGGCCAGCATTGGGGCCCTTGGGGCCCTTGGAGTAAACTTTAACTAAGCTGGAACTTGATGCAATTTTAAACTTAATTCCCCAGGTCAGGGCAGGCTGTTTTACTCATGGTTCTGGAGTCCGAACCCTCAGGGTCTGAAGCCTTGAGCAGCACCATGGAGGCAGCAGCAGGCATGATGGATGAAGTAAGACCATCTGGCAGCTTGTCACCTTCTACCTTGCCTGCACAGTCTGGCAACTTGTCACCTTCTGCCTTGCCTGCAGAGTCCGACAGCTTGTCACCTTCTCCTTTTCTAGAGTACAGGAGCACTGTGCAAGGTTTCCTGGTCCACAAAGAGTCTATAATCAAAGAGTGACCGCATGGTCCGACTCCGACAGGAGGGTCAAGAGTGCCCTAGCACTCAGTTACATGCCCATGACTCCCTGCGTCCCAATCCACCTCACTTGATAAGGGCTGGCAGGTCCCTTACCTGGCTCCAGTGTAGCTTGTGCAGAATACAGTCACTGTCTCTGCCTGGAGTGAATTCAGCAGCACCACGACGCAGCAGCGGCCTCTTCATTTCACCTTTGGTTGGGCAACTGGAGCTGGCTGCAAAACAATCTTTAGGGTGGCAGCCCAACTTTAGCAGCTTGTTTCCAACAGCAAAAACAAGCTTCTAGGCTTAGAAGCTCCGTGGGCTTCTTTTTCTCCACTGGGCTTCCAAATCCAGACCAAACTTGGCAAACTTCAAACTCTGGCTCACACAGGTCAAACACTCTTCACAGGCTAAGGGTTCCTCAGGATGTTGCAACTTTAGCTGCCAACACTGGCTCTCCAGGCAGTAGAAACCTCTTTAAAGTTCTCAGGTGTTTGACTTCAGAAGCCCTAGGTCAGCTTCCAAACTTCTCCATACACAGTCATCCCCCTTGACTCACTGAGAGCCCAAGCCAAACTGCCCCAAGCTGTAACTGTCCCTGGGGTTTTAGGCCGAAAATGGCAGATGCTCATTGGCTGAAAACAACTGTCCATCAGTAAAATAATAAACATTAACTCGCTTTGATTATTGATTGGGTATTGATTTGGGCACCTAGAATAGGGTTCACGTCTCCTCCCAGTAGCCATTTCTTTGAGTTTGGGTGCCTAAGTCTCTGATTGGCTGTCTCTGGTGGGGTCAAAGTATCAACAAGGCTGCTACAGTAAACAGTACAATACAGTTTATATGGAGTCCCCACTTTCAAGCCCTGTCGCAGCCAGAACATACAGTTTTTAAAAATAGTAGCACCACAGTACTTTAGCAGCCTTTGCCCACTATCATTTGGCTGCATTATCATGTTTTAAAACATTGTCCTTTGCCTGTCACTGCCCTCGTTATATAGTCCCCCCATGCAGTGACCATGCTCATTAATATTAATGTGGGCCTCGTTAATACTCAAATTTCAGCCTCAGTCTATAGTGCCTATTGGTGCTCCTAGAGTAAACATTTTTAAAACTTTTTGGTGGCCTCCTCCGTGTGTTCAACCCCTGACTAGCTGAACCTGGGGGTCAGGAGCACCAAAGAGGCATTTCTGTTGCCACTACAGTGACCTGAAAATGCCCATGCCCATGCACTACTGTGCATGCGTGGGACGCCGGTCTGCATATTTGTGCAGAGCACAGCACACCGGCTCTGCACTTCACTCCCCTAGCCCCAAATAACTAACTACAACACAGGGGGCCAGATGGAGACATAGGGAGCTACACAGGACCTGGTACTGCGGTGGAGCACAGTGGGGGAGCAGGTAGGAAGAACGGGAGACTGCACAGGCCCCGGGGACAAACTGAGGTAAGCCCCACCCGAGGGAGGGGGTTACATACTGTATGTAGTCAGTGGAAGCACAGTGCAAGAGCGAGGGAAATGATAGGCAATACTTTTGCTCTGTCTTCACAAGGGAAGATAGTGGCCTCTGCCAGAGAGTGGCATCAAGGCAGCTATCTAGGGAGTCAGGAGATGAAACAGACAGTATTCACCAGCAAAGGGGTCTGGAAAGGGTTAGCTGCCCCAAAGATAGATAATACCCCGTGGCCTGAGGGAATGCATCTGAGGGTACTCAAGGAATTGACTGAACCCCTGGTAAGGCTATTCAGTAGCTCATAACAGACATGAGGTAGTTCTGAAAGACTTAAAGTTAGAGGATATTCTTGCTCCACAAGGGTGGGGGGACAAGGAGCAAGCGGGGAGCTACAGATCTGCAGCAAAAGTTCAGGGGGTGTCCGGCACCTATTAAGGCTGTAGTGTACCAGAAGAACTATCTACACAAAGCGGAATGTCCAGGCTCAAATATTCAAGTGCTCAGTCCTTTAATTAAGGTACAAAGTAGCAAATACAGATAAAGCCAGGATAAAAACTCACATTACAGTTCTTGGTTACTCCGTAATCCATAAAGTGCAAAAAAGGCTTCACACACATCCAGGCCCCACTCCCAATGAAGGCAGCCTTTGAGAAAACATACATGCAAAATGAGTCAGGTGACCAGATGTGTTGACATCATTGGGAGCAGGGCCCGGTTGTGTGTGAAGCCTTTTTTGCACTTTATGGATTACGGAGTAGCCAGGAAATGTGATGTGAGTTCTTAACCTGTCTTTATCTGTATTTGCTACTTTGCACCTTAATTAAAGGACTGAGCACTTGAATATTTCAGCCTGAACATTCCGCTTTGTGTAGATAGTACTCCTGGTACACTATAGCCTTAACAGGTGCTGCACCCCCCCCTTGAACTTTTGCTGCATGTAAACCTTTGTCTGTGGCATTATGCTCCTTGGTGCAGTCATTTTCCACTTTGCTTACCAAAACTACAGAGCTGTCAGTCTTACCTCTGTTGTGGGTAAACAGATGGAGTCAGTAGTCAAAAAGGACCCCTTGACTTACCTGGAGAGCAGCAGTCTACAGGATATTAAACAGCATGGGTTTGTGCCAGCGAGTTCTTATCAGACCTGCCTGATAGTTTTCTTTGACTGGATGACAAGGGCATTGGATAAGAGCTACAGTGTGGATTTACTGTACTTCAACTTTATCAAGGCTTTCAGCCATGTGCCTCACAGAAGACTGCTGAAGGAGATGCAGGTTCTGGGAGTGGCAAGGGACGTAGTAAGATGGGTATGAGATTGTTTGAAGGAGAGGTAGCAGAGGTTGTTATTAATGGAGACAAATGAAAAGACAGGGAGGTTATGAATGGGGTGCCATAGAATCCATCCCCTGTCCTGCCCTCTTCAGCATCTTAATCAGCGACACTGGAGAAGGGATCCAAGGAAAGTTATGTCTCTTTGCAGATTACACTAAGCTCTATGTGACTAGCATAGTTAGTAACAAGGGAATTAGGGAGCTGCAGAGTGATATGCAAAGACTAGAGGGGTGGTCTAAGGTTAGGCAGTTGAAATTCAACATCAAAAAGTACAAGGTGATGCACCTATGGAAAAAGAACCCCAGGATAGCATACTGGATAGAAGGGGTAAAGCTGAGCACTGCAACTGAGGAAAGGGACCAAGGAGTCATCATTAGTGACTCCCTTAAACAATGAAGCCAGTGTAACAAGGCCTATAGTAAGGCAAATAGTATGTTGAGATGTATTGGAAGGGGTACTGACTACTGATAGCAGGAAAAAGGAGGCACTACTATCTCCATATAATGTACGTGACTGGTGAGACCACATTTGGAACAGTGTGCTCAGTTCTGGTGTCCTTACCTAAAGAAGGACAAGGACAGGTTGGAGATGGTGTACTAAAGGGTGCCCAAGATGACTCAGAGTCAAGAGAACAGATCTTATGAGGATCAGAGAAGATATGGTAAATCCTGAAAGGAATAAACAAGTTGAACTGTAAGGAACTATTCAGCAGGAGAAACAGTTCACAGACATGGAAGCAAGAGTTGAAACTGTCGGGAGGGAGGTTCAGGAGGGATATGAAAAAGTTTTATTTTACAGAAAGGGTGGTGGAAACGTAGAGCAGTCTGCAGTTGAAGTGTTGGGTGCCAAAACCATAAAAGGTTTAAGGCATGGCTGGGACAGAGCGAAGGGTATAGTGGATCTTCTTCGAGGATCTCTCCCTCCATTGAGTCACATCATGAAACTAGAAGCCGTCAGCATAAGGACCACCAGAAAACCTTTGCAGGCTGGGGCCACCCACGTCGACAGGCCTCATTAGCATCTATATAACGTTGGCATCCCCAGTATGCCTTCATTCCTTTTCCCGCCATCAAGTGCTCATCGGTCCACCACTGCTGAAGAACACCATCAAACCTTTGCAAGTATATGCTGTCTACTTACTGTTATTTCATACTTAACTTTTTTTTAATTTTATGTTTATTACATCATTGAAAATGCATACATCTAAATGCATAAATTCGATGACATGACAAACCTTCTTATACAATAATTGCAAATTAAATGAATCCAGGTATTAATGTGTCCATACCCTGATGTAACCACACTGAGGGGTATTACACCATATGTGGGGCAGGACTGTTGTACCCTCCTATGTCTTATGCGGTTTACCTAACATGAAATTTATCACCTGTACCCTGCGTGACAATATTCCTGCATTTAATTATTCCTGTATGTATTTTAATTTGACATCTGTGTATTGTATATCTTGTTCCTTGTGATTGTAACTGTTGTTAACCATTGCCATCTTTTATGGCCGGGTTGTGCCTACAAACGATCCCTTGGATCAATGCACCTACCCATTAAACAAAGACATAAATAAATTAAAAAAAATAAAGAAATATGTAAATGTCTAGAAGAAGATTGTCAAAGTCTCATCTGAAGCCATCTTGCAGTCAATGCAGAAATGAAGTCCAAGCATTTGGTTAAACAATTCATAGTAGATAATTAACCAGTTTACAAGGCCTATTGGTTAACTTGCAGAAATGTGCTAATGCCGACCTAGGCCTCTCTTAAAGCTCCTAGGTCAATCAAACAGTTGAAATTTTAATAAAAGATTGCCCTTAAGTAGTATATTATACAGAACTGCAGGGAACCATCAAAGTACAAAAGAAATATGTAAATTGCGCTAGTATAACCTGTCTCTTAGCTGACATTCAAACAGTTGAAAAGAAAAATCCACTCTAAACATGAGTGCATTAGAAAGTAATCTCCAATATTTATATTGATTTTTCCTCACCTTTACAGGAGTGGCAAACCAGTAGGGAACTTCCAAGGAGAGTAAGATCGAGTGACGCATTCTCCAACTACTCCAACTCTTTGAAGCCTCAGAGAACAGCTTTACCCATCATCTAATTCTACAGAAACTCATGGAGCATGTAGCTTTACCCACTATGGCTGCCACTGCCTCAGCCAGGCCTGTTTTGTAGTCGAGGTGGGAACGAAACTGTGTCAGCCCACGAAAAAAGAAAACCAGTAATAGTTGAACTTTACAGCCCTGCCCACATAAGTTACATCACTAATTTGCTGGAATAAGCACAGTAAAGGAAAATGTACAGTGAGGAGACCGTGTCAGCCTAGCAATACTGAAAATCAGGTGCAGCACCCAACTTCATAGCCCTCATACATTTAGCCCGAGTCAAGATGCCAAAAAGTTTTACAGCGTACTATAATAACTCATACCACAGAAGTCGGGTTTAAAGAGAGCAATGAAGATGTTTGTTTATTTGAAAGATATTGGAATTACAATTCTTTGAGTCAACGACTCCTTTGCAAAGGCTCCACATCAGTAAGAACATACAACAGGTATCACAAACTTAAACACTAGGTACAAACTATTTTACATTTGGTAATGATACAAACCCAAACATATGGTACGGTATTAGCTTGAAACATTGATGGAGGACTTAAACATTTGGTGCTACGTAGGATCTGGGGTTACATCATCTGGCATCATTATAGAGGCCCCATGTCAACACTTTGATTCACATGACAGTAATTCAGTTCCGGAGGGTCTTACAAAGTAGGCCCTGTGTCAAGATATGTTTAAGGTGTGAATAGAGGATCATGGCTTAGGGGAAGCTGTCCATCTTCTGTCTCCACTTTGGCATCTTCCACTATCTCCTGTGCTGCCACTGCCATGATCAAGTCCACTAAGGTATCCGCTGCCTTTGGATCCATACAGGGGTATTGCTTGTTTCTGTATGAAAATTGAAGGCAAGCGTGGAAACCCAATCCGAAACCCATTCCAGAGTCCTGCTGTTTCTTTGTTATGCCCTTGAATGATTCCCTCCTTTGTTGGGTGGCAAGGCAATAATCAAGAAATGGAAAAATGCAATGCTCTCCCATGGATATTGAAGATTGATCCTCAGCCACCCTTAGAATTTGGTCTCGGGCACCTGACAACCTAATGATCAACAATACAGTTCATGGACCTTCCTGCCCTGTTCTGGGTCACCGTGGTGTAATACTGTAGCCCTTAACCACTGGGATTGTATGGCCGTGACCCACTCCCTCCGGGAGCCAATGCTCCAGGAACTTGGCCAGGTCCTCACCCTCACTGCTCTCATGTAGTCCCAGAATAGGCACATTTGGGGAATGAACTGCATTTTCCAATTGTTCAAGAATGGATTTTCTTTTATGGTGATGTTAGCCATCACTAATGCTCTTGTGGTGGCCCTTTCAGCATCATCTGCCTTTGCAACCGACCCATCGATTTTATTTTCCACCACTGCTAGTTGTGTAGCATGTACTGTAGGTCCAGCTTTTTGTCCATTGTTTTTACCAAGATGGTGAGTTCTAGTATTACTCATTGAAGTGCCTCTAATGTGTCAGGCAGTGCATCATCTTTCCCTCCTGGCAGCTGCAATGGGCCTTGAACCTTTGATGGCCCCACAGTCAAGGAGTCTGTTTTGAAAGTGATTTTCGGAGGACCCATTCTAAGTGTGTAATCAATCAACTCTTTACAGTAAGCTGTACAAGTTTCACTAAGCATCAATTCAATTAATAAAAATGATACTTTCTGTTAGCACACTCAGACGCTCACACAGAGGCATGTGAATTCCTGAAGGTCATGTCAGACCAACCTCGTTGAATTTTTTGACTGGGTGACTAGGGAGGTGGATCAGGGGAAGGCAGTGGACATGGCCTATCTGGACAACAGCAAGGCCTTTGACACTGTGCCACATAGAAGACTATTACACAAACTGGGGAATATGGGTGTGGGTAGGACAGTAGTGTGGTGGGTAGGTAACTGGCTGGGTGGCAGGACACAGAGGGTGGTGGTAAATGGCTGTCACTCCACAGAGGGAAGAGTGACCAGTGGGGTACCACAGGGATCAGTGCTGGGACCAGTCCTATTCAACATCTTCAACAGTGACATTAGGGGACCTAGAAGGCAGAATTTCACTGTTCGCTGATGACACAAAGCTCTGTAACAGAGTAGACACACCAGAGGGTGTAGACAGAATGAGAAGGACCTGCAGAAACTTGAAGAATGGTCAGGGGTTTGGCAGTTGAAATTCAATGCAAAGAAGTGCAAGATAATGCATATAGGGCACAAAACCCTGGCACAATATATCAGAGTTGGGGGTGAGGATATAGCATGCACCAAACAGGAAAGAGATCTTGGGGTTATCATCTCTGATGACCTCAAGGTAAAGGAAACAGTGTGATAAGGCAGCAGGTAAAGCAAACAGGATGCTGGGATGCATAGGCAGGGCATCACCAGCAGGAAAAGGAGGTCATAATTCCGCTATACAAGACACTAGTGAGGCCCCACCTGGAGTACAGTGTACAGTTCTGGAGACCATACCTACATAAGGACATAGACAGGGTAGAGAAGGTTCAGAGGAGGGCAACAAAAGATGGTGCATGGATTGCATCACAAGTCCTATGAAGACAGGTTGAAGGAACTGAACATGTACTCCCTGGAGGAGAGGAGGGAGAGAGGGGATATGATAGAGACATACAAGTACCTCACAGGGAGGAACAGGGTGCAGGAATACACTATTTGTAAGCGAAAAAGATGTACCAGGACTAGAGGACATGGGATGAAGTTGGAGGGAGGACGATTCAGAGGAAACATGAGAAAGAACTTCTTCACAGAACGGGTGGTGGACAAGTGGAACACCCTGCCAGAGGAAGTGGTGGGGGCTGAAACAATCACGGGATTTAAGAATGCATGGGATAGACATAAAGGAATTCTGGAGGTCAGGGGTAAGGGGCAACAGACTTCTAGGAAAACATAAACTGAACTTACAAGCTCAAATGGGCAGACTGGGTGGGCCATAGGCCCTTACCTGCCGACACTGTCTATGTATCTATGTATCTATGTAATTAAAGACAGCAAAGAAATACACCACTACTATGTTTTAAATTTTCAACAGCCCAAAAACAATTCTAAGTAAGGACAGCAAAGAAATTACAGTGTCACTAAAAGCCCACAATCTAAGTTTAATAACAAATATAGCAATTACCAGTTACTGTTAATATGTTTCCTTCCTCTTCTGGCTTCTTCTCTTGCACTGCATGTATTGGTGCTGTCTATTTGTGGTACCCCATGAATAATTTTTCTTTGCTCTGCTCGTTTTGTTCCCTGCTGCTTCTTTGAGGTTGTCCTGTTGCTTCTGTTAATATTTTTCATTCCCAATCAATCCTGCTTGTTGTAATATCAAGTACTTCATTGTACTTGTCCTAGTGCAGTGTCAGTGCTTCATGTGACTTCTGTGATCCGTGGTAGCAGTACCAAAGGATTTGTTTGACGTTTCCTTCTTTGCATAGTAAGAACTTGTCAACATTTGACTGTATTTTTCCCCTGTGGTGTTTGTAGTGTTGCTAGAGCAAAATCCATTTACATATTTCAGTTTTCTGTTTCTATGTGGGGTACTGAGATCCTGCAGTTTGTGACAGTTTAGTGTCTTTGATGGTGCAACTGCATATGTTTTTTGCCTGCTGCATACTGTTTTCCACCACAGTCTGCCTGTCTGTGTGATATAAGGCTGTCAGTGTGTGGTTAGACATACATAGAGTGTCTTTGGGTCCAGAATTGTATATTGTTGTGCGTGCTGCATAGTATGACCTACTATGTTCTGTATGTCTTTGCGATACAAGGCTGTCACTGTGTGTTTAGACATGCAGGCAGTGTTGCTGCACTGCCAGTGTAAACCGATTTACGCTTTGTGACACACTAGTTCTGTTTTCAGCATTACATACATGTGCTGACTGGGCAATGGCATTTCTGCACTGTAACTGCATTGATATAGTGTGCATTCCTGTATTTCTGCCACTCTGGCAATATCTCGGATTTCCTATATTGGGGCGGTGTCTGCTTCCATAGCTTTTTGTCATCACATCTTACTTTTCTCCAAGACAGTTCTTTTTCTTGATTTGTTACTAAATTGTGCCTGTACTGCAGGAGGTGAACTATACTGGTTGCAGGCATTCATACTGAAATTCTGTACCCCTGCTTGATTCCCACAGTGCCCAGTTGTATAGTGTGTGATTCTCAGCACCTATTGTCTTGGTGTGACATTTCATTTTCCCCAAAACAGTATCCCAGTATTGCTAGTGTTATCTGTAAAGATGCTTGCATGTTGTGTGGCTGGTAACTGCGGTAACATCACAAAAATGGGGTTTTCACTGTTCACCTTCCCAAAAGATCCCCATTTCATATTGTTGTGGGACTGTTTTGTAAAAACCAAGTGTGCAGACGGGTTTGGCGCCAACACCACAAGTGTTCTTTGTTCAGCTCACTTTTCAGAGTCCTGCTTTGATCCAACTATTTTGGCTATGTATCGCATGAATTTGGCACGGGGTTTGCGACTGTTACCTGATGCGGTACCCACCATACACGCTCAGAACAGTGCTGACACCAACCAGACAGTCCAATCTATGGCCAATGACTATGTCTATGACATTCCGTTGAAAAAGTGGAGGTGCTTTTCGGAAGAGGGAATTAGCAGAGGTATGTGGTGTTTCCCTCCTTTTCTATGTTGCCTTCTTTGTATTACTGTCTTTGATTGTTTACAATTCCCAAAATGCCCCTTTCTACATTGATTATTCATATTCCATAACATGCATGTTACATGTTGCTGTCACACAATCATGTATTCACACACTCAACCAACCCATTCCACAGTAACTCATTGTCCAGGCATGTGGACATCCACTTCACTTGTTTTAGGCTGGCATGACATCCCCTTGCACTACTAGCTACGTATAACATGTAATTTCTGAAGAAAGGGGGGTTACTAGTGGGGTACCGCAGGGTTTAGTATTAGGACTGGTCCTCTTCAATGTCTTTATAAGCGACATTGCAGAGGAACTGGAAGGAAAAGTATGTCTCTTTGCAGATGACACAAAGATCTGCAACAGAGTTGATGCACAAGGTGGGGTGGAAAGGATGAGAAGGGACTTGGCAAGGTTAGAGGAATGGTCAAATGTATGGCAGCTTAGATTCAATGCTAAGAAGTGCAAGGTAATGCACCTGGGAAACAAAAACCCAGGGGAAGAGTACACAATGGGGTGAGATACTAACAACAATAAAAATGGAAAGGGACCTGGGGGTAGTCATATCAGATGACCTAAAGGTGGGCAAACAATGTGAGATGGCAGCAAGGAGGGCTGGGGGATACTGGGATGCATAGGGAGAGGCATCACCAGTAGAAAACAGGAAGTTATTATCCATCTGTACAGACAGTTGGTGAGACCCCATCTGGAGTACTGTGTGCAGTTCTGGAGACCCAATCTTCGCAAAGACATAGACAGGATGGAAGCTGTCCAGAGGAGGGCAACTAAAATGGTGCAGGGTCTGCACCGGAAGACATACGAAGAAAGACTTAAGGAGCTTAATATGTATAGCCTTGAGGAAAGGAGGGAAGGGGGGACAAGATAGAAACTTTCAAGTACCTCAAGGGAATCAACAAAGTCCAAGAGGGAAGCATCTTTCAAAAAGAGGTGTGCAAGAACAAGGGGGCACAATTTGAAGATAGAGGTGGAAGTGACTCAGAGGTAATTTAAGGAAGTATTTTTTCAGAGAGGGTTGTGGATGCATGGAACGGCCTTCCCGGAGGGAGGTTGTGAGTCAAAAACAGTGGTGGAAATTCAAACATGCATGGGACAGTCATAAGGCAATTCTAGGGGGTGGGGTAGGAGGAGTAGGCTGCTGGTTAACTAGGATCTGCAGCTTATCCATTGGTAGAAAATGGGCAGACTGGGTGGGCAAAGCGGTACTTATCTGCCCAATCAAATTCTATGTTTCTATGTGAGACAAATACAACAGTCTTTGCTACAAAGAAAGCAGGTTAGACAAACTACATTATCATTATCACTCTAAATGATTTTCAGTAAATAGTTACATCTTTCAACTGAGCTCCCTCTCAGATTACTTAAGCTGCAATTAGGCAGCTCTTAAAGAGACAGTACACAGAGGCTATACAGGCTCTGGTAATCACATTTAAACTGCTAAAATGCAGGACACCAGCCTGGCAGTGTGCATTTAGGCAAGCTCAAGGAAGACGTTTTGGGAACCCCCATTTGTAGGGGGGTTACATGTGCTTTATGCAAGCTGCTGAATTGGGACCAGGCTTAACCTGTAGAAGACCGAAGATTTTGTTAAAAGTGATCGGCCTGTTAGGAACTTAAGCTACCGTTGTGCTCCCAAGTTTTAGCAGTGATTTTGCAATCGGGATCAAGGAGCAGCCTACCTGATACGGTAAACTTTCTTTACATATAAATGTGCTGTGAACTGGAGGGGGGTCACAATCTGGTTTTCCCCCGAGCTGAGTTGTGTGCTGAGGGCTGGAAGCTGTGTCCAGCTCGAGTCAGACTAAATCCGCCTGCTACTCAATGCAGTTGGGGCCTGCCACGAGGGCATTGTCTAACTACCCTGCTTCTTCTGGCAGTTAAGAACATCCATCTATCATATCGACCATCGTCCATCCTGTGTCCAGCTTTGGGTATCGTGAGTAACAAACAGGGTAGCTCCCTGCAACATATCTTTTGAATCACAAGTGTGTCATCTGATTAATTTGTTGTGTTGTTTCCACAAACTGAGCCATCTGGCTCTGGATTGCAATCAGTGGGTGTGCATGTTATTTCTTTTCCTCACAGGGTCCCTACCAGCTGCAATGCCAGCCTGCCCCAGGCAACGGTCCTGGCTAGCCCCCTTCTCCATCCTGGGTACCCAGAGAGCGTGGCTGATAGGGAGACTGACTGCATGTGCAACTGTGATATGTATAGTGTGTTTAAGCCAATTAACCTGATTGCCCCATCCTTGTTATAGACCCTGAATAAATCAGATCTATGTTTTCCTGCAATTTACATTGACTATGGTGTCTGTTTATGCCTGAAGTATTGCATAGTTGCTTTTTGTCTTGTATCACCTTAATTTTGCAGCAGGTCCCTAGAGCCAAGCTGAAGGAACCAGTCATGGGGGTAAGTGCTAAATCGAGGTGTAGGGGTAAAGCTCAACAGGGGTTTTGGGAAGGTAACCATTGTGTATTGTGTGTGCCACTAGCAGGAGACATGGGGGGTCACAGTGTCCCAGAGGGCTGAGGTCTGCTTAGTCAGACCAATACCAACACTGACCTTTGGGTGGAAGCACCCGTCACTGAACCTAGGCCCCTTAACCTGCTACTAGCCAAGCAGGCAGGGGTAGTAGCCCTTGGAATAGCACCACCTAGGGGTTACACAAGCATTTGCCAATGGCGGATGTTCACCGCTGGTATTGATTTTGTACCTAAGCAAGGTATGGGTTAGGCTTGAGGAAGGTGGGGGTGGCAGTTATAGTGGCACAGCAATCCCATTCTGGAATTAGACTGCCAACAGAATTAGAACATATAGGCATTTTAGATGAATATATCTGTCTGTGGCACAGCACAGCATGGGTTGGGCTTGGAGGGGTGGGGGTGGCAGTTACAGTGGCACAGCAAGAGTTAACATGGGTTGGGCTTGGGAGCTAGCAGTTACAGCAGCAACTGCAACAGACATCAATGGACATTTTTCTCTTTTGCAGGGGGTATTAAAAAATAAAAAAAAACTAAGAGTGACTTTCAGGTGGGACACTGAGGGACTGGGCACCACTAATTTTGGTGTTATGTTTGTGGGAGTGGGGCAGTGGGTGCTTAGAGGGAGGGTCAGGTGGGGTGGACAGTTATGGGGCGAGTAACAGACATCACTATTCAGCGATTCAGCATGGCTCCAACAGGTAAGGGGGATCGAGGAGGGTGGGTTGTCAGTGCCGTGGCTAGCTGTGGGGGCACACTAACCACCAACAAGGGATGGGCTGAGGGAGGGGGTGGACAAAAGCATTGTTCACAGATGGGAAGAGAGCAGTGTAGTTGGGGTGGGGCTTACTTGCAGAGGGCGTAACGGATGGCAGTGTCATAACGGCAATCACCGTAGGATGAGGGATGTGACAAAACGTGGTGTGCTGTCCCCGTTTTGGGAATGAACATCAAGTGGGGATATGGATTGCTGGACACCAGGGAAACATACCAATGTACTTTGTGTGGACATCAGGTGAGGGATGGGACCATTAGACACTATGGAAGCATAAATGTGTACTTTGGGTAAGCATCGGGTGGGAGATGGGAATGCATCTATTTGTATTCTGGGGAGAGGGGCATCGAGCAAGGGATTGGACTGCTTGACAATAGGGAAACATATCTGTTTCTGTGGGCAAGCATCAGGTAGAGGCATGGACCACTAGACCCTAGGGAAGCAGGGCTGCAGAATGGGAATTTGGTGGGGGGGTTGGCCTGCTAAGTTCTGGTGCAGCCAGTGTAAATGACCCCATTGCACCTTGCATGCCTGATGGGCTTATCTACATAGCTGTTTTTGTGGATAGCTATTATCACAACTGTGCTGTCCATTGGGGAGCCATACTCCTGGCTCCACCTTGGGACAGTACTAATGGAGTTAGCGCTGACACCACGTGGCCCTGTATTCATCCATCAGTGGGGGGGTTGCTTCCTCAAGTCCATACCATGCTGTAACCAGCTTCAATTACTACACTAGCCTTGTCAGGACTCATCACTCACAGAGGTTTGGGATGAGTCAGCAGACAGCAGGGTAGTCATATGCATGATAGCACTTGCCAGCAAAAATGGCAACTAGCATGACATTTTTTTAAATGACAGGGTATCTAGCTTTGGCAATGTCATATATATTGGTGGAAATGTGCATAGGAACATAGGAATAGGAACATAGGGATCATGTTGACAGATGGGGACAGAACGATCCATCTAGTCTGCCTGTGTTTCTGCCCACCTCCCTATTTTTTTTTTATCACAACCTTATTTATGTGCCTTGCTGCAGTACTTATCAGTGGGGGCATCCAGCCACCAGCCCTGCCTGTGGGGAGAGCAGCAGGCTCACTCGCATGATGGGGGGCCGGCATGGTCGTGGCCGATCCGCTGGAGGGCTTCCCCTTCCCTTACCAGCCGGACTGGCACAGCACCCCCCCAAGCGTGATTTCACAACAGTCCTTCCCGCACTGCAGAGCACGGTCATCAAGCTGCTCAGTTGCACCCAGCCCATTTTCCCTTTTTCTGGCCAGTAGGAACACAGACATTCAATGATGTCCATGCACAAATGTGCAGACATCCGCTGTGCTCCCTTCCCTAGAAAAGTGCATAACTGCAGTGCCACTGGGCATCCCCAGGGACCGCTAGAGCACGATGTGAATCCCACCCTGTTCCCCAGGACTAGGAGAGCTGTCTTCGGATGCTCAATCCTAGTCCTTCCCTGCCGGCCCTCGATGACCCAGGCTTGTTCCCGAACCGGGGTCACCGGCATGGAGCGATGTGTGGTGTCCAGCACCTCAACCCTCAGTGCCACCGGGTCGGGCTCCACCTCCCTATTTAGACTGCATCCTGATATATCCACAGTGTCTGTCCCATGTGAGTTTGAACTTGTGCATTGTCTTGGATTCCACCACCTCCTTGTACGCGCATCCCTGTTTTGCTGAAAGAGGTTTCCTGCTTGTGTTGTGTTGATTCCCTTATCGTACTTAAAAGTTTTGATCATGTCCCCACTGTTTCTTCTCTGCTCAGGGGTGTACAGATTTAGTTCCCTGAGTCTTGCCTCGTATGGCTCATGATGCAGTCCATGCACCATCTTTGTAGCCCTTCTCTGTACCATCTCCAGGCAGTCTATGTCTTTTTTGAGGTGGGGCCTCCAAAACTGATTGCAGTACTCTAAATGTGGCCTCACCAAGGACCTGTAGAGAGGAATTATAACCTTACTTTTTCTACTTATAATCCCCTACCAATGCAGCCAAGGATGCCACTCACCCTCAGTGCTGCCTAATTTGGGCATTAGTTATGTGTAGTTTTGCATGGGAGGACTGTGAAAGGGCTGAGTTTTGGCTGCATGTCTGCCTGCTGCCCCTGAGAGGGAGAGAAAAGAATTGTTTTGGACTAAATCCAAGTTTGTGAGAACAAAGTAAGCCACTGCTTTTTTTACCAGGTTCATACCTGAAGAAGACCGAAGACTTTGCTGAATGCAATCAGCCTGTCAGGATTTCCAGCTGCTTTTGAATCCCCGGTTTGTGCAGAGTCTTTGCGATCGTGATCAGAGAGCGGTTTGCCTGGTACAGTAGAATTTCCTTACATGTAAATGTGCTGTGTTTTGAAAGTGGGTCGTGATTTAGTCCCCCACTGTGTGAACTGTGTTCTGCTTGCTGGAAGCTGTATCCAGCCTAAAACAGACTGTATCTGAATTTGTCTCCATTTGGCCCTGGCCTTGCCGCACTGGCCCAGCCAGACTACCCACTGCACAAAGAAAGACATCGACAAGAGACCTACCTGGGGATCAGCCCCCTGCTCCACGCTTGAACAGGAATGATGCCTCGATGATTCGTGTGGGCCCTGCTTCTCCTGCCACTCCAGATTAACCACCTGCTGTCTCGATTTTCATCCAGCCTGTGTCCAGTCTTGGGTATCATGAGTAATCATCAGGGTAGCTCCCTGCAACAACAGCCTAATCTAAAAGTGTGTCATCTGATTGTCTTGTTTTCTTTTCATGAACTGAGCCCTCTGACTCCGGATTACAAATAGTGTGCGTTGTGCATGTTGTTTTTTTTTTCATCACAGGGCCCCAACCAGCTGCAACGTTCCTGGCTAGCCCACCATTCTCCATCCTCCATCTGGGTACCCAGCACGTGTGACTGTTTATGGACCCTGAAGTGCATGCATAACTGTTTGATTGATAGAGCCTTTAAGCAAATGAACTTGATTACGCCCCTCCCTTGTTCAAATCCCTTAAATAAATCAGATCTAACTCTTTTTTGCATTTACCCTGACTGTGGTTCCAGTTTGTGCAAGAGTACTGTACTGCTATTATTTGTTGTGTATAACCTTTTTTTTACAGGAAGGTCCCCAGGGCCAGGCCAGAGGAAAGTCCTAGTAGTAAGTGCAAACAGTGTGGGTACTTGTGTGGTGTATCAGGGGTATTGTGAAAGTGATTATTGTGTAAACTTCCGGCCACTAGTAAGGAAAGAGGGGGGTTACAGTGTCCCGGAGGGCTGTACACAGGTTAGCTTGACCACTACCAACCCTGACCTCCGGGTGGAGGCACCCATTTCAAAACTCAGGCCCCTTAACCTGCTACTAGCCAAGCAGACAGGAGTAGTAGCCCTTGGGATAGCGCCACCTAGGGGTTACAATTGTCTCCTCTAACTGATGCCCTCCCAGTGTGTACTTTATCCCTGGGTTTATTTTTCCTATGGCATAACCTTGCACTTCTTGGCATTTAATTTCAACTGCCAATCCCTGGACCATTCCTCAATTTTTTTCAGGTCTGCTTCCATACCTTTCGCTCCCTCCTGCATGTCTACTCTGTTGTAGAGTTTTGTGTCATCTGCAAACAGGCAAACCTCCCCTTCAAGTCTTTGCAATATCCCTGATAAATATGTTAAAGAGATCTACCAACCTGTATTAAACAGCCCCTGCACCTAATAAATAGGTGCCTTACCGCCACAGCATTCTCCAGTTGTAAGATTTCCCCCAATCATGCCACCGATAAAAAAAATGACAGCATTCGCAAATTTAATTAAATTGGGTCCCAAGGACTGTTCTTCCCTGATCGACTGCTCTGGCGACCCAGTCGAAAAAGTTGAACATATTGGTTTGACAAGAGCATCCTGAATGTGGAGCCATGTTGCCTGGGTTCAATCTTTCTGCTCTCCTCCAGGTACTTCACTATCCTCTCATTTAGCAATGACTCCATACTTTTTCCTACCACCGAGGTCAAACTGTCCGGTCAGCAGTTTCCTGCCTCCTCCCCGCTTCCGCTGTTGTGTAAAGGTACTACTGTTGCCCTTTTCCAGTCCTGAGGTATTATTCCGCTTTCCAGTGACTTACTGAAAAGCTCAGCCAGTGGTGTGGCGAGTTCTTCCCGAAGCTCCTTCAGTACCCTACCGTGGATGCTATCTGGTCCCACTGCTTTATCTACCTTGAACCTATTCAGCTCTTCTAGGACCATTTCCCTTGTGAAGGGTCTTGTGTCTGCTCCTGTGGTGTTGTGTACTGACCTACTTAGTGAAAGACCTTTTCTGCTGTCTTCTATGGCAGTAGTTCTCAGACCTTGTCACAGTGAGCCTCCCCAAATCCATGGAAGAGATGTTGAGCCTCCCTCAAAAACTGATATAATCTTGGGCCTCCCCAAAGAAAAATAATGTACTGTACTTTGTGCAATACACCATGAATAAATTGAAACCCCTTTGAGTACTTGGCTCACATTCAGTTCTTTGTCTTATACTGACTGGGAACTTTTGAAAAAGAGCTGCTATGCTCAAAGGTGCTTTCTGAATAACAAATAAATAAAATAAATATTATTCAGCTTATTGTAACTGCCCCTCCACACACAGGCCAACCTACTTGCTCCATTTTCATTTTTGAACCATTGTTACCCCTTGTTGCAGTACCTTCATGGGTCAGACTACTTTTCTCTGTTTCCTCTCTATAAGAAATAACCTTCCTACATACTTTGCCTCTCCCCCCATCCTTCTCTGCTCCTAAGCAACTTCTCAGGGATTACTCTGCTCCTTTCTGCTATTGCTCTTAGCACTTCTATGCTCAACCCTTGTGTTTGGGCTGTTCTGCCATCAGTTCACAAATTGATCAATTACCACCACTTGTTATTAATTTATTGTTCATATTTATTTGCAGTATTGCTTATTGTATATTTCTTGATTGTTTTTCAGTTACCTTTTAAAATGTATTCACTCCCTACCCTTTCCTGGGTACACCTGAAATGAGCCATGGCTCATTCACCTTCCCTTGTCACCTATTAGTAAATAAATGCATAAAATTCACCTACTGTTATTATCCTCATTCAGTTTGCTTCATCTCTTCACACAAAATATGTAAAACCCAAAATTGAAATACAGTACTTTTTCAGACTTGCTTTAGCCTCCCCTGGAACAGGTTGGGGCCTCCCCAGGGAGGCTGGCCTCACCACTTGAGAACCCCTGTTCTATGGTGAAGACAGAGCAAAAGAAATCATTTAGTAACTGCTTTGTCTTCATCTGTCTCTGCTATCTTGCCTTCCTTTGTTGCTAACCTGACTATTCCCCACCCCACTACTCTTTCTTTTGTCCCTTATATATCTCAAGGTTTTGTCTCCCCTCTTGACCCCCTGTGCTATTTTCTCCTCATGTGCTTTTGATCTCTTAACTGCCTTTCCTGCCTCACTCATCTTGTTTTTGTACTCTCTAATTCACCTTTAGTTTGTTTTTATTTAGCAAAAGCCCTCCTTTTTCCTTGTTTTTGGTTGCAACTTTCTTGGTGAACCAGAGTGGATGTTTCTTTCTTTTGGATTTGGTGATCTGCCTAGTGCATGTAGCTATAGCTATATTTAAAGCAGTTTTTAAGGCCTGCCAACAGTCTTCTACATCTTCTGAGTTTCTACCATCTAGCATGGATGTGACTATATATTTCATTTCAGGAAAGTTAGCTCTCCTGAAATCTAGAACCTTGGTTTTAGTGTGACTGGTATCTACTACCTTGTTCACAGTTAGCTGGATTGTCCTGTGGTCACTGGTCTCCAGATTGACCCCTACTTGCACATCTGAAACTTTTGTGCTGTTTGTGAGCACCAAGTCAAGTATTGCTTCATCTCTGTGGGGGAATTCACCAGCTGTTGTAAACCTGCTCCTTGTAGTGCAAACAGGAAATCTTTGCTTCGTTCGGAAGGTGCTGTGTATGAGGATCAGTCCACATCTGGCATTTTGAAGTCCCCAACCAGCAGCCATTCTCCCTGGTCTGCTATCATCAAGATGGTTTCCATGAGCTCTTTAACTATAGCAGCATCTACCCCATGGTACACATCACTGTCATCTATACCAGGTTTCGGGATGGACCTCACTCTCAATTATGAGAAAAAGGAATGCTCTCCTCTGTGTTTTTAGAGCATTATCTGACAACCTCCCTGCATTCATCTCGAACCTCTTCAAATGGGCTAAAGGTTCCTATGGCCTGAGATGCTTCTCCATAATCTGCTTCCAGATTCCTAGAGTGAAAACCACCCTTGGCTCAGCAGCAATCAACTTCTCACTTCCATCACTATGGAACACTATGCAAGACTTATTAAAATTATCCTCACTTCCAAGCAGTTTCACATTCAGAGCTCTATTAATGGATTATCTGAAGGAATCATGCAACTGTTTCAGATGCCTATGACCCCTAAGCCCCAGGTGCCACTCTCAAATCCTACGCCTAAGTATCTCATCTGCCCCACATTCCTAACAGCAGAAACCTGGGACCTACAAGCCTAGTTCCCTTAATCCGAGATGGCCCTGCCTATTCTCTACCTTTTACCTATTCTGGCCTCCCTCTTGACTGCCTACACTTTCACCCCAGTTTCTACCCTATTCCTTTATACCTCCTAATTTTTTATCATTTAGGTATGAGCACCTACTTAGCGGAAACTATATGGGATTGTTGTCTCTTCTCATTTCAGTAAAGTTTATCATTCTATACCTTTGCATGTTAATTATGTTGACTGGTATGTATAGGCTCATATTGACCGGCACCTTCACAATGGTTTTTTTTTTTTTTTTTGCACCGCTGTCCACTGTAATTGTAATCTTATGAAGTGTACTGCATTGTATTAGTGCACAGGACCACCTTGAAAATGAGCTTGCTCAATGGTGTTTATGCCTGGTTAAATAAAGTGATTGATTGACTAGGATGAGGGTCTGTAGATAACTCCAGTCCGGATTGGGGCCTTCTCTCCAGCCCCAAGGGTAATCCAAAGTGCCTCTGCCTTGCTTTGCTTCCTTTGGATTTCTGTTGCATTGATGTCCTCTTTTACATACAGTGCTACCAGCCTCCCTTTTCGCCTTCTCAAGCTTTCTGGAATAGTGTTTACCCCAAGATGGTGACATCCCATGTGTGGTTCCTGGTGAACCATGTTTCCGTAACAGCAACCAAGTCTAACTGCGCTTCTGCCATCATGGCCGTGAGATCGAGAATTTTGTTTATCATGCTATGAGCAATGACGCACATTGCCTTCCAACACTCTTTATTCTGGTTAGTTAAAAGCTTTCCCTGGCTCAGTGGCATGTGTTTTTTTTAACTTGTTTGTGTATGATAGGAGCATATGCGTGCTGAACTATGTGGTGATGGGGGAGGGGCACAAGGCAACCATTGTGGTGTAAGGGGCGCCTGTGCCACCTCACTGCCCACTAGTTTAACTAACCAATATGGACATCAACCTTTTGACCAAGTGCTTGTGTACCTTCTTTAGAGAGGTGCAGGCTGTCAAATTTAAAAACTCACTTTCCCAGAAGTCCTGCCAATTACCAATATACCGGCGACCTTTTTCCTGACACCATTTCCTCAGCCAAGTGTTAAATTTGGTGATGTCCTTTTCCCTGATCTTCTGCCTGCTGTCTCCCTTATTCCAGACAGACAGAATCTCTGAGAAAGTGAGACTGGTTGAAAGAGAAGAAAATTTGTTTTCCAGCCTGGAGATATTCTGTTTAGTTTCCTCCACTGACCTACTGGCTAGGTTGTTTGTACCTATGCAGAGAATTACATGAGTGTTGTGGTCCATTGCACATACGATCCCCTCAATGCAGCCTGCGTCCCTCCATGATGATGTCCCTGGGAGGCACCTGACTGCAACTGAAGCATGGTCCTGCTGGAGGTGAGGTTCTATGCCCCTAATCATGGAGTCCCCTATTATTAGAACAGGTTTCTTTGTTTCTGATTTAGCATGTTTAGTGGTGGCTTGCATCTCCTTGTGCTGATTTGGATGTGGAGAATGTTCGATGCCTGTTACACAAGTTGGAGATTCATCGTCGCCGTGAGAGATAGTGGTGAGTATCTGTTTGATGTCGAAATAGGATTGGAACTCCCCTTAGCAGAGGATTTTGTTGGTAGTTCTATGGTTCCTATCTGCCAGTCCCCTGACCTGTTTGTCCTTTGAGGTAGGGGTACTTGTGCAGTGTGTCTAGGACCTGTAAGTTCTCTGAGGTTGCTCAGCGGGACCTGCTGTATGATAGCGTGGAAGTATTGTATCTCAGCCCAGGCTGCATGCAGCTGAGATTTAAGCTCCCTGAATCTGAAGCATGTTCGACAGTGCCCCACTCTGAGGATAAAAGCCTTGCTAAACAGTGTGCCACAACAGTTGCAGTTTACAAGATCCATAGTGGCTGAATTACTCTGCATAGGCTTTTAGGTGAGAATAGTTGATTGCTTTATAGCAATACTTGGATTAAAGAAAAGTAGATGTGACTTCTGGCTGAGAGCTTTCTATTAGCTGACCACTATTTCAGTAGTGGATATCTCAGTCGGTGAAGATCAGTGAAGCTCAGTGAACAGTAAGGCTAGGGGCTGGACCACTCTTGGCGTATGCCTCTGAGGGGCACTATTTGTGTCTGAGCTGTTGCTTCCAGTTGAGAGCTTTCTATTAGCCAACCACTATTTCAGTAGTTGGTACAGCAGTGCAAATGCTGATTTAGACAGACTTGTCTGTAAAAAAAAATCAGTGATGTTCTGTCTTTTAGATGTACCAAGCCCGTGTTACATCAACTGCACATAAAACCAAAGTACACAGAGAACTTATAGGATGGAAAAGAAACTTGTTTTATGTTAAGGGGGCATGGAGTAAGTGTTCCAACAGCTCCTTATGCTGAGAGAGCAGCTGCTGGCTAGGTCTGAGCAGAACGAGCGAGGAGAGAAGCTGCCTCAGCAGAGAAAGGAGCCACGACTGTGCACTCCAAGGGGGATTCAGGTAGAACTGATGTCAAGGAATCCCTTCTGCACCTGTTGGAGTCTGCCTTCCCTCCATGATTGGTCTCTCTCCCAGTTGGTGAATATCGGTGAAGCTCAGCAGACAGTAAAGCTAGATGCTGGACCACACTTGGTGTATGTCTCCTAGGGTTGCCCTTTCTGTCTGAGCTGTTGCTTCTGGTTGTTTCTGGCTGAGAGCTTTCTGTTAGCTGACCACTATTTCAGTAATGGATACAGCAGTCGGTGAAGATCAGTAGACAATAAGGCTAAGGGCTGGACCACTCTTGGCGTATGCATCCTAGGTATGCCCTTTGTGTCTGAGCTTTTGCTTCCATGCTGAAAGCTTTCTATTAGCCGACTACTATTTCAGTAGTGGGTACAGCAGTACAAGTGCTGATTTACATATAGCAGCCAGGAATTCTGAGTAAGGGTTCCAACAGATCCTTATTCTGAGAGAGAAGCCGCTGGCTGGGTCTGAGCAGAACAAGCGAGGAAAGAAACTGCCTCAGCAGAGAAAGGAGTCCAGACTGTGTACTCCAAGGGGGATTCAGGTAGAAATGCTATCAAGGAATCCCTGCTTCTGCACCTGTCAGAGTCTCTCTCCCAGTTGATAAAGATCAGTGAAGCTCAGCAGACAGTAAAACTAGGGGCTTGACCACCATTGTCATATGCCTCATAGGGTAGCCCTTTGTGTCTGAGATGTTGCTTCTGGTTGTTTCTGACTGAGAGCTTTCTATTAGCTGACCACTGTTTCAGTAGTGGGTACAGCAGTCAGTGAAGATCAGTAGACAGTAAGGCTAGGAGCTGGACCGCTCTTGGCATATGCCTCCTAGGGGTGCCCTTTGTGTCTGAGCTGTTGCTTCCAGCTGAGAGCTTTCTATTAACCAACCACTATTTCAGTAGTGGATACAGCAGTACAAATAGTACAAATGCTGATTTACATACAGCAGCCAGGAATTCTGGGTAAATATTCCAACAGTTCCTTATGCTGAGAGAGCAGCTGCTGGCTAGGTCTGAGCAAAACAAGTGAGGAGAGAAGCTGCCTCAATGGAGAAAGGAACCCAGACTGTCCACTCCAAGGGGGGTTCTGGTAGAACTGCTGTCAAGGAATCCCTGCTTCTGCATCTGTCAGAGTCTGCCTTCCCTCCATGATTGGTCTCTCTCCCAGTTGGTGAAGACTGGTAAAGCTCAGCAGACAGTAAAGCTAGGGGCTGGTCCACACTTGGCGTATGCATCCTAGGGTTGCCCTTTGTGTCTGAGCTGTTCTTCTCGTTGTTTCTGGCTGAGAGCTTTCTATTAGTTGACCCCTATTTCAGTACTGGGTACAGCAGTTGGTGAAGATTAGTAGACAGTAAGGCTAGGGACTGGACCGCTCTTGGCCTATGTATCCTAGGGGTGCCCTTTGTGTCTGAGCTGTTGCTTCTGGCTGAGAGCTTTCTATTAGCCAACCACTATTTCAGTAGTGGGTATAGCAGTACAAATGCTGATTTACATACAGCAGCCAGGAATTCTGAGTAAGTGTTCCAGCAGCTCCTTATTCTGAGAAAGCAGCCGCTAGCTGAGTCTGAGCAGAATGAGCGAGGAGAGAAGCTGCCTCAGGGGAGAAAGGAGCCTGGACTGTGCCCTCCAAGGGGGATTCAGGTAGAACTGCTGTCAAGGAATCCCTGCGTCTGCAAGTGTCGCAGTCTGCCTTCCCTCCATGATTAGTCTCTCTCTCACTTGGTAAAGATCAGTGAAGCTCAGCAGACAGTAAAGCTAGAGGCTGGACCGCACTTAGTGTATGCCTCCTAGGGTTGCCCCTTGTGTCTGAGCTGTTCCATGCCCTTGTTGCATGTAAGCAAAAACTACATGGCAGCACTGCTGAGCCTTCCTTTTTGTTAACTATGAAACTGTTTCCAAGACTTATTGACTTTAACCATTTTGGGGATGGTGGTGGGCAGACCTGATGGGGAGAAAGAGTTAAGAAAGGGTCCCCATGGGGGGGGCGACATTTACAAGTGAGACAAGGGGCTCCACATACCCTGAGGTTGGTACATCGTATCGGGTTGAAACATTACATGCTTGTGATAAACTGAGATTACTGATAACCATCTGTCAAACTGAGCATGGATTCGATCTGCCAGAATTTTTCACATTAACCCTTTACGTCTCTCTCTCTCTTTGCTTGAATTGTTAACAGCTGAAAAGTTAGATCGCCCTAATAGTAACACTTCACTCCTTCTATCATAGTCAAGCATCCTGTGAGTCTAAATATGTGGGTGTGGGCGTGTGTGTGCGGAGGGGGGAGAGAAAGGGTGTTGAAAAGAAGAGGACACACACACACACACACAAACAGATACATATTGAACATCAATATTAGATAGTGCCACTGTACCAGAATCAATCAAGTAAAAAAAAAATCAAGGCTTCAAAACAGATAAAAAACAGCAATATGGGTAAAAATTACAGTACTACTGCAGTGGTCTCTTTTTTGCATCTTTTTTAAATCCTGCACAGTGGGCATTACATACTGAGACACAGCGAGCAAGTAGGAAAAACAGAGAGATGGATGCAGGGCTTTCTCCGACGTCATTAATATTTTTCTTCTCTCGCTGTCTGCAGTACAAGCGTGAAAGACAAAACGATAGAGATAGTACTTGCTAGCAAGGATGGTAACTGGCATGGCACTTTTTTTAAATGGCAGGGTATCTAGCTTTGGCAATGTCACACATACTGGTGGAAATGTGCATGTAAGCTACAAGGGCATGGCAGCACCGCTGAGCATTATGTTTGTTTTTGTTTTAGTTTTTACCCATAAAACTGTTTCCAAGACGTATTGAATTGAATAGTTTAGGGGATGGTGGGCAGACCTGATGGGGAGAAAGAGTTAAAAAAAGTCTCCATGGGGAAGGGGGGGCTGACATTTTCATGTGTGACGGGGGGCTCAGAGGTGCTGGAAGATCGCGAAAGGTGGGGGTGGTCATGGTCAGAAGGGCACTTTTCGCATAAGAAGGGCATTTTTTTGCATTAAAAGGGCAATTTGTCCACATATTGCTGTTTGATACACATAAATACAGAAACTGATAATTTTCTGACAGTGCACTGTACCTCCCTCCTCTCATTCGGCACTTGGTTACCATTTGCTTAGAGCTCAATGGGCAATGTATGCAGCAAGAATTTGTTTAAAAATGTAAATCTAGTAAAAGCTACATTTGAAAACATCCTGTTTTGTAGCCGTCATCCGAGCTGCCTAAGCTAGGTTGATACTATGAAGTTAGTCATATTTTTCCTTGTTAAATAAATATTAGTGCAGGAATTGATCACTCTCATTGTTGAGGCAATGGGACTGCCAGTCTATATCTGGTCTCGATATGGCACCGAGACATGAGCGCTCCAAACCAGAGATTTTAGAACCTTCACTAATGAATAACTGTAATGAACAGACCCGTGACTGCTTCCCACATGACACATCATTTTAGGGACAGCAGTGGGTGGTTGTGGGCACGCCGCTCACGGCGCTCGATTCTGAAATGCCAGGCAAAGAGGGAGGCAGAATCAACCAGATAAAATATAAAAATACAAAAGATTGCCAAAGGTAAAAGTAACTATTTTTTCTTAATGTCCTAATTGGGCCCTGCCTCACACTGAGGTGGAGCCTATTCTAATGTGGATGATTCCTATTAAATAACACAACTGGGGTAGGGCATAATTGGGATGCTCTGTCCCGTTCTTTCATTGTGGTGCTTCTAAATGACACAGACAGAAAGTGGCTCACTGCCCCCGACTTCACCTCTGCTGCTTATAGATACAGATGACATTGATGTGCTGTAACAATGTCAAGGTGAATCAGCATGCTATCAGCTCCCATACAGGGCATATATCACATTAATAGGCAAGCAGTTAGCAAAAATAATAAAATCACTAAGTTAATTCCCAGTGTAGCGCCCCTTCCAATGTCTAGTGGCCTGATGTCACAAGTGGAAGGGGGACCCAGACTCCAAAATCTCACCAAGCTCTTCTCAGATTAAAAGCGCCATTTAAACATGGTTGTCTTACCTGAAGACATCCTCAGACCCAACGATACCAAGCTCCAAAAGGTGTTCACATCTCCCAGCAGGCAAATCCGGCAGGCAATCTGGTCAATTCTTCCTCAGGCTTCTCAAGACCCACCGGACCCGGAGCAGGAGGGTGCAAGGAATTCTAAAACTTCAAACCCCTGGGAAACTGCGAGAAACCCCTTAAAACTAAAGGACTTAAATTTCATTGAAATCCCTTTGTGGCAATGATCATAATGGACTCTGATTTCTCTCCAACAAATCACTTTTATTCTCCTAAGTAAGTATAATTTATTTGATAAGGTGCCCAATCCCAGGGGCTCTGGGCGCCGTACAGTAGTAGACAATAGCAATACACACAAAAAATAAAATCACAGTTATAAAAGACCAGCAGAATACTCATAAAATTATACAGGGCTATTTTTAAAACATCAGCAGGATAAGTGAGTTTAAAAAGATGAGTCTTTAGGCTCCTCATGAAAAACTTCCTCCATAGGGGCCTCCCCCAGAGATCTTGGGAGAGAGTTCCAAAGGACTGGGCTGGCTATCACAAATGAATGATCACCCAAGGTTTTCAGTCCAGTCCTCGGAACTGCCAGGAGGCCCTGGGTGGAGGAATGGAGGGAACGGACCGGAATGGCAGGAGTAAGGAGGTCTGACAGGTAGCCAGGGCCCGATCCGTATAGGGCCTTACATGTGAGCAAGCCCACCTTGAAGAAAACCCGCCACCTAACCGGCAGCCAGTGCAAATCCTGTACGACCACAGTCACGTGACTGGACCTTGATAGTCCTGTCAGCAGCCTGGCCACTGCATTCTGCATCAGCTGCAGCCAGCGGAGGTTCTCTCCATTGATCCCAAGGTATAGAGCATTACAGTAGTCGAGTTTTGATGTCACAAAGGCATGCACTAGTGATGGCAGATCCTTGGGTGCAGTTAGGGGGTTTAATCTGGGAAATATTCCTCAGATGGTAGAAGCTGCTTTTGATGACTGCCTACACCTGAGTCTCAAATGTCAGCTTGTTGTCGAAGACCATGCCCAGATTTCTCACCCTAGGGGACACCATCAATGGTATCTACCCCAGGACCAAACCTGTTGTCATCCCAGAGGCGCCCCCATCACACCCACAGCCAGGCTCAATCACTAGAACCTCTGTCTTGTCCGGGATAAGTTTCAGCCAGTTAGAGTTCATTCAGTCCTGGATCTCAGTGAGGCATTTCTTAAGCACTTTGACAGCACTACTTATCCCTGGTGCAAAAAGACATGTACAGCTGAGTATCATCTGCATAGCAATGAAAGCTCAGACTGTGCTATCTAATGATTCTACCCAAAGGCAGCATATACACCGAGAACAACATCGGTGACAGGATCGAACCCGAGGGACTCCACAGGGCAGAGGCACAGGAGAGGAAGAGAAATTCCCCATCGCTACTCTTTGCTTCCTACCCTAGAGAAAGGACTCAAACCAGTTGATGACAATACCAGTGATTCCACAGTACTGCCTAATGTGATCCAGCAACACAATGTGGTCCACAGTATCAAATGCAGATGATGGATCGAAGAGAATGAGAACTGACCGTTCTCCTCGATCTCTTGCCATGAGGAGATCATTATGCACTGGACTAATGCCATCTCCATGCTATGCCTCTCCCCAAACCCAGACTAGAATGGATCATAGATGTCATAGGTCTCCAGGTGTTTCTCAAGTTGCAGAGCCACTATCTTCTCAACAACCATCCCTAAAAATGGGAGGTTGGAGACTGGTCTATAGTTCACTAGGATGTCGGGGTCAAGAAATGTTTTTTTCAGAAGGGGCTTCACCCCTTCTGATTCTCAGAGCTCAGAGTTCCAGTTACTTCAAGCTTTGAAATCTTACAGCTCCATGGGGCTAACTTTTTACACAGACTTATCATTTAGAGAGAGAGAGAGAGACAGCAATGGGCATTCTTAGGCATAGATTTTCTGTACAAACAGAATAATCAGCAAACACTTTACCCAGGACCAGAGACTGAATTTGAAATATTCCAGAAGCATGACGCTCCAACTAACCCATTGGCACTGGTAATCACCTTACTCTGTTACTGCCTCCTTTAAACTGAGCTTCTTCCCCAAAGTTTTTCCTGTTACTGCTTCCTTCAAACTAGGCTTCTTCCTAAATGATTTTCCTTCTTTCTCGTCAGGGGAGCGATGTGCTTCTCTGGCACCGCTGAGTTAATTCAGACTTGGGGTGAAATTTTTAGAAGCTTGATACCTCCACGACTGCTCCCTGGACAACATTCCCCTCTTTCTATATATATTTTTTCATGTATTTTTGCTCCGTTTTTTCGCCTCTGGCACCGCCGAGTTAATTCAGACTTGGGGCTAAATTTTTAGAAGCCTGATACCGCCATGACTGCTCCCTGGACAACATTCCCCTCTTTCTATATATATAATTTTTCATGTATTTTTGCCCCGGTTTTCAACCATCCCATACCTTGGCCATGCATGTGCATGTGGAGGCATGCTTATGCCGCGGCTCAAGGTGCCTCCCCTGACTTGCCTCCCCCTCCCGCCTATGATAGACAGCAGACCTCCACCCGGTGGCAGCAGAACTACGGGGGGATGACAGCCATCCAAGAGAGGAGAGATGCCTTTCAGCTGCTTAGTCCTGCTCTTACCTCCCCCCACCCCGTGCTGGCTCCCCAAAGACCCAAGTCCGTTTCCGAACCCAGGTCACCGGCGTAATGCAAGGTAAGGTATCCCGCACCTCAGCCCTCTGCACCACCAGGCTAGCTAACATTCCCCTCTTTAGTCCTGGACCAGCCTGGTCCCTGGTGCTCTCTTCCAAACTTGCTCCTGCGGCTCTCCCTGGAGCTGAGCCTCCCAACAGTTACAGTGGCTCCCTCCTTCCAGTTCTTGTTGCCTGAACTGAGCTACGGCCAATATTGACCTAAAGGCCTACCCTACTGTAGGCCCCGGGGCCTGCCCCCTGACATGGGTAAGGCAGGCCCCATCAAGTACATGCCACCACTTGCTCCCACCTTTCACCACAGTGCCAAAGTGCCTCTGGGGAACGGGGTCAAGGAGCTGCCACCATCCTCTGAACCCCCTGCCAAGGCCCTGCCACCACCACCAGCTCAGCAGCACCTGATGGCTCAAAAACACCACCTCCAAAGACTGGGTCCAACTCCCCCGGGATCCTCCGCTACCTGCCCTCCAATGCTCCCTGGATGCTCTTACCACCCAGACCCATGGGGTCCCAGGACCCAAACGACTGCAACTGCCTTTCTGCTCACCTCCCTCAAAGTCACCTCCCTCGGAGTCCCAAAAACCAAGGAAGAAGAAGAAGAAGAAGAATCAGCATTTATATAGCGCTTTTCATGCACAGTATCCCAAAGCACTTTACAAGTGTAACCCCTAGATGGCGCTATCCCAGGGGCTACTACCCCTGCCTGATTTGCCACTAACAGGTTGAGGGGCCTGGATCCGATGGCGGGTGCCTCCACCCAGAGGTCAGGGTTTGCAATAGTTAAACTAACTTGGTCACAGCCCTCTGGGACACTGCAACCCCCCTTTCTTCCCACTAGTGGCCCACACAATATATCAGAATTACCTTCACAGTATACACTTACCCCAGGGCTGGTTCAGGCACTGGGACCTCCTGTAAAATAAGATACAGTGCAACAATCACAGTACAATACTTTAACATAGACAAATACCTCAGGCAGTATAACTTTGCTGAAACAAGCAGCTCTAATTTATTTAGGGGGAATATAACAAGGACAGGAAGAAATCAGGTTAATTAGCTTATCACTTTTCTGTCTACCTATGGCTCTGTGCACAGGCCTATCCCTACCAGTTACTGTCCCTGGGTACCCAAGCCCTAGTGGCTAGTCCAAACCATGGCAGCTGGTAGGGGCCCTTTCACACAGGGAAAAGAAAAATTAGTTAAACAGTCTGCAGTACAGTTATTCCATTTGGATTCAATGTGGCAATTCAACAGGGAGCGACCCTGAATTAGTACTCACGACCTGCAAACAAGATAGGGTCCTTCAATGTCAGCAGGGCCACTCTTGAGCTCCACGAGACTCCTCACACATTTATATGGCAAAAAGAAAGTACTATACCAGGCAGGCTGATTCTCTATCCCGATCGCAATTACTGCACAATACCCGGGAGAACACACAGCAGATTCAGTTCCTGACAGACCGAGTGCAATTCAGCAATTTCTCCAGTCTTCTACAGGGTGAGCCTGGTTTCTACTCTTCAGATATCCTTTGATTCTCTTCACAGGACGGATTCAGTCCTAACAAGCAGTTACATAAGCTGCAGACTGGAACTCTGGACCTTACACATGTTTTTTGACTAAAACTGTGCACTGAAGGAGCACAGGGTTTCTTTCCCTTCACTGCCAGAGCTAAACTGAAACTCCAACAGACAAATCGGGCACTTCCTTGAGTTCCTCCCAGTTCTTGACTGGATTGGCTGTCACTCACAATAGACTGCTGCTGTTGGTCCAAAAAGGCTCGAAGCCTAAACTACATCTCCCAGAGTCACTGCCCATACAATCCTCTTGTGGCTGGCTCAGATTATGAGTCCAAGTTCTGATTCGTCCAGGCACCATTTTAGAGCTAGCTTACCCCACACTGATTGGTCCAGTTCAGCAGTTCAAAACTAGAATGGGAACTAGCAGACACAGTTCTGACTGCAAAGAAAGCAGGTTAGACAAACTGTAATTTCATTATTACTCTAAATTATTTCTGGCAAACAGTTACATCTTTCGGATAGGTTCCCTTTGTACTCCTAGTGACTGCAAAAATGGAGTGAATTGGCAGCAGTTCGAGTGGTACTCAAACAGAGAAACACACAGTCCCCCCATATAAACTAATTATGTCTGCAAGCAGACAGCTCTTAAAGAGACAGTACCAGAGGCTCTAAAAACACTCACTGAAAAATGGCTTAAACGCCAAACACCATTCAGACTTGGAGCATTCAAGCAAGCTCCTGGAAATCTTTTGGGAACCCCCATTTGCAGGGGGGTTACACAAGCAATGCTAGACTGGTAGTGAAGTGACTGAATGTGTGGTGGCAGCCATATCGCACATCATCACCCACACATAGCCTGGATAATTGCATGAACTGGTTTATGGGAAGGGGAATGTTGGCCAGGACACCGGGAATGTTCCCTGCTCTTTTGCGAAGAGTGCCCTGGGTTCTTTTACTTCCACCTGGACACCCACCAGGACAACACCAGGATGGGCAGAAGGAACCTCAGTTTAATGTCTCATCCGAAGGATGGCACACCCCAGCAGTACAGCACCCCCCAATACTGCACTCGGATGCCAGCGATTTGTAGGTGCAAGTCCAATCCCAGTGTGGGATGAGAACCCACAACCTTCTGGTCCAGAGGCGGATGTGCTACCAACTGAGCCAGCCATGGTGTGCTGGAACCCAGCACACTACCGCTGAAACTGCCAAACTGCCTAAGGAGAAAAGGGGAACCCCCCCTCCAAACTGCCCTGCTGCAACACCCGCTGGTCTCTCCCATTCGTTCCCACCTATACACACCCCATCTATAGAAGCCCACTCCCTGCTGCCACCAAGTAGCGACAACAGACAATACACCCCTCACATATGAAAAAGCCAGAGGAAGAAGGCCATTTGGTCTATCAAGACTGCTTGTACTGCAGGGTCCACAGCTTGAGCTAATGTCCCTGCCCTCCCTCCTCACTCCTCCCATCCTCCCTACCCATGATCTTTACCTTCCCCTATGCCTGTACCAGCCTCTCTTGAAGCTGCCCACTGTCTTCAATGAGATGACCTCTTCTAGCAGCGCATTTCAAGTGTCCACCACCCACTCTGTGAAGAAGTGCTTCCTGACCTCCCTCCTAAACCTCCCACCCTCCAGTTTAAGACTGTGCCCCCTCATGTTATGGTTGCCACTCAGCTTAAAGAGGCTCTCCTTGTCAACCTTATTTATCCCTTTCAAGTACTTGAAGGTCCCAACCATATCCCCTCCCTCTCTTCTGTCTTCCAGGTAGTACATGTTCAGTGCCCTCAATCTCTTCTCGTATTCCTTACCCTGCTGACCAGCTATCATGTTTGAAGCCCTCCTCTGGACCTTCTCCAGCAGGTTAACGTCCTTTTTGAGGTGTGGGCACCAGTACTGAATGCCATACCCTAGATGCAGCCTTACCGGTGACCTGTACAAGGGCAGTATAACTTCCTCTCTTCTACTACTGATCCCCCTAGATAAGCATCCCAGCATCTTGTTTGCCTTTGCTGCTGCTTTCTTGCACTGCATGGAGTGCTTCGGATCACTAGAGATCATCACTCCCTGGTCCTTCTCCTCCTCTGATGCAGATATTTGGACTCCACCCAGGTAGTACTCTGTCCTGGGATTCTTGACTCCAATATGCATAACTTTGCATTTCTTGGATTGAAGTCAAGCTGCCAGATCCTGGACCACCTCCCCAGCTTTTCCAGATCTTCCTGTAGGTCCTGTATCCCTTCAGCTGTGTCCACTCTCCCACAGAGATTGGTGTCATCCGTGAATATGCATATTTTCCCTTAATGCCATCTCCAATGTCATTGATGAAGACACTGAACAGCACAGTGCACAAACTCCCTACGCACCGGGGGGTTCCTAAAAGTGAGGAATAAGCCCACCCATAAGGGGGCCTTACACTGTCCCCCACCTAAAAACCCATTACCTCCTGGAAATGGGGGCAGAGGGCCAAGCAGGTCCCCCTAACTGAACAAACCAGGTATGCACAATCACCACCATGCCAGAGGGGGAACCCATGTAATTTGACCTGAAGGGGAAGACCCTCCCCAGCTACCACCAAATTCTTCTGAAATCCAGAAAAAATCCTATCGTACCTGTGCCAGGAGGCCTAAAACTTTAAACTACCTTTAGAAACACTATAAACATTTTGATCATTAGAAAAAAAACATTTTGATTATTCCAAATATGCATATATTGAGGTAGATAAGTTTGCAGTTCCCTCCCTATAGCACCCACCAATTCTGAGAAAAACACCAAACAATTTTAATAATACATCTGTTAATATTCATCCACACTCACTCTCACATTCACACTCACACCCACACCAGGCAGAACTTGAAATCTCAGCCTTACTTAATAAAGCAATTAAATAAAATAGATTTATAAAATTAGAATCACTGTCATCAAGTCTTCGTTACAATGAAATTAAGATTACTACTGTCTTAGATTGCTAAAGTCATTAGGTTAGAATTGTAACCTGATAACACAAACAGTCTTGAAACAGACTCCTGCTCCAGTGAGCAGTCTTCCTAGCACAGTTCACAGATGGCTGGGACTTAAATGGCAAGATCTCCACTTTTTGGTGACAAAAAAGTCAGGATCTGGCTTTGTGGTAAGGTCCCCAAACGGGTCTTTGGCAGTGATATAATATTTCATTCGGCATCCTGCCAAGTCCTGAACTAGGGCAAAATGCTTGAACAAAGTCAAGCCAGATCAAGGTGTAGTGAAGCACATGGCACAAGCTTTTTGGAAAAATTGCTGGGGTGGTTGACTAGAACTTTCAGGCTAGGACTGCAGCTTTTGGAGTTGCTCTTTGTACACCTGTATCTCCCCTGCCAATTGGGAGTTTGCTTGAAGCCTGCAGCTCCTAATTCCTGCTCTCATCTCCCGGGGGCCTCCTGATGTGGCCCGTATTTTTTTGTTATTGTCCCCAGGTCCTTCCTGTCCTTCTAGTGCCCCAGTTGCCCAAAGAAGTAAATCCAGCCGTCTGTGGCTCAAAAAGCTCAACCATGATCACCCGCGTGAAAGCATGCCAATTCGGCAGCGGGGATCGCGCAGGCGCAAGTGACGCCTTTGAAGTCAGACCGCTCCAATTTGCGGCCAAACCAGGGAGAGTTCCGTTGGTCCCGGGATCCCCATCAGCTAAGTGGGACCCGGTGACCATGGACAGGCCACTGAGAGGCCACACCCCACAGAATTCAAGGAGATCTACAAGGGAGTTTCGATTGGGGCTCATTAATATTCATGAGCAGGAGCCTCAATCAAATGAATATTCATGAGGACCTGTCTGCCCTCGGGGCAGCTGTATCTTGGCTGCGGATGAAAAGAAAAATATACGTTTTAGATAAAAATATTGTAACTGCTGTATGTTTAGAAACATAGAAACATAGAATTTGATGGCAGATAAGGACTGCTTGGCCCACCTAGTCTGCCCATTTTCCTACCTAACAGATAAGCTGTAGATCCTAGTTAACCAACAGCTTACTTCCTCCTACCCCCCACTAGGACTGCCTTATGCCTGTCCCATGCATTCTTGAAGCCCCCCACTGTTTTGACTCCACGACCTCCTCAGGGAGGCTGTTCCATGCATCCACAACCCTCTCAGTGAAAAAATACCTTCTCACATTACCTCTGAGCCGTCCCCCCTCTATCTTCAAATTGTGCCCCCTTGTTCTTGCACATCTCTTTTTCTGGAAGATGCTACCCTCTTGGACTTTGTTAATTCCCTTGAGGTACTTGAAAGTTTCTATCATGTCCCCTCTCTCCCTTCTTTCCTCAAGGGTATACATATCAAGATCCTTTAGTCTTTCTTCGTATGTCTTCTGGTGCAGACCCTGCACCATTTTGGTTGCCCTCCTCTGGGCAGCCTCCACTCTATGTTTCTATGAGATGGGGTCTCCAGAACTGCACACAGTACTCCAGATGGGGTCACCAACTGTCTGTACAGAGGATAACAACTTCCTGTTTTCTACTCGATGCCTCTTCCTATGCATCCCAGTATCCCCTCAGCCTTCCTTACTGCCTTCTCACATTGCTTGCTCACCTTTAGGTCATCTGATATAATTACCCCAGGTACCTTTCTATTTTACTGTTGTCAGTATCTCACCCCCGTTGTGTACGCTTCCTGGGTTTTTGTTTCCATGTGCAATACCTTGCACTTCTTTGCATTGAATCTGAGCTGCCATACATTTGACCATTCCTCCAACCTTGCCAAGTCCCTTCTCATCCTTTCCACTCCATCTTGTGTATCAACCCTGTTGCAGATCTTTGTGTCATCTGCAAAGAGACATACTTTTCCTTCCAGTTCCTCTGCCATGTCACTTATAAAGACATTAAAAAGGACCGGTCCCAGTACTGAACCCTGCGGTACCCCGCTAGTAACCCTCCTTTCTTCACTGTGTACTCCATTTACTACTACCCTTTGCGTCCTGTTGTCTAGCCAATTTTTTATCCAGGCTACCACCTTGGGACTTTTAGGGAGAAAGTGGTAAAAGGGGAAAAGTGTTTAAATAAATAAATGAATGCTTCATTCCTGGCTGTACCAGACCGATTTGGAGATTCAGAGAAATGACAGCCTGTCTGCTGCTGCACGTCAGGGAGCTAAAACATTGGCAGCAGCGACAGGAAAATGGACTGAGCAAATTCCTTTCTTTGTGCAGTGACAGCAAGTACACATGCAGGGCTAATGAACTGTGGGGCACTGGGGGCAAATAATTATTTTATTCTGACTGCACCAGGACTTTGATTCAGGACTGTACCTATTCTGCTAAGGGGACAGTGGGTTAAGCAGCCATTGCATGCAGCCACAGCCAATCAGAAAGCCAGGATAATGAAGCCAGGACTTGTGGGACACTCACCAAAGCTCATGGGTAAATTCCAAGTGCTCATGGGGACTTACAGGGACCTAATTCTAGGTGACAAAACAGCAGACCAAACATGCACCGAGTGAGGTTCATGCATTATTCATTTTTTCTGATTGACAGGTCCTCCAGCCAATCGGAGACCCTGCAACCAAAAGCCACAGCCAATCAGGAGCCTTAGGAGAGCCCTATAAAAGACAGTGTTTTCCAGCATTTTGCTAAATTCGAGACTGCAGATGTGAGAGGGAGATCGAGAGAGGGGGCTCAGGCCCCAGCCATGATGCCAAGTCTGGAGATCCAGTTAATCCTCTCTAGCCTAGAGAGGGTTGCCTTCAGTATTTAGTTAAAGTAATGTAGTTTGTAAACTGCTAGCCTGGAGGTTGCCAGAATGTCCTCCAGGTGTTAGTCCTCAATTCCACGTTGAGGAAAGATGTGGACCGAAACCAGATGACATCAAGCAGCAGTGAGAGCACTGAAAAGAACCTCAGTTGTGAGTGGACTGAAGATCATTAGGGAGCCTTCTATAATGGGGATAGTCAGTGAGGGACCTGAGTAAGTACTCTTGTGGCCCTGGTGCAAGAGAGAAAGCAATGCTAAGAAATATGGGCCGTCATGCCGTAGTGACTGTGCAAGTAACCTGAAAGCAAGCTAAACAAATCTGGGCCTCTTTGCCCAAAGTGACTGTCCAAATGAAAGTTAGTTCTTCAGTTCACACCTCGCTCTGCTGCCCTGTCTGGCCCAGCGTGGGTGAATCTCTGAAACTGTTTTACAGATCGTAGCTGTTGCTGGGGGGATCCAAGAGAGCCCAAACAGCATCATCTATCTGAGGGACTCAAGAGAGTCCAAGTGTTTGTCTATCTGAGGGACCCAAGAGAGTCCAAGTGTTCATCTATTTGAATGAAAGTGTCATATAAATGTGCCGAGTTGCACCCATGTTAGTATCTGGTTAAGACTGTCCTGTGGAGCCACCAGCCATAGCTGTACTGCCACATTAAGGGACTGAGACCTCAAAAGCAAATTTCGGCCTTTTGCTTAAAATATGGAAATGACAGTTTTCTATCTTGCTTAGACATAATGAAAATATAAATGTACTGGATGTGACAACCATGTAGATGTGTTGAATATTTCAGATTGCAGATCCTTGTTCCAACTAATATAACCCAGCTGGTTACCGTCCTCTTGAAATGTTCAGTTTGCGACAAGCAGGGGCAACCCCTGCTATTCTGTCAAAAGAAGGGCAACTCTTGCACTTTTCTAAGATCTACAGTTGTTAATTTGCCTTCCAAGTTAACCCTTTCCTCTTTAAATCAAAGCTGGCAAACTCCACCAGCTGCAACATCCACCAGGCCAGCAACCATCCAGGACTTTAGTATCTGCGTACCCAGGGTATAGTTTGAGATTGCGGGGTTTCACATGTATCTGGGAACTGGTACCAGTGGTGGTGAAGAAAATTACTGTGTAACATCTGATTAGTCAGCAGCTTAGATAGCCAGGGCTATGGATATCATATGGGTTGGTAAAATGTGACTCTCTTTTCTATTTAATTAATAGTCACCCAGCTGGAGGGTTCACCAGCACAAGCAACATGAATCATGTGTACATTTGTAAATAATAGAATCACTGCATAACCTCTATTCCTCCTGTTTTCCCATGCTAACTCCAATGTTTCCTAAATAAGTATTATTCTTACTGTTTTGAAACTTGGTTGTTTTGAGCATATTATTAGAGACTGTCTTTAATTCAAAAATGTTTGAAATGTGGGGAATTGAATAATGGGTCATGTTTGGGGTGGCAAATGGTAACTGTGGGTGGTATAACATCTCAGGGGGTTATACCAGGTAACAGCTAGCCCAAGTTAAAGGTAAACTTTAGAGTGGAGGCAGTGTGCATTTTAGAACTACTGTATGTTTGAGAACCAAACCCCTCAGCCTGCCTCATAGGTAGTAGGCTGGGGTGTAACTCAAGGAGTTGCGCCGCATAGGGGTTACACACCCATTCCTCGAGCATTTCTTCAATTATGTCCTACATCCTCTCTGATAAATATAGATAGTCTACAGTAGGGTACTCTATGTGGATTCTTCTCCTAATCCACCTTTCCGCCTGGGACCATTCAGGTAGCTCCCTTACACTGGTCCTCCTGGTCAGTCCAGGCTCCAGCCATATTCCATATCAGTAGGCCACATTGGGAGGGTCACTTCACAAAAGTACATCCATCTGGACCCTCGGAGCTTTAGAATGCACTGGCATACGTGGGTTCTAATCTGCCAGGGTGATAACAGTGTGGTGGAAGAACAGGGGAATAGCCCGCCGAACTTCATAATCAGCAAATTGAAATCTTTTGAAGAGCAGTTTCTCTTCATCACACTCTGTCTTCTCTGGGATCTCCTCTTGCTAGATGGTCACTCCAGAAACTCCCAACTTAATCACAGGATGAGTTTCCACTGCAGGAGACACTCCTGCCTTGGCTGAAGGGGCCGGTGGGGTGCCGCCGAGCAGGGACGCTGCTGGGGACCCCCTGGGCCTGGGGAGTCATCCGATGGTGGGCGCAGTTCCCTGCCCCTCCCTCTGCCACAGGGATAGTGGGCAGCTGGTGACAAGGAGCTGGGAAGATGTTGGTGCTTCCCATCGCCCCCTCTCTCCCTCCTTCCTCTTCCACTGCTCCTACTACAACGTCTGGGGATGGCTGTCTTGGTTTTTCCCCCACGTCTCCCTTATCCTGCAGCTGAAGCTTCTCAAGGCCCCCAGACTCTACACTCGCTTGAAACCATACGGCTAGCATTCCCCCTGAAACACTGGAAGGGTACCCCCAATGAAAGATAGGTGGAGCACGATCAAAAATACCTCCAAGGGCAGAGCTGGAGCAAATTGAACACATGGGCAGTCAGACTTCACCTTCTCCCCTAAATCCACATCTGATGTATCTTTCATCTGACTGACCCCTTCCTCCTGAATTCTACAACCAGGTTAGGAGGGAGGTGGGAACCATAGCCTGTGGTTCCTCTGGGGGAGTAAACTCTTCAGCTGCCTTGTACCCTCTGCCAGCCATCTCATAACTTTTGCTCACCAACTCACCTTCCAACCCTTTTGCTTTCACTCCAGCAAAGGAGGGAACACAAATTGTTTAGGATGTAGGCCTCTCCTCCTCTGAAACATCGCTCAGGAGTTTTCAAAACAAGCTGTTATACTCTCCAATCTTCTCCACAAAATAGCACCCAGATCACAGTCCTTTTTTTCTTTTTACACCTCAACAGCAGCCAATCAGATAGGCTGAGGTGTACATGTGACCTACCAGTCATTCACGCAAGCACCAGAGACCAGAGGGAGGATGGAGTCCTAACCACCCCAATTAGGCCTATCTTGCACCACCACCCCACTGAAACTGTGTCACACCAGCCTAGGCCTAAAGCATCCGGTCCCACCAACCACCTCTATGCTCCGGAAAAGGGGGCAAGAACCTGCTGGGACTGGGAAAGGTATCCTGGATGAACCCCCACAATCTGTAGCCCCCCTTCTAATGTCTTGGGGCCTGATGTCACAAGTGGAAGGGGGACCCAGACTTCAGAATCTCACCAAGCTCTTCTCAGATTAAAAGCAGCATTTAAACATGGATGTCTTACCTGAAAATGCCTTCAAACTCAACGACACTGAGCCCCAAAAGGTGTTCACATCTACCAGAAGGCAAATCCAGCAGGTAATCTATTTGATTCTTCCTCAGACTTCTTAAGACTTACCGGACTTGGAGCAGGAGGGAGCAAGGAATTCTAAAACTTTAAATCCAAGGGAAACCGCAAGAAACCCCTAAAAACAAAAGGACTTAAAATTCATTAAAATCCCTTTGTGGCAATGATCATAATGGACTCTGATTTCTCCCCCAACAAATCACTTTTATTCTCCTGAGCTCCTGAATGATTCTCAGAGCTCAGGGTTCCAGTTACTTCAAGCTTTGAAATGTTACAACTCCATGGGGCTAACTTTTTACACAGACTTATTGTTGGGAGAGAGAGAGTAATGGGCAATCTTAGGCATAGATTTTCCTTACAAACAGAACCAGTAGAAAACACTTTACCCAGGACCAGAGACTGAATTCAAAATATTCAAGATGTGTGAAGCTCCAGCTAACCCATTGGCACTGGTAAGCACCTTACTCTGTCACTGCCTTCTCTAAACTGAGCTTCTTCCCCAAAGTTTTTCCTGTTACTGACTCCTTCAAACTAGGCTTCTTCCTAAATGATTTTCCTTCTTCCTCATCAGGGGAGCGATGTGCTCCTCTGGCACCGCCGAGTTAATTCAGACTCTGGGTGAAATTTTTAGCAGCTCGATACCTCTGCGACCGCTCCCTGGACAACTTTCCCCTCTTTAGTCCTAGACCAGCCTGGTCCCTGGTGCTCTCTTCCAAACTTGCTCCTGCGGCTCTCCCTGGTGCCGAGCCTCCCAACAGTTACAGTGGCTTCCTCCTACTAGTTCCTGTTGCCGGAGCTGAGCTATGGCCTATATTGGCCTAAAGACCTACCCTACTGTAGGCCCTGGGGCTTGCTCATGACACAGGTACAGCAGACCCCATCAAGTCCAGGCCACCACTTGCTCCCACTTTTCACCACAGAACCGAAGTGCAACTGGGGAGCGGGGTCCAGGAGTTGCCACCATCCTCCAACCCCCCTGCCAAGGCTCTGCCACCACCTTGGTAGCCCCCAATGGCTCAAAAATACCATCTCCAAAGACTGGGCCCAATACCCCCGTGATCTTCCACTGCCTGCCCTCTGATGCTCCCTGCATGCTCTCACCACCCAGACCCAAGGGGACCCAGGACCCAAATGACCATAACTGCCTTTCTTCTCACCTCCTTTGGAGTTCCCAAAACCCAGGAACCTGGCACACCACTGCTAAAACTGCCGACCTGCCTAAGGGGAGGGGGGGATCCCCCTCAAAACTGCCCCGCTGCTACACCTGCTGGTCTCTCCTCCTTGTTCCCACCTATACACCCCCATTATATAGAAGCCCACTCCCTGTTGCCCCCAAATGGCGGCAACAGAAAATAATAATAATAATAATATTTTTTTATTTATAAGGTGCCTTTCAAGTGTCAAGGCGTGGTACATAATAACAATTTAAAACAAACATGGTAAAAAAATACAGGCAAACCAACCAACTAAAATGATCGATACTCAGGGAATGCTGTTTCCCATAAAAAGGTATTTAGACCCCTCTTAAAACCCTCCACAGAAGTGCACTCCCGCAACTGAAGGAGTATAGAGTTCCAAAGGGTTGGGCAACATACGAGAATGCCCGAGCACCAGAAGATTTTAAATTCACTCTTGGAACCTCTAGCAACCCCTCGTTGGCTGAGCAGAGAGATTGATCAGGGCGATAGGGAACCAGAAGTTCTTTCAGATAGGCTGGGCTCAGATCATGTTGGGCTTTAAAAGTCAGCAAGCCAACTTTAAAGTTGATCCGCCACCAAATTGGCAGCCAGTGCAGTTTGTGCAGCACTGGGGTAATATGACAGGATCTTCCAGAACCCGTCAAAAGCTGGGCTGCAGCCATCCCAGTGGCGCTGAGGGTTGAGGCGCTGGATGCCACACCTCGCGTCACACCGGCGACCTGGGTACAGGAACGAGCTTGGGTCATCAGGGGAGAGAGGAGATCGAGTATCCGAAGGACTGCTCTCGCCTCCTGGGGAGGGTTCTAGGGGATGCATCGCACAGGGACGACTTCTGGTGGAGACCAGGGGAATGCCGAGTCCACGTCACTACGCACTGCAAGGGGGCGGTGCTGTGGAGGGCATTGGCAATAGTGACATTGACACCATTGCATGACTGAGCATCAGGGAAAACCGGGGGGAAAAATGGAAATACCCTGCCCTCGAGGATAGGTGACGGCACCACCTACCATCAGCCACACTCCACAGCCAGACTACCTCCTGTCCTGGGCCGAGCCCAGCCTGGCCCGAATTGTAGATAGAGCGCCCTGGGTGGATAGGGCGGCCCTTCCTTGGGGGTTCAGAACTGAGGGAATAGCTGGGCTGGTGCCAGGATGCAGGGGGAGTTTCAGGCTAGGAGGCAGAGCTGGAGGTATGGTGGATGCCTGAGAGAGTTCCCCGTAATGGCACTGAAGAAATAGAGTGAAAAAAAAAAAGAAAAAGCTGGGCTGCAGTGTTCTGCACTAGCTAAGATGACAGATTTCAACCCCAGAAAACCGTAGATAAAGGGAGTTGCAGTTATCCAGGTGCGAGGACACGAAGGCATGGACTAAAGTAGGCAGGTCGGCAGATGGAACAAGATGCTGAACCCTGGCGATATTCCTAAGATGATAAAAGGAAGTCTTGATGACTGCTGACACCTGTGAATACAGTGTCTACCTATCGTCAAGAACTACCCCCAGTTTCTGCACCCGTTCAGAGGTCGGGAGAGAAACACCACCAAGAATAATTCTGGAGGACGCAACACTACTCGACACCCCTATCTGTCGGCCCGGGTCCACAACTAGTACCTCAGTCTTATCCAAGTTCAGCCTCAGCCAACTAGAAGTCGTCCACTCCTGGATTTCTCTTAGACAGCTATTACAGACCAAGAGAGCTCCCTTCTGGTCGGGGGCCAAAGAAAGACAGAGCTGGGTACCATCTGCATAACAGTGAAACCTCAGCCCATGATACTTCCTTACAATGTCTCCGATGGATAGCATGTGCACCGCAAATAACATGGGTGACAATACTGAACCCTGAGGCACCCCACACAACAAAGTCATTGAATCTGAGGAAAAAACCCTGGACACAACCCTTTGTGATCTCCCAGTGAGGAATGAAGTGAACCATCTTAAGACGGTTCCAGATATTCCACAAAGTAGCCTCAGGCGTTCTAACAACACCATGTGATCTACGGTGTCAAACACTGAAGAAAGGTCGAGGAGAACCAAACAGAACAGCTCTTCTGATCTATAGCTATCAAGAGATCATTGAGCATCTGAACCTGCGTTGTCTCTGTACTATATATTTTAAGAAATCCGGACTGGAGGGGTTCATAGATGTCATGAATATTCAAATGGTCCTTCAGCTGTGCAGCCACTACTTCCTCAATCACCTTCCCAACAAAGGGAAGATTAGAGATAGGTCTGTAGTTTTCGAGACAGTCAGGGTCCAAGGTAGCTTTCTTCAAGAGTGGTGTCACCACCACCTCTTTCAGGGAGCTAGGAAACTCACCAGATTCCAGGGAGCACCTGACTATCTGCACAAGGACAGGACCGATGATATCAGTACAACCCAGAATTAGGGACATCGGTCCAGGATCCAAACTACAGCATGTAGGGCGCATATGTTGGATGATCCTCATGACATCCATGAACTCCAGTTGGCTGAAGGAGCTCCAGGAAAACTGAGGCACCGTGATCTCACACCGGTCCACGGCTGCTCCCCTAGAGTGTGATGGCAACAGTTTCATCCTAATGTCAGCCACCTTATTTGAAAAGAACCGAGCAAGCTCGTCGCACTCCAATTGCGAAAAAGCTTTCCGAACTTGCAGACAGGCTGGGTTGCACAGTCTGTCCACATTTTGAAACAGCTGAGCTGGTCGATTCTGCACAACCGCGATCTCCCTGGACAGGAATTCTGCCTTCTTACGGGTGATAGCGGATTGATAGACTGAATAATGATCCATCAATCTAAGGTGGTCGGCATCAAGGGCGGACCTTCGCCAGCAACGCTCTAACCTGCACCCGTCTCCACATCTCCCTCAACGTTCAATCAAACCAAGGGGACTTGGGGCAAAGGGAGAGGGGGCAAACACGAACTGAAGCAACAGAATCCAGAGCCCCTGCCACGGCTATATTATAAGGTGACTTGAGGGTCTCTGGATCACTGCTTGCCAACGTGGGAGATGAGAGGTCAAGCACTGGTGCAAGGCCTTGGGAATCTATATCCAGCAAAGGGTGGTACCTAACCAACTCCACAGGGGCAGGCCTTCTAGAGGGGGTGCAAAAACTAAACCCCACGGTGTAATGGTCTGACCTCCTGATGGGTTCCACCCCCACATCGGATGCCTCAACCCCCAGGAGGAAGATCAGGTCCAGAGATTGTCCAAATTTATGTGTAGCAGAGGAAACCACCTGTGTAAGGCCCAGCATTGTCATTAGCTGGAGGAAGTGTTGACCAAATTGTGAGAGTTCATTGTCAACCCAGGCATTAAAAGTCACCCAGAACCATCAGTCTGGGTGACTCAAACACCATATCGACGACGAAGTCCGCCACTTCCTGAAGGAATAGCTTCTCATCACTGGGTGGACTGTAAATGAGAGCAATTCGAAAGCCTACACCTGCTGCTACTATACACTCAAAGGACTCAACCCCCCCCCCACTGAGACCTCCGTGAGACCGAGTTCGGTCTTGAAACAGACCGCAACCCCCCATGATCCAATCTTGGATGGTGTAACACCGAGTACCCAGCTGGAGTCATAGCCTCCAAAATGGAGCCAGAATTTTCATCCAACCAGGTCTTGGTAATGCAAGCCAGGTCCACCGTACCAACAAGATCAGCAATAATTGCGGTCTTGTTTTTAATGGACCTGGCATTGCACAACACTGCCCGGGCTGGACAAATCTTACTGGCTGCCCAGGCCATCAGCCCACAATAATCGGTGGTGCCCTTGGGTATGGGCACCAGACATGGAAAATCATGGTCTGGATTCCATTTCACCCCAGGGCGCCTTCTGGACTCGACCACCCAATATGATGTCCCCCCCTCCATCATCTTCCCCTGTTCATAACCCCGCACTCTTCTCCCTCTCTTACGTGCAATACCCAGTGTCCTACATTGCTGATAGGTCTCAAACTGGAGAGGGGAGAACAGAAAGGGTGAAGCGCACGAAGAAAGGAAGATGAGTAGCGCACAACTGTGGAGGATGAAAGCCAACACAGTGTGCAAACTCCCTAAGCACCGGGGCCCTAAAGGTGAGGAATAAGCCCAGCCATGAGGAGGGGCTTATACCAGTCAGACAGTGAGTTGAGTAGGTTCAGTGGTTTGGGACTCAAGGGGCCTGGAGCAGTCTAGATCTGCCGTTCTCTTAACTCGTTGGTCTGCACTGTTTTCTGCCTGCATCTGCCAGCTTCCCATGCTACCCTTTGGATGCATATAACTTCAACCATATCTTACTGAAAGATCTTCATTTATCAGTTTGTACGGAAATGCTTCAGGCCCCCATATTCAAAGCAGATGCGTTGAACATTGCGCAACAGTGCAATATTAAGATGACCAGAGTGTGCTACACAAATAGAGATGTGCCACTGCACACCAATAATGGCTATGGCATAGATAATAGGGCATGTACATGAATACACCATGCAACCACATATTGAACCGGACTGCGCCAGCTGTGCATTGTGTGACACGTGTGTGCAGTCGAGCAAGGTTAGGTTTACAAAAGGCAGCCCTAACTCAACAAGCCACCCAGTGTCAGGTGCAAGAACTGCACTGGGAGAGGGGGAGACAGTGTGTGTGTGAGAGAGACAGAGACAGAAACAGTGAGAGAGAGGGGGAGAGAGGGACACACACACACACACACTTGCAGATTGCAGGCACCAGACTCATGGCACACCTGGTGTGTGGAATGGTTGCAGTCATGGCTGATGTAAGGAGACTGGGGGAACAACAGGCAGGCCAACAGAGGACCTGTAGGTAGTATGCCTGGCTGAGACAGTACAGTCCCCGCAGCACATACGAATAGCTGACAGACACAGAGATTGTGGGGCAGCACCGACTCAACATAGCGCCTCTGAGACAGCTCTGGGAGCTACAGGTACCCACACACAGGCGCCATGCCATGGCGGTGGAGGCAAAGGTCTCTGCAGCCATGTGCCTGCTCGTCACGGGTACCTGGCAGTGACAGCGAGGTGTACCGCAACTGGAAGGGCTTCCACTCAATAAACTGCCAGGTGGTGTGCAATACCACAGGGAAAGTCACCTGTGTGTATGGCATCCACGCTGAGAGTGCACATTATACCTACAGCTGGCACCAGTCCGACCTGTGCCACTGGTTCGAGTCCAGGGACCTGACCAGGGGCCAGCTTGTGGGTGTGTGCAGCACAACAGCAGCACAGGTATATGCAGTGTACAAAGGGTGCAGACCTAGGATGATGTACAGGGGGCACAACGGACTGATGGGCAGCAGGGCATGCAGACATGCAAGTGTGGGGGGGTGAGCATGGGGCAGTTGGCCAGGGGACACCTGTGGCAGGTTAATGCATGGGTATGGTGTGCGGCACACACAGGAGGGGTTCATCCCTAGTGAGGTTAGGCCACCTCCACCTACCTGATGACATCACTGGTTCTGTGGGGACACGGTAAAAAGCCAATGCCTTATCAGCAAAGCTTTAAGCAGTATATGGCAGCTGCAAAGCATACAGAGTGACACACAATAACAATGGGAAAAAGCCCTACCTTTCAGGATGCAGTTCCTGGTGTACACCACATCGTCCCAGTGGTGCATCCCTGCTCTTCTGCTATTCCACATGCAAATGCGATGAGTACATTCAGGTAATGAGATGCAAATATCCAGGATAGGCACAGACTGTGTAATGATCCCATTTGCATATGCTGGCTGAATATTTCAGTGCTCCACGCAACGCGAACTATTGCCCATCATGCATTAAGTCTTGCCCTGTTGCTCTGCACATGTTTCTTTACGCGATCGCGCATCCATGGTATATTCGGCTGTGTTGGTAAGGAAACTTAATCTGGTGTGCTTCCTTTTAGTGAACATAGTGGCCTCTCTCTCTCTCTCTCTCCATTTTTTTCCCTTTACCTTAGTTTGTGAAGTTTGTACTGAGGAGGACTTGAGGAAATTGCCGCTGAGCCACAACTTCGATGTGTGTGTGGCTCTAGCTTCCTGAGTGCTGACGTAAAAAACTTGTTATTTTAACAAGTACTGTACTGAAGCTTCTCCCTTCTCATGACCCTGCTTCCACCAGTTTCTGGAAAAGCTTCCACCAGCTTCTGGAAAACCCCCTTGCTACTATCTCAGCAGTGGCCCTCGTCCTACCAACCCTCTTGCCTCTTCAGTGTGTGTTTGCACTGCCATCCACAGTGCTGGGGACTGTAGTAGCACAGCTTATGCTTCCTCCAGGCAGGTTCTCTCTCTCTCTCACCAGAGAGAGACTTAGTTACCAAAAAACAAGCAAAGTATAACACTGCACACTGTAAGTAATTGGTTATAAGGCAAATAATAGGGCTAGTGACTGGCGGGCTGCTATTTTTCTTACCCCCACCCCGTTCTTTGTTGTGCAGTAGAGACAGTACTGGTTCAAAGAGGTGCCACAGCCCACTAGACAACAATAAGGTAACAACTTAACAAGCTGCCTATTACAAACAGCATTCTGATAGCATCTAAAGTAAGTGCTAACTTCTTCACTTGTCTTTGAATGTGGATTGTGACCTAGGGAGACTGGTCTGGGCAGGGGCGGAGGGAGACTGCTGTTTTTTTTTTTTCAGGATCACCAGTTGGAAGGGGAAAAAAGGTATAAATTGCTTGCTGCTGAGTGCTGTAGTTAACTCTCGAATGGATGACTTCAAAGATGTTATACAATGTTGCTTTCCTAACTACTTGAATTGCTGTAAGCCTATAGAAAAACAATGCTCTTTGCCAGAATTAGACTACCGACAGAATCAGAACATATAGGAATTTTGAACAGATGTATCTGTCCGGGCACAGCATGGCATGAGTTGGGCTTGGGGGGGGGGGACAGTTACGGCAGCACAGTAAGGGTTAACATCAACCCTTTACGTTTCTTTCTCTTGCTCTTGTGACTTTATCTCACTCTCTCTCTATTTCCTTGCCTTGTTGTAAGCCTATTCCAAAACAAACAAACAAACAAAAAAAAAAAAGAGTCTGGGCTCTTCCTGGATGTTTGAAATTCCTCAGCAGGCTGAGGAATTTCAAACATCCAGACCAGCTCTGCTTGGTGGGCAACATAGATCAAAGAAAAGAGAAGACCCACGTTTGGGTTGGCTTTTTCATTTCAAGGACATGACGATTTCGACCAGCAAGTCAAAACTGTGTCATATTCAACCTGGCTGATGATTGGTGTGGCGCTAACACGTCCCTTGAAGACCACTCTATGTTGAACTGACAGTGTCACACCCCTCAAAAGGCTCTCTTATAGCAAGATGTTTGCTTGCGAGTGCACATAGGGCGAACATCAAAAGGACAGCTCAAAGACTCTGTAGCCCACTTGGTCACAAGACACTCTTTTTTTCAATAGTAGAATATCTTGTTTCCAGGTCAAACAGCTTTTCGCAAATACAGAGTATGGGCTACTCACCATCAGGGCCTTCCTGACTTAACACTGCACCAGTCCCCACCTCAGATGCATCTGTCTGAACTATAAATGGTTTGTCAAAATAAGGATTGTTTACCAATGACACTGAGCACAGCTTAGCCTTAGTTTTAACAAAGGTAACATCACATTCCTTGGTCCATCTAATTCTGTTTGGCTGATGTTTCTTTGTTAATTCTATCAAAGGGGCAGCCAGTTTAGAAAAGTCCTGAACAACCTACGACAGTACCCTGCCAAACCAAGAAATGACCAAACTTGTTTCTTATTGGTGGGTACCAGTTTGCAACAGCTTCTATCTTAGATATCCAGGATATGTGTTTTTGTGTGGTTTGGTTCTGCTCCTTCTGTGATTTCAAACCACAATGACTGGTGGTCACTGTTCCCCAGGTACTTCCTCACTGTTACCATCACACTGTCCTTGTTTGTGAGCACTGGGTCCAGTATTGTCTTCTGCTGAGTTGGTTCCATGACCAGTTGCTTGAGGAAGACACCCTGAAGGGAGTACAGGATAAATCTGCTCCTAGTTGATGCCGCTGCTGGGATGCTCCAGTCCACATCTAGAATACTGAGGTCTCCAACCAGCACTACCTCACTCTTGTCTGCCATCCTTTGGATGGCTAGCATCAGCTCCCTATCTGTTCCTTCCTCCTGGGCTGGTGGTCTATAGACCACTCCTGTGTGGATGGCTGGACCCATTTTCCTTTCCAGCTTAGCTCACAGTATCTCTCCGCCATTTTGTTTCTTCTGGATCTCTGTGGCCCTTATGTCATTTTTCACATACAGTGCCACTCCTCCTCTCTTCTTACCTGCCCTGTCTCTTCTGAATATGTTGTAGCCAGGTATTAAACAAGCTGTCCTCTTTACCTTTTCATTCCCTTGAAGTATGGGTGGAGAAAATTTCGAAGCTCACCTAATGGGCCAGACAACACTCCAGATTTTTACCCAGCCTGGTAAAACAGCTATTTCACCGCAGCTTATTAGAAACATCAGATTCAGGAGTCTTTTCTTATTTTTATTAGGCTAATGTCTGAGACACCATCATACAACACCACCAGGGAACCATCCCAATATATCACCTTGTCAAGCCCATACTCCACACACAGGCTTCCCTTTGACAATCATTCTCAGTATGTTTTCAGCTGTACCAGGCTTTGTCAGCAGCCTCTTCATCTCAGTTCTTTGGCACCTAGCTGAAGTTCCATAAATGATGAATTTCTCTCCCAGTTACCACTCCTCTTGGGTTTCTCAGAAGAGAATAACAGAAAAAACCAAAACAAGGGAAACAGTTTTAGAGAAGAAATAGTTGGAAGAAACAAATGCCTTTTAAAAATGTTTTAATTGTTTTTTGTTAACTGGGTAGGGTGCACTAAGCATACATTTGCCTATTTTCAGGAATGATCCTGGAGGGTACAAAGGTAGAGTTTTGCAATGCATGAAGAAAACAGTAACGAAAGCAGCAGGAACAGTACAGTACAGTACATAAATTGGCTGATACCAATCATTAGCATAAAGTACAGGGATACATGCTACATAATTAGCAGATACAACAGAGTACAGACATTTTAGTTAATTGCAGATCTATAAATTTAGAAAAACAGTACAATAGTTTCATGATAAGGCAAGGGGCAGTGATGGTAAGTAGGAGTAAGTAGAGAAGTACTGCCTGAAAGGGGGGGCTATGCATAACAATTATTTCACCCCTCTTTTCACATTTTAGCTGCAGCATACTTAAAAGGGAGGGCTAAAGCATCACGCCATCACAGGCACCCTCCCTTTGCACCCCACTGGTCTGAAATTCAGTTCTGTTGTGGGATTTATATTTGGTTTTAGGGACCATTACTGTGCTTCCCTTTGAGCCCGTGACTGTTTGTGAGATGTGCTTCCTCTCTTGGAAGACCCTCTTTATAGTGGCTATGACATCTACTATATGCACCTCTGAGTTACAGGCTCTGGTTGCAGATCCTCTGTTTACTATTTTTCATAAAGGATAGGGTCACCTCACATACCAGTCCTTATTTTCTTCTGAAGATTGTGTCTGAAAGAACAGTAAATCAACCAGACCATAGACCATCCTGTTTACTTTTTCTCTCCCATGGATAGTGGGAGGCATCATTTACATACGCTGGACATCTGTAGGATGCTGCATTTGTACCCGGATCTTACAAGGAACTGTAGAAAATCCTTGCAACTGTTTATTGCTTTTGCCCCTCGAATGGTAAGCTCACCAGTTTCGAAACACGGCCTGTCCAAATGGCTGGCCAATTGTATTATGTTTTGTTACCAGAAGTGCAGAAAGCAGCTTCCTGGTCCTGTTCATGCCTCATTCCACCTGCAGGGCTGCTACTTCAGTGGCTTGTTTTTAGAATGTGCCCACTGCTGACATCTGTGCTGCTGCCACTTGGAGTACTGTTCATATATTAACTAAACATTACACTCGGGACATCATCTCTCGTAGACATGCCAGCATTGGCCTCAGTGTTCTGCAAGACCTCCTTACTCAGGATCATGAGGTTCTGCTGTCCTCCTTCAGTGATTGGTACTGCTTGGGAATCATTCTACGATGTGGCTCATTGGGGGGAATATCCTCAAAGATAGAATAGTTATCTACCATAACAGTAGATCTTTGAGAGACTCTCCTCCATTGAGCCAAGGCTGTCCCCCTTCCCCCCTTGTTGAGTGATGGGTGACTATTTTGCCTACTGTCATAAGCTTTTTCTCCTCTGATGCACCCTATGGCATCCATACTTGGGTTTTCACATCCTCTTCTGTGTGCCTGGCGGGGTCCTGGTTACTTTGGTCCCTACTGGTCCAGTGATCCTCTAAGCTTGTCTCCAGCAAGGAAATGAGGAATGCTAGGGACGTCAACATTATATAGGTGCTGACAAGCACATTGACATAGGTGGCCCCAGCCTGCAAATGTTTCCAGATGGTCCTGAAGCTGACAGGTTACAGTTCCAAAAATGGAGGAGATTCTCTTGAAGACCTATTATTATGATAATTACAGCAACTATTCTTTACTCATAGTGGTTGTTGTAGGGAGGGGAAGAGGGGGGTGGATAGTGAGGGTTAGTACCATTTATAGATACTTGATCTTGGGGATTTGATAGGAAACTATGGGCTGGCTAGAGGAGCCATTGGTCATTTTCTGCCATCATTGTATATGTTTCTGTGTAATATCTTATTTCAAATATTTGGCTGAGTATTTGCATTTGGGGGCCCAATTATTTGTTAGTCATGCTTTGATATTAGTTATTCTGCCACTAGAACAGTGTGTGAGACTTCAAGGATCTCCTGAACTTCCTGTCCAATCAGAGGCCACTTTGGAAGCTCACTGGAGGCAGCCCATATGACCCATGGCAGAAGCTACAGGCAAGAGAGACAGACGTCTGAGCTGCTGTGAAAGAACAATCTGCTTCCATCCACTTGTTAAAATTAGCCAAAAAGCAGAAATCATGACACTTTTTGTTCTTCTTCTAAATACCAAGTTAAAGGGGGTAATTTTTCTTCACACTTTTGTGTGATAATTTTCAGTATTTCTCAGTAGAACTGTTATGCGTGTTTTGTTTTTTTTGTCCTAAAAATGAAAAAAGAAAACTAGTACTGCTGGGCCTGTTTCTGCTCTGCAAGCAGTAACAGGTGCACATTAAAGGAACACACATTTTGACAGTTTTCTTTGGTGCACATTTCTCTGCGAGCAATCCATCCATCACAGGTGCACATAAAAACCAACAAACAAACAAAAAAAAAGATTTTTTGTGCACTCTCCTATTAAGTGGCAGGTGCCACGCTACACTTTAGAAATAAATAAAATAGGCTTTTAGTCAGTCTTTTGTGTGATACATTCAGCAGCTTAAAGGAATGCTTTTTTCCAACAGAGCTTTTTCTCTCCACCTCAGTGGCACTCCACCTCACAACCCAGGCCCGTCCAGAAGGGTGATGCATGAAGAGGACACATTCACATTGGTAGTATCACTGGCAGTTAATGACAATGTCCTCCAAGCAGCACTACTAGTACTTTGATTGGTACTTTTTTCCCCCTGGTGTCAGCCAATGCCATACTAGTGCTGGAGACTGCAGACTTTGTTGAAGTAAAATATAATTTTGTGTGCAGTGATTACGCCCACAGCATCGCTCTACAGCATGCTTACCCTCACCTGCTGCAGGTTTTCTGGGGTTGCTGGACCAGCTACGTTTTCTGGTATGTCCTCTGTCTACCACAGTTGTATTCCTCACAGTAAGATGATATTAAATTAAAATTATATTGTTATGAATCATGAAGGCACACACTTAGAATAATGTCTTTCTTGAGCGCACATTGCACACACACACACACACACACACATATGCATGCACACACACACAACCAAGTGGCAGCTAAGAAGTGATGGGAGTTAGCCAACTAGTCCCACCCTACCAGCTATATATGGTGATGCACTCGCAGTTGCACAAGTAGCCATAGAGGGACCATAGCCTGGGTTCCTCACAGGAAGATGCCTGATATTAAATTTAAATTATGTTATGACATATAGTCACTCACTGCAGCAATGCCAGTGAGCTGACAAATTGCACTCACTAACAGTCAAGCCTGATTAAACAATTTATAGTGTATGGTAGAACACTGTTGAGTATGGAAATCCATGCTCCCAACAGCGTTGTTGTGCTTGCCTCAGTGCGTCATGATCTTGTTGTGCTGCACTGGGTACATCACTGGTGCAGCACAACAAGATCAAATGCATTCGCCCATGCGCGATTTAGAAGCCACGTTGGCGAGGGAGCGAGTAGCGCTGGAGCGAGCCACAACATTGAAGCCAAGTAAGGCTTGATTTTAAAAATTTCTGCCTATATTCACTGTTTTGTCATGAATAGACTCCCCATACACTATAAAAGATTGTCTATGGGGAGTCATTCACAAACAAGGATATTCTCCGATCTCAAGATATCCTTGACAACTGATGACCTCTCGAGCTTCGCGCTCGAGGTCTAACGTTGCCAAGGATACCTCTCGATTGAGAATATCCCTGTTGTAAATGACTCCCCATAGACAATCCTCTATATTTTTTAAATTTCTTCTTTGGCACCAAGCAATAAACATAGAACAATGTCTTTCCTTCTTTTCTTTTTTTTTCAATCTGAGATTTTATTGAAGGTTTTGTAGCAGACAATGCGAGCAGGATGAAATTTTTATGCAATAGTCCAGGAGGTGCCAAGACGGGAATAAGCAAGGAAGACAAAGTTCATACAGTATCACCATGTCCCCTTCATTATCACAACTGTAGCTATAGAGATCTCTGTAGTTGAGGCGTCCCCCAAATCTGGATGTCTCCCCCCCACCCCAAGATCTCTCCACCTTCCATTTTTCACCAAGCCTGCCTCCCATCCTGTCATGGGATGATATCCAATTTGTGGGTCATAACATGGATTAGCCACAGGTTCCCTCTGTTCTGATTTTTTCCTTTGTTTTTTGCAGGAATGCTGTGAGTTTTTCCATTTTGTAGATGTCCCATATTACATCCTCCCAACAGGGAATAGTTGGGGTTCTGGTTTGAGCCAAAGTCATGAAATTACTTTTTTAGCTGCTGCGAGGAATATGCCTAATAAATATACTCAGTGTAAACCTTGTTCTTGATGTAGGATGGATAAGAGAACAAAAGTGCTATCTGCACGGCATGGGGCCCTAGATTCATTATGATTGCCTTTATTTCTGTTTTATGGGGTGCTGATATTGTTGAAGGACTGGGAATGACCACAGGACATGGGAATGGCCACTTCAGCCCTGCAGCACCTCCAACAGGAGGAGTCCCAGATGGGCAAGTACTTAGCTGTAATTTGAAGTGTGCAGAAAAAACAAATTGCTGTCTTCCAGCTGCATTCTCATCATTGGCAGGAATCTGTTACCCAATGCTGCCTGAACCAAATCAAAGCCCAGTCTACCAGTTGTAATGCTACAGAGAGCTCGGCTTCCCGTCTACCCAGAGTGGAGGTTATATCAGTTTGCTGGCTGCTCTGTGGAGCCTGACAGCATGCTGATATAAAGTGATCCAGCCATGAAACCTTTTGGACTGAGATGGCCAAATATGTTAAGGGGTGGAAGGTCCAACTCTTCCATTTGGAGTCCTAGCCCCACATTACAATAATGTCACATTTGTAAATATCTGTAATTGTCTCTCTGATCCAGGCCACGGTCCCTTTAAAGTTGCACAAAGGATCTGAATTGGCTTTGAGCATAGAACTGAAACTCATGCATCAATCCCTTCTAAGCCCATAACTTGAATTTAAGGTCCAGCCTGTCTGGTGCAAATAAGGTGTCATAGACTGGTATTCATAACCACTGTGCACCATCCTTGAAGTGTGGTTGTGAAAGTAGGAGATGCCAGCATTTTGGGACCCCTATCATGAGGGAGGAGGATGTAACTAGTCTGTCAGTATGGTCTTTATAGCCAAAGAGCGCCATATCTGGCGAGAGGTCCAGCAACGTGACTTCTACTCCCACCCATCTGAGTCTGAGAGTTGCGAGCCTCCAAGTGAGAAGATGTTTGATTTGAGAGGCCTGTGCATATAGGATAAGATTGGGGGAGAGCTAGATCCCCCTTTATTTTTTGGTAATTGAAGTTTACAATAAGCTATGCAGGGGCATTCTCCCCAGACTCCCAACAAGCATCTGGAAATTAATTTGTTCCATTTCTGAAACTCAGTTTGGGTTGGGAAGAGCAGTAGAGTCTAAAACATATAAAGGTATCTGGGTAATATATTAATTTGAATTACATGCTCCCTATTCACTAGTGTTAACGGCATAGTGTGGTCCATTTCTGGAGGTCCCCTCTGACCACTTGTTCCAGTGCAGCATACTTTAACTGATATAGGACATCTACTGAAGTACCAATACAGACCCCTAGGTACTTGATATGGGGCTATCCCCATTTAAATGGGTATTCAGTCTTTATGATTATACCTGGGGTATAATTAAACTGTAATACCTCTGTTTTATCATCATTAAGTTTATACCAACCCCCATTAGTTCCTCTATTACCTTAAGGCAACTGGTCAATGCAGATAGGGAGTGCTCTGGTTCTGTTATATAAAGTGGGAGGTCATCTGCACAAGGGTTACCCACATTAGAGCCGAAATCATCTTCCCGAATGACACCATAGTGGCAGCATAAGGAGCAAGCAGAAATAATACCACAAGTTACTGTAGGTATACCGCAAACATAGAGAAAAAGCACTTTAATGTACTGCAAACCATGTTTATTCACCTAAAGCACATGACTGCAGGAAACCGAGCAAATATGGGTTTCACCTGCATCCCCGCTTACTATATATGACCAACTCCAGACCACACTGATAGTAGGGGATGGCAGCCTAGTGAGAGAAAGCAAAAAAACAGACCCGACTCACTCGTCCACTCGCCAGTCACCGCTCAATGTCCTAACAACTAACAACAGACAGCACGAAAAACAGAGGAAAAAAAACAGTGCCAGATACCCAGAATAACATTCGCCTAAGCAGCAATCACCCAGTAGCATGACATACACCTCTGCCTCCATACCCTTCAGCTCAAGCAGGACACCTCTGCTCCAATGTCTGACCTGCACATGTATCCCCCCCACCCAATTTTGGGGGGCTTACCTTGAATATCTCCTTGGGCTCCACTGATACCCACTACCTGGAAGATGTCCAGCACGAGACGTTAAATCCATGTGCAGGAGGGTGCTGTTGTTGCTCTGCGTGTGTGCACACATCCATGCTGCTGCACTGTTTCTTTAAGAGCTCCAGCCTTGTGTATAGTGTGAATAGCATGGGCTGGGTCCGAGTACAACAGAGCTCGTGATCAGCCAGGCATTACTCAGATTGACTCCACTCTGCTGTCTCTAGTAGAGCAGAGGGAGCCCTTCAATAATCTGTAAATATTTACTTCTAAATCCTTGCTGTTGTTTAAATAAAATAAATTGTTTGGACTGCCAGCAATGCCAGTATCAGTCCTTCCCAATGGAAGCCACCATCTTTGGTCCTGAACTTCCTAGTTTGGACCATTTGGAACCAAGGGATCCTATTTACAATGGATTATGGGTGAAACTGTGAACTCTCTTGTTGTCGCCTAAAGTAATCATTAGGAGCACCCTGACTGTGATTGACAGCTCCATTAGCCAACCGGAATACAGGATTCTCACACTAACTGTAGGACTGTTTGAAACAGAGTTCAGTTCAGCTCGAGCCACCGAAGAAGACACAACCTGCAGCTGGGCTAAGAGAAACTGCAGAGAGGGAGGGAGGCCTGTATCTGCCTCCTGTGACTTCTTACTTGGTCCAAACAGGGAATGAGTGGTCTGGGACTGCATTTAAGCAGACAAAAAGGGGTTTCTCAGCAATCAGCTGAGGAGAAACCAGCAGAACTGAGGTAAAGAAGAAGTTTGTTGTTTTTTTCAGACACAAGCCTGTGGCCTATGGCGTGTGTGGAGGCACTGATCCTGGGACTCCTGAAGCAAAACAGGAGCCACTCCAGTACATTAAGGACTTTCTTTTGCAAAGGCCAAGCTGGGGGGTTCACCAGCAAACAGAATAAGCTTTTCCAAAGACTTTTTCAGCAGGGCCTATGCCAGCAACGGCTGAGCCAGACTGTCCCTATTTCTTCCAGAACACCATTTTGGCGAGAGACCAGATTTGGGGATTGAGCCCCTGCACAGCAATCAAACACAGGTTACAGCCACCTACAGGGAAAGGCTGTGAAGTGGAGGTGAGTCATGTCAGCCCCGGTCCCCATCTTCAGCTCAAGGAAGCAACACGTTTTTCATGTCACCAGTGCCATCATCATTTCATCTGGGTACAGTGAGTAAAACCAGGGTAGCTCCCTGCAACAAATCATCAAATGTTTTAATGGTACCATCTGATTCAGTTTTGCCAGTTCAATGTGCTTAAAAGTGACTGGGCCATCCGACCATGGATACAAATTGTTTATGGTTTCCAAATGTGTTGCTTCCATTTAATTATCCTTCTTTCCATCAAGGGCCCCAACATCAGCTGCAATGCCGGCCAACCCATGGCACCGCCTCAGGCATGCCTTATTTCCACTCTGGGTACCCAGTAGTTGCTAGATTAATAAATTCAGGGACTAAAGTGATTAAAAGCAAGAGAGCCTGTTTTAAGTATAGCAAAGTAATCATTTGCCTAGATTTTCACCCCTCTGTTGTTCATATCCCCTTAATAAACCTGACTTATTGTTTTGCTGTTAACCGGACTTGTGAGCATATCATTACCTGGTCTACAGTTACTGAAGTATTACAAAGCATATTGAAAGTGCATGTTTGTATTATTGAAACTGTCTTTTACAGGGGGTTGCAGGGTGAAAGCCAAAAGACCAAACCCTGCTGGTAAGTGGAAGGTGCATGAGAATATCATTAATGCTGGTATTAATCTATATTCTAAGTGTGAAGTATTGCAGTTGCAAAACTAAGTGTAAAGGGACACTAGGTGGGACTGTGGGTGGTTACAGCTTCTCAGAGGGGTGTACCAGTATTGTTAATGATCCACTTAAGCATTACTCTGGGTGGAGGCACCGTAATTGTAGTTCTACTGTTGGTAGGCACACCACAGTACCTCGCATTTCCGAACCCAGGTCCCTCAACCTGCAACCAGGGAAGCAGGCTGAGGTAGTAGCCCTTGGTATAATGGTGCCAGGGATACAGCTTGGAGACACTGCTGGGATTGGTGCCCCCTAGTGGTCAAAATGCAAAATTGCAGTTTCTCTTTTTATGAGTGTTGGTATCAAAATGGAGGACGGGGCTGGACTTAGACTTGGGATCCCTGCCACAAGTTGGCTGTGCATTGCCTAATAAGGTGGTGTGAAGCTGAGGAGGTTGATCCTCATAAGACTTTAATGTTATTAGATATCCTTTGGGCACTACTAAGACTACTATAGAAGAGACAGTTAATAAGGTTAAATGTCTGGGTAAAGTCATTGTACAAGGACAAAATGCTGATCTGTTCGGTCAGAGCTTGGTGGCCTTAATAGCTTGCAGTGTCATAATGGACCCAAAGCAGGTACCCCCCGATATTATCCCAGATGAGGACCAAATGGATTGATGAGTGGTCACTATGAGTAGTGTGGCATCTATGCCTAAAGGGTCTCCCAAGCTAGAGGAATTTAAAGATAAGTTGGGGAAACTGTTAGCCACTGAGGGACAGACCTGGGAAGATTTAAAGAGTGCGTTAGATAGGGGGTGGTACACCTACAAACCTCTCCCCTGCTCCGTCACCAGCTCCTTCACTGGCACTTTTGCCTGTGCCTTTACCAGTGTTCATTCCCATAAGTGAATCTGGACTCATATCGCAGGCTGAGAGTGTTTTCTGGCACTATTCCTACAGCCAGTGGGGAAGATGATTTAGAAACTTGGATGGACTGTGCATCCCTCTTAGTTCAAGAGTGGCAGTGTGTAGAACCAGAAAAGAGAAAGAGGCTAATGGAAAGCTTGCGGGGCCCTACACTTGAAGCAATTAGATTTCTAAGGTCCACCAACCCTGATGCTTCAGCTAGCAAGAATTTATCCACATTGGATGGTGTCTTTGGGAGCACTGAGTCTGGAGAGGACTTAATGTGGAAATTCAAGTCCGCCAAACAGTGGAATAATGAACGTTTGTCCGCATTTGTGACCCAGCTTGAAAGAGCCTTCAGAGAGCACACTGTAAGGGTGAAGTACTAGCCAGTGACTTGAATAGAGTAAAGTTAGAACCTATCCTGAAATCTGCCAGATTCTCTAGTGTGCTTATGCTTAAATTAAAGTTTCAGGACTGCAAAGATGATCCTCCTGCATATTGCTGGTTAATGAAAGAAATCAGAGAGGCTGAGAATGAAGAGGAGTTTTGGAACACTTATGCTGGTGCTACCCAAGTGACTCCAACCCCTGAAAAGTATTTTGACAAAGAACCTGCTCTCGATGCCCAACATATTACAGACTTGCTAAATGAGCACCAAGAGTTAAAGGTCAGTGCCCAAAGTGCCGCAGAGTTGGTTAAAGGTCAAGCTAATCATGCCACTGCTGCTGAAGTCATCAGTGAGGTACAGGTTGCCACCACCAGTGCTAGTGTTCAAGTCCCTGGTGGGGAACCAAATGATAATATGCTGAAGGAACTGAGAGAGTTTAGAACTTTAGTGAAGGATCTAGCGTAAACCTCTCACCCACCATCCACCTGGAAAAGGCCTAGTGGAGCTGAACCTGGGTCCGGGCCTAGAGATGAGTACAAGTCTAGTCCTCTCCCTAATCGTAATCAACCTGAAGAACCTTGAGCACCTAACCCCAGGCCGAATGTCTTCTGCTACCGCTGTGGTGAAGATGGGCACACTAAAAGAGTATGTAACTCCCCAGAGGACTTGCAAAAAGTAACAGCTACACTGCTTAATCAAGTGAGACAAAGTGGCGTAAAGCCTCAATCCAAGCCTCCCTACAAGCCTTATGTAGGACAGTCTACAGTCAAGCATCCTGAAAACAATGCTCCTCCCGAATGGTCAGAAATGGTGGGACCTTCCATGGAGACCACTGTGCATATTGATGGCATCCTGGCCCAAGCCATGTTAGACAGCCTATTCCAGGTCATGATAATATTTATAGATTGGTATGACCAACACCTCTCAGATCATCCTCTGCAACCCCTTGGACTGCAAGTGTGGGGGTTAAGTGACAAGCCGTATCCTTATCTTGGTTTTCTTTGAGTGTGGCTTTCTTTACCTTCAGCAGTGGCAGGTGCTAGAGATCCAGTGAAAACTTTAGCTCTTGCATGTCCCCCATCTGGTCTGTATGATGGGATTCCAGTATTGATTGGTACCAATGCATATATGTTTGGGCGACTTGCAAAGATGAGCCGTTAGAGGCAAGCACACAAGATAGGAAGAGCTCTACACATTCATGCAATGGTACAAAAAGCATACATGATGCAGATGAGCCCAGGCCCAGATGAAGGTGACCAGGATGAGCCTGTGGGATTTGTATGGAAAAAGGACTCTTCACCTCTTATTCTTCCCCCAATGCTCAGTGTAGTCTCAGTGGGGAGAGCCGCCTGCGCAAAGATGTCACTAACAAAATATTAATGCTGGATGCTCCAGAAGAAGGGAGACTGCCTGAAGGACTTCTGGTTAAACCCAGTGTGCTGCCTGTTCATGCTCATGCATATGCTCGGAGATTGGTTGTCCAAATTTGGAATGTTACAGACCAGGACATTAAAGTTAACCAAGGTTGCACCCTGGCCAAAGTTTATGCGCTGATACTGCTGTGCCAAAATGGGACCAAATGTGAAGTGTCATCGGACATGTTTGATTTTGGAGAGTCTCCTGTACCTGATAGCTTGAAGGACAAAATCAGTCAAAATATGGCTTGGCGAACCAAGGTGTTCTGTCTTAAAGAATGGGACGTTGGTTGTGTCACCGGTGCTGAACATCGTATTCACCTGCACAATGAAAGACCTTTCAGGGTGAGATCTCAATGTCTAGCTCCTACTGACATTGACAACATAAGGCGCTACCTACAGGAAATGCTTGCAGCAGGCATTATACAAGAATCACACATCTCCAATTGTTGTAGTCCAGAAAAAGAATGGTTCCATCCATATGTGTGCAGACTACAGGACTCTTAACCAAATAATTGTGCCTGATCAACACACTATGTTATGCATACAAGATGCTTTGGATTGTCTCAACGGGAGTAAGTGGTTTTCAGTCCTTGATCTCCACAGTGGGTATTATCAAATCCCGATGGCACCAGAGGATAGAGAGAAGACTGCATTCATTTGTCCCATAGGTTTTTACGAGTTCCTCTGCATGCCCCAAGGCATATTAGGTGCACCTGCAACCTTTCAAAGATTAATGGAACATGCAATGGGAGATATGAACCTTCTCAAATGTTTAGTCTACCTTAATGACATTATTGTCCTCAGCAAAACCCTTGAAGAACATGAAGTTCGCCTATTCAAAGTGCTGGACAGACTTGAATAATTTGGGTTAAAGTTATCAATTGATAAATGGCAGTTTTTTCCAGAGCTCCGTAAAATGTGTAGGCCACACTGTGTCGTTGGAAGGCATCCAGACAGACCCTAGCAAGGTAGAAGCATTAACTGACTGGCCACAACCAAACAACTTAAAAGAACTACAATGATTCTTGGGCTTCTGTGCCTACTATCACCGTTTCATTAAGGATTATACCAAAGTAGTGCATCCACTGTTAAATCTAATGCAAGGATATCCTCCCACTCAGAAAAAATACAAGAAAGGCACCGAGACAGAGATTTAAAAAATCTATTTCAGCCTAATGAACCCTATGAACAGAGATGGACATCAGATTGTGACACAACCTTTCACAAAATCATCTACCGTTAACTCGCGCGCCTGTTCTTGTATATGCAGACCCATCCAAACCCTATGTGCTGCATACTGATGCCAGCTTAAGTGGCCTCAGGACTGTGCTCTGTCAAGAGTATATTGAAGGACTGTGCCCAATGGTATATGCCAGTAGAAGTCTGACACCTTCAGAAAAGAATTCTCCAGTGCACAGATTGGAATTTCTCACTCTCAAGTGGACAATTGTGGAATAATTCCACGAATACTTGAATGCCACCAAGATATTAGTTAAAAAGGACAATAATCCTTTAAGCTATGTCCAAACTTCCACAAAACTAGATGCTACAGGACACAGATGGCTCTCAGCACTGTCTACATATGATTATGTGGTGGAGTACTAACCAGGCCTCAACCGCATTGATGCTGATGCCTTTACCCGAAGACCTGCCTCCAGTTAAGAATGGGTAAGAAATGTTGGAACATTCTGTGAAAGCATTGTGTCATAAGTTTGACAGAGATGAAATTCCATCTGCTGAAGCTGTCAATCACCTAGCTGATTTCCTGGGACCTCCTGATACTTGTTTGCCAGTGGTCTATTGTAATTTTACTGTTTTAGACCTAGATACTTTGCCACGACTAATACCACCTGACTTTAAAAGGTAACAATATTATGATCCAATGATTAGACCTCACAAAGGGAGAAGATGTTTCAAAATTGTGATCCAGTGACCCCAAGACTGCTCTGTTGTTTCGAGAAGGGAACAAGCTTAAGCTGAGAGAGCAAGCGAGAGACTGCTGTACAGAGAGTTGACAGATAATCATCAAATTAAATCAAATCAGACTTTATGTATACAAAGTGCAATTCCAGAATTGTTCAAAGCACTTGTACAACTCAACCATAAAACACAGACAAATAAAATTGAAACTATACCACTTTTTAAAACCAATATAATAAAATCTAAAAAGTTTTCAAAAACTTTAAGTAATCATCATAAATGCACAGCTAATCACAGTTATTAAAAAACATCTCAAAAGATCTAAAGATAATCAGGGAAGGCCAAACTGAATAAATGCATTTTAAGAGCGGGCTTAAAGCTTTGGACGGTCAGGCACTCTCTCACCCGACGAGGTAGAGAGTTCAAGGTAGGAGCCACAAAAGCAAAAGAACAAACCCCAGAGGTCTTAAGTCAAACTTTGGGAACCTCTAGCAATCCCTCATTGGAGGAGTGGAGCGGGTGGAGGGGACAGTAGGGACAAAGGAGAACTTGCAAGTATCAAGGTCCCTGCCCATGTAGGGCTTTGTTGGTCAGTAACCCAACCTTGAAGATGATCCACCACTGTACTGGCAGCTAGCACAGTCCACAGAGCACAGGTGTGATATGGCAAGATCTTGAAGAGCCAGTCAACAACTTGGCTGCCGCATTTTGCACCAGCTGCAAGCGGCGAATATCAAATCCTGGAAGCCGTAGATAAAGGCCATTGCAGTAGTCAAGGTGGGAGGCCACAAAGGCATGGACCAAAGTTGGATGATCGTCAGGTGGAACCAGATGTTTTATCCAGGTGATATTCCTCAGATGATAAAAAGAAGTCTTGACAACGGCCAACACCTGAGATTTAAGTGTCAGGCCATCATCACAAATAATGCTCAGATTCCGCACTCGGTCAGAGGTCACCAGTTGGATGCCCCCGAGCCAGAGCTTGGAGGGCTGTCTTGCCAGTGATCCCATACCCTGCTGATCTGGGTCCACCACCAACACCTCAGTTTTATCCGGGTTCAACCACAGCCAGTTGGCACTCATCCAGTCCCAGATTTTGGAGAGGCAGTTGTTAAAGCCCAAGACAGCTCCACCCTGATCGGGCACAAAGGACATGTATAGGTGAGTATAATCTGCACAGCAGTGAAAACTCAGACCATACCACCTAACAATGTCTCCCCATGGCAGCATACACACTGTGAACAACATGGGTGACAAGATGGAGCATTGTGGCAACCCGCAGGATAGGGGGAGAGGGTCCGAGGAATAAATCCCTGACACCACTCTCTGAATTTTACCCACGAGGAAAGATTGAAACCAACTGAGGACTGTACCAGACAGTCCACAGATCAGCCGCAGGTGCTCCGACAACACACCATGGTCCACAGTGTCAAATGCTGCAGAGGAATCAAGGAGGACTAGGACTTAATGCTCGATCCCTCGTTATTAGAAAATCATTAAGTACCCGAACAAGTGCCGTCTTGGTGCTGTGCCTCTTCCTGAATCTGGACTGAAGAGGATCATAGACATCGTGCATGGTCAAATGATCATCCAGCTGCATACAGCCACCTTCTTAATAACCCTACCCACAAAGGGTAGGTTAGAGACAGGTCTGTAGTTAGTCAGACAGTCCAGGTCAAGGAAGGATTTTTTAAGGAGAGATCTTACAACCGCCTCCTTCAGGGGGTCAGGAAACACCCCTTTTTCCAGTGACCAACAGACTATCTCAACTAGGACCAGGCTGATTACCTCTACACATCCCACAAGGAGGCGCGTTGGGCCCAGGTCCAAACTACAGCAGGTTAGTCACAGAGTTTGGGTAATCCTCACAATGTCAGTGATCTCCAGATGGCCGAAGTCAGACCAGGTAAACTGGGTGCTCACTGCCTCCTGCCAACCTCTGAAACATCTAATAGAGAGGGCTGGACAGATTCCAGATCTGATGGTGGCAACCTTATCTGCAAAAAAGTGAGCAAACTCATCACACTTACTTTGTGAAAATGCTCCCCCAGTCTGAAGACAGATTGGATTGTACAATCTGTCAACAGTCTGGAAGAGCTGAGCCGGTCAATTTCACGCAGTGGCTATGTCCCTGGACAGGAACTCTGTCTTCTTATGGGAGACTGACGATTGATAGTCCTTATAATGAACCATCAATCTAAGTTTGTCATCAATCAGGCCTGTTTTCTGCCAGTGCCTCTCCAGCCTTCATCCCACTCTCCTCAACTCCTTTAAGGTCTTATTAAACCAAGGGGACCTTGGGTGAAGAGTGAGGGGGTGAACACGGACAGGAGCAATGGAGCCCAGGGCCACCATACCTGCCTTATTATAAGCGAGTAACAGATCCCCTGGAACCATGCTTCCATTCAGCATTCTCGATAAGTCAAGTATCAAGGGGAGGTTGTAAAAAGACAACTTGTGCTGCCCTCAAAATTAAAAAATGTAGTATTAAAAGCACTCCATGATCGGATGGGACACTTGGGCAGTGAGAGAACTCTGGACTTAGCCTGTGCACATTTCTACTGGCCCAAAATGGCTGTGGATATTGAACAACATGCAAAAAACTGTAGTAGATATCTCCAGCAAAAGGAACAATCGCAAAGAGCTACCACTTTGTTTAACATAACCACTGGTGCGCCAATGGAGCTCGTGTATAACATAGATTTCTTGAGTTTAGAGCCTGGTTCCAAGAACACTGGTAATGTGTTGGTAGTGGCAGACCATTTCATAAGGTATACTCAACCAAAGACCAGAAGGTGGCCACAGTAGCAAAAGTCCTTGTTAAAAAGTTCTTTGTTCACTACGGTGCTCATCAGAGGATTCAGTTGGATCAAGGCCGGGACTTTGAGTACAGACTGATTAAAGAACTCTTTTCTATTTGGGGTGTATAGAAATCTAGACCCACTCCTTACCATCCACAAGGAGATCTGCGCCAGAAAGGTTTAATAGGACTTTGCTTGACATGCTTGGTACTTTGCATCCCAAAGATAAACCAAAGTGGAGTTAGCAAATAAGCTCTCTCATGCATGCATATACAGTAATTGCACCAAAAATAATGCAACAGGATTCTCACCATGCCATCTCATGTTTGGTCATGAGACACACCTTCCTGTTGATGTCTGTTTTGGAGTTTCATCGGATGGGATCCAGTCTGATAATTGCCTACAGTATGTAAAGAAACTGAAAGCACAACTAAACCATACATATCAACTGGCTAACACCATGGCTGCAAAGAAAAATCTAGCCAACAAAGCACGGCATGACAAGCGAGTAAAGGCTCATGAATTAAAGGCTGGAGATCATGTGTTACTGCGAAATCTTGGTTTCCAAGGGAAACACAAAATAGCTGATCATTGAAGCCACACACCCTACATTGTAATCTGCAAGCTACATGATCTGCCGTATACAAGGTACAACCTGAAGGAAATCCTCAAGCTGTAAAGACAATACACAGGAATCACCTTCTGCCAATTGGCCAAATTGTCAAAGATACTGCACCTTTAGATACTGCTCCAGCAGGGCCTGTCACTCGTTCTGCTACTGGTAAGAAGCAGTCAGATTCACCTCCTGCTGCTCAACAGCCTGAATTCCCTGCTCAAAGTGCTACAGTGAATAATGATGCTGACTCTGAAGACACCAATAGTGAATATGGTGTTGCTTACTACCCTTCCCTCGAACTAAATCAGTTGTTTCAAGGAGCCTACCAGTCCACCTTTGCTGATGATTCTTACAGCCCAATGGTCTCAGACAACTCTGTTCTCGTAGTTGTACCTGAACCTCCTGAGAGTTATGCACAAAGTGTAACTTCTGACATAGCAGACTCTCTCTGCTTAGTAGAACTGACTGACATTGGAATGATTGATGCTGATGAGAAACTGGTGAACCAGCAAATTAATTGCAAGGTGGTAGTGCAACAGATGATAGATCTGTAAGTGAACACAAAGGTGATGCCGGATTAATAGTGCTAAGTGAATTACTTTGTGACCAAGAACATATGACTATTCCTGAGACTACTAACAGTGTGTTGGATGACTCAAATTTTGTGGAAATACCGATTTCTGGTGAAGATGAGCCTCAAGAAACTGAAAACCAAAGTAATGTGCATCGTGATGAATCTGAACCTATAACCAGTTCTGAACCTCAAGAGAGTGCAGTGGTGCCCTCTTCTTCAGAAGCTGTCTTGTTGCTGCACAATGAGCCAGGAGTTGTGAACCCAATTGCCAATGCCGAAGTGTTACTGCCAATGCCCTCTACACCTAGAAGATCTGGAAGGATTGTAAAACCAGTGGTTTGGCTCACATATGACATAGAAGGAAAGCCTGTAGTCTTGCCCATGAATGTAGTTCATAAAGGGGTATATGTTACTGCCAATTCCCTGTCCAAGCTAGTATTCACTGCATCATTTAAGATAATAGTTAAACCATCCAGTCAGTATCTTAGGGGTTGCCCTTATAGAGTTCCAAGGGTTAGCTGAAAAGTTCAAGTCTAGTGTCCACCAGGGGTCACTGTTTAAAAGTGATTGAGTAAAAATGTAATTCATATGGTTAAATGATTAGAACAAAGGTACCTGAAAAAATGTGAAGTGTCATGATGATACATAAACAACTGAACTATGCAACTGTTTAAAAGGAAAGTCTCATCTATGGTAAATCATGCTATAATGTATATATTTGTTTCACATCTGTGCAGATTTTGTATATAATAAGTATATGTTCTAGACCTGTATATACTAGAGGAGTTACAGTAATTGTTACTTGTATTATAGACTTGATGCAGATGCCAAGTTTCCTGGGCAGGGGAGAGTGTAACCACCCCCACCCAATTTTGGGGGGTTTACCTTGAGTATCTCCTTGGGCTCCACTGATGCCCACTGCCTAGAAGATGTCCAGCATGAGAAGTTAAATCCACATGCAGGAAGATGCTGTTGTTGCTCTGCGTGAATGCGCACATCCATGCCAATGCACTGTTTCTTTAAGAGCTCCAGCCTTGTGTATAGTGTAAATAGACTGAGCTGGGTATGAGTACAATGGAGCTAATGACCAGCCAGGCATTACTCTGATTAACTCCACTTTGCTGTGCTAGTAGAGCAGAGGGAGCCCTTCAATAATCTGTAAATATTTACTTCTAAATCCTTGCTGTTGTTTAAATAAAATAAATTGTTTGGACTGCCAGCAATGCCAGTATCAGTCCTTCTCAATGGAAGCCACCATCTTTGGTCCTGGACTTCCTGGTCTGGACCAATCGGAACCAAGGGGTCCTCAAGGGGTCCTAATTACAATGGATTATGGGTGAAACTGTGAACTATCTTGTTGGTGTTTAAACTAACCACTAGGAGCTCTCAGACTGTGATTGACAGCTCCATTAGCCAACCAGAATACAAGATTCTTGAACTAATTGTGGGACTGTTTAAAACAGTTCAGTTCAGCTCAAGCCACCAAGGAGGACACAGCCTGCAGTTGGGCTGAGAGAAACTGCAGGGAGGGAGGCCTGTAACTGCCTCCTGTGACTTACTTGGTCCAAACAGGGACTGAGAGGTCTGGGACTGCATTTAAGCAGACAAAAAGGGGTTTCTCAGCAATTGGCTGAGGAGAAACTGGCAGAACCGAGGAAAAGAAGTTTATTGTTTTTTATTTATTTTATTTATTGAAATGTTTTGCCAGGAAGGCACGCTGAACAACAAGTTACTCGTCTCCCTGTGCAACCTTGGGGGGTAGGAAACAATGGGATAGAATACAGAGAAATGTTACAATGCAGAAATACTGTTTGCTTACTTGCATACAATGAGAACAGGAGGGATTACAGGTGGATCACATTGGCTAACAATGCAATAGTTAACTATTGTAGATATGAAGACACATACAGCAATTAGGCAACAGTTGGTAAAACTAGAACACATATAATAACTTGGCAACAGTATGTAGCACTAGATGGTAAGATGACACAATAATTGGTGGCCATTAGTGTAGCATAGTTATTCAAGATTTACAGTGATAGGAGTAAAGAGAGGAATAATGGAAGGAGGGAATGAAAAATTGAGGAGGGCAGGATGGAAGAAGGTAAAAGAAATGTACAGAGTGATGCAGGCAGAACATGATTTTCAAGGCAAACAGAGACTACAGTGTGGACTAAAGTGCATATAAGAGGGGTATAGGGGTAGGTTATAAGTGCTTAATTGAGTGTAGAGGTAGGCCAGTGTTAGGCTATGTCCACCAGAAGGGGGGAGGAGGAGGAGGAGAGGAGAGGAGAGGTAGAGTGTGGCAGGGTGATGAGAGAGAGAGGTATTGTAGGAGGGGGTATCCGGGGGGAAGGGGGGAGTTGAAATTCAACAGTGTGCTGTTATCCCTATCTGAGCAGTGTGGTGGACAGCCCTACTGGTAGGACACAAGTTATAGGTGATGCGAGTTATTTAGGCAATAAGGCACGAAAAGGTGTATGTTATCATGTAATAACGTCACTCCTGGGGTGGGTTGAAGTACGAGGCGAAGCCGAGTGCTTCCACCACCCCAGGAGTGACATTAATACACGATAACACGCACCTTGGAGTGCCTTATTGCAATTATATCATGGCTCGATGTTATAGAAAACAAAAAATAAAAATAAAAATGTTTTTAGTAGATTTTTAGTGAGGCAGTGTATCTTTGTTTCTGAAAAAAAAAAGGCTCCATAAAATCAGCACAGTGATGTTATTGTGTAATATCACCACTGTCTCAGGCACACACTGACCAATCAGAGTCCAGGAAATTGTCTTGCCATTGTATAATTATATATATTGATGTGAGAGAGGGGGTGTTGGGGGAGGGGGTTGCAGAAGTCAACTATAGTAGGTGGAGGGGGTAGTACCCCACCAGTGTGCTGAGTGACCCTGCCTGCACAAGGCAGTGATCTAGCAATGACTGAAGGGGTGCAGTATAAGGAGAAATAGGGGAAAGGGGGTAAAGTTGTTGCCCACCATGCACTATGGATCCTGCCTGCACAAGGTAGAGATTGAGTTTTTTTTTTCAGACACAAGCCTGTGGCCTATGGCATGTGTGGAGATATTGATCCTGGGACTCCTGAAGCAAAACAGGAGTCACTCCAGTACAGTAAGGACTTTCTTTTGCAAAAGCCCGGCTGAAAGGTTCACCAGCAAACAGAATAAGCTTTTCCAAAGACATTTTCAGCAGGGTCTATGCTAGCAATGGCCCAGCCAGACAGTTCCTGTACTTCCAGTGCACCATTTCAGTGAGAGACCAGATTTGGGGATTCGGCCCCTACACAGCAATCAAATCGCTTGCCTCTGAGGCCGGGAGATCAGAGGGCTGTGGGTTCAGTTCCCACATCTGGCACTTGGGTTAATATCCTAGTACTGACACTGTAGTGCAGCATGAGGGGGGTGCTGCACTTCTGAGGTGCCGTCTTTCGGATGAGACGTTAAACCGAGGTCCCGTCTGCCTGGATTGGTGGTAGTTCGGGTGGATGTTAAAGACCCCATGGCACTTATTGAAAAGTGTAGGGGAATTTCCCCGGTGTCCTGGCCAAATTTCCCTCATTCACTAAAAAAATACCACCAACAGCTTAATCTGGTTCAAGGTCAGTTGGCATTCATCTGTATCCCCCTCCCCCGGGTCGTGCCTGAAAATAGGCAGGATTTGTCTAGTGCACTTACCCGGTCAACAAAAACTAATAAATAAATAAAATGCAGGTTGCAGCCACCTACAGGGAAAGGCCATGAAGTGGAGGTGAGTTGTGTTGGCCCTGGTCCCCATTTTCAGCTCTAGCAAGCAACAGGTCTTCTATGTCACCAGTGCCATCTTCATTTCATCTGGGTAGAGTGAATAAAACCAGGGTAGCTCCCTGCAACAAATCATCAACTGTTTTAATGGTACCATCTGATTCAGTTTTGCCAGTTCAATGTGCTTAAAAGTGACTGAGCCATCCGGCCATGGATACAAATTGTTTATGGTTTCCAAATGTGTTGCTTCCATTTAATTATCTTTATTTCCATCAAGGGCCCCGACATCAGCTGCAATGCTGGCCAACCTGTGGCACCGCCTCAGGCATGCCTTATTTCTACTCTGGGTACCCAGTAGTTGCCAGATAGCTAAATTCAGGGACTAAAGTGATTAGATGCAAGATAGCCTGTCCTAAGTACAGCAAAGTAATCATTTGCCTAGATTCTCACCCCTCCCTTGTTCACGTTCCCTTAATAAACATGATTTACTATTTTGCTGTTAACCTGGCTTGTGAGCATATCATTACCTGGTCTACAGTTACTGAAGTACTACAAAGCATATTGAAAGTGCATGTTTGTATTATAGAAACTGTTTTTTACAGGTGGTTGCAGGGTGAAATCCAAAAGCCCAAACCCTGCTGGTAAGTGGGAGGTGAATGAGTATATCATTAATGCTGGTATTAATCTATATTCTAAGTGTGAAGTGTTGCAGTTGCAAAACGAAGTGTAAAGGGTCACTAGGCGGGACTGTGGGTGGTTACAGCTTCAAAGAGGGCTGTACCAGTACTGTTAACAACCCACTTAAGCACTACTCTGGGTGGAGGCACCATAATTGTAGTTCTACTGTGCCCCACATTTCCGAAACCAGGCCCCTCAACCTGCAGCCAGGGAAGCAGGCAGGGGTAGTAGCCCTTGGTATAACGGCACCAAGGTTACACACATATACAGTTATTGCTTCTTCCACACCCTAATGTACTACTTCCTATACATTAGAAACATAGAAACAGACTTTGATGGCAGATAAGGACAGCTAGCCCATCTAGTCTGCCCATTTCCCTACCTACAGGATAGGCCCTAGATCCTACTTAACCAACAGCCTATTTCTTCCTACCCCCACAAAAATTTGCCTTATGTCTGTCCCATGCATTCTTGAATTCTCCTACAGTTTTAGACCCCACAACCTCCTCAGGAAGGCTGTTCCATGCATCCACTACCCTCTGTGAAATAATACTTCTACATGCCCCTGAACTTCCTCCTTCTATCTTTAAATTGTGTCCCCTTGTTCTTGCAAGTCTCTTTTCTGAAAGATGCTACCCTCTTGGACTTTGTTGATTCCACTGAGGTACTTAAAAGTTTCTATCATGTCCCCCTCTCCTTTCTTTCCTCAAGGGTATACATATTAAGCTCCTTTAGTCTCTCCTCATATGGCTTCTCTTGCAGACCCTGCACCATTTTAGTTGCCCTCCTCTGGACTGCCTCTATCCTGTCTATGTCCTTGCGGAGATGGGGTCCCCAGAACTGGACACAGTACTCCAGATGGGATCTCACCAACTGTCTGTACAGAGGGATAACAACTTCCTGTTTTCTGCTGATGATGCCTCTCCCTATACATCCCAGTATACCCCCAGCCCTCCCTACTGCCTTCTCACATTGCTTGCTAACCTTAAGGTCATGTGATATGATTACCCCAGGTCCCTTTCCTTTTTTGTTGTTGTTACTACCTCCACACCCATTGTGTATTCTTCCCTGGGTTCTTGTTTCCCAGGTGCATTATTTTGCACTTCTTGCAATGAATCCTAGCTTCATACTTCTGACCATTCCTCCAACCTTGCCAAGTCCCTTTTCATCCTTTCCACACCTCCTTGTGTATCAACCCTGTTGCAGATCTTTGAGTCATCTGCAAAAAGGCATACTTTTCCTTCCAGTCCCTCTGCAATGTCACTGATGAAGACATTAAAAAGGACTGGACCCAATACTGAACCCTGTGGTACCCCACTAGTAACCCCCCTTTCTTCAGAGTGGACTCCATTTACAATTACCTTCTGTGTCCTGTTGTCCAGCCAATGTTTTACCCAGGCTGTCACCCTGGGTCCCACTCCCAGGCTGGTTAATTTGACTATTAATCTTTTGTGTGGGACTGTGTCAAATGCCTTGCTAAAGTCTAGGTAGGCCATGTCCACAGCCCCTCCCTGGTCTACTACTTTGGTCACCCAGTCAAGAAATCTATTTGATCTCGCCTGACATGACCTTCCCGCCAGAATCCATGCTGCCTTGGGTCCTGTGCTCCACTGGCCTCTAGGTACTCAACTATTCTTTCCTTCAGAAATGACTCCATCACTTTCCCTACCACAGAGGTCAGACTGACAGGTCTGTAGTTTCCTGCCTCTGTCTTGGACCCACTTTTGTGAAGGGGAATCACATCTGCCTTCCTCCAATCCTCGGGTACCACACCATCCTCCCATGATTTATTAAAAAGAGTAGCCAGTGGTTTCACTAGTTCCTTCCTTAATTCTTTTAGAATTCTAGGGTGAATTCCATCAGGACCCATTGCTTTGTCCATCTTCAGTTTTAGGAGTTCTTGCAGAACCCTTTCTTCTGTGAAAGGACTGGGATCGACCCCCCTATCAAGAGTGCTTCTGTTAATTGGATTAGGCACTTCCTCCTCCTCTTTTGTGAATACTGAGCAGAAATATTCGTTCAGTATTCCTGCTTTTTCACTGTCCCCCTCTGCCCACCCACCGTTCATTCTATTCAGCCTCACTATCCCTCCCTTTGTCTTTCTACGCTCGCTGATGTACCTATAAAAGGTTTTATCCCCCTTCTTAACTGAGTTGGCTATCTTTTCCTCAGTTTGGGCCTTTGTTATTCTGACTTCCCTCTCTGCTTCCTTCTGCCTTAACTGGTACAGCTCTCTGTCCTGCTCCTTCTGTGTTTCCTTATACTTCCAGAATGCTATCTTTTTCTTCCTGACTTTCACAGCCACCTCTTTTGAGAACCATAGTGGCTTTTTTTTTCATTTTGATTTGTTTATTTGCTTCACACAAAGACTTGTTGCCTCTGTGATGGCAGTTTTAATAATTCCCCATTGCTGCTCCACACCTCCTTCTAGCCTGTTTGCTAGTGCTTTTCTGAGGCACTCTCCCATCTTGCCAAAGTCAGCCCTCCTAAAATCCAGTACCCTCACTTTTGTATGGCTTGACTCTGTAGCTGAATTTAACGTGAACCACACTGTTTGATGGTCACTTGTCCCCAGATGGCAACCCACTTCTAGATCTGAGATTCCCTCACTGCCCCCGTTTGAGAGTATGAGGTCTAAGATTGCTCCCTCACGAGTGGGTTTCAAAACTAGCTGCCACCTGTAGGGCATCAAGAATGGCCCTGCTCTTGGATGTGGCTGCAGCAAATGTGCTCCAGTTAACATCTGGCATATTCAGGTCTCCCATCAACAGTATCTCCTCTTTCTCTGCCATTCTAAGAATGCCTTCTATCATATCCTTGTCCATTCCTTCCGCCTGACATGGGGGTCTGTACACAACCCCTGTGCGGATTGTGGTGCCCTTTCCAGTCTCCAAGGTGACCCACAGTGCCTCCTCTCCTCCCTGTTTACTCTTTTGGTCAGTTGCTTTTATCCCTTCCTTTACATAGAGAGCTACTCCTCCCCCTCTTCTCCCCTGCCTGTCTCTCCTGTAGGTTATGTACCCTGGTATGTTAACATCCCAGTCATGGTTCTCTGTGTACCATGTTTCTGTGACTGCTACGATATCCAGGCATCCCTCTTCCATTAAGGCCATCAGCTCAGGAGCTTGTTGCCAAGACTACGGGCATTGGTACTCATTACCTCCATTTCCTGATGGCCTTACTCCTTTTGCCCCATCCCTGTCCTTCTTGCCTTTGTCACTTTCTCCATTTACCCCTGCCCTTCTCCCTATCGACACCTCTATGTTGGTGTTTGCCGCGACTATTACCATGATTATTTGGGAGGCTAGGATTTTCCTGCTCTTTTCCAGTGCCTCCCCTTGGCTAGTTTAAAAGCTTGCCAATGAAACATTTAAACCTATCACCTAGGATCCTGGTTCCCTCCCGGACAGATGCAGCCCATCATGCCAGTATAGGCTTGCATCACTCCAGGTGGACCCCAGTCCCCAATGAAGCCAAACCCTGAGCTCCACACCAGTTTTTCAACCACTGATTGAACTATGGTGCGGAACACCCTAGCCTCTCCTATGCCATAGATGGGTAGCACCTCCGAGAAGGTTACCGTGCGTGCTACTTGACTAAGGCCCCTCCCCAATTCCACAAACTCTTCCTGCACTTCTCTAATCCCTTTCTTAGCCAGGTCATTTGTCCCTAGGTGGACAATGACATCCAGCTCCCTTCCCTGTGCAGCTGCTCCGCAATCCTGAGGATTCGCTCCCTGTCCCTCCAAGCCATGGCGCCAGGCAGGCACCTTACATCCCTCTCCCCTTCCTCCCCCAGTTCTACCTTCCTAACAATGGAGTCCCCCACCAGGAGTTGTTTCCTTCCCCTGCAGGGTCCCCTGCCACCCTCCTGTGGGTCTCCTTTGTGGAGGTTCCCAGCATCCTCCTTGGTCTCCACTGTGGGTGCCTCCATAGAGGAACCACACTTTGCCAGAATGGCATAGGAATTGTGGAGAGGTACAATGGGAGGGATGCGCCTCTGTTCCACCACCCTCACCCTCCCTGAGCCCACTGTGGTCCAACCGCTCCTCTTTCTTGGCAACCTCTGAGGCAACGGCAGTGGCACTGGTGGTCCCTGGATGGAAGAGGAGGTCCCACAAATCCTGGCCAACTCAGCCTGGAGATGAGCAACCTCCTCCTCAGCCCAGAGAGGTGCCTGCAGATGGGACAACACTGCATCCTCCAGAACATCTCCCGAAGACTGCTGCTCCACAGCCACTGCACTGCACCACCTCAATCATGTCTTATTTCTGGCCCTTAACTGTTTGCAAGCCTTACTCTTTCCTCTGTTTTTTCTCTCTCCTTACTTTCTGCCTGTGTGCCCTTTAAGCTCCTGGATTGTCCTGTTCTGAGACAAGAATATCCTATATTTCGTAGTAGACCACTTACTTGCTCAGAGGCAGACCTCCAGCAGCTAGAGGGGGCCGGAGAGCTACTCTTGCCCTTCTAGGATGGTGGGTCCTTGGTGGTTCTGTGATCACTCACTTCCTGCCCCTAAACAGGAAGTTCCTGTTGTCAGTCAAATCCTGTGCCTATAAACATAGAACTAGCTTTGGGTGGAGGGGAGGGAATGAGAGCAATATAGTCCCAGTAGAGAAGTTCAGTCACACAGCAGTCCTTTCTCCTGGTGCCTTCTGCCAAGCTATTAGCTGAAACTTTCTAAGGCAGTCTTTAAATGCAGCTTCCTTCTAGCTAAGCCACTCCCCCTACTTACCAGATCTTTCTACAAGTAATTTAAACCTCACAGCAGTTAAGTCCTTTCAGTCACCTGAGATTTACACCTAGATAACTCTGCAGATACCCATTCAGTTCAGTTAACCCAAATACACATTTTTTTTTTGTATGTTAAGTTTTTTTACCCTAAATTAAAGGTCAAATACAAAAGTTCTTCTACTTTAGTCCCAGCAGAGAAGTTCAGTCACACAGTAGTCCTTTCTCCTGGTGCCTTCTGCCAAGCTATTACATTCTGCTCTATTGTTGGGATACCTCTGCATAATAGATAATTTTGGGAACCTGCCCATGAATGTTCAGATGGTGGATATCCATTGTCTGTTGAAGGAACTGTGCAATAGGTTCCTAGTAAAGTGTGAACAAGTATGGGGATAAGGGACAACTGTGGTGGGTGCCTCTCATAGGGGGAACCCATCAAATAATGCCCTGTTTGCCTTGTCCACTTCCAGGGGGAGGGGCAGCGTAGAGGCTCTTTAATAGCTGTAGAAATTTTTGGGGAACTGAAAGTGGGCCACGTTTTGATGCAGAAATGTTCATGAGACTCTGTCAAATGCTGGGTCAGTAATAGTGAGGAGAATATTATCCAAATGGAAGGACAAAAAAGACTCGCTCCAAAATATGCCCGACTTGTGCCAGAGTTAAAAGCATAGTCAGTACAAAAAAACCCAACTCAGAACCATGTGAAACTGCACAAAATGCTCTTAAGCTCATGAGTGTAAAGAAACCAAAAAACCCTTGACAAAGTGCTGGGGTAACAGTATGAAATGTTGGTTACAACAGGTGATTGTCTCTGAGCTGTGTCTCATAATAAAACTGTTTTTTACACTCATAGGAGCCTATAATTATTTTGTGTTGTTTAGTTTTACTTGGTGCCAATGATATTATCCAATCTATGTGCAAAGATGCTCAAGAATAATTTATAGTCCAAATTTAAGATTGATATAGGGCGATTCAAGTCACAATTGGTGGAGTGCTTATCTGATTTAAGAATAGCTGATATGATTGTGTATCTCCCGATATCAGGGCACCATAAGTGTCCAGAAAGCCCTGAAAAGTTTGTAATGACAGGTTATGTAGGGATTCCAGTTGGGACTTACATAAATTTGCGCTGTACACATCAGGCCCTGGGTTTTTCCATTTTTCAGTGTTTTTATACTAGTGTTAAGCAGGAACGAGACCTAGGAGTGATCATATCAGATGACCTAAAGGTGGCCAGGGAGTGCATCAAGGCAGGTGGAAGGGTAATGGGGAGTTGGGGTGCACTGGGAGATGTAACACCAGCAGAAAGAGGGAGGTGGTGTTGCCTCTGTGTAGATCATTAGTAAGATCCCACCTAGGGTACTGTGTCCAGTTCAGGAGACCATATCTCAGAAAGGACATAGACAGAGTGGAAGTGGTCTGGAGGAGGGCAACTAAAATGGTGCAGGGTCTGCATCAGAAGCCGTATGAGGAGAAATTAAAGGACCTAAACATCTGCACCCTGGAAGAGAGGACAGGAGAGAGGGTGGATAAGATAGAGACCTTTAAATACCTCACAGTGGTAAACAAGATACAAGAGGGACATTTTTCTCAGAAAAAAGGTGCCCAAGGACAAGGGGGCATGATAAGAAGCTGAAGAGGGGTAGATTCAGGAGAGATGTGAAGAAGTACTTCTTCACAGAAAGAGTGGTGGATTACTGGAACAGTCTTAGTGTAGAGGCGGTGAGGGTGAAAACAGTGGTGGGGTTCAAGAATGTATGGGACAGACATAAGAGAATCTTAGGTAAAGGGAATGGGTGGGGGTTAATGGGCCAGAGATCGAGTAGGATCTGCAGTGACACTGCAGGCATGGAAAAATGAGCAGACTAGGTGGGCCAAGCAGTCCTTATCTGCCAGAAAATTCTGTATTTCTATGTTGAGAAGTAATGAGTACCATAAGTGCTGCTCTGTGTGTCTGTCAGACGCAGAAGGGTCAAACCCTCTAGTAAAATCTGCACAGAGTCTGCTGATGGTGGGGCTATTTTAAAGTAAAAGGTTTGATAATATTTTCACAGAATAGTGAGAATTTCAGATATTTGCTAGAAATCTGTCCTGTGGCATGGTCATAGAGCTGCATGATCGAGTAAGTACATCTCTTCAGATGCAATCTATGCACCAGGAGTTTTGTTGCCCTGAAACCGCCCTCATAGTAGGACTGTCACAGCAATGCCTGTTCCATCTTGTATGTTGAAATATTCTGTATTTTGCCGTGGGTCCATTTTACTTGGGGTAATAATGTGTGCTCCCCCTGCATGTGTGCTAGTTGTAGGAAACCAAGTTCTTCCTGCAGCTCCATCAACTTTCTGTCCCTCTCCTTTTTCTAGGATGCAAAAGCTATAATGTCCCAGTGTAACACCATCATAACTGTGTCCCATAAAGTGGGATTAGATATAGGTTTTCTTTTTCCTGGATTATTATTATCTTTTTTTTTTACTTTCTGTTTATGCTCCCCCAGCCCCCTACATTCCGTATCATCAGGAGTCGCCTGGGCATCTGTCCCCCTCTTACCTGATCCTTGGTGTTCCCCCATGAACCCTTAGCTGTTCCCCACTGGTGGGGATGAGGTGGGCCCGTACACCCTGAGTCTTTCCTGTTTTTGTTGGGATGCCAGGAAGGCAGAGGACTGGGAATCTGCACTGGCGCTCCATCTTCTTGGAGTGCAGGGAGCTGTTTTCCGGCGTTCTGTGGGCGTGACACATGCCATGACGTCAAGGCGAAATCGTCAACATCTGCCACGCCCCCACCCCTGTGAGTGGCTGATGCTTGCTGTACCTCCACCCTCCGCCAGAGGTCAGTCAAATGCTGAACCTCATCCCCACTCCCTTCCCAGAGAAGATGAGCAATCCTAGGAGGCTCAAGCCTCCTCCCCCGGCTGGCCCTCTGACTCCCCGGGCATGTTCCCAAACCTAGGTTGCTGGCATCACAAGCGGTAGCACTACCACTGTGCCCGGCGGGCCAGCCCCTCTTTCTGGATTATCTGAAGAATACAGGTTCACAATAGGTCTTGAAGTCTGGATTCCTGTGGAGGGAAGGATTAAAGTGCTAATGTGTCTGTTTCCTCTCCAGGGGGGTAGTAAGGGTGACTGAAATTGGGACACAGTCAGATAAAAAAATGAGATCTATCTAGGCATCCCTATTCCATTCTCTTTGCTTAGCCAAGATGAAAAAGAAGTCCAGCCTCTAAAAGTTGTTGTCTGAATGTGAGACAAAAGTGCATTTGCGGTCTCTCAGGTGTTCTATGTGCCAGACATCAGTCAAGCCAATCTCCACAACTACACGCTGCAATTGGCATCGCACTGCTGATGAAGGGAGGGGTCGAGGATTGCTTGTGTCAGTGGAAGGGTTCGAGAGAAAACTGAAATCTCCTCCTAGCAGCAGCATCCCTGATTGTTTGTATTGCTGAAGTGTCACTGCCTGGGGGAATGTAGGCATATCCCACTGCCAGTGGTTTGCCACAGATGGAACTCCCGGCTAGTGCCAGTCTCCCCTTCTTGTCCGAGTAGCTAGAATCAATGTGAATAGGGGACTGTTTTGGAACTAAAATTACTGTCCCTCTGATCAAAGCCCAGCGTCTTTGGCATTTCATACTAAGTGTGTCTTGTGTAATAATATTAAGTGCAGTCTTTGTTTTTAAGTGCCTGTAACACTTTCACCTGTTTCACAGGGTTAGAAAAGCCATTCACATTTTGTGAAATAAACTATGTCATATTAAGTTGTGAAGTAACCAGGTCGAGGGGCTCCCTCAGGTCCCCTTCTGAAAATTGTCTCCAAGTCTAGGTGAAAGAGAAAGGGGAAGACATAGTTATCATATTGAACTTCTCCCCTCCTAACCTGACTCTCCTGAATTTCTCTTTCTGCCATACAGTACACCATTGGTCTCCATCTGCCAAGTTAAGTGGGGATGGGAAAAACTGAGAACCGATGGGGCCTGCTAGGTCACCTGGAACTTCTACCCCCATCTCCTCACTGGCCCTAGATCAACTGGACCTTGAGTGCAGTAACTTAGCCAACCAGGCTGAATTTGCAAAAGGTGAGAACTCCAAATTTGGGTCCGGTCATTCAGACCTCCCATTGAGCCTCTCCCCTCTCCAACTAGCTAAAGTGGCCTGGGAAAGAGCCTGGGATAGCCTGTGACCAGAGGGGTCTGTGGTAAACCATCCTTCTACTTCCAAGGCTGAGGAGGGTAGCCACATCACTCCTTGTGATGTTCTCCTGTGAGAAAGTCAGAACAGTTCTTTGGGCTGCCTGGGGGCCTTGAAGGGTCCCAAAGCTGGATGTCAGTGAAACAAAAAGGGAAACGAAGAGAAGAATCAGTATTTATATAGCACTTTTCATCATACACATTGTATCCCAAAGCATTTTACAAGCAATGCTAGACTGGTAGTGAAGTGACTCAGCATGTAGTGGCAGCCATTTCACACATCCACACCCACACACAGCCTTGGACAATTGCAAGAACCAGTTTTTTATAGGAAGGGAAACATTGGCCAGAACACCAGAGAAAGTCCCCTAGTCTTGTGAAAAGCACCTTGGGTTCTTTTACTTCTACCTGGACATCTATCAGGACAGCACCAGCGATGGGTAGAAGGGACCTTGGCTTAATGTAGAACTCATGACCTTCTGGCCCAGAGGCAGATGTGCTACCAACCGAGTCACACTGACACAGTGAGATCAGATAGGTTTTATGGGGAATGTGTCTGCAGAACCTCTGGCATGCATTCATACTCATCCCCTATCCCTCACCCCCAATATAACTCAGTATTTGGCATCTGGAAGAAAAGCAACATCAAAAACATTTCCAGATTCCCTGACCCTCCTTGTTGTCAAGCACTGTACAAGCCGGCGCAGTGAATACTGAAACAAATAACAAATGGTGAACTATCCCATGTTTTCTATGCCATACCTCTCAACCTTTTTTCCCCCAAATGTGGAACATTGCCTGTCAAAATGTGGATCAAATGAACAAAATGTGGAACACTTAATCAAATCTTTACCTAAGAGGCTCAAAACTGTTAAAATGTTGCATTTATGTTCTGAAAGTCTGTTGTTATTTGAATAATACATTTTTTGCATCATTTACTATGGATTTTTGCTATAAAATGTTGACTTTGAATGTGGAACAAGTCCTCACAATGTGGAACAGGGAGCTTTTGTGAAGTAAAATGAGGAACGTTCCTCGTAATTTGGTACAGTTGAGAGGTATGATCTATGCTGCATCCCCTGGGCATGATATAATCACCACAATCAGCATCAAACAGTCTCACTTAGAAAGAACTTTGGAAAGGGTATAGGACATAGTAAAAGTGGTAAAATGTCCTGGGATTGTCCAATCAATAAAGTCCATGCTGTCGACTTCAGTAACTAAACATTAAGCAGTTTTACTAGCGCAGGGAGAGAACTGCACGTGTGTTTTCTGTGTCAGTCCTCTCTCCTATGTTTTCTGTGAGAGTGGGAGTGCTGCCTATATGTGGAGTTGGGGGGGGGGATATCCCACAGTCCCAACACCATGGAGGGAATGCCTATGCGGTTCATACAAACATAGGTCCTTAGGAGCTGTCAGAAGCATCAGTGTCCAGGAAAGAATGAATAGTGAGAGCGTAGGAAAGGAGAGCAACCCGCTCAACATTCTGGGTCCTAGGACGGCAGCTGGGTAGCGGAATGGATCGGGAGGGTGGCATCTCTGTAGAATTAATAATAAAGAACCTCACTTCAAAGTGGGTTAGAGAAATACGTTGTTTGGCCTAATTGCTGAACTAGGGCTTTGTTACCCGGTGGCCTGGTGCACCGTAAAACTGGAAAAAGTCAGCTTGCAGCATTCTCAGCACACAATGCAAATAACTAGACATAGGTGGAAATATTGACAAGTGCTCATGCCCACTGTAAATGGTGCCAAGAAGTCCAGGGACCAGGTGGCTACCCACATGGGATCTGGCTCCTACAATCCGATTAAGTGTAAGATTTCAGGGGTCACTGTTGTTTTTTCAGATACTGAGGCACCGGGGACTTCTTGTTCCGGAAATGGCGCGGTGAGCAGTACTACGCAGTGGCTCCCTAAATAACAACATTAAAATGGTCTCTTACCTCAAAACAACAAGCCAAACAGGAACAGGATCGCTTACTGAATCTGAGGAGAGACCCCTACAACCCCGAAAACCGCATCGCTCACGGACCCAGGCGGCATATTAACAAAAACCGGAGCTCCCTCCGCAGCTCTCCCTGGCCGCGTGGAAGAAGGGCATCAACTGTTAGGCCCCAACAGTCGTGATCACCTGCTACACGATACCCGGAGGCTCTACACTGCAGCTCCCGACTTGCCCTCTTCTCCTTCTCGTGCCTTCAAATTGGGCTGTGGTACTTTCCAGCTTTTTCAGTCTCCCGATTCCTCCCACAGTGCCTGTGGTATTTAAATAGCCGGGAGCTCCCCCAGCAAAGTTGGACCTTGCAATCATCAACTGGTCCTCCACGGTTGCAATCCGACACCAGCTCAGGGTTCCTCAGGCAGCCTCCTCGCGTGAGTGGAGCTTCAGTTCCGTGTAGTGGCTCAAATAAAGCACATAAAGAGCAGAAAACAGCATGGATCAGCCTAGGAGTGCAACTGATTCCCTCCAGTGCATCCTCACGCAGTCTTCATCAGCCTGAAGGCCCTACACATACTAAAGTAACACAGATAAAAATAAGAGAAAAAAATATAACAACTCACAACAAATTCAAGAAGGCTAAGGAGGAGGGGGAGAAGGAGAGGGGGAGAAAAAAGAAGTGTAAGAGAGAGGGAAGGGGAGCAAAGGAGGAAGAAGAGGAAGGGAGACAAAAGAAAAAAGGGGATATAAATAATAACAACTCTTGGCAGCTCTGTGGCTGAATTCTATGGAACTTGCCCTGCAAAACAGATTCTCCCCACTCTCAGACATTTCTACAGAGGAGGGAAACATTATTCTGCCTACAGTGGACCCAATAGTTAATCCAAGTTTGCCTGCAGCCTCCCCAGCTAACTCAATTCATCCTTCTCCCACCTTAATGGCCACCAAAGGAGGGAAAAGAAGGGGTAATGAAACCCAATCAGCCCTGCCTGCCCTACCATCCCGTCTGTCAGAACAGAACATTCTTCAGGCCATTTCCGAATTCAGAGAAGAAATGAGGGACTTTCTCAACCAAGTTAAGGCTGATTTGAGATCCTGGCAGACTCAGGCTGATGAGTCAGATCAGCAAATATCTCAAAACACTACAAAAATAAAAGCCCTGGAGTCAGCAGTTCTCTCTTTAGTGGAATCCCAGTTGCACTGCTTTCTCAGACAGGAGAACGCAGAGAACAGAGGGTGAAGGAAAAATCTCTGAATCTTCGGCCTGCCAGAGGGCGATGAAGGCTCTGTCCCCTTGGCCTTCGCAGACCAATTCTTCAGATCCATTCTCGACTTGGGTCCAGATTACCCCCTTGATTTTGAACATGCCCACAGGGCTCTGGGGCCTAAACCAAAGGCTAAAGATGCCAGACCCAGATCGTTTGTGGTAAGGATGCAAAGTTTCCAGACCAAGGAACTTCTCCTTAAAAAATCTTGGCAGAAAGGGAAAATAATGTATGGAATTCACCATATCATCATCGATAATGACTACACTCCCTTCACCCAAAGCCAGAGAAGGGCCTACGCTTCGCTGTTTCACATTTTAAGATCACAACAGATCAGATTTCGCACCCTTTACCCAGCCAAGCTTACAGTGTTCTTGCCAGAAGGCCCCACCTCATACTTTTCTGCTTCGGAAGCCAAGGAAGACCTGTTTAAAAAAGGGGAACTCAAGGAACACCCGTTGAATCGTCCCAGCTCCTCCAGGACCTTGCTTCAAGGACAATCCTTGCTATATAAACCACACCAACCGAACATGAGTCTGGATGAGATGCTTCAGAAGATTCAGTCTCTGAGAAACCCTACAATAACAGCGGACCAGTAACAAGTCCTGGTGGTGGGTGAGTCCCTTTAGGCTTCTTCTTGGGAAGGAAAGAAGGGATGTGGTGGGGTGGCTGGGGGGCTCCTGAGGTATGCCTGCTGTCGGGTTCCGTCCCACCAGTCCAACATTTTAACAAAGGAATGACTAATAAAATGATTTCCCCCTACCTTGCTGCGATGGGGGAAACATAATCCTCCCCGATGGCAGGCTCCACGCCTAGCTGAGGTGGTTAACAGGTCCCGACTTAGTAGGGCTGCCGGGGTGCTCCCCCCACCTGTGGTGGCGCCTCACTCTTTCCCTCCCTCCCTCCCTGGGCCTTGGGAGTCCTCCAGGCTCGGGTCATGGGGGGACTCCCTGAGGTTTCCCTTCCTCTCAATAAGTCATGTTACCTCAACTAGGGCCGCCCGCCCCCAGGTGAAAAACAGAAGAACCAAGGGTTCTGAGACAAGCAAAAACACTGTGGACTGGAAATTACCTATATAAACTTTAATTACCCATTTTTTACTCTTGCTTACATTGATTTTTGTGTATTTGCGGGGATCCTTGTATGTCTGGATGGAAGGATCCGGGGGCTCCTCTCTCCTCCCTTTTTTTTCCCCTCTTTTTTCCACATAAAATCAACTCTCCCCAGTCCCCCTCTCAGGATCAGTCAACCATGGTCTTTCTACCATGGCAAGGAGTAACACAGGGGGTCGCCCCCATAGACCAGAGAATTGAGCTCACTTGAATGCTGTGACAGTGTTACCGTTAGCGAAATCCCTTACTCCAGTTCCAGTCTGACGTTTGAGACAGATGGGTTTAACAGGAGTAACAAACAGATGCCCTTCCTACCTACTCCCATGTGGGGAGAAGGGAGGGTGAAAGGGAGGGTAAGGGGGGAAGGGAAGGGAAGGATGGGGGAAATGGAGGGGAGGAGAGAAGGAGAGGGGGAAAAACCCTTCCCCCACTTTTTTTTTCCTCTTCCTCTCCTTCTCTCCCTACAGGGCGCAACACTGCGGGGGAGTGGCACCATTTTTCTTGGAGCCCCATAACCTTCGTCAGCCGAGTTCTCCAAGTAGAAAATCCTCCAAAGGAGAGGAGGGGTGAAGTGTCAGGGGGAGGAGAGTGGTATGGTGGGCTGGGCCTCAAAGCTTGGGGGGGGGGAGAGGCTGAGGGAACGAGGGATCGGTTTCAGGGTATCTCCACTCCTCCCCAATATTGGAGAGGAGAGAAGACCTGACTACATAGGGAATTTTGGGAGCTCTTGCTGCCCATTTTAGTGAACCTTAAGGGTGCAGACTGGTATCCCTGGAGGATTCTCTTACTAAAGAGTTCCTCAATCAACGCTGATTCCCTCCGGGAACCGGCTTGAGACAACGGAAGGGTGGAACTTATTCCCACCCCAACAATGGAAGTACTGAAAAGTTATAGTAAGTTAAGACATTTTGGAATGTTAAATGTTAATTGGTTAGTCTTTTTACTTACAGTTTGCTATATAGCTACAGTTTACCCTAAAGTTAACATTAGTTCATGTTCTAAAACTAGAATGAGACATATGAGACAGGATACGAAATTTCAAAGTAGTGCTTTGTTAGAGAAACTTCAGAATACTATGTTGGCGAGATCTAATGGATGTCCACAGGAAAAACTGATACTGATTAATTGACCTCTTCATGCAGTCGAGGCGGGGGCGATCCGTGTGAATCCGGTCCGGGTTGATCTGAAAAATAAACAAAGAAGAATATCTGAATGGCCAAAATTTATAATAAAAATGAAAGAAATCAATAACACACTTAGAATAGTTGAATATAAACTAAGGAACAACAAATCTAAATGGCTTCCCAACCGGTGAAAATATACTCAATAAATGTGAATGGCCTTAATAACCACATCAAAAGATCAAGAGTAATTCAGCACTTAAATAAACAGAAGGCGGACATTATATTTATACAAGAATCCCATCTATCAGATATTGAGCATCAGAAACTAAAATGGGGGGGGGGGGTGTTATGCCATTCTCTCTTCATCTTGGCCGAGTGGATGCAAAAGGGGAGTAGCAATACTGATCCCATCAACCACTCAATTCAAAATAAACAATATACAATCTGATAGACTAGGATTTCATATCATAATACAAGGCTGCCTATACAATCAAGAAGTTACCCTAGCAAACATATATCTACCACCGCAGACCAAATCGCCTCCAATATGGCAAATCCTAAATAAAATAATAGACCTATACAAGGGGCAATTAATAATGGCAGGAGACTTCAATATGACACTAACCCTAAACCTAGACTCATCTAATCCTAAAGTCTACCACCAATCTTCACCAGCCAAGTTCTTCAAAATACAACTTGAAAACCTCGGCCTAGTTGACATCTGGAGAAAATTTTTTCCCTCAGACCCCAGCTATACATACTATTTGGGAAGATTTAATTCCTATTCAAGACTAGATTATTGTTTTACCTCTTGTGAGCACTTCTCCTCAGTGCGAGACATAACAGTTTGCCCAAAAATAATATCTGACCATCACCCTCTGTTGTTAAAAGTGGATATGGGTAAAAAAACAAGACAAACTCTTTGGAGACTTAACCCCTAAATCCTAAAAGATAGAGAATTTACTGACCAAATGAAAAAAATAATCCCACAATTCTTTGAAGAAAACGCATCATCATCCGTTTCTGAAGCTATATTATGGGACGCAATGAAGGCCACCATTAGAGGTGAGATCATTGCCTACACCTCAAAGGAAAAAAAAGAAAGAGAAAGGAAATATCAGGAACTCACCAAGACCCTACAGGCTTTTCAACTACTTTATAGAGAACGGGATAAGGAAATACAAGTCAAAATCAGAGCAACTAAATCAGCACTCCAAAAAATCATGAATGAAAAAATTCTAATGTCCCTAATATACTTAAAACAAACAAATTATGAGGGAGGATCTAGGGGCACCCGCAGACTGGCGCAAAAACTGAGAGCAAGGAAAAACGCAGTAACAATACTAAAAATTAAACATCCTCAAACCGGTAGGGTAACCCATAAAGAAGAAGATATAAGACAAACGTTTGCCAACTATTATCAACATCTTTACATAACACACAACACCTCTTCCCAAGAGGGTAGAAAAACATTTCTATCTCAAACACAGCTACCAAAAATTACACCAGAACAAGCCCAGAAACTACAAGCCCCTATAACAATTGAGGAAATAGAGATGGCGGTCACTAAACAATCCTCAGGTCATTGCCCCAGACCTGACGGATATCTCAACGAATGGTATAAAATTTTTAACAAAGAATTAACACCAAGACTTCTCAAGTTGTTCAGAGAAATGGCCATTGGACAAGCACCCCCCCCCCCAATCTTGGGACTATGCTACAATCGCAGCTGTTCCCAAACCCAATGGAAATAAACTAGACCCCTCTGCCTACTGACTGATTTCAATATTAAACTCGGAATACAAAGATTTTTATGGCCATCTGGGCCAAAAAATTAGAAAAAATCCTCCCAACGATAATACACCTGGACCAAGAAGGCTTTATAAAAAAATAGTTCAACAACAGATAATATTAGAAAAACATTAATACTTATGGAATATATCCAAACACGGAAGATTCCATCTGCCTTTTTAAGCCTTGACTCCGAAAAGGCATTCAACAAGGTATATTGGCCGTTTCTATGGGATACATTAAAAACATTTGGTTTCCCTGACTCACTGCTGCATTGGTTGACCCAAATGTATTCCTTGCCAAAAGCCTACATTAGAATAAATGGGGGGCTATCCTCCCCGATCTCAATAGGCCAGAGCACAAGGCAGGGATGTCCTCTCTCCCCTCTATTGTTCGTACTATATCTTGAACCACTAGCTAGCACAATCAGAAAATCGAGAAACATAGAGGGCATACCAATGTAGCAGTTTGAAAACAAGATCAGTCTATTTGCAGACGGCATACTCCTTTCCCTCTTATCCCCTACGGAATCGATCACAGAGACGTGGAGAATACTGACCCGATTTGATGCATTAGCTGGTTTTAAATTAAATGTAACAAAAACAAAGGCCCTTTTATATAACTATATTCCCCCAATTACTCTAAAACAGTCTTACAATTAAATGGCACTCAACCAAAATAAAATACCTAGGAATACACATCCCTTACAACCTTCACTTAATTGAATTAATCAACTATGAACCCATCTCTATAGAAATCAATAAAGACTTGGACAAATGGATCCATCTCCCATTATCCTTATTTCAACAAACAGAAACCATCAGTATGAACGTTCTACCTCGCCTACTGTACTTATTCCAAAACATGCCATACTTCCCATCTCACTATTTTTTTAAGTCTTGGGACAACATGATATCAAAGTTCATATGGAACAAACAGAAACCATGAATTCGCCTTTCTATATTAAAACTATCACTAGCTCAGGGTGGAACTAATCTGCCGAACCTTACAAAATATGCCGAGGCTGCCTTCTTAAAATTTCTTTTACTTTGGCTCTCTGACCAGTTCGATTCCTAGTGGAAGAGGCTGGAATTTCATCTGAACGACATGTATGATATCAAAAAAATAATTTTTTCATCCTCTGGGAGATCCCCTCCTCTAAAAGACTTCAGAGTCATTACCTCACAGGTCTTAAAAATATGGTTTAAAATGCGTGAAAAGGCGCCACTTCAATTAATTTATGAATATTGTAAGTTAATTTCAGAAGATGAGCTCTTTGCCCCGTCCCACAGCGACTTAGCTTTCTCCCGCTGGCGCAGACTGGGACTGGAGCAGTGTTCCAGTTCTTGGGTCCAAATGGAATCCTATCATTTGAAGACTTAAAATCAAAATTGAATCTCCCAAATGTTGGCCAATTCAGATATTTCCAAATTAGAAACCACCTTCTATGTAATAGAATTATCCAGGTCAAATTGAAGTCTCCCCTTCCTCCTCTCCTAAAACTATTCATTGACCACTCTCGGGGGCAACACTGGAACCATTTAATTGGTAACTTATACAAAATGATGCGAGATCAATCAAAATAATCAACAAACTCAATCTTAGAAAGTTGGAATAAGGACTTGGACCTAGCTGTGTCTAATAAAGAATGGTCCTCTTCATCTCTGAAAGTTGTCAAAAATCACCAGATCACATGTGTGGAGACAATACTCCTGGAAGTGTAGATCAAGATTTTTCAAGTCACCGGCGACCCTGACTAAATATCTTCCAAGAGAATATGGGGTTTGTTGGAGGGAGTGTGGAGCAGAATTAGCTGACTTAGCACACATAATGTGGCTGTGCCCATGTTTAATGCCTTTCTGGCTAAATATACAAAACGAAATTGGTGAGGGCCTAGATGAACAGGTCGAGCTTACGGCTGAGATGTTGCTTATGGCCGTCTACCCAGATTGCTCCCCACTGGACAAAGACGCTGCTTCCCATTCTGCTGTTGGTGGCAAAAAAATTTTTGACAAGGAAATGGATGACGAAAGCTGTACCAAGTATACAAGATTGGAGACAAACTGTGTATGGTATATATATCAGATGGAAAACATCACAGGGAAACTAAACAATCAAATAGATGGGTTTGCCGCCCTATGGCGGAGATGATCAGTCAATCAGGCAAGAATTGACCCTTATTTCTGCCTTTAGGAAGTAGGTCTTTGAGAGGGGAAAAGAAAAGTGAGTGGGGGACATGGACAGACCCGACTCTATATTAGATAAGGAAAGTTCGGTTTTGGTCTCAATTTGTAACCAATGTAAAATAAACATATGCACTGCTTTCTTGTATAATAACAAACCTGAAGTAATCATAGAAAATCTTCTGTTTGTAAAATGTCTCCTGATGTAAAAGTAAAGAAAAAACCTAATGAAAAAAAATAAAAAAAAAATACTGAGGCACTGGGAAACTGGCAATCCACGACAGCAATCTAAAGCAAATGCCACCTCCTGTCCTCCCACCTATACTCCCTGAGATCAATATACTGGCCTTGCCAGTGCTACTCCCTGCCCCAAACCCATCTGATACCTGCAGATTGAGTGGAAATGATTAGTTTGTCCATTGGAAATGTTTGGGTGGTGGGATGCTTCATCGCCTGCAGAAGCTTGATGGTTGCAGCCATTGCTGCTACCGAATAGCGCTTCCATTCCATAACTAACGATTGGCACTGCCTTGAGGCCCTGAAGGTCAATCGTCTCATTTCCCCTTCAGAGAATTTTTGCGTCATCTCAAGGTCTCTTTCCTTAAAGTCCTGCAATGCCTCTAATGCTGAAGTGTAAATTTTCTGACCCTCTGGGTACTGCACAGTCAAGCAGGCTGGGTAAGGGGTTTTAAATCTGAATTGGGCTTTATGCAGGGTCTGGAAGAGGAGTATGCAGGCTCTTCTCTGCTGCATGGTTTTAACTAGGTAGTTATTGTCTATGTACTATAAAACTATTCATTTTCACGCAAAGTAATTTTAGCACAAACACAAATGCAACCATAATTACAAAACTGTAATGCTAAGTCATTAATACCATATTTATTATAATGGAAAAGGTGCTAATAGCGTAAATTTATTTTAGCTCTAATTCGTGCTTCAGCAAAAATAGCAAACATTATTTGACAGTGAAAATTTAAAGTTTTACAGTTTATTCTGAAGTCCTACCATTACAGTACCCATTTTTGGCAAGCTCTGAAAAGGAGATCATCTTTGGTGGCATACCAATGAAAGCACATCATGATGGAGCGTGGGTGCTGTTTGGGGAGGTAGGTTTGGGTTCAAGGGCTCTGTGGGTCCTCTTGATCTCTGCTTTGTAATCGGGTTCCAACTCCAACAATTCTTTTACCAGGATCTCCAGGAATCTGTTGATGTCTGTGCCCTCTAGTAATTCCAGGTTTCCACAGAGGCAGAGGTTTTTGTGCCAAGCTCAGGATTCAGCATCCTCCTTGTAGTCCAGGATGGCAGCCTGTGTCAACACAATGTGTTTGACTGTGGCCTTGAGTTTGCTGAGTCAGTTGTCTGAGTCTGCTAGGTGTTGCTCCAGCTCTGCAACCTTCCCCACCAACTGGTCTACAGCTGCCTTAGTTTCTTTGAATTCCTTGAGCTCCATCTATTTTGCCTGGAGCTCCCACAGAATAAGGTTACATTTTTGGCCTTTTTTAGGGGTCTACATCACCTTTCCTGGAGATATGACCTGTGCCACTGCCATGCTCAATGCCTGAGAGAGTCTGGAGTCCAATCTCTCGGGCAGTGATCAGTTATCATCTGCTGCTTCCTACTCTGGATTTCCCTTTGGTGATTTCACCATCTATAAGTACTCCTCTCTGGAATATATTTTTACCAATTTCTCAAAAGTTTGCCATTTGTGAAGAAACATAGAAACATAGACAATGATATCAGAAAAAGACTAATGGTCTACCCAGTCTATTCAAATTCCCTATCAAACCCTGAGACCTACTGTCCATCCAGAGTGCTAGCACTCCCCTCCTGTGCTCTGTTCTCCTTACTGATTTTGCTTCCCTCAGTGACCACAATAACCTTCACTCTGTCCCAACCATGCTTGAAACCATCAACTGTTTATAAGCCTACCACCTCAGCTGGCAGACTGCTTCATGGCCACATCACCCTTTCTGTAAAATAATACTTCCTCATGTCCCTATGTTCCTCCTGAACCTCCCTCCTGTCAGTTATCACTTATGCCTTGGTGACCTCAAACTAGAAAGCTAAGTAGTTCCTCAAAGTTCACCTAGTTTATTCCTTTTAGGAACATGAAGGTCTCTGTCACATCTCCCCTCTCCCTTCTGGTCTCCAGCAAATACATGTCCAGTGCCTTGCAATATTCCTCACAAGACCTTCCCTGTTGGCCATGAATCATTTTTGTTATCCTGTGCTGCACCATGTACGTCCTGTCCCTAGCTTTCTTGATGTGAGGCTTCTGAACTGGGCACAGTATTCCAGGTGTGGCCTCACTAAAGATCTACAAATGGATAGAATTACCTCCTTCCTCCTGCTATCAATACCCCTCCCTATATACACCCCAACATTCTACTTGCCTAACCATAGGCCTTGTTGCACTGGCTCAATTGCTTGAGGGTGTCGATGATACATCCTAAGTCATGTTCCTCAGCCATATTGCTAAGTCTCACCCCACCCATCAAGTACTCTGTCCTGGGATTCTTATTACCTAGGTGCATTACTTTGCACTTTTTGGCACTCAATTTCAGCTGTCACACTGAGACCAATCCTCTAACTTTTGAAAGTCACTCTGCATTTCCCTGATTCCCTCATTGCTATCCACCCTACCACAGAGCTTGGTGTCATCTGCGGAGAGACACAACCTGCCCTGGATACTTTCTCCAATGTCGCTGAGGAACATCCTGAAAAAGACTGGGTCCAGGACAGATCCCTGTGGCACTCCACTCATGACCGCTTCCTATTTGACCACATTGACCACAACCCTCTGCTGCCTACCTTTTAGCCAGTTTCCCATCCAGTTAACTATGTCCTTAGCTGCACCCCGATCCTCCATCTTCTTCAGCAGGCATCTGTGGGCACTGAGTTGAAAGCTTTGCTGAAGTCAAAATAGAGCAAATCCACAGGATGGCCCCTGTCCAGTTCCCTCATCACCCAATCAAAGAAAACTATCAAGTTCATCTGACAGAACCTCCCTGCCACAAATCCATGCTGTTTACTATCCTTGAGACCATTGCTTTACAGGTAGACCATGGTATCTTCTTTGGCTCTATGATGCCATCAGCTTCCCTATGGTAGAGGTCAGACTTACAGATCTGCAGTTTCCCACTTGTTCCTTGTCCCCATGGAGCAGCACAATGTATGCCATCCTCCAGTCCTTGGGGACTACCCACCTTTGTAGTAAGCTGTTGAATACTTCTACCTGAGGTTCAGCCAGTTCTACTGCTAGTTCCCTGAGTATCCGAAGATGCAGCCCATTTGGTCCAAGGGTCTTCTCTATCTTTAGGGCCGCCAGCCTTTCTGGACCCTTTCACTTGTAAATATTGGCTGCCTCATCCCTGGGACCCCCTTGTCCCCGCTTTGGTGCCAGTCTCAGGCAATGGCTCACCGACCTCCCTGGTGAAAACTGAGCAAAAATAATCATTAAGGATGGCAGTCTTTTGCCTGTCCTTCTCTATCACCCTACCCACCTCTGAGTGCCTAATGATTTTCCCTCCTTTCTTTTATTTTTTTGATAATATAACAGAAGAAATGTTTTTCTTCGCCCTTGATCCCTTCTGTAATATGCAGCTCTGTGTCTGCTTTTGCTTCCCTAACCACCCTCTTTGCCTCCTTATTTCTCAGTATATATTCACCCCATTCCTCATCCCCTTGCCTTTCTTTGTACTTGTAGAAGGTCTTTTCCTTAGCCATTACAGTTTCCTTGACCTTTACCAAGAATCATAATGATATCTTGAACTTGTTCCTTTTGGTTACCATTCTCATTCATAACTTAGGTGCCATGAGAATTGCCCCTTTTGTTACCCACCACCCCTCTTCCACCCCACCTAAATTGTTTACTCTGATTAACTTTTCCCTGACCAGGTCCCTCAGATTGCTGAAGTCCACCTCCTAAAATCAAGAACTTCAGTTCTTGTTTGGGGCTTTCCTATCCCAAGCCTAGCTCAAACCAAATGGAATTATGGTCACTCTTCTCTACTGGTTCCCCTACTCTCACTGAGCCTGCTAGCGCTGACTTGGTAAGCACATTGAGAATGGCAGTCTGCCTGATGGGTTCCCAAAAGTACCAGGAGACAGTCCTGGAGTGCATCCAACAGGGGCTGACTTCTGGGGCTCCTGCCCACTGGAGCATCCTAATCGATTCACAGCAAATTGAGATCACCGACTGCCAGTACTTCCCCCTTCACTACTTCCCTTTCATGCTCTTCTGCGAGCTCTCTGTCACTCTCCTCCCCTTGCCCTGGACTTCTTTAGACCACTCCCAAGTCTAGTTTTTTGTCCAAGGCTGTCATGAGTTGCACCCACAGTGACTCTCTCTATTATTACCCTTAATGCACCTGTCTTCCCCCAACTCAGTGCCATTCTTGACACAGAGGGCTATTCCTCCCCCTCTGCCTATTCCTCTATCTCTCCTGAACAATGACTACCCTGGAACCGTCAGGTCCCAGTAGTTATTTTCAGTAAGCCAGGTTTCCATGATGGCCACGAAGTCTACATCAGTGTCTGCCATCAGTGCCTGTAGCTCGCTGATTTTATTACCCAGGCTCACTTAAGGCATACCCCCTTCCATCTGACCACTGAACCCACTTTGCTACTCCCCTGTCTATGACCCTTGTGTTTCCCATGTTCTGGAACACAACAAAGGAGACCTCACTTGGAAACGGGTGCCTCCAACAATGCAAACCGATAATATTAACAAAAAGGTCAGGCACTCACCACCTGTACGAAAAACATAAAAATGTCTGATGCATTCTGGACTATTAAATCTGTTTTCAAAATTTATGTTTTTTCACACTGCATAGCACTGAAAATAAAAGAACACTTTTGCACAAAAGTATCCTTTGAAGAAGCATCTACTTTCATACAAGTGGTGAGTGCCCAACTTTTGTTAATGTTTCCCATGTTCTCTTGGCCTCTTGTTTCCCCTCATGTTTGTAAATTTTCTGATCCCCCTCTCTAATGTCCCCTCACTTGGTCCAGATTGCACCTCATTCCTCTTTATATTCACTGAGCTGTTACTAGCACCAGATGAAGGGAAATACTAGCTAGTGTCCTCCTCTTCTTCTTGTCTGTCACTTTGGTTCCCCTAGCCCCAGTCTCCCCTGTAGTCATTTTAAATGTGTGATATAGACATCAAACTTCTGCCCCAGTGTGCAGGCTCCTTCTGGAGTTTGTCACCCTTGAAGAGCCTCCTATCCCAGTAATCCCCCCAGTCCCCCACTTTTAAAATGATACCCCTTCTCTTGACTCCATCCCTCAAGCCACCTATTAAAATCTTCTGTCTCATCCCTCCTAATTCTATCCTTCTTCCCTTCCCTGCCGCTCACAGGGAGGACCTCAGAAAAGACCAGGATGGCCAGGTGTGCCACCAATCTGTACCTCAGTCTATGAAAGTTCTGCTTTACCATTTTCACAGACTGGCTCGCCAGATCATAGGTACCCAGATGTACCAGCACCCTCCGCTCCCTCTGCCATCCTCCTTATGCTGTCTAAATCCCGGATGGATGATGCACCAGAAAGACACTTGACCATCCTCCTCCCTTCCAGTCCCCCTCCCACCACCATCTCCACACTCCTAATCATTGAGTACCCATCCACCAAAACCTTCCTGGTAGACTTGCTCTAGCTCGTCCCCTTAACTGCTGTTGTGTTGACCTGCCCCTCACCATTTTTTTTAAGTCTTTTTCCCCTCCGGTCACGGCTCGAGAGAACTCTCTCAGGTATCCTCTCCTTGTGCCTGCCTGCCTGAGGTCCTCTGAGGTCTTGTGCCCTCTCTCTCCCTCCCTCCCTCCCCCCCATGCTGCCAGCACCCCCTAGTTTGACCCACTCAGGGAGGGTAGCCTAACTCCTTCCTTGGGCTCCCCTAGTAAGGCAGACTCTGGCAAGCATGTGGGGCCTGGGTGGAGGAGTGATGAGGCCAGGCAGAGTCGGACCCAGCGCTAGGCATGGAGGATAGGCGCTATCGCCTAACCCCATGAGCCCAGTTTTTCCTCGTTCTGTCCCTCTCCCCCCCCCATTGTGTGCACCCCCCGACGCCTGGCGCATGCAACCCTGCCAGCATCAGGAACGCTGTTGCATACCGCCTGTGCTTCTGTGGTGCCCCGATCTCTACCAGGGGCTACCAGAGCACTGGGCATCCCGTTGCCCTCCCCCCGGGACAGGAGAGCAGCCCACTGGGCACTCAGTCTGATCCCTCCACTGCTGATCCCCAGTGCCCAAGCTCGCTCCCCAACTTGGGTCGCCAGCATGGCGTGATGTGTGGCGTCCAGCGCCTCAACCCTCAGTGCCACCAGGCCGGCCCTCTGACCCTCACCAATGACTCACTCGAACTCCTCCCTCCCCAGTGGAGTCAAGTAGCTGAGTCTCCTCTAGGAGTGCAAACCTGTTTGCCATCTGGATGTTGTTGGGCTGGACAACCTCTTTGTAGCTAACCTTGCCTCCCCCACCACCTTCCACCTCCCGGGGCCAGTGGGCCTCAAGGGAAGTGGAGGGGGTGGGGTTGTCTCCAGCTGAGCTGATGATGCAGCTGAGATATTTCTACCCTTGCTGTCACCAGCTAAGTATGGAGCTCTGCTGTGGTCCTGAAGATGGGACAGTGCCCCCTCTTCCAGAGGATATCCCTGGAGAACAGCACCCCACAGTGGCCACAACTGACTATCTCCCCTTGTACCCCATACCGATACAACAGCTTTAGTAGTGAAACAGATCCCTAATTTAACTTGCAGTGCTCATTCAGAAATGTTCCCTTCACTTCCCTTCACGCAATAATAAATACACCAGTTCAAACAGATTTCACAACTTATCACACCTATGTTGTCTGCAGAAAACACAAGCCTTTTTGTGTCTTTACTATGGTAAATGCAGGCAGACTATGCTCAAGCAGGTTTAGAAGAGGTGAGGAGGTTGGAAGGTCCTCTAACACACATCCTTCAGCTTGTGACATCACTGTTAACAGCTATATGTGATGGTACTCTTGCAGCTGCACAAGTGGTCATGGAGGGACCTGCGCCCAGGTTTCTCACAGGAAGACATCTGATATTAAATTTAGATTATATTATTATGAAACATAGACACACTGCGACAATGCCAGTGATCTGACAAGTCTCCTACACTAATAGTCAAGGATGACTAAAACAATTTATTTTTTAAATTTCTTCTTTGGCATAAAGCCACGAACAAGATGAGTGCACAAGGGTGCACAGTACACACTACTGCGCACAAACAGAGGACAAAACAGCAGCCACCCAGAAGCGGTGGTGGTGGGAGGCAGCCAACTTTATGATAACTAATCATATCATAATATATTTATTACAAGTGTATATTATTCAGACTATCAGCTTTCTCATACCGCTTCCCCTTCCACTGGAATAATCTCTCCTCTCACATTCGCTTATCCACTTCCCTCCCTGCTTTCCAGCACCTGTTACGGCTCACTCGGTACCACCTTGCTCTTGTCCTTCTAACTCTCTGTCCCCGCTCCTCAACCTTCCTAACACCCCTTGATGCTATGGCTCACCCTACTGACACTCAACAGCTCCTAGACACTGTTTACTTCTCTACTGTTCCACTACTGTAACCTCGTGATGACCTATTGTTTTAAGCACTATGATTCCTATTTTAGTTTATTGACTGTTGCCAACTTGTTATTTAGAATTTGCCCTTTGTATTAATGTCTGGATTGATGTCTCTGCCCTCTGTCTGTATTTGTAACCCACTCCTCCCCGGGTAACACCTGGAAATGAGCCTTGGCTCAGTGTGCCTTTCCCAGTTACCAACTTTGAAATAAATAAATAAATTCAATGCAGTTGTGCACTTTACTACACTTCAGTTAGACAACAATAGCCGTGTTTACATGGTCACATTTGCACTGGAGTAACATGAGTGCTCGAGTTGCTCCAGTGCAAGTGTGGCAGTGTAAACAGACACTAGATTGTGGTAAGTCACTTGTTAGCACACTCCTGGATTCCCTAGCAAGCTGGGAACACTGAGTGTAGCAAGTGGCTTACAGTGTCTTCCACTGCGGTGTGGACTGTGGGCACCGCTGCAACCCATTCAGTGGCTCATGATGATTCCTTGAGCTGCTGTCTGGCCCCCCAACATAGGGCCCCTCACCAGCGTGGATTGGAATTATTCATAGAGGGGCCATGTAGACAGGCAGATGACTGAGTCATGGGTAGTCGGGACTGCGCTGTTGTGGTTGGAGTTGGAGGCATTGCTGCCGTGTAAACACGGCTTTTGAATCTAAATTAAATCCTGAGTTTGCTTCGTTCTTTGTTTCAGACTAGTCTAACTAATTTACAAAAAAAACTTACATTTCTATTCACTAAATAAACCCCTTCAAAATCTCCCTTATTCCCTTAAGCTGACAAAAGCTTTAAATCTGGTTTGATTTTAGCACACACACAGGCTGTGTCTGCTGACTGGCCACTGCCGCTCTCTCTCAGTAAACCTCCCTAGTTTAGTTTCACTTTGTTCTCACTCTAGCAGTTTTCCTGAAAACAGCCAAATTATCACACTGCTGACCATCTCAGCTTGTGATTTAGAAAGGGAACAAAAACTGTTAAGATTTCTGGTTTTTGGCTAATTTTAACAAATGTATGGAAGAAGATTGTGCTTTCTCAGCAGCTCAGACACCTGTCTCTCATTGCCTGTAGCTTCTGCAACTGCTGGGTCACATGAGCTGCCTTCGGTGAACTTCCCTTGGCTTCTGATTGGACAGGAAGTCTAGGGCTCTCCCATAGAATAGCAAAATGCTGAATAGGGCTGATTATTTATTTTTCTTCCTGAGTAATGAATAGCTTATTGTGGTATTGGGAAATACTACTCATTATTCGTACACCCTATGTAGCTATATACCTCCGCAATTAAGGAGCCAGTTCCAAATAGCAACTATTATAATTTCCAAAACTGTCCGAGCTCGTTGCTGTATTGTTTTACTATATCAGTGATTTGTAATATAACCTGTAAGGTGGTCGCAATATACTTTTTTAATAATAATTACTATTCAGGTGTTCATATCAATGTTAGGAATATACCTACCAAACAAATGGTTCACACATCTCAGATCAACCTTCTTAGAGTTTCTGTGAGAGGGAAAGACCCCAAGAAGAGCCTACATAAAGGTAACACTCCCCAAATAAATGAGAGGATTACAGCTGACAAATATATAGAGAATAATGGATGGGGAAGGGTTTGATATGAGAATTTAATGCACACCTGAGTTGTGAGATGCTACATAAACCCCGGAGGCGAAGCCCAAGGGGTTTATCAAAGCATCCCACAACAAGGGTGTGCATTAAATTGTCATATGAAACACCCTCCCCATCTTTTATTTTTTATAATAACAGACCAGCAATTTTTCTTCAGCAGTCTGTGAGACTGCTTGGCCCTGCCCACATACAGAATGTTGGCCAATGAGGCAGCAGCATAGTTTGACTGGCATGGCTCATGAATGTCATAACAACCAGCCGGTTGTTATGGAAAATATCAGCCTGGTCAGTACATTGAGAGAAACTGCTGACCAGTTATTATATGACTATACTATCTAGCTGCACAGACAAGTACGTTTCTAAAGTGGAACTACCCCACTCCAAGAAAGGATCCCAAAAGATACTACCCGCAAGGTTGGGTCACTGAAAACAAAATATGCTCCTTAGCAGGAATAGATGTGATGACCCTGCAATACACTACATATGCCAGTAACAGGATGGCTACAGAGATACGCACACCATCTTCATCAAAGGCGTTCCAGTCAGCTACAAGATACTGCACAATGGAAAACACTTGGTACATACTAAGCACATATACTCAGACTAAAAGATTGTATTAAGAAGATTCCCAGCCTGAGTCGATACGTAGGGTTGTTAGCCGGCATTTGTCCTGCTTTTAATATGTATTATTAAATAAAATCTTTCAGTCTGAGTATCTGTGTTCGGTGTGTGCCCAGTTTTTTCCTTTGTACACTACATATGCCAAACTGCCAAATAAACTAAAAAGAAAACACCAATAGGATCGGCTATGAGAAGCAAAGCAGAGATATGTAAGATGTTAAATTATAATCCACAGAAAGAAAGACTGCAACCAGATAAGAAACATCCTAACTTCCGCATCAGACAAGACCATGCAATGAACAATTTACTGTGGCAGATAAACATAAAGAATATCGGCCAGCTAATAATTGGGGTCTGAGGACTCACTCATTCCATTTCACTCACTGTGTGTGACACACAAACTGAACAACTTCCAACTCCTCCACTTCTTACAGACATTGCATGTTGTAGCAAAATGCCTGGGACCCAAACCAAGGACACCAGTGGATGGGGCAGCATACACTGCCTTAGCAATATTAGCGGCACAGAGGCATGCAATATCCCTGTTATACACAGCCCTGTTACAAACCTGTAATGAAGCACAAAATACCCAATGTAACTACTGGAGATCAGAATTCCTGCTTATAACAGAAGAAGCTGAAACTGAAAGAGGATGGGACAACCTGCATAAATACCACAAGTTTGACAAATTAAAACTCCAAAATTATAAAATCTTAACAGACATGTATTACACACTGCACAAACTATTTGAAATGAACAAACTAGCAAGCCCCACATTCACTAGATGTGAAAAAATTATCAACCCTGAAACACATACTATGGGACTGTGAAAAAGAACAGCAGCTATGGCAAGAAATAACAGAACATGCCCTCTATTAGTCCTACATTAGGCCTTTACAGAAGAAATCTTTCTTATAGGGATGGGGGTGGAAAAACGTGTTGAAACTCAAAGGAATCACTTATAGCAGGTTTAGCTAAACAAATAATCTTGAGACACTGGCTAGCTCAAACAATACCATGCTACAAGTAATGGCGCAATTAAATTCTAACAGCCTTACACATGGAAAAACCATAGTCAGCATGAGGAAAGCCGAAACAGATACACCAAAAAAAATCAGACAACTTGCACACACGGGTAACCCTAGTCCCAGCAGCAAATAACATCACCAATGGGGAGAAAATAATAATAAATAGCAAAGACAAATAATAAAATTGAGGGGTCACGTGGGCCAGAGTTAAGGCAGTATTGACTATATATAGGATAAAGTATGGGGTGCAGTGTGTTACAAGAATTTAACACACACCCAAGTTGTTGGATGGCACATAAACCCCAAGGGCGAAGCCCGAGGGGTTTATGCTAGCCATCCAACAACGAAGAGTGCTAAGTCAGTTAAACACACTGCACCCTATACTTTATTTTATATAATTGAAGGCTTCCATTTTTTTCTGGTAGTTCCGTGTTTTTCTGGTAGAAAAGGTAAAAAAGAAACTGGACTTTTACCTTCTGTTGAGTAACTGGTGTAATTTTTAACAGAGAACAGGTTTAATAAGTAACTAAATATTTAAGAAGAAAATTAAAAAAAAAACTGTCTTGATCCTTGTGTCCTCTCTGACGAAGCGAGTGTTTTCAAGTGCTGGCGTCATTTTGACCTAGGGGAAGGTGAGGTTGAAAGGGAGAGTGGTTAGGGAGCGTGTGAAAACTTTTGTGTTTCCGATTAGTCCGCGATTTAAAAAGGGCTGAAAATGTTTTTTTTTATATCGGTTGTTGAGATTTTATGGAGCGAATGGCAGTGAAGAGGTGAGTTATGCTGACTGACTTTGTGTGAGAAAACACAGCGTGAGGCTCTCGTTCAGTTTTACTTTTGTCTCGAGCACATTAGCATTGGAAGAAGCCACGCGAATGCTGTAACACCTACTCAGGTGTTACAGTATTTAACACACTTTTTTTCCATTGTAAAAAACGGAAGCCATTAATTATAGTATGTTAGTCAATGAATTGCAACAATGCTTATGTTCTATATGTAAGCAAAAACACACAATGTAGTGTGAGTTAGTCTGGATAAATGCACTTATAGTGGTAGTAAGGTACTTGACCTGTGGCCTCATGCTTCACTGTGCCGCTAGGCATATGTTTATCCTGACTAACCACAGAGTGTGTTATTATGCTTATAAAATGGATATAGGTCAAGAAACTGTGATATTCTTTTTTTAAAAATTGCAAAATGTATTAAAAAAAGGTCAAATTTTTATTGTAAATTGTCCTTCTGCTTCCCACGTTACTAAGGGTGCTGTACTGTTGTCCAGTGTCACTTGCGGTGCTGTGCTCTGGCACACTGTGTTTCAGAAATCTGCCGGGTCGCTACATTTGGCCGCTGGTAAGACCACAATTTTCATATGGTCTTGCCAGCAGTATGCTACCATCTGCAGTAGTGTGTTCTGAAACAGTCATGGCGCTCTCATAGTCCCTGCAGGTGGGGAGGGAGTGCCTGAGTGCGCAATTACTCTGTGTGCTTTTCAGGTCAGGAGTGGGAGTGAGAAAGTAGGGTGGGAGAGTGATAAGCATTTTCTAACAGAAACAACATGTTTTAAGTATTATAAGTTTGTTTGTTCTTGCCAAAATTTTTAAGTGAGTGGCTCGCTAGGAGAAAAACATAGCAGCCAAATGCTTTAGGATCAGTTGCGCAAGGATACTTACACTTGCTAAAGTGGCTGGTTGTCCAGGAACTTGCCTGCATCACATTAACATCACAGCTCTACTATTGTAAGCTTGAGGAAAAAAAAAAAACAGCTCTTGTTGAATTAATGGTCCTAGACACATTACTGTCACGTGGGACAGGATGCATTGTGGGAACAAGAAGAGCCATAACAAATGCTAATATGGAGAACCCCAGGGGCCACAAAACCAGCAAGCAAATTTAGAAAAAAAAACTCCTTTCAGCATATAAAGTGAAGGACCTACTTGGAATACACCTGTAAATCAAAACACTCTGCACAACATATTTTTCTGCAAATCTTTACTTTAGATTTTCTTTAAGTGTGGTGTAGTCTTAATAAGACACATAGCCAGAGACTTGTTTGAGCCAGTCAGTTTTCTTTATTTCACTGACCCCTTTTTTTAGATATGTATGTATGTATGTATAATAGGACATCTGACACACAAAAGCATACAGCTGACTATAGGGTTGTCAACTGGCCTGGCCGGTTTTTCCATGGACTTGCCGATGAAACAGTTTATTCTTATTTATTTATATTACTTATTTATTAATTTTCAGTTTTGATGACCGGTAGGCCCACAGAGTCCCGGAGGTCCTTTTTTCATGAGCGACCCAGAATTAGTTACAAGAAGAGGAGACAAATACAACAATGTACGAGGAACATAGAACTTAAATACAGCAGAGTACTCAATACATAATACATTAGGATGACATGAGACCAAAGGGGGCTAGCTAAGCTATTCGGGTTACAGTCTGGCCAGGCCACCAGAGGAATTTGTTACAATACACTGGGTGGGGGGTAACAATCAGGAAGGAGGTTACAGGGCACAAAGTTTGCAGAAGAGTCCTGAGTAGGGGCAGTAATATGATTGGTTTGGGCTAGCATAGGGGAAAGGAGGAGGCGATTCGCAGATGTAGGAAGGTAGCAGGGGATGCATGGGAACAGGATGGGACTGTTGACAAGTACTGTAAAGACAATTGCTTGGGTACATGAGCAGAGTGGTATTGCACTCACTGGCAGGAGCAGGCGCTGGCATCTAGTAAGTGAGCGTGGAGCCCTTTCTTGAATATTCCAAGGGAAGGGGAATCCTGTAGGTGGGGAGGGAGTTTGTTCCAGAGAAGTGGGTGGCAGAGGCAAAGGATTTGCCGCTAGCCATGGTCCACACCCTAGGTTCATCCAGGAGGTTTTGCCCAGAGGTACGGAGAAGCCTTGCTGAGCGCTTGAGAACCAGGAGACCAGCCAGGCAGTCAGGAGGATGGCTGCATATGAGCTTGTACGCATTACACAGCAAGGGGTACTGAAGGTGGCCATCCAGAAAAGGCCAGTGTAGGGAAGCAAGAGCTTCACAGTGGCGTCGCCATTTGTGAGACCGAAAGGCAAATCGAGCTACCTTGTTGTATAGAACTTGAAGCCTAGAGAGCTCTTGTTTTGCCATTCCCTGCAAAACAGGGGCAGCAAAGGTCAGGGTTGGGAGGAGAATGCTGTTGGTGATGGTTATCCTGGCCTCGGGGATGAGCTGGTCATTCAGTCGGTACAGCAAGCCAAGTTTGTGATGCACTGTTTTAGTTATCTGATCTATGTGAGCTTTCAGGGTAAAGCCCTGGTCGAGAGTTAATTCAAGGTATTTCAGGCAGCTCACCATCTCTATGCGGCCTCCAGATGTGGAAGTCAGTGGGAGTAAGAAACTCCTGGCAAGGCCTAGGGTTCTTTGTCCAAAAACCATGGCCTTGGTCTTGTTAATGTTTAGGACCAGCCTGTTCTCAGTGAGCAAGGCTTCCAGCCCAGCAAAGTCAGCCTGGAGCTGGGGCCCCAGGTCAGCTGGGTTGTGCACAGATCTGTAGATTACAGCATCATCTGCATATTGGATGACTGTGCAGTCCCCACAGTGGTTACTCAGGTCATTGACAAATAGGGAAAAGAGGAGGGGGCCCAGTATGGAATCTTGGGGTACCCCCTCGTATAGGGGGAGCAGATCGGATAACACATTTTTCCACCTGACACTCTGGGAACAGCCAAGGAGGTAGCTGCTGAACCAGGTAAGAGAGTGCTGGTCAAGGCCAATTGAGGCCAGCTTGAATAGGAGGAGCTTGTGGTCCACTAGGTTGAAGGCCTTGGACAGATCAATAAACATGGCCCCTGTGGGGAAACCTTTGTTCACTGCACCTAGTACATCCACCGAGAATTTGATGAAGGCAGTATTGGTTCCATGATTCCTCCTAAAGCCATGTTGAGTAGGGACTAGCAACTGGTTGCTCTCAAGGTAGTCACAGAGTTGGCTGTCGACTAATCTTTCCTGTATCTTGGCCAGGGCACAGAGAAGTGAGATTGGTCTGTAGTTGCCAGTGGGTTCCCTGGGACTTCCTGTGTGGACAGGGACCACATAAGCCAGCTTCCGGGTATGGGGCATGGATCCAATAAGTAGGGATCTGTTGATTAGCCAAGTAACAGGTAATGCGATGGCAGGTGCCGCTGCCTTTAGCAGCCATGGGTTTAGGCCATCAGGCCCATCAGGGCCTTTGGCTTTGATGGTCTTGAGGATGGGGAGCACTTTTATGACCTTGACTAACCTCAGGTGAAAGAGCGTCCGAGAGGGGAAAGACACCTTCTGACCCAGAGGCTCGTGGGGTGGGGGTGGGAGACTGGTCTTATAGCTCTCAAGGTTAGTGAAGTGCCCATTGAAGGCAGATGCAATATCAAGACAGCTATTAAGCATCTGGCCCTTCACCTCTATAGGTCCTAAGACAGGTTTGCCATTCCCTTTTATCAAGTCATTGATGTTGGACCAAAAGGACTTAGGGTTAGCAAGGTTAGTTTGCTGGAGGTATTCGACATAGTCCCTTTTTGCCCTCTTAGTAGTTCATTTGCACTAGTTCCTTAGGGTTTTATAGGAGACTAGGTCAGCAGGCAGGGCAGAATTTTTATACTTCTTCCATGCCTTGTCATGACACACCATCAGAGATTTGAGCTCTGGGGTGATCCATTTGTGGCAGCTGCCTTAGGCCCAGAGTTTCCTAAATGGGGCAAACAGGTTGACTGCAGAGATGAAGGAGTTCTGGAAGTACTCCAGCGCTTCATCCAGGGTTGAGAGGAGCAGAACAGGGCTCCAGTCAAGGTTGCCAAGGTACATGTTGAAGGTGTCCACAGAAAATTTGGAGTAGTCTCTAGTGGCAAGTATCCTTGAAGGAACCCAGGACGATCTATTCTTCCAAATGCCATTTTTTTCCCCATATGACACTGATATGTAAGCACTTCGGTAAAGATCTGCAGCATATTGCCAGCCCACCGCTAGCCCTAGCACTATGATAGCAGAGCAAAGAAGCTGCCAAGCCCAAGAATGCATTATGCATTGTTTCTGCACCTGTGCCCTGTGCCACCACAACATGCAAGCGCACTCATTTAGTGCCCATGTGTGATGTGACAGTAGCTGGACAGCGAGCAAGGAGATGCGAGGTTAGTGCGAGGTGTGGCATTTAATTGAAACTAACTTCTTATTTACATGGTATATCTTTCATTCTTGTTCTATCTACCTAATAACTGTATCGATAGTTATCAATCTGTAAGACTGGGTACTCTAAGCTGGTGCCGTATGTATTACAGTTGGTAAAATAAGTAGTCAGAAAATTAAGGAACATAAGTATTAATTGTGGTTATGCGTGGTGGTGGGCAGGTGGCCGTTGTTTTTGCATTCTCAAGGTGGCAGCCCTAATTATAGTTATGTGGGTGAACTCATTAAAATGAAAACATTGAAACACACTTTACAACCTTATTATGATTTGGATACACAGCATCAGAATGCTCTATTCACCGACGCCTCGAGAAGAACTTTCAAAAACTTAATATTTGGACACAAAGCAGCTTGTATTTCCCAACAGCTCGGTATTTCTTATTACCAATACTTATTACTGTAACCCCCAAGGGGCGCTCCCTTAGGGCTGCTATCCCTGCCTGCCTCACCTGAGACAGGGTGAGGGGCCCAGATCCGTTGCCGGGTGCCTCCGCCCAGAGGTCGGAGGTAAGACAGTCACGATTGACTCGGTCACAGCCCTCTGGGTTACTGCGACGACCCCTTTGGTCCCACTAAGCGGCTCCCAAGAGGTAGCATAATACTTCTCCCTGGCACACTTACCCCCCCGACTCGGATCTCTCAGTTCACTCCGGGGAACCCCTGAAAAGTAAGGTACCGTTATTACACTTTCACTGCACAGTATATCTTCAGTAAAACACAATCCAGCCAGGGTGTAGCTGCAAAACAAACACTCTGATTTATTTAAGGGGGGGAACTAACCAGGCTAGGGGGAAAATCACGGTGATTGGCTTATCACTATACTTATTTACCTAGGGCTCTGTGCACAGGCCTAAACCTAATAGTTACTGTCCCTGGGTACCCAAGCCCTAATGGCTAGTCCCTCGTGGCAGCTAGTGGGGGCCCTGACACAAATGAACATTTACTGTCCCGAGCAGATCAGAATGAGCAGAAGGCTCAGTTAATGCAGGCAGCAGTATAACGAAAAGGGTCTTGGCCACTGCTTGTAAGCTTAACAGGGAGCTGCCCTGATCCAATACTCACGACTCCAGCAGATACCCTTCCTTTACCACTGGCAGGGCTGAACCATGAGCTTCACCAGCCTCCTCACACATTTATATGGTAAACACAGAGGGGTACCATACCAGGCAGCGGCTTTCAGGACCCGAACGAACTCACGACCTCTTCGGGCAGTAGCAGCCACTCTAACCATCCCAATGGACCGAGCGCGATTCAGCAGATTCTCCAGTCCCCTTCAGGTAAAGCCTGGTAGGTAGCTGTGTCCCTGCACAGCCTCCTCTGACCGCACGCTGGTGGATTTAATCCGAAGCACTAGACAAGGAAACGGACGATGCAGGCCTTTCACGCACTTCCCGAGCGAACATTCAAATGGCCAGAAGCTCAGAGCTCCCTTCTCCTTCACAGCTACAGCAAATCTGCCCCTAGCAGCATGGGGCACTCCTTACAGTTCAGGTGCTACCTGATCCCATTGGCTGGCGTCACCTGCCAGTCAATTACTCTGGCCCTCAGTGGCCCGAAAAAGCGCCATAGCCCATAATGCCTTCTCCAACGTTACAAGCAGTCCCTCTATTGGTCAGACGGCTCCACGAGAGTCCCGAGGTACTGATTGGTCCAAGTCGGCAGTTCAGGACCAACATGGAGAAGATAATCACAACAATCCTTGCTGCAACCAAAAAGCAGGTTAGAACAACTACAACATCATTACCACTCTAAGCAATTATCAGTAAACAGTTACATCTTTTCCAGGGAACTCTCTCTGCACAACTAGCGATGGCAGAATGGAGCGCTTACTCAGCAGTCCAGGCGGGACTCGGGCATACAACCACACAGCACTGCACCCCCCCCATTTCAACTAATTATGACTACAACAAGCAGCCCTTAAAGAGACAGTATACAGAGGCTTTAAAAGCACTCACTAGCTACAACATTTAAACGGCTTAAACGCCGAACACCAGCCAGGCATGGAGCACTCAAACAAGATTCGGGAAGCTTTTAGGAACCCCCATTGGTAGGGGGGTTACACCCTTCCTGGCCTGGAAGAACTTGGTGTCTGCGTCAAGTAGTTACCCTTAAATCACTTTAAGGCAAACAGCTCAATTAACAGTATATCACACTTTACAATACATATATGAATACTGTATTCACAGGTCACTACGATTCATGGAACTGCATACACACACAGCTCCTGTTCCCCTTCTAAATCAAATCATTAGTTCCTGCCCATGACACCTGGGCAGAGGAGACCCCTTCCTATCAGCTAATGGTGAGTTACCTAAAGCAGGGGCACCACACTCGCTGGGCAAGACTAACAGACTAGAGTTATCCCCCAAGGCTAGCTTAGGCAAGGAGCTCAGGGACACATACACCCCTTTGTGGACCACATGTAGAGGCAAGTCCACAGGCTGACCCAGAGACTTATAGCTCAACTTTACCACCGGCCGTACTTCTCGGCTGGAGCATCTAGGGGTCTCGGAAAACCCAGTTACAGGCCCCGATTCCAATTCAGCCTCATTGAGATTAGCAGGGAAAACCTCCACAGGGGAAAGGGACCCAGTGCTCATGGTACTCCCAAGGGCATGACCCTCTATATCAGGACCCACACTACTTGGCTCAGCTGAAGATTGCTTGGGCACTAGTAAGGAACCATCAGGGCATTCAAAATATTCTTCAGGTTCCGGTATATCACTGGCTGGTTCCCCCATATCGCTGTCTTCTTCTTCTGAAAAGTCAGATAGTTCAGCCAGTCCAGCCAGGCTCAAGGACCCCACCCCTTGGGTTTTACAGCTACCTAGCTCATCTTCCAGAAGCATTGGTTCTGGGGACAAAGTAGGGGGCTCAAACAGTCCAGAAGGCCCAACCTCATCTCCAGAGTTAACAAGAGGATTGCCCCAAAACAGTTGGCTCAGTTCGCAAGAGGGATAGTATTCAACATCATTTTCATTGTCTTCAGACACAGATTGGCGATCATCTTCATCAGAGGGATTTGGACAAGACCCTCTTAGTTGGCTTGCTGAAAGATCAATTAGGCTGGTTCTTTTCTGGGCAGCCGATCTAGTCATAGGCCTGGAGGGGAGGGCAGTTGGAGGTTTAGCTTCAAGCAGGATGTGCCCAATTATCAGCAGATGATTTCTGTATATAGTTTTCACATCTTTGGAATTGTTTTCAGGCTGCACTTTATATACAGGCAAATCTGCCAGTTTTCCCACAACAATGTGAAGGAGGTGATACCATCTGTCAGCAATTTTATGTTTGCCGTGCAGTCCCACATTTCTCAGTAACACTCGATCCCCTTCTCTCAGTTCCACTGTCTTCACTTTCTTATCATACCTCTCTTTTTTGGCCATTTTTCGTTTAGCCGCCATGGTCTGGGCCAGCTGATAGGCATGGTTTAACTGGGCCTTCAGCTTCTGTACATATTGTAGATGATTTTCTGCTTGCACCCCATCAGGGGAAACTCCAAAACACACATCCACGGGCAATCTAGCTTCTCTCCCAAACATCAGTCTGTACGGGGAAAACCCAGTGGCATCACTTTTGGTGCAGTTATAAGCATGAATCAGGGTGCTAATCTGCTGGCTCCATCTCGGCTTGTCCTTGGGTTGCAGTGTGCCCAACATATCAAGCAATGTGCGGTTAAATCTTTCAGACTGGGGATCTCCCTGAGGGTTGTATGGGGTGGTTCTTGATTTTTGTACTTCCCACAAAGACAACATCTCTTTAATCAGGCTGCTCTCATAGTCCCTCCCCTGGTTGGAATGAATCCACTGCGGGGCCCCATAGTGGACAATTTTATTTATTTATTTATTTAGTTTTTGTTGACCGGGTAAGTGCACTAGACAAATCCTGCCTATTTTCAGGCACGACCCGGTGGAGGGGGATACAGATGAATGCCAACTGACCTTGAACCAGATTAAGCTGTTGGTGGTATTTTTTTAAGTGAATGAGGGAAATTTGGCCAGGACACCGGGGAAATTCCCCTACTCTGCTGCTGCATTGTGGCCAGTAGGGGGACAGGCCATTGCCAAGATGGCCACTCGGAGTGAGCTGCTGAAGGAGGAAGACATCTGCACAGTGGGAGCTTTGGCCTCTACTCCCACAGTGAGCAACGCGGAGGCCGGTCCTTTGAACACTCTGGACATTGACTCTGATATGGAGTTTCACGATGCGGTGGTCCTTTGGGAAGATTCAGTTGTTGAGTTGGGCAAACAAAAGAACAAACTCCCTATATTGGTCGCAAAAACGGAGACACATGAGCACGGATCTATGGACACAAGGATCGAGCCCAGCTTGGGACCTGAAAACTCGACTGCACACTTTACCTGCGATATTGCCCTCCCTAAAGATGGTGCGATTACTACTACTAAAAATTCCTCTGGACTAACCCCTGAGAACAGCTCTGTGGAGCGTGGTGAGTCTTTTCAGCGTATTTCTGGCAATTTGAAACCTGCAGTTGAAGCGGAGAGTATTATGCATGTATCTGCTTTTCTGACAAATGAATGTGCACAGCAACCTGATTCTCTTTCTATTTTGAAACAAAACTTGAGCATTTTGGGAGTAAGGGAGAGGCAAACAGTTGAATCGCCTGAGGGCTTTTTGAATCGGCGCTCAGCCGCACAGCCTGTGTTACCGTTTCTACAGCAGGAGGAATCCTGCATTGACAGCTGTAGAGTTGGCCCTGTCAAAATTACGGCTGAAACATTTGACTCTGAAGGCCCTGTAGGGCGAAACCACATACCTCCCAGCCTCACTTCTACACTGAAGGGTCCCGTTGTAAACCCTGCTTTTGTTCAGGCTGGCAGTACAATCGCGTGTGCTAGCAAGTGCCTACAGCCCACTACATCGCTGGCGGTTTCACAAATTGAAAGCCCTATTGCGGGAACCCAAAAATCATTAAACCAAACTTGGCCTGCATTGGTATTTGATCAGCCAGAATCTGCACTGTTGGATAAATCAGCTGGGTTCGTTTTCAAAAACCCTAGGACTATGGATTCTCATGCACAGCCTAAAGTGATTTATCAATCTTCAGCTGTTTCCCAAACTGGGGCCACTGAATTTTTTTTTTTCCAAGAAAAAACTACCTCAAGCAAAACCTGTTATCTTGACATCAGTTTTATCAGAACCTTCTCCTTTACCCAAAGAAGAGGCTCAGAAACCTTGGTCCCCTGGTAAAGCTCTTAGAGGGGCTGGCTGGAAGCAAGCTTTGGCAGGCATCTGGAAGCCTGATCCTACCTGGGACGCAGACTTTGCCCTCTCACAGCATTCCCCAGAGTGGAAACCAGACTTACAGCAGAAAGATTTGGTGCAAGACTTACAGGATAATAAAATCTGTTCAGAGACAGGGAAATCTCCACTTATTGCTATACGTTTGGAGGCAAAAACATCCCTATCCCCCTCTTCAAATACAGACATGGTAACACCCCTTCAAGAACATATTTCTTCCTCACAAATGCCCTCCTTGACGAAACCTGTTCCTCAGAAACCGCTTATGTCTGAATTATTTTCCAATTCCAAGAGAGAAGCAGCACTTCGCTGAAATGCTGTCCGGATTCGCTATAAAGGGGGCTTGGAGGATCGACCAGATAGACACTACGTGGGAAAAACCTTATTGAAAGATTCTTTGCACTTTATTCTCAAAGATGTATATGCTTTCATTAATATCTCTGGGGAGGACAATTTTGACATTAGTTTTCGGACACCACATGCTTTGGACTTATTTTGGGATAGGTATAGCCAGGTAAACTTTTCTCCCACATGGACCCCTTTTTTGGTTATACCTTTAACTAAACCTCTAATAAAACATGTTACAGTCATGTTTAGAAACGAGGGGGTCCATGTGGAAGATATATCCTTTTGGTTGTCCCTCAAATGTGAGATTCTGAGTGGGCCTGAACCCATCCTGGATTCCGAACAGTTTTGGACGGGGGGATGGAAATATAAAACTAAACTGAGGCAATCTGAGACAGGAGTAGTGCATATTCCCAATTCCTTTCTGCTGGGGAAAGATAGAGGTGTTTGTTTTTATAGCGGACAACCTCGGGCTTGCTACAGATGTGGGGCTAAAACACATCTTTCGAGTGTCTGCGATCAACCACGTTGTGACAACTGCGGGGAGGTTGGGCATATAACTATGTATTGTCATAATCAGTCTAAGTGTGAGCTCTGCGAAGAATTTGGCCATACGTTTCGTGTTTGCCCTTGGGCTGCTAAAAACAAAACACCTTGTATAAATTCAGATCTCTTAATTCAGAATGCTCAGGACGCTGTAAACTTCTCCCCTCCTGGTTTACAGTCCCCTCTACCATTCCCCTTCTCAAACATGGATCAGTCCTGCACGGAGCTTCCATCAACAAGCCCTTAGAAGAACTAGATAAGGTTGTACAACCTGTTTCTGATTTGTGGCAGTTGGAAAAACTTGCATGGGCCCACCTGACCCTTTGGAATTCCTCCTGTGTGTTACTCTGAGGCTCCCGTGGAGACACTTGGGAAGCATCTAAGGCTTTAGGTCTTAGGTCATCCTGCTAGCATCGAGATCTTCTAGAAATCTACATCCTAACACCCCCCATTGCTCCTATCATAGAAACAAGTAACTCTTATGCTGCCTTGTTTACCCCATGGGGAGATACAGAGATGGAATTGGGAGATTCAGACTCCCAAAAATCTTCTTTATCCACTCGGTCTCAGCCAGTGGATACTTATAAATAAAAGAAAAAGAAAAAAGGGAAAAAATAATAAGTCTATCCTATCTTTATAAAGCATAATGCAGTGGTCTTGGGGCTCTCTGAATACTCATAGCCTGCTAAATATAGTCAAAAGGCAAGCCCTTTTCATTACATCTGAAACCAGCACTTATCTGTGTGTTTTGCAGAAACCTGGATGCACTCAGTGGAACAACTTTCTTCTTTAAGCGGGATTGGGTTTGGGGCCCTTCCTTTTGGTCCTTTGGAACAGATCGGCAGGCAGTATAGGATTTTGTTTAATTCTTATTCCTTTAAACTACATAATTTAATTGACCTTATCCCAGGGAGAGTAATGATATTAGATGGGAAATGGCATGATACATGCTATCGCTTTATCAACATTTACAACCCTCAAACAAAAGCTGGCAGAGTTTCTTGTTTAAAAGCTGTTCAACCCTTTTTGGTGACATCAGTTAAGGTGCTCTGGGGAGGCGATTTCAACTGTACAATTTTTGATTCACCTAATCAGAAGAAAAAGAAAATGTATTGTGATTCTCACATATTAGCTAACATTGTTAAAATAGCGGGTTTACTTAATTGTCTTTCTTTTTTTTCTCAAGGACCCCGGTATTCCTTTACAAAGGGTAAATTGTTTTCCCTAATAGATTATATGCTTGTCTCCCCTTCTGTGCAAATTGATTCTTTTAAGATGATCCCTTGTGAATTTTCAGATCATTCTTGTCTTTTTTGTAGTTTTCAGTTTTCAGGTCCCCCTGAGCATAGACAGGTTAGGTGGAAGCTGAATAACACTATGTTGGACGTACCCTATATACAGTCTGGGGTGAAACATATTTTAACAGCCAGATTATCAGTGGCTTTTCTTTATGAGGATTTAGGGGACTGGTGGATAGCAACTAAGCTTGATTTACGTAATTGGTTTAAAAGGCAAGGGGTAAGAACAAAAAATTATAGGTTTTTGAGATACTTGTCCCTAGGCAACAACTCCAGAAACTCACAACAATTGCGTATGCCTCTCATTCAGACTACTCTGATCAAATTATTAAACTAAAAGAAGACATGAGGACTTTTCAATATGATAGGGCTAAAACCCTACAGGCCATTCTGTCTAATAGTATAAAAAAATCTCCCATTGGAGATCCTTTTGAGGCTTGTTAAAATTTGAAGGCTTCCTCTAATATTGACTCTTTAAAAAACTCTGATGGCTCTATAGCCACCACAGTTGTACAACTCAGAGAATTGATTATTGATCATTTTCGGACCCTGAACCCCTCTCTTATTACTGAAGCAGAAATGCTTTCATATTTAAGAGCATCCAAGCCCCCAGGTTAGCAGAAGCCTCTACATTATTGGAACCAATCACACAAGAGGAAATTGTAAATGCAATTGGGAAATTGAAATTGAATATTTCACCAGGTAAGGATGGTCTTTCTAATAACCTGTATAAAGTTTTTTCGAATGAATTGAGCCAATGTTTGTTTATTTTATTTCAGTATTTTATAAAAAATGCTGTTTTTTTCCCCTCTTTTTCTGAAGGATTGTTAATTTACCTATTTAAATCCGGTGATAGGCAGAATATTAAAAATTGGAGGCCGATCGCCCTCCTAAATTCGGATTATAAAATCTTCACCAGTATTTTGAACAATCGGTTAAAAAACTATGCTAGATGGGTAATCTCTCCCTACCAATTTAGCGGGGTACCAGATAGACGGATCCAGACAGCATTAATGATTATACGTGAGGTTATTGAACACCTCTCTGATGTGGGGGTTATGAATTGTATGGTGGTTGCTGATTTAGAAAAAGCTTTTGATAGGGTATATTTGCCTTTTATGTTTTTAACTCTAGTACACTATGGAGTCCCGTTGCAAACCGTTAAATTAATTAAAAGGTTATAGGACTATAATACTGTGTTTCCATTTTTGAAAGGCCATATGGCTGAAAGTTTTTGTTTACATACTGAAGTGCGTCAAGGTTGCCCTCTCAGCCCTCTCCTTTACATTTTTTCATTGGACCCCCTCTTGCAGAACCTAACTACTACTCCGTTATGGTTGGGAATTTCTGATAATATATCTAAGGATCATCATCTTTTAGTGCAGGCCTATGCAGACGATTTGATTTATACTTTTCAGGCCACTCTTCTGTGCATACTTTTTGACAGCATTTGATGCTTTTCAAAGAGTTTGAATGCTAAAATAAATTTGCACAAAACAAAAGGGTTATTTATTGGAGCAACAGGTCCTACTGAGGTGGTGCAGGGGGGCCCCCACTTCTCCAGAACTCCCCTTAAAATTTTGGGCATCCAGTTTGGCCCTCAGAATATGCCAGTAGAAAATTGGGATTCAGCTCTCCAAATGGTGGAAAATAAGGTCAACAGATGGAAACGGTGGAAATTGTCCAAACTGAAATGCATACATGTAATCAAACAGTTTCTTTTACCATGTGTACAATATGTAGCTATGATTTTTCCGCTTCCGGTGCATTTAGAAACTAAAATGTACGGTCTGTTTTTTCAAATGGTTTGGGGTAACAGATTAAATCCGGTAAAGAGATGTTATACTTATTTAAGTAAAAAAATAGGAGGACTCGGGATGGTGGATCCTGTGGTTTTTGTACATTCTTTATTTATTATGTGTTCAGTTAAAAGTGGTTTAAGATTAGAAGCAGGGATTGGGGACAAATGGATTTCCAGGTCTCTGGGCAAATATTTTAGGAATTGGCATTCTTTGGCTCCAAAATTAAACCCTCATATTCATCTCCCACAGTATTTTAGGCCGGCTGCACAAAAAACTATATAGATGGAAATTAGAAAAAGAGACAATTTTGAGTAACAATATGAAGGGATTTTATCAGGTTATAATGGCAAATTTACTTCCTTCAGAGCCGAGTTTCAAGAATTGCCCTTCTACCCTTAATCCGAAAGTATTGGCCCAACTAAATAGTCTCAAATTGCCTCATTCACAATGGGAGACACATTGGCTAATATTTTATGGCCGTCTGAATGTTAGGGGCAACGCTAAATATAAGGTCATCGAGGAAAGGAAGTGTCCGTACTTGGATTGCATAAATGTTGAGGAATCAATGGAACATTTTTTTCCTGCAGTGTTTCTATGCTAAGGGTTTGTGGGCTTATTTGGCGACACTATGGGGTTTTAAATGGCTTAATTCTCTATCATACCATGTCCTGGTTTTAGGTTGTTATCCAGTGACTTTTTCTGACTTTCATGAGGGGACATTGTCATTATTTCTCGGTTGCTTACGATACTATTTATGGCAGGCAAGGTGTCAGTGGGTTATATACCAAAGAAAAATGCCTTGCATTTGTTTTAGTATTTTGGTCTCACAGGAACTCTCAAGGATTTATTCTCAGGATGCCTGAAGGACAGCACCGGCTAAACTTTTAAAGATGTGGAAAGGGTTCCTTCACTTTATTAAGTTTAAGTAATGTATGATATAGTCTGAAAACTATTTTATTTATCCTCTTGTTTTTTTGTTTATAGTACAAGTTTGCCTGATCAGGTTTTGTTTTCCACTTTGTATAACTGACTAAACCATGTTGTTTTGTTATGTTTATTATTTTAATAAAAACTCCCCTACTCTTTTCGATAAGTGCCATGGGATCTTTATCATCCACCTGAACTACCACCAATCCAGGTAGATGGGACCTCGGTTTAACATCTCATCCGAAAGACGGCACCTCAGAAGTGCAGCACCCCTCTCATGCAGCACTACAGTGTCAGTACTGGGATATTAACCCAAGTACCAGATATGGGAACTGAACCCGCAGCCCTCTGAACTCCCGGTGAAAGTTTTTATTTATTTATTTATTTAGCTTTTGTTGACCGGGTAAGTGCACTAGACAAATCCTGCCTATTTTCAGGCACGATCCGGGGGAGAGGGGTACAGATGAATGCCAACTGACCTTGAACCAGATTAAGCTGTTGGTGGTATTTTTAGTGAATGAGGGAAATTTGGCCAGGACACCGGGGAAATTCCCCTACTCTTTTCGATAAGTTTTCAACAAGTATTTTAGCCACCGTGGTTGCTTTCTGATCTTTAGCAGGGAAAGCCTGTGCATATTGGATAAAATGATCAGTGACCAACAATACGTTACTTATATTTTTCAGATCTGGTTCTAGAACTCAAGAAATCAATGCAGACCAGTTTCATAGGGGCACCTGTGGTAATATTGACCATGGGGCAGCTCTCTGGGGTAAGGCTTTTCTCTGCAAACAACGGCTACAGGTCTTGACATAATGCTCTACATCCGCACTCATTTTTGGTCAGTAAAATCGGGTCCATACCAGATCAAGAGTTCAGTCTATGCCAAGATGCCCCATGTGATTATGCAAGGACCTCAAGACCAGTTCCCTAAATTCTGAGGGCAACACCAGTTGTTGTTTGACTACCCGGTCCTCCTTATCCACAGTCACTCTGTATAGTAGTTGGTTAATTAGCCTTAATTTGGGCCCTTCTTTGTATAACAAGACAGTTCTCAAATCGGTGGAGCGCAACTTAGACACGTCCCGCCCGGCCTGCAAAGCTTCCACAACCGTTTTTATCATGGAGTCTCGGGATTGAGCCCGTTGAAGACTAGTATTGTTAAGCTGGGGCAGTGAATTGGTGTCCAGTGCAGAAAAATGACAGTAGGCAGCAGGTATGCAGTTCTCAGATGGCCCCAAGCAATCCACTATACAGTCCACAGCATCAGGAGACACCTGTTCCTCCTTGTCAAATTTCTGGCAAAGGGCTCTTATATCAGGCTCCGACAACCTGACCCAATCGGATGGTGGCATAGGTCTCCAAGAGAGGGCATCCGCATCTATATGGTTTAGGCCTGCTCTGTACTCAACAGCATAGTCATAGGTAGCCAATGCAGAGAGCCACCTGTGGCCAGTGGCATCCAACTTGGCTGAGGTCTGTATATAAGTCAGAGGATTGTTATCAGTCTTTACTAATATCTTGGCATCATACAAATAGTCGTGAAACTGATCAACAATGGCCCACTTCAGGGCCAGGAACTCTAGCTTGTGCACTGGATAATTTTTTTCGGAAGGGACCAGACTTCGGCTTGCAAAGGCTACAGGTCTCAGGCCATTCGAGTGCTCCTGATATAATACATCCCCCAATCCTTGTAGACCGGCATCCGTATGGAGAATGTATGGCTTGGCCAGGTCAGCATAGGCCAACACCGGGGCATGGGTAAGTTGATATATGATGTCATAGAAAGCTTTCTCACACTCAGCAGTCCAACGATCCCCAAACACATAATTCGGCCGGAAATACTTCTTCTCCGTCTCAGAGTGCACAACCTTCTTATACTTTTTGTGAGTAGGAGGGTACCCCTGAGTGAGGTTGAGGAGGGGGCGAATCACCTGAGAATAATCCTTAACAAACCGCCTATAATATCCACAAAACCCCAGAAACTGTTGCAGCTCTTTCAAATTCCTGGGCTGAGGCCAAGTAGTCAAAGCCTCCACTTTGCTAGGGTCAGTCTCCATGCCCTCAGTGGACACTATGTGGCCCACATATTTCACAGACGTCTTGAAGAATTGACACTTGTCTATAGACAACTTGAGGCCGAAATCCTCCAACCAATCCAAAACCTTGAATAATCATTGCTCGTGTTCTTCCAATGAGCGGCCAAACACTATGACATCATCTAGGTAGACCAAACACTCGAGCAAATTCATGTCCCCCATGGCCCACTCCATCAGGCGCTGAAAGGTGGCTGGGGCACCTGAAATCCCTTGAGGCATCCGAATAAACTCATAGAAACCTAGGGGGCAAATGAATGCAGTCTTCTCTTGGTCTTCTGAGGCCATCGGGATCTGGTAGTACCTGCTGCGAAGGTCCAACACAGAGAACCACTTACTACCATTTAAACAATCCAAGGTGTCCTGTATGCGCGGCATGGTATACTGGTCTGGGATGGTCCTCCGATTCAAGGTGCGATAGTCTACGCACATCCGAACTGCCCCATTCTTTTTCCTTACTACTACAATGGGGGAGGCATAGGGGGTCCTGGACTCTTGTATCACACCAGCAGCCAACATCTCTTGCAGATGCCAGCTTACATCATTTATATCAGCCGGGGCCGGGCACCGGGATCTCTCTCGGAAAGGCCTGTCATTATGTAGCCGAATGTGATCCTCAGCCCCTTGCACGCATCCCACATCCCATTCTTTCAGGGGAAAACCTGGTTCCTCTTGGCAAGCCTCTCACTGATCCTTTGTTTCCACTCAGCTGGCAGTGGGGAGTCACCAAAATCAAACAAGTCAGGAGTTACTCTGTCAGCTGCCCCGGAACCCTTAGTATTTGGCAGCACTGCAGTATCTGCACAATGTACACTCGCCAACGTGCACCCTCTTCTTATTCGAATCTCCTTGTCAGACACATTATGCACTTGAACCATCACCCTCTTGACATAAGCATGAGCCCTAGCCGGCAAGATACTGGATTTGACCAACAGCCCCTCAGGTAATCTTCCCTCCACAGGCGCATCCAACATCAACAACTTATTCTTAACATCTGTTTTTAGTCGTACTTCTCCATGCAGGACACATTGGGCATTCGGGGCAAGTATCACCGGAGCTGGGTCCTTTTTCCACACTACACCCAACGGACCCTCGGGTTCCTCCCGACTACCCTTCTCCTGAGTTGCAACTGCCTTTTGGATCACAGCTGGTATGCTTAAAGCTCGCCCAATCTGGAATGCTTGTTTTTCTGAACACAATTGGGCCAATCGTCCAAACATATGAGCATTCGTCCCAATCAACAAGGGAACTCCATCATACAGTCCAGTGAGTGAGCAAACTAAAGCTAAGGTTTCTACCTGCTCGTCCATTCCAGTCACAGATGCAGAGAATGACAACCAGATCCGGATATACCCCAAATACGGATAAGCCTTGTCGCTCAATCCCCACACATGTAGGCCATCCAAGGGTTGTAGGGGCACGTCAGATAAGTGTGTCCGATACCAGTCCTGAAACATCATGGTCACCTGAGAGCCACTGTCCAATACAGCTCAAGTAGGAATCTCATTTACTCGCACTGGGGTCTCCATTGAAGGCCTGACCACATCAGACCATTCGGGGGGGGCACAGCATTGACAGTTGGTTGAACATGGGCCCGGGTCACAAAGCTTTTCCTGGGGGGCCGAGTGTGGGCCCTGCAATGCCAAGTGATTAGTCTGCTATTGACTTTCCTTAAGTTCTCCGGCATCTGGCATTCAGGCTGAAAATGCCCATCCTCCCCACAATGATAACAAAACTTGGGGTCCCAGGAATCTCTATTGGGCGGTGGACACCTTATCTGTTGTGGACCCTGAGGGGGAAAAGGGGGCTCCCCTGGGCCAGGGCTCTGGTTTCTGGATAGTTCAGGCTCTCCTGACCTAACAGGGTACATGGTAGATTGCTTCAAGTCCCTCACCAGTTCCCGCAAATTTCTGACCTTGGCCCTCAACTCACTCTCTACATGGGGGTCGGAGGAAATAGCTCGCATTCCCACATCACCTGGAAAATCTGGAGACCCATTAGCCCTTCCTTACAGGCGGGTCTCTTTGAGGGTGCTAGGCTCAGGGGTCCCACTACGGTTCACCGCTCCCACATAGGGTTCCCACCCCTCTTCATCTTTCTCCACCTCTCTAATTTCCCTCACCAATTGACAATATTCTGGCGGGGTAGTCTGTCGGTCATGTAACTTAAGTTTTAACAGTATTACACTAGAGAATCTAGCAGATTTTTAAACATGTTCCAACCTGACCTGATTCAGGGCCGTGGCTGTGATCCCCCCCCCCCCCCCTTTCTATGGGCCTTTTGCAAAGCCTGCTCCACCCTAGTGACAAAGGCGGAGAGCTTCTCATTTCTCTACTGCTTGGCAGACCTGAATTTCCATAATAAATCTTTCCTAGTCTCTGTGCTCCCAAACACGCCCTCTAAAGCAGAAAGGTACTCTGTGGCAGTGGCTTCTGGGTTGATGGCCCTCAAAAATCTAATGGCTTCTAAAGTGGGCCGCTGCAGGCTCTCCATCAACTTCTTCCTCTTCTCCCCCTCAGAGCATTGCCACTTTTGAACCAAGGGGGTGGCATAGTCCATCCAAGCTTCCAGGTCATCCTCCCCGGTGGGCACTGGCACCGTGCCAGAAAAAAGTTTCAGCCTACGGTAGGAATCAAGCTGTGTAGGAGGGACTACTAGGGGCAGTGGAGCCAAAATAGAACTCTTAGGGGGACAGGGGGAGGTACCTGGGGAAACCTGAGGGGTAGCATCACTAGACAAATCCAATGCTTGCAGCAGTTCCTGGGTAGTCCTCCCCTCCACAGCTAGCAATTTAAGCAGTTTATCTTTAAAACTATTCGTCTGGGGAGATCCCCCCAGGAGTGACTGACCCACTTTGAATATGAACTAGCCTCCATCCCTGTGAGGCACCCTCCGGGTAAATCACTGGAGGTACCTTCTCGGGGTCGATGGCCACACTGCACAGGAGTAGCAGCTGCAACATCTGGTTGAGCAGGTCAGCCATACGCCCTTTTACCTCCATTTTGCCTAAACATTTAACTCGCTTTGCTGTGGAAATGATGTCAGCAGTTGGGGTTCCCAGAGGTACATCTAACAGTAACACAATTTTCTGGGAGTCCAGCTCTTCAGCTTCACCCCACCCCATCAGTTTGTGTACCATTGTCTTAATAGGACCCAACTTAATTTTTTCCAACATATCCCCCTCCAGTTTCTCCATTTCTAATGCACTTCACTCACTTGGCCACTAGGGGATGCTGATCCCAGCGGTGCCTCTAATTTGTAACCCTCAGGGGGTGCTCCCTTAGGGCTACTATCCCTGCCTGCCTTACCTGAGACAGGGTGAGGGGCCCAGATCCGTTGACGAGTGCCTCCACCCAGAGGTCGGGGGTAAGACAGTCACGATTGACTCGGTCACAGCCCTCTGGGTTACTGCGACCCCCCTTTGGTCCCACTAGTGGCTCCCAAAGAGGTAACGAGAATACTTCTCCCTGGCACACTTACCCCCGGCTCGGATCTCTCAGTTCACTCCGGGGACCCCCTGAAAAGTAAGGTACCGTTATTACACTTTCACTGTACAGTATATCTTCAGCAAAACACAATCCAGCCAGAGTGTAGTTGCAAAACAAACACTCTGATTTATTTAAGGGGAACTAACCAGGCTAGGGGGAAATCAAGGTGATTGGCTTATCACTATACTTATTTACCTAGGGCTCTGTGCACAGGCCTAAACCTAATAGTTACTGTCCCTGGGTACCCAAGCCCTAATGGCTAGTCCCTCGTGGCAGCTAGTTGGGGCCCTGACACAAATTAACATTTACTGTCCCGAGCAGATCAGAATGAGCAGAAGGCTCAGTTAATGCAGGCAGCAGTATAACGAAAAGGGTCTTGGCCACTGCTTGTAAGCTTAACAGGAAGCTGTCCTGATCCAATACTCACGACTCCAGCAGATACCCTTCCTTTACCACTGGCAGGGCTGAACCATGAGCTTCACCAGCCTCCTCACACATTTATATGGCAAACACAGAGGCATAGCATACCAGGCAGCGGCTTTCAGGACCCAAACGAACTCACGACCACTTCGGGCAGTAGCAGCCACTCCAACCGTCCCAATGGACCAAGCGTGATTCAGCAGATTCTCCAGTCCCCTTCAGGTAAAGCCTGGTAGGTGGCTGTGTCCCTACACAGCCTCCTCTGACCGCACACTGGCGGATTTAATCCGAAACACTAGACAAGGAAAACGGCCAACGCAGGCCTTTCACGCGCTTCCCGAGCGAACACTCAAACGACCAGAAGCTCAGAGCTCCCTTCTCCTTCATAGCCACAGCGAATCTGCCCCTAGCAGCATGGGGCACTCCTTACAGTTCGGGCGCTACCCGATCCCATTGGCTGGCGTCACCTGCCAGTCAATTACTCTGGCCCTCAGTGGCCCGAAAAAGCGCCATAGCCCATAATGCCTTCTCCAATGTTACAAGCAGTCCCTCTATTGGTCAGACGGCTTTACGAGAGTCCCGAGGTACTGATTGGTCCAAGTCGGCAGTTCGGGACCAACATGGAGGAGATAATCACAACAATCCTTGCTGCAACCAAAAAGCAGGTTAGAACAACTGCAACATCATTACCACTCTAAGCAATTATCAGTAAACAGTTACATCTTTTCCAGAGAACTCCCTCTGCACAACTAGAGATGGCAGAATGGAGAGCTTACTCAGCAGTCCGGGTTGGACTCGGGCATACAACCACACAGCCCCCCAACCCCATTTCAACTAATTATGACTGCAACAAGCAGCCCTTAAAGAGACAGTATATGGAGGCTTTAAAAGCGCTCACTAGCTACAACATTTAAACGGCTTAAATGCCGAACACCAGCCAGGCGTGGAGCACTCAAACAAGCTCCAGGAAACTTTTAGGAACTCCCATTGGTAGGGGGGTTACCTTACTGAGATAATTTGCTTCAAAAACAGGATAGTTGTTTCTTGAGGGTTCATCAGTTCCTATTGCTTCTTCCCAACCTGATATAATACTTTGCTTGTGACATCACAATTATTCCCATGGCAACAGACCTGTGATGTCATAACAGGGCATTATGAGTTCAAGTAGGGAACAAGCTATAGAGACAGATGAACGAACTCCAAGGGATAACATACCTTCCAAGGGAGCTCTGAAGTCTTGCTGGACTATATTAGTAATTTTGCTGGAGCAAATTATACGAATGCTGTGGGCCACCAGGCCCCCAGAAGCTCTGGGGTGTTAGGTGCCCTGTGGTGCATTTTAGAGCTTATTTTGAACATACTATTTGGAGGCAGTATAGCGCATTGATTTAACGCTCTGAGCTGCAAACCTGGAGACTTGGGTTTGAAGACCATAGCCCCCACTTGCATAGTATGTGACTCTGAGCAAGTCACTTAACATCCTTGTGTTCCCCAGACTGCACCCATAAACAAGCTTTCAACTTAGTGCGCCTCACCTGGTAAAACAAAAAGTAAAAAAAAAAGAAAAGGTACTACACACTTCTGCTAAGAACCGCATCACACCTGGCTCCATGGAAATAATCTGTCCTTTATGTAATATTCTTTGGGATCTCTGAAGACTCATTTTATTATCCAGTTCATATGCGTTACTATTTATTTCGTTATAACAAATCCTATGTTGTGAGGTATTCTATTGTACGCTGATTTCCCTGAGCAGAGCCAATCATTCCATCTTCTACACACACACACACACACACACACACACACACACACCATAACAGCTCTTAAACTTGCCAACCATCCCCCATTCTCTTTGTTGACAAAATTAATAGACAGTATATATGTTTTTTCCAGCCCTGCACGACTACCTTGCCAAGGAAAGTGTGTGTGTGTGTGGGGGGGCACCTAGAAGGTGCCACTGGCTCTGTCACTCTATACCCTGGATCCCCTTTCACCATCACACATCCATGATTGCCAAGGGAGAGGGCAATCCTTTTGTGGCACCACTTTAGGGCACTACACTATGTAACAACTCAGCTGCTCTTGAGTCCCCCAAGACCCTCTTGAACGGAGATGCACCAAAAAGAAGCAACCATGGTGAGCAAAAATCTCAAAGGAAATATGACATACCTTGTTGGGCTTAGAGCCCATTTCCCTGTAGGGGTGATAGTTAATCTGTGCCAGAATTACAAAAGTTACTAATAGTTACTGCAGCCACACCCAAGAGCAGGGTCATTCTCGGTGCCCTACAGGGGGCATGCCTCAGACAGCTAGTTTTAGAACCCACTCAGGAGGGAGCAATCTTAGACCTGGTACTCTCAAATGGGGATGGAGAGAGGATCTCAGATTTAGAAGTGGGTAGCCATCTGGGAACAAGCGACCACTAAACAGTGTGGTTCACAATAAACTCAGCTGTGTAGTCAAGCCTTACAAAAGCAAGAGTGTTGGACTATAGGAGGGCTGACTGGCAAAATGGGAGAGTGCCTCAGAAAAGTACTAGCAAACAGGCAAGAAGGAGGGGTGGAGGAACAATGGGGAAAAATCGAAACTGCCATCACAGAGGCAACAAACCTTTGTGTAAAGCAAATCAACAAAACAAAATGAAAGAAAAAGCCACTGTAGTTCTCAAAAGAGGAGGAATGGAAGGTTAAGGAGAAAAAGATAGCATTCAGGAAATACAACGAAACACAAATGAAGTAGACAGAGAATTATATCAGTTAAAGCAGAAGGAGGCAGGGAAGGTAGTCAAAATAGCAAAGGCCCAAACTGAGGAAAGAATAGTCAACTATGTTAAGAAGGAGGATAAGACCTTTTATAGGTACAGTAGGTAGCGAAGAAAGACCAAGGGAAGGATACGGAGACTTATTAAAGGAGAGGGAATGTGGGAAGAGGGTGACAGCGAAAAAAGCAGGGCTACTGAATGAATATTTCTGCTCAATATTCACAAAAAAAGAGGAGGGGAAGGTACCTAAACCAAACAAGAGAAACATTCTGGATGGGGGTGGGCGGTGGGGGTCGATACCATTCCATTCACAGAAGAAAGGGTTCTGAAAAAACTCTTAAAACTGAAGGTGGACAAAGCAATGGGGCCTGATGGATTCACCTCAGAATTCTAAAAGAACTAAGGGTAGAATCAGTGACACCACTGACTACTCTCTTTAACAAATCAAGGGAGGATGGGGTGGTACCTGAGGACTGGAGGAGGGCAGATGTGATTCCACTTCACAAAAGTGAGAGCAGAACAGAGGCAGGAAACTGTAGACCAGTTATTTTGACCTCAGTGGTAGTGAAAATGATGGAATCACCTCTGAAGGAAAGAATTGTTGGTTACCTAGAGACCAACGGGACACAGGAGCCAAGGCAGCATGGATTCACAGCGGGAAAGTCATGTCAGACAGATCTAATAGATTTCTTTGACTGGGTGACCAAAGAAGTAGACCAGAGATGGGCTGTGGACGTGGCTTACCTAGATTTTAGCAAGACATTTGACACAGTCCCACACAAAAGATTAATATACAAGTTAGCCAGCCTTGGAGTGGGTCCCAAGGTGGTTGCCTGGGTAAAAGATTGGTTGGAAAACAGGACGTAGAGGGTAATAGTAAATGGAGTCCACAGTGAAGAAAGTGAAGTTACTAATGGGTTACCGCAGGGTTCAGTACTGGGACCGGTCCTCTTTAATGTCTTTATAAGTGCCATTGCAGAGGATCTGGAAGGAAGAGTATGTCTCTTTACAGATGATACAAAGGTCTGCGACTGGGTTGATACACAAGATGGGGTGGAAAGGATGAGAAGGGACTTGGCATGGTTGGAGGAATGGTCAAATGTATGCAGCTTAGATTCAATGTATAGAAATGTAAAATAATACACCTGGGAAACAAAAACCCAGGGGAAGAGTACACAATGGGAGGGTGAGATACTAACAACAATGTAACCCCTAGCTGGCGCTATCCCAATGGCTACTACCCCTGCCTGCTTGGCTAGTAGCAGGTTAAGGGTCCTGAGTTCTGAAACGGATGCCTCCACCTGGAGATCAGGGTTGGTAGTGGTCAAGCTAACCTGGGCACAGCCCTCCGGGACACTGTAACCCCCCCTCTTTCCCCTTTAGTGGCCTGAACATTGTACAATAATCACTTTCACAATACCCCTGATACACCACACAAGTACCCACACTGTATGCGCTTACCACCAGGGCTGGTTCCTCTGGCTCGACCCTGGGGACCCCCTGTGAAACAAGGTTATGCACGGCAAATAGCAACAGTACAGTACTTTGAGCACAAACTGGAACCACACAGTCAGATTACATGCACAAAAAGTTAGATCTGATTAATTCAGAGGACTTGAACAAGGGAGAGACAAAATCAGGTTAATTAGCTTGAAGGTTATATCAATCAAGCAGTTATGCATGTGCTTTGAGTTCCCCCCACATAGTCCACCTCTGGGTACCCAGGTGGAGAAGAGATGGGCTAGCCAGGACCGTTGCCCGGGGTTGCAGCTGGTTGGGGCCCTCTGATGGAAAACACAACATGCACAATACACTATATTTGTAATCCGGAGCCAGAAGACTCAGTTCGTAAAGGAAACGAAACAACAAGACAATCAGATGACACACTCAGATTAAGCTGTTGTTGCAGGGAGCTACTCTGGTATTTACTCACGATACCCAACACTGGACACAGGCTGGATAAAAATTGAGACTACAGGTGGTTGATCTGGAATGCCAGGAGACGCAGGGCCCACATGAGTCACAGAGGTGTCGTTCCTGTTCAAGCGTGGAGCAGGGGGCGGATCCCCAGGCAGGTCTTTCGTCAATGGCTTCTCTGTGCAGCGGGTAGTCTGGCTGGGCCAGTCTGGTAAGGCCCAGACCGCATGGAGACAAATTCGGATGCAGTCCATTTTTGGGCTGGATACAGCTTCCAGCAAGCAGAACACAGTTCACACAGTGGGGGACTAACTCACGACCCACTAGCAGCTCATAGCACATTTACATATAAGGGAATTCTACTGTACCAGGCAAAGCGCTCCCCGATCACAATCGCAAAGTCTCTGCACACACCGGGAGCTTAGGTGTTGCTGGAACTCCTGACAGGCAGATCGCATTCAGCAAAATCTTCGGTCTTCTTCGGGTTGAGTCTGGCCCACTTCAGTAGCTTACTTTAGTCACACAAACTTGGATTTAGTCCAAAATAATTCTCTTCTCTCCCTCTCAGGAGCAGCACACTGACATGCAGGTCAAAAACTTAGCCTTTTCAGAGTTCTCCCCATGTGAATCCACTCAGGATTGCTGCTCAGAATCACTTCAGCTCCTTCTTGTTCAGCTTCCAGCTTAGATCTAACTGAAAACTGCAAATAGCCCGGTACTTCCCCAAGATACAAAATATTTGGTTGGCTGATTTGGCTGTCAGCCAAAGCAAGAGCTCCCCCTTCAGTTGCAAAAAAGGTGCAAAAAGTTCAAACTACAGTTCCTACTGATTTTGAATTCAGACAGCTCCTGTAGTCCGGCTGCATTTTAGGTCCCACCAGTACTGATTGGTCCAATTTGCAGTCCAGGACCAAGATAGTGGAGACAAATAAAACAGTCCTTGATACAAAGAAAGCAGGTTAGACAAACTACATTGTCATTATCACTCTAAATGATTTTCAGTAAATAGTTACATCTTTCAACAGAGCTCCATCTCAGATTACTTAAGCTGCAATCAGGCAGCTCTTAAAGATACAGTACACAGAGGCTATACAGGCCCTGGTAATCACATTTAAACTGCTAAAACGCAGGACACCAGCCTGACAGTGAGCATTTAGGCAAGCTCAAGAAAGACTTTTTGGGAATCCCCATGTGTAGGGGGGTTACAACAACAAAAATAGAAAGGGACCTTGGGGCAGTTATAACAGATGACTTAGAGGTGGGCAAGCAATGTGAGAAGGCAGTAAGGACGGCCGAGGGGATACTGGAATGCATAGGGAGAGGCATACCTCTCAACTGTCCTTGATTTTCTGGGATGTCCCTGATTTTTACCTCAAAATCTTACTCTGTCCCTCCTAAAATGTGTGTTTCCATGATTAAACGGTGGGGATTGTAAGCACAAATTAATGTCAAACATTAAAGTTACAGACTTGCTCTAATTTAGAAATTGTATTTTACATTAAGCCCCTTATTCTACCAGCTTTCTGAGTGGCTATCATTAATTTTGAAAATGTGTCCCTGATTTTGGTCTTTTGTCCCTGATTTTTCAAGCATTGTCCCTGATTTATGAGGCAGGAGGCTGAGAGGTATAGGGAGAGACATCACCAGTAGAAAGCAGGAAGTTGTGATCCCTCTGTACAGACAGTTAGTGGGACCCCATCTAGAGTACTGCATGCAGTTCTGGAGATACCATCTCTGCAAAGACATAGACAGGGTGGAGGCTGTCCAGAGGAGGGCAACCAAAATGGTGCAGGGTCTGCACCACAAGACGTATGACGAGAGACTAAAGGAGCTTAATATGTATAGCCTTGAGGAAAGGAGGGAGAGGGGGGACATGATAGAAACTTCCAAGCACCTCAAGGGAATCAACAAAGTCTAAGAGGGTAACATTTTTCAGAAAAAGAGATGTGCAAGAACAAGGAGGCGCAATTTGAAGACAGAGGGGGGACGGCTCAGAGGTAATGTGAGGAAGTAGTTTTTCACAGAGAGGGTTGTGGATGCATGGAACAGCCTTTCTGAGGAGGTCATGGAGTCAAAAACAGTGAGGGAATTCAAGAATGCATGGGACAGATGTAGGGCAATTCTAGTTGGGGTAGGAGGAAGTAGGCTGTTGGTTAACTGGGATCTGCAGCTTATCACTCAGGTAGGGAATTGGGCAGACTTGGTGGTCCAAGTGGTCCTTATCTGCCATCAAATTCTATGTTTCTATGTAGTGTCCAGTAATGGAGGGAAGAGATTGTAACTGTAGCTGAGCAACCAGCCAGCCGATCCATTTCCACTTCCCTGTCTGTCTGCTCTGCCCCTGCACTCTCACATTTTGTGACATTTATCCAGGGAGTGCGCGAGAATGCACCCCATACAAGTCTATGGGGATAATTTTCAGAATGCTTTTACGGCATATTAAGCAACCTTTGATAAAAAATGAAAGCCATTGCAGAACAGGCAGACAGGAACTTGAAAACAGATCAGCTGGTCAGTGGTTCAGCCACAGTTACGATCCCTTCCCTCCCTTACTGGACACTAGTAACGTTTGTAATTCTGGTACAGATTGACTATGCCTCCACAGGGAAATGGGCATTAAAGTACAAAACTGGAAAAATTTGAATCATACTCTCACTTTGAATGCATAACAAAGACTATATTGCAGCAAATGAGAAAATAAATCAGTTGAATTTCCAAACTGGTAATGTTCTATAGTCCTTTAAATGTAAAGGAGGCAAACATCATTTGTCAAACTCTAGAGATGGTACAGTAAGTACTGTATTCTCAAATGCGTAATGAGAGAAGTTTTAATGACAATACTGACTTACAGTCCTTAATGTTGCCATCTATGGAATTGGGCAAACTTATGGAAATTCCATTGAAAATGTAATAGCAGGGCCGGCCCGGTGGTGTAGAGGGTTGAGGCGCTGGCGCCTTACCTCGACCCACACCGGCGAGCCGGGTTCAGGAACGGACTCGGGTCTCGGGGGGTCGGCAGGGGAAGGGCAGGATCGAGCGTCCGACGGACTGCTCTCTCCCCGTCCTGGGTGGTTAGAGACTCGTCATGCAGAGCTCCTTAGTGGAGACTGGAGGCAATGCATGTAGCGACGTAACTAGAGGGGGGAACAAGAAAAACGAGAAAATCCGCACCGGAAGTTAACCGGATGACGGACGTCGGCCCCGGACTTCCCTGAATACTCCCTGAGAGCCACAATTGCCTCAGCAGCTCCGAGGGTCTGAGAGAATAGTAGTGTGCTGGTTCTGCCCCCGCTGGTGCCTTTCCCCTCGGAGGAGGGGGACCCATCCGGTGCAAGGGTTACACCGGACTTGCCCGAGGAAGGCTGCAGATATGAGGTAGGTGGCTAAGGGGAACTAGTAGGGGAACGCCCGGGTCCTAGGCGGCCTGAAGGAGAGGTAACTCTGGGGCACTTAGGAGGGGGAAAAAGAGAAAATAAAAAAAAAAATAAAAAAAATGTAATAGCACACAAGTGTCAGAATCATTTTTTATTTATTTTCATCTACTGAGATTGGTACATGACCGCCTTAGAAATAAAGCTGGAAGGGAAAGGTATCTTCAGGTCAAAACCAACATGATCCAGCATGAACTGTTATCAGACTCACAAGTAACCAACTGCTAATGTAATGTTCAGTTATTTCTTTGAGTAAGAAATAGTGAGTTTCATGACGACGATCTTGCAGTAGATGTGCAAATACCCTGAAAACAAATTTGATATAACACTGTGGTAGTCTTATTTCAGGAATTCAAAAATAAACAGCAGAATTGTCAAGTGCCTGAATGCTGCATCACTGAAAGTTGCACTGAGGCACTTGACTAGGGAATATATCATTTGGGATATGGCACTAAAAAGCCGCATGCTTTCATTTAATAGAGGGGGCCCTGTTTTGCAACATCAAGCGCTATTCCACTATCGAACACCAAAAATAAAACATTCAGTGGCCACTGTTACATATCAACAAAGCAGACACTCCCTGCATGAACAAACACATAACACATCACAGTGCACAACCGGCATGAACAAACACAAAACACACATTGCAGTGCGCAACTGGTTTTGTCCAGATACAAGTTATCAACCACCACCCATGTGTAGTAGTGATCATACCATATTAGCTTCCTTTCCAGCCAATACCTAGTATTTGCACCAGAAATTCAGCCCCCCATATGGGAGGACACTACAGATAGCTACTGCAGCCCTTAAAGAGCAGTTTCCTACTAGCGGGACAGTGACTACCCCACCACAACGTCAGCGATAACTAACCTGGCCCGGAGTGCGTAGTCAAAATCCTGCATCTTAATTCTTCCTCTTTTAAAAGTTACACCCCTCATAATTTTATTTTTTACCATATCCGAAAAAAACAAGCCGGCTTCCTAATTCCTAAACCATGCCATATGCTGGCTCATGCAGCCCTGTTGTGTGATGTCACAAAACGAAGGCTGAATGAGCATGCCCCATTCACTTCTATGGTGGCAATATTCCCATACATTTAGAGATCACGGATAGTTGTGATTTTCACAAATCAAAGTGATCAATTGATTAATAGGGTCCCTATTAGTCGGTCGATTGCTTTGATTAATGAAAATCACAACTATAAGTGATCTGTAAATTTATGGGAATATTGCCCCATAGAAGTGAATGGGGCATGCTCATGCAGCCTTTGTTTTGTGACATCACAAAATTGGGCTGCGTGGACCAGCGTGGGGCGTGGTTTAGGAATCAGGAAGCCGGTTTGTTTTTTCGGATATGGTAAAAAAACAAAATTGCAAGGGCTGTAACTTTTGAAAGAAGAAGAATTAAGATGCAGGAATTTGTCCGCATACTCCTGGCCAGGTTAGTTATCGCTGACATTGGAAGGACCAGCTACTAGAGAGCTGCTCTTTAAAATGTCACTTCTATCAGTGAGAACTCTGTATCTCTCAACATCAGACTGCAGCTGTAAAGGCATCAATAAGACATTAGATTGATTCTATACAAAGTGTCAGTTTTTCCTCTGTTGGCTATTTCCTCCTCAGTAGCACTGTCAGTAAAAATGCTTAGATAAGTGGAAACTCTGTTGCAATCAGCTAATGGCTCTATTGTGGACAAACTGCCACCATGACACCACACACGCAGTCTAAAACTGCCACTACTGTAAATGGGTGGATCCTGGCAGTTATAACCTTATATTACCCAATTAACCCTCAGCTCCATTAACGCTGCATGAGCTACTCTACCAGAGATTTTTGGCAGAAGTGGAGAACACCAGACCACCGGCATTTCTATAAGGAATTAGCGTAGGTCACATCTGACTGATTGTACCAGTGTACATGATTGCCTGACAGCGTCAGTGATAGTATCAGTATTTTTAAATGTCCGCTTCAGGATTCATACTCTGCTGGTTGTTTTTTTAGTTTGTTTGAGTTGGGGCTCTTTACCCCCCCCTCATCATCTATGTTAAAAAAGACACAGGGGGTGTGGCGGCAGAGCCCTCCCCTCAGACAGAGTGACAAAAATGATGCTGTGATGTGTACTCTGCCAAAAAGTAACTCAATTACTTTTTTTAGTTTGTTTAATTGGGGGTTTTGCCCTTTACACCAAATGTTGAAAAATACAAGGGGGCAAACCCTCCCAACTCAAACAAATTAAAAAAATAACTGACAGAGCACGCATCACATAATTACCGTAGGGTACCCTATTTGTGTACTGGTGTCCGATTTTGAAACACAGTTGCACAAGTTCTTTTTTTTTTTTTTACCAGGGGTGACGCACTAAGCTGGAAGCTTGTTTACAGGTGCAAACTTGGGAACACAAGGAAATTAAGTGACTTGCTCAGGGTCACACAACATGCAAGTGGGGACTGTGGGATTCAAACCCATGTCTTCAGGTTTGCAGCTTAGAGCCTTAAACCACTGTGCTATACTGCCTCCTGCAATGTTCTTTACTATTGCCAGGTTTCTTTTTAATCAATAATCAGCGATAGTGTAGAATATCGGATACACTTAGGAAGCTTGCTGTAAAAGCTTTCTGAATACAGTGCTGCTTTGGTGACCTTCCTTACTTGGTTGTCAGTTTAAGTTGGAGGCTTTGCCCCCCCCACCCTTTTTTTTTTTTATTACAGGCTAGTGTGGGGATGAACCTCAACCCAAATAAACTAATATAAAGTAGAGTCGACTGTGTCAGTGTAACTTGAGTGCTAGGCTAATAGCGTAGGTCCTAGGCAAGGTTGCCAATAGAAATTCCTGGGCCAGAGACACACCTTTAGGACTGCCCTCCTCCCCCTTAGCCTCACATCTCCTGTTACAGGTTCCCCATGGGCCCCCCGAGCCCGGGAGAGTTGTCCCCCATGTCTGCTCCCCTTGTCCTAGGCATACCCAATATTCAACACTATTACCCAATAATCTTTATTTAGAAGCTATCAGCTATCACCAATGACATGAACACTTTACAAGTGCCTTAGCTTGCCAAATTTGACTTCCTGACCAGAAAATGGTAAAAGCTGGCAGGAAGTAGCTGACCTCCAGCTCAGTATGCTGAGGTTATTCTGAATGATGCAGTATATTGCTGAAGACTCCAACAGAATGCTGGAGACTTGGAGTCCAAGGAATAAATATCATATTTTTGTGGGAATTTTCTCAGTACAGTAGAAAACATCATTCTGTTGTACTGCGAACGTCACTAGTGTGTGACTACAAGGTTTCGAAAACGATCGAGTTTTGGTGAAGCAGTTCCACCGCGCTATACATAGGATAGTGCATAGGAATAGTTGACAACAGGGCTATTCTTCAACAGTTGGCACTTGAGGACAACGGATTACCCCGAGCGCAGCTCGAGAGGTAATCCGTCGTCATAGTGCCAAGGAGGTGAAAGATGCCCTGTTGTCAACTATTCCCCATGCACTTTTCTTTATAGTGTATGGTGGAACGTCGTTTTTTTTGGGGGGGGGGGATCACTACACCATGTTTCTGCTTCAAAACATTTTTACCTGGTTGCTAGAAGGAAAAAAGAACTTCACATTGTGAATGTTTTCACGCTTGACATTTTAAATGTTTAATAACTTTACATTTTGAACGTTTTGCTAAACATTGGTACTGCGCCGACATTGCTGCTTCCCTGTGTGTCCTGTCTATGGAGTGAGCCCTAACTGTCAAATGCTGCTCGAGGACATAGTGTGACGTTCGCAATGCTGTAGAAAAAAACGTTCTGCTGCACTGCCAATGTCATTAGTGTGTGACTACAAGGTTTCGAAAAACGATGGATTTCGGTGGAGAATGACGTTCCACCATACACTATATATAGGACAGTGCATGCTGAACGGTTGACAACAGGGCTATTCTTTCACCGGGTTGGCACTGGCGCCGGCGGATTACCTCGAGGCGCGGCGCCGAGGGTAATCGACGTCAATCCAAGGCAGCAATATTGTCAACCACTCCTCTATGCACTTTCTTTATAGTGTATGGTGGAACGCGCTTTTGTGTGAAAAAAACAGTTACTAGAAGGAAAAAAAGAATTTACATTGTGAACGTTTTCACACTAACCATTACTACTGCCCCCGATATTGCTGCTTTCGCCATGTGTCCTGTCTATGGAGTGAGCCCTGTCAAATGCTGCGCGATGACACAGTGTGACGTTCACAGTACAGTAGAAAACATCATTCTGTTGTACTGCGAACGTCACTAGGGTGTGACTACAAGGTTTCGAAAACGATCGAGTTCGGTGGAGAACGACGTTCCACCATACACTATAAATCTGTACACGGTATATGAAATGCAAGCTGACTTGTGTCTCAATATTAAATTTTCGGGGTATTTCTTGTATATAGGTTAAACACCTCGACGGTTTTAAGACGTTATTCCATGTTGTTGTGGGTTTTTTTGGGGGGGGGGAGTGGCAAACAATTGTTTGTTGTCCTAGTGGTCCTTGTACAACAAAATGCACAAACTAGATGAATTGATACCTTTTACTGGACCAGTTGCCATGAATATCCTTTTGAAAAAGGACCCTGTAAGTTCGAAAGCTTACAGGTTTTCTGTAAATCTCTGTTGGTTCAATAAAAGGAATCAATTCACCTAGTTTGTTCATCTTTTTTCTTTGTGTAATACATGCTGAACATAAACTCAGTTAAAAATGTAAACACACATACATACCTCTCAACTGTACCTCATTACGAGGAACGTTCCTCATTTTACTTCACAAAAGCTCCCTGTTCCACATTCAAAATCAACATTTTAAAGCAAAAATCCATAGTAAATGATGCAAAAAATATATTACTCCATTAATAACAGACTTTCTGAACATAAATGCAACATGTTAACGGTGTTTTGAGCTTCTTAGATAAAGATTTGAGTAAGTGTTCCACATTTTGACAGGCAATGTTCCACATCTGGGGTACAAAAGGTTGAGAGGTATGCACACATACAATGCCAAGCATACTGTGGTAACAGTACAAAACAACAGTGTACAAACGAACCCAGACACGTGCCCCAAATTATGCGTACAACAAAACTGCTTAAAAATGGCGCTAAGCCCTCTCTGCCGACCCCTCCCCGTGCCCTACGTCACGCTCTTCGGACCGCTTTTTTGGACGCACTCACAAATCAGGTTTGGGTTTGTAGATTGCACATCCGGTCCAGACGCCGCAGGAGAACCTACTGGCTAGATTGGGCAACTAGAGGGTGAGTAACATTATCCCCGTGGTAGTCTGGTGTATGCTTTGGGTTAGCAAGGAAACGGTACGACCAAACGCTGCGGACATGGAGAAGAACCAGCTCCTTGGGCCGGCGCATCGGTCATGTTTGGGCATGGACTCGGAGTAAGAACAGTCAGCACCCCACCCCCCTCGGCAGCATCGCTAACAGTGAGACCCGAGATCGCACCTGAACTAGGGAGCTCGCATGCAAAACGACCCGCCACGTTTTTAACCCCACTATTAGTAAGGTGGCATATGTGTTTCACACTGGCACCTTGTTCCATAGATTGGAAGCTGCAGCTTTCGAATGACTAGTCTATCGCTGCAGGTTGTATTCATTTGTTATTGTCGTTTTGTGTAGGCTGTGACTTGTGACAGCTCCGCGCGCATCCTGTGTGGATGGTTGTTTGCATGGACCTGTTGTATTAAAATGCTGACTGTGGACACGGTAGCTTGCACTGCCACGAACTGGAGATGGGCAGAAGGGACCTTTGTAACATCTCGACAAAAGGACTGAACCTCAGCAGTGTGAAGTTCCTGGTATAGGGCTAGAACCCTTGACCTTATTTGATCATCCGGCGCTGGAGGCAAGCTTGCAACTACTGAACCACCGAGGCTGCTATGCAGGATTTTTTGTCCACTTAGTGGGGGAAGCAGGCAGTACATTTATTTTTCTTGACATGCGTCAGTAAATAATTCGAATGCTTTGCACAGTATATCATGGTGCATTTTGATCATGATTTGTACAGCGTACTTGTTGGTCCTTTCCTCTCTGTGTTTGTGTGGTGGGGTTCGGGTGACCGGGACTTGATGAACTCAGTGCCCCCTTCAAACTTAAAAATTATTTCTTTGTGGAGGAAATAATTTGATAATGTGATATTCCGATACAGTCGATGTTCTATTTAATTGGTTTTCTGTACTTGTGTATAAGAGAAGATATTTGTGTGATATCTGTATTCCTGGCCCTCTTGTAAAACTACCAGTGAAGTCATAATCCTCGGTGACATCTTAATTGCTTCCACAGCAACTGTGATGTCGCAGAGTGGATTGAGTTCATTAGACACTAAAGCAGGGGGAAGAGATGAAGTCTTGGGGCAGTGATCCTGCTTTCATGCAGATATCTGTATAAGCCAAAAATGAGGAGGACAGGTAGCTAAAATCGAATATAAACATGATTATGTTTTTATAACGTTTTCCTCATATATATTTGAAAATTGCTTTGTTTTATAACCAGCAATACTGTGAATGTGTGCCTTTGCAAGTTTTCTGTACCTTGTGCTGCCAAGTGTTGTGCATTATGAACATATGAAGAAGCCGGCAGAAGAAGGCAATTTGGGCTATCTAGTCTGCTTGTGTTGCAGGGTCCACAGCTTGAGTTACTGGTCCTGCCCCTCTTTCTCCCATCCTGCGTACCGATGAACCTTATCTTACCCTTATGCCTGTCCCAGCCTCTCTTGAAGCTGCCCACTGTCTTCATCCTCTTCTGGCAGTGCATTGCAAGTGTCCACTGCCCTCTCTGTGAAGAAGTGCTTCCTGACCTCCCCCTCCTCCAGCTTAAGACTGTGCCCCCTCGTGTTATGGTTGCCACTCAGCTTAAAGAGACCCTCCTTATCCAACTTATTATCCCTTTCAAGTACTTGAAGGTCCCAATTATGTCCCCTCTCTCTCTCTCCTTTCCTCCAGGGAGTACGCGTTCAGTGCCCTCAACCTCTTCTCATATGCCTTGCCCAGTTGATCCGCTATCATCTTTGTAGCCCTCCTCTGGACCTTCTCCAGAAGGTTAATGTCCTTTTTTGAGGTGTAGTCACCAGTGCTGTACTCCACACTCCAGATGTGGCCTCACCAGTGACCTGTACAAAAGTAGTATAATCTCCTCTCGCCTACTACTGATCCCCGTTACATTACATTGTACTTGTCATTTCTGCTGTTGCAAATTCTTATATTTTTATTTATATATTTTACAATTTGTGCTGCCAAATATTTTGTGCATCACCTTGCACTGGTAATTTTTTGATATTTGCAAATGTTATTTGTCACTTTTGTTATATTTCTTCCCAAATTGGGCATAGGGTTATTATGTCGCAGCCGAAACCGTGCAGAACAACAGTGCTGCACGCAAAACGGCATGTGGCAAAATCGGGTCCGATTGAAAACGCTGACCAGAACACCACAGTGTACACCACTGGCAACAATGCCACATTCATTGTTTATGCGGGGGAGGGCACCCTCTGATGTGAAGGCCCCCTCCTCCACACCTCCCAAACTAAAATAACCAACTCCGAGGGGGGCGTGGACTGAGGGGAAAAAGGAAAAACCGGGAGTGGGAACTTAGTCTTTTTTTTTTTTTTTAAACTAACCCCCCCACCCAAAAAAAAAATCTTGGGAGACTTGGAATCGAACCCTGATCCCCAGGTCTCCATTGCACCAGATGCTTGTGCCTTAGCCACTCCACCACTGGAATGGCACAGCTGAGCCCAGCACTTCTGACATCTTTATTCCTTCCTCCAGTTTCTAGTGTGCGACGGGTAGTGGTAGTTTCCTACCGCTGTTATACAACTGTCGCTGTACTTCATTACATGGTTTAGACTGTGCGGTTATTCATGGGCTGTTTACCTGTTTTAGCTGCGCTATTGACCTGGTACCCCCAAATTGTTGCTCCCCTTCCCAGTGGCATCTGAATATGAGCTCTGCTCATTGTGATTTTCTTGTTCATTAGTATCTTAAGTAAATAAAATTACAATGTTGCTGTGATTTCTTAGTGTAATTGTAGTGCATTTCTTTATGCCCCTTGTCACCGGCCATGTCCATTTCGTGTTAGCCTCCTCAGCCCCTTCACCCAGCTTCTTCTGGACTTGGAATCCAGACTAAGCTGCACTCCTGACACAAATTGTTTCAGAAGTGAATGCTGACTCAAAAACTGTATTTTACCAACTCCATGGACATAATAAGTGACAAAACACGGAGCTCAGCATCAGTCACCTAGGAAGTAAGTGCCTGGCGCTTTGGCAAAACTAAAGTTGTGGAATAAGCCTTCACGTCTAATCCGATTTGTTGTGTTGGGAGTGAAGCTTAGTGTGAGTCCAACTGTTGCGTTTTCAGGGGCTAGCCATCCCTTAACCTGCACCTCCCTGGTACTCAGTGGAGCGTGATTGCAAGACCTAAAATCAGATTCTCCTGGACTTACACTTCTACTCCAGTTTTCCATGGTGGGGGCGAGGGGGCTCCCCAATTCCTGTCATGGTCCAGATCTAGTTGGAGGAGAGGTGCTAAGGTCATTGGTGCGAGGAACCAGAATTCATTCTGCCTGGTCAGAGTTTTTCCTCTTTGCAGTCTCAGTCCTTAGGATGCCGGCGATGATAGCACACATGCACGTGCACCTGTGCAGCGTGTCACCAGCCAGCATCCCCACATTGCTGCTTCTGACTGCACTGCCAACTTTGGCCATCTAGGTGTCAGTATTGCAGCATAGTCTGTTGCTCTCCCTCCCTGGAGGAGAAGAGCCCCCTCTGAGATGCTCAGTCCTCCTTCCCCAGCTGGGCGCTGATGCCCCAGGCTCGTTCCCGATCAGGGGTTGCTGTCGTCACAAGTGGTAACCTTGCAGCTTTGACATGCCGATTTTCATGGTGTAATTATAACAGAATAATGTGCTGACAGAAGGGACTTGGGGTCCTTCTTGTCCACCCCACCTGCTTTTCAGCATTGATTAGACCCATTTTGAGTACAGACACATCCAAGATTAACAGCCATAATGCCAGCCCTGCTCACAGTATCACAGTCATATTTATTTATTTTTTTTTTTTTTGTGGTGGTGTTGCCATTAATGTTTTTGTCTCTTGGCCACATCATCAGGAATTTTTTTTTTAAATTTTTTTACAGTTTTTGGCTACAAAAGACACAGTAAGCTGTGGCGTGTTTCAAGAGGTGTCCTGGGAGCACAAGGAAATTAAGTGACTTGCTCATGGTCCCACAGTATGCATGTTGTAGTTTTGAGATTCAAACCCAGTTCTTCAGGTTTGCAGCTTAGTGTTCTTAACTGCTACAATATACCCTTATTTAGGTCTTGCACTCCCCTGTCTCTCTGGGTGCAAATGCCACCAGTTGGCTGCCGAGCTTCCCTTCAGGGCAGGGGGCTTTGGGAGAGGGCCGTCCTCCCTCTCCCCCTAGCAGTTGACCAGGTGAAGAGAATCCCTTGTCAGTGGCACTAAAACCCAGGGGAGCCATGAATCCTGGCCATCATTTAGATAGTACGTGACGTTTTACTCTTGGTTTTCTCATGTGTTCTCCCTCCTCCCCCAGCAGGTCTGGAGCCTATTGTTGGCATTGGATGCACATGGCGACATCCTGGGGAGGGAGCAAGCACCACTCGCCCATTACAGGAGTCACTGCAGCAGTGTGTACTCGATACCATCCCTCCCAACCTTCGCGCACTCCTGATTGGGAGTTGCTGTGGTCTGGCCTGCCCTCAGTGTGGCATTCCGCGCTCATTTCCAAACTTGGACACCTGCACAGTAGTGTGACACACACTGCCGTTGGCCACTGGGGCGGCGTAACATAGCTAAAGGTTGAAGTGTTGCTGCGGCTGCAAATTGCACGTTTGGGTTCACTTGCGGTTTCCCATACCCTCCCATTGGGGCCACTGACTGCATGTTAGGTGCGCCGTACACGTGAGTCATCCCACTGCCAGAGAAGGAGAAGGTTGTCTTGCATTCATTTTCCACCCCCTGCTGGTTTAATGCCTCAGTGCCTCTAAGAGATGAAAAATATTAAACATCTAATAAAAACGCTAACTATAATCCAAAACTATGATTCTGCACAACAGAAGAAACGTATACATACCGCACTAAACCATCACGGGTCCGTGTCATAATGGAGACCCTTCCACATACACTTGTACCCTATGTGCTCAATTGCACTGTGGAAGTAATAGCACATGGCTATTACAGGGTTTTAAATAATTGATTAGCAGTTTTTATCTTGGGACAATGCTAACTGTACAGAAAGTATTTATATAGGTTTTCTAGAAGTGTTATGTTTGTTAAACATAGTGAGGTAAGTGCTATACATTTTCACAATGTTTTAGCACTTTTATGAGCAAAACGCTAATCAATTTTTGGAGTTAAATAAATCCCTGCTATTAACACCACAGTGCTGTAATACCATTTGCTATTTTGATGTCACCCTTATATCCATTGCTCGCATTCGTTCGCTTATCATAATGGGATACCAACCATCAACAAGCTAGTAAAACACCCACTTGACTATCTGCAGAAGGCATAAGCGGTCGTTTAGTCCCCGGACAAATAGTCGAGGATCAAATGCTGTGCATCAGCTGTCACACAGTGAAATAGTCAGCACTCAAATTGCCAAAGAAGGGGTGACAGATGGGGAAATCATGGAGGGCAGAGTTCGGGAGGGTTTGAAGGCACTGGGGGTGGACAAGGCGCCAGGCCCAGATGGCATCCACCCCAGGGTACTGAAGGAGCTGGCAGAGGTCCTTGCAGGACCTTTGGCAGACCTATTTAATGACTCACTACATTCGAGGTGTGTACCTAAGGACTGGAGGATGGCTCATGTGGTGTCTCTCCACAAGAGTGGCCCCAAGGATGAACTGGAAACTACAGACCAGTGAGCCTCACATCCATTGTGGGTAAGCTAATGGAGACTATCCTGAAGGAGAGGCTGGTGGCCCTCCTAGAGGCCAAGGACTACAGGACAGCAGACAGCATGGCTTCATCGTGGCAGATCCTGCCAAACCAACCTGGTGGAGTTCTATGGCTGGGTAACTAGGCAACGGGACAGGGGCCATGCAGTGGATGTCCTGTATCTGGACTTCAGTAAGGCATTCGACTCAGTGCCACATGGAAGGCTGGGAAGTAAGTTAGTAGGCACGGGGCAGGTGCAGAGCTGGTGAGATGGGTAGGAAACTGGCTTCAGGGAAGGCAACAGAGGGTGGTGGTGGGTGGGAGCTCTCACACCCAAGGGTAGTGACAGTGGTGTTCCACAGGGCTCGGTGTTGGGACCAGTGTTGTTTGGGATATTCATTGCAGACATATCATGGGACATCAAGAGCAAGATCAGTCTGTTTGCTAATGATACCAAGGTAGGAGCGGTGGTGGATGACACAGGGGGATAGCAGGGGTTGCAGGATGATCTGGCAAAGCTTGAAACCTGGTCAGACACCTGGCAACTGGGATTTAATGCCAAAAAGTGCAAGGTCCTGCATTTTGGGATGAAGAACCCAAGAAGGAGTTACCAGCTGAGGGGAGTGCAGCTAGCCTAGACAGAGGAGGAGAAGGATCTGGGGGTGCTCATTACAGGGTCAATGAACAACTTGGCACAGTGTAGGAAGGCAGCTGCAAAGGCCAACAAAATGCTGGGTTGTATTGCAAGGGGTATATCCTCAAGGAGGGAGGAGGTGATTCTGTCACTGTATGGGTTATTAGTGAGACCACACCTGGAGTACTGCATGCAGTACTGGCACCTGTATCTGAAGAGGGACATTAAGTTACTGGAGGGGGTGCAGCGCAGGGCGACAAAGATGATCAAGGGGCTGGGGGACTTATCATATGAGAGGAGGCTGTGGGAGTTGAACATGTACTCACTGGGGTACAGGAGGGACGGGGGGACATGATTGAAACCTTTAAATACATGAAAGGAATAAACACGACAGGTACAGAGGGGCTGTTCAAAGTAAGGGAGGGGAGGGACACCAGGGGCCATGATATGAGACTGGAGGGAGGAAGGTTGAGGAGGGAGATGAGGAGACACATTTTTACAGAGAGGGTGGTTGGGTGGAATGCGTTACCTGCAGAAGTGGTATCCAGTAGAACAGTGGACTGCTTCAAAAGGGATGGGACAGGACAAGGGGGAGGGTTAATGAAGGGGAAGGGTGGAAGGGAGGGGCAGCTGCAGAATAAAGGGTGCTAGCTGCACATTCGAGCAGACTTGATAGACCTCTAGGCCTTTATCTGCTGGCAAATTTCGTATGTTCGTATTATGTTGCTGTTTATACATGGCGAATTTCAAGTAGTCGACACACAAACTGTACAAGAGAGACTAGCAGATACTCACACGAGAGACGTTCAGCATTTTTAAAATTGAGCTTTATTAGTGCAATTCAAAAGCTACATTTACTTACTGTACAGGAGATTTTGAATGATACTCGACGATACTACAGATAACTCGCACGAGAGACGTTCAGAGTTTTAAAATTAAGCTTTATTAGTGCGATTCAAAATAATTTTTAATTCATTTTAAAATCAAAGCAAAGCATTGGGTAACCTTGTCCAAAAGTCAAACATGTGCAAAGGTGGTAATGTGCAAATGGAATTCAGTTGTGCAAATGGACAAAATAAATAGACTAAAACTAATGCATTTAATGCTTAAACATTATGCTTATGCCACATTTATTTCAATCACTGTTGCAATATCCAGCAAGTATTGCTTTGGCAGACGATTGGGAAAATCAGCACAAATTGTTTTAAACACCTTGTTCACCCGAATGTACTTTGTATGTTTTCGAGGGGGCTGCATGCTGAGCTCTGTTTGTCTTCTCTGCATTGCCACCATGTGCTGCTCCTGTCTCAATTTTTGAGCAAGTTGTGCTCTGGTAGGATGGCTAATGGACTCTGTGCAAAAGCACTGTGCCATGCCTCTAGTGCATTGTTACTTCTAGGCAAGTCGCACATCACTCTATCAAACTGGTTCCAGAAATGTACTGGAAACCAAGGGCCGTGGCATTTTCTTTTTATTTCTTGTCAGCCTCCCAATATAATTATCCTCTAAGTAATCCAGTATATATTCTAGGTCCCTGAAATCATTGTCCTCTTACAGCATCTCGAAGAACTGTTCAACATTCTGCTCCGGCACGAAAGCAAGCTCCAGAATGCAGCGCACCTTGTGTGCAGATGCCTCCTCTTGCACATAGCGCTGCTGCAACCCGTCCTGCTGGACTCTTCGCCACATCGCTTGGCCAGGATGGAAATTATATCCACTCAGCTCTGCGTCAGGTATCACAGGTGTTTCCTGCCCATAGGCATAGGACTTTTGGCCATCGGGTGTTCGATGCTTCCCTTAGCTGCCACCCGAGACCCCAAGCCCGGAGTTCCCTCCAGCACAGCATGGCTAAGGCCACTAACCAATTGGAAGGTGAGCGCTCTTTGGCTCTGGCTTCCGATTGGCTCCTATAGTCTGCCCCTGTGATCTCCCTAAACTCTGCAAAAAATATGATTTTTCCCATTGTACCTGATCTAACATGATAGAATCACTTATTTGACTGCATGACCAATATTTGCCATTGCTTAGTGTGCTAGAGTGACTTGGGGTGATTGCACTTCCTTCTGTAAATCTGTGTTTGAGCTGAACTTTCAGGTGCCAAAGGAATTACACTTCTTGCCTTGCTATTCCCCGCCTCTCCATGGGTGCAGTCAGTCCCGGACTCCTCCTCCCTGCCATATACAAGACCCCTATGGGCTCCCTGTCCCGCAGGTGCTGGGAAACTTAATCACTGGGTGTTCAGCACTGCCTTAGCCGCCTCGGTAGACCACAAGCCTGGATCCTTCACCAGCTAGACATGGCAATAGCATTCAGCCTACTGGAACGTAGGCACTCTTTGTCGCTGGTTTTTGATTGGTTCTCCCAGTCCCTGTCTGTGTTCCATCTAAACAAAATTTTAAATCTGCTCTTTTGCCTAAGTGCGCTTACAAGGAGCTGTAATCACTTAGTTGCCTGACTATAGAATACTTATCCTTATGGAATACCATGAGTTTATACTCTCTCTTCTAAACTTCTGTGCTTGCGCTAGCTCTCTTGTTGGACTGTTGACCACTTTATCCAACTGCTGATTCCATTAAGCTGTAACGATTGATGTTATATTGTGTATTTACTTGTATTATTGTGCTCATCGTAAATATTTTATATGTACTTTACTACTTGGCCTGGTCTTAACCAGGTCCATCCTGAAAATGAGCTTGCTCAACGATGTTCCCCTGGATAAATAAAGATTTTGATTGATTGATTTCACGCAGAACATTTACGGCAGCAATTTCAAAGCCTGTCATCACATTTGATGCACGCAACTCTCCTCCTATCAAGCCTTCCAGGTGAATACAAAATTTTCTCTATATAGCCTCACTTCTACCAGGAAGCAGGGCATATACACCCGGCCGATTGACCCCATGCACAAGTGCATGAACGGTGTGCAGCTGTTCATCCTCTCGAGGTGCCACCACAAAGGTTCCATCGCAGAACCAATGATCACTATCACTAAGAACTTTTAAGTCTGAGTCACTGCAGAAAATCACCATGTCTTCAGTATTAACTCTCAGAAATGGTTCCTCACCAACTGTGAGGGAGTACTGCATGATATCAGAATTATTAGCACCACCCTGCCATCTACGGTGCCTTGCATCACACCTGAGAGCTTCTTGAGTTGGTAACAGGTATGCTTGGGTCAGACACTTACTGAAGACCTTGCTGTAGAACATTTTGTGTACCCTCCTCTGACTCACAGGCTCTGCGTCTCATGCCAGCACGAGTCTTGATGACCTCTGCACGACCATGCACAGGGGCATGGTTATGCTTGCTCGGAGGCATGGTAATGGTGTCACCAAGTGTGTGGAAACGAGTGCGGCAGGTGCGCAACTCACAGCACCAAAATACCTTTCCCTGTGCCCCATCCTTCTCCTTCATATATAGATGGTTATTTAAAACCAACTTCTGCTTCCAGTTTTGAGTCAGCACATACTCCATGGCTGGATTTCAGTGAATGTAAGTCAAACTGCAGCTTCACCTTAAATACAGCCATGGTAGTAGCAAATACTGCCAGATACAGGATTAAAATCTGGATCTGATACTGGATTAACCATCTGCAAGGGGACTTCTGTCAGTGTGGACACAAGGGAGTGGGGAAGGGGAAGAAACACAAGAAGCACTTTCAACAAGGATGAAAATCAATTACCTAACACCGTGAGTAACAAAATTTCTTTACTGCTGATTGGTATTGGGTATTGGTCTGTGTACATGCAATCAGAAAAAACGTTGTGCAGAATATGTGGCATGCCATCGCAAAAGCATTTGGTCACTTTATTTACATTTGGTCTGCGATCGCTATGCTGGCGACAGCATGACAGTACAACATTTACCACACACCAATATGACCGCTACCTATGTTATTGCTATGATCCATCTATATGCTGCAAAAAAACAAATACAGGAGAGACTCAAACTCTGTCTCCACTTCATCAACTTCATTTCAGTGCACCTGGGTTAGATCAACTGGCATCTAAGCAATAGTCTAGGCTTTCATCTGAGTTTCTCAGATCACATGGGAAGTGTATGAAGTTAAAACTATACTGTTTAAAGCAACAGGACCAATTATAACCATGCTGCCATAACTCGCGCCCTGCAGTGCATCTATACTCCACTAGGGAAGTGATCTAGCTGCAGCCTAATCCCAGCTGTATATCTGCAATCACAGAAATCATCTATAACAATTAGAGGGATTATAGAAACATAGACTTTGACGGCAGATAAGGACCACTTGGCCCACCCAGTCTGCCCATTTCCCTACCTACTGGACAAGCTGCAGATTCTAGTTAACCAACAGTCTACTTCCTGCAGCCCCCCACTATAATTGCCTTATGTCTGTCCCATGCATGTTTGAATTCCCCCACTATTTTAGACCCCACAACCTCTCCAGGAAGGCAGTTCCATGCGTCCACCACTCTCTCCGTGAAAAATAATTTCCTCACATTACCCTAGGCGTCCCCTTCTAACTTTAAATTGTGCCCCCTTGTTCTTACACATCTCTTTTTCTGAAAGATGCCATCCTCCTGGACTTTGTTGATTTCCCTTGAGGTACTTAAAAGTTTCTATCATGTCCCCTCTGTCCCTCCTTTCATCAAGGGTATACATATTAAGCTCTCTGTCTCTCTTCATATGGTTTCTGATGTAGACTCTGCACCATTTTAGTTGCCCTCCTCTGGACTGGGTACTTATCACTTGACCCTTTCACTCATTTGCATATTATCCCTATAGACCTAGTATTTGGCCACTTGCATGTGGCAGCACAAAAGCATCTAATACTCCGTATAATATTCTTTCTAGTTTATTGTAATTTATTTTACCAGGAGAGAGAGACTAAGCTGAAAGCTTGTTTACAGTTGATATATAAATTCTGTGGTGTCATGAAAGCTCCTAGTACTCCACTTGATGTTCCCACTAGTTTTTTGTATACAGGATCTCTTTGGTGTCATGAAAACCCCTAGCACTCCCTCCACATGATATTCTCTCTCTCTCTAGTTTTTGTATACAGGATCTCTATGTCTGCAGCCTAATCCCTGCTGCATATCTAAATAATGCTAATACCCTGAACCCAACCATTTAAAGAGATCTACCAAGTTAAACCAGTTTAGATTTGCACCACATATGTTGGTGCCTTACTCCTGCGACAAGCATCTGCTGCATATGGTGCTAAAAATAAACTAGTTTTCCTGTAAAAATGCTCATAAAATTGTTGCCACCGGGTCTTGCCAACTTCCTGGTGTTAAGAGCTGCCCCCGCTCCGCCATCTTATGATGTAAAGCCAGGGAGAGCGCGGGGATGCTCTCCATTATAGCCTATGGGGGGGGGGCAGAATTCCCATCATTTTTATATACTGTCATGGTCAACTTAAGCAATTTATCCCTCCAGGGTGTGGGTACACTGGAGGATTTACCACAGCTGGTGTGCGCCTCGTGACCGAACCACACCAGTCATGTTAAGTCCTCCAGTGTATCCACACCCTGGAGGGATAAATTTATATTATACAATGGCAAATGTTGTTTATTTAATGTTTTTTAACTATTTTCTAACTCACTGAGGTCCCTACACTTCGGAAGAGGATGTCATGTTGTAAACAATTTACCGCAGTGTTTTAGCGAAGCGGTGACAGGACAAATCGCGGCAGTTTTGTTTGAAGTGAAAGCGACCGGATTAGCACGATATAAGGTTGGCTGGCACTTCTTCCAGTGGGTACACTGGAGGATTTATCACGGTGGTAATTGTGCCAGCCAACCAATCAAGATGCAGGATTTGGGACACTGGATTTACCACATTGTATATTACAATGTGGTAAATCCAGTGTCCCAAATCCTGCATCAGTCTGGTGAGTTTCTTAAAGTGGTATACTGTCAAAATAGTGTTTGAATAGTAGCGCAGTGAAATGCGTGTTGGATTTATAGCGTAAGTTGGTGTAGCATTATAGTATGCGCTTTTCATAGCGTGTGATGGAGTTTGCCAGTGTTGTCGGAGGCATAATGAATCTGTTCAGTTGAAGGTGTAATTGGTTTTCAGTTTTGTATTATACAGTTGGATTTGTTCCTTTTCATTTAATTTGTATTTGTATATGTGGTTCTGTTTCACGGAGTGTAGGTTTCCGGGATATTGGTGTTAAATTTTTTTTTTTTCATCCGACTCTTTAATTTGCAGGTGTATGATTCATTAATGTATCTAATTGTAGTAATAAAGATGGGTTATCTCCATGGTGATGTGGTTGTTTTATTGTCCTGTTTGGGATATATTTTAATGTTGTTTGTGTGGGTGGAGCGAGCTGACCGGTGTGCTTTGAATTGTGCTGTGTTTACTTTTCATTGTTTTGGTATAGAGCGATTTTGGGTGTCTGCGTTTTCTGTGCGTGGTCATTGACTGCGCATTATTTATTTTAGTGTTCTTGTGGTGGGCCCTTTAAAGATATAGTACCAAATTACAGCCCTACTATGCTGCTAAAAAAAAAAAAAAAGTAACATTACCAAATGTTACAAGAGGAGGAAGGCAGTTCCATTGGCAGGATTATGCTTGTTAAAGTATCTCCTGGTGGTTACCAGTCAGTACATAAACATAGCATGATCTCTCTCTTCCCCCTCCCCATATCATGAATTATTCCTTACGTAATTGGAGCATAGAGCTTTGAACCTGGAGACCCTCATTCGAATCAAGTTCCACAACTTCCACTTAACTTTACCTCCATGTGCTTAGCTCTCTCTTCCCCCCCAGCCCCCTTGACCTTTGATAACTCTGAGAGGAAGTCTGGCCTAATGTTTAGAGTGCACAGCTGTAAAACTGGAACTCCGGGTTTGAATCCCTCAGCTGTCGCTGACTGTGTATGATCCTGAAGCGAGTACTTAACTTTACTGTACTTCACTTTTCTCCACTCTGTATATACCCTGAATGTGAACACTGAAGGTAGCAGCAATATTTTCTCCTTCCCCTCCTGGATTGTAAAGCTCTTTGAGATACAGTTTGTTTGTTTGAAAGGCAGGGCCGCAGTAATTGGGGGGGGGTTTGGGGCCCACATGAGGAGCTGGCATTACCCCTGGCATTAGCTTGTTTGGAAAACAGGGGCCCATTTCAGTTGACTTGTCCTGGGCCCCAAAATTCATAGCTGCAGCCCTGTTGAAAGGTGCTATAGAAAACCAGATTTCTTTCCCATCTGTACACACCACTGGCTGGCTGCTGCCAAATGTTAATCGAATGTAAAGCGCTGTGCAAAATAGTCTAATGGTCTACTCAGTAGTATGAAAGGAGTTGTATAAAACAAAGTTCCTTTCCTTTAAAAGATATGATGTCTTAGGACATCCTCCAGATTCCCCTTCTTGATGAGGAGTGACACTGTGGACCCCCCCCCATATTGATGATGCTCAACTGTGCGGATCCCACCCTTGTGATCAGCATGCCCCCAAAGACCTGCTGCCCATCTGCCATGACAACTGGCCAGTGGGTCAAACAAACATAAAATGTGTTGGCAGAAAAAGACCCTGAGGTCCATCCAGTCTGCTCGTAACCCTGCCTGGCCTAATACTAGGCTGGATTTAAATAGCTGATAGTCCTAGTGGTGAGCAGCACCCCCTTCTCTAGGCAGTCCATTCTTTCCTCTGCCTGTGGTTCACACTATTCCCTTACATCTGTCCATCTAAGTTTAAACCCTGTCACAGTCTTGAATTTGACCACCTCTGTGAGTAGCTGATTCCATTTGTCTAGTGCCTGTGCCAGTGGACACTTCTTGCATCCTTTTAATTTCCCCTGCCAGTTTCTACCTGTGCCCCCTAGTCACACTGTGTGTTTGTTCCTTACAGCCTACCCTATTAATCCCTTGCAAGAATTTAATAATAATAATAATTTTTATTTGTAATTCTCCTTTCCACAACCAAGGCGCCTAACAATGGTTTAAAGCAACACATAAAAACAATAAACACAGATACACATAAATGTTTATAAGATTCAATAACAAAACAGAATCATTCAGGATGGGCTTGGCGCCATCAATGTATTTTAAGAACCTGTTTAATTTATTTGTTTTAATTGTATGCTAGTGTATACTTGTTCAGATTTGCCAACCTTTCTTCCTACTTCTTGCCTTGCTGACCCTGGGTCATTTTTAGTGGTCCTCCTCTGAATGGTCTTCAGGTGCCTCTGTCCTTCATAAGGTGTGGACTCCAGAACTGCACACAGCACTGCAGGTGTTGCCTCCCTAGCTCACGTATAGGGGCAGTATCCACTTCCCTTTTCCTATTAGCAAACTCCCTTCCTATACGCTGCAGCATTGCTTTAGCCTTCCTAAACGCTTTGTTGCACTGATCAGTAGGCTTGAGACTGCCATTCATGATGACCTGAGGTTGGTGTGTGTCTCTCTCTCCCCCCATATCATTTAGTCCCCTTTGAGAATATTTCTGCCAGTAAGCATCGCTTTGCACTTCTTTGGGTTAAACTTGAGCTGCCGTACCCTGGACCGCTTCTGCAGTTTGTAGGGGTCCAGATAATTTATAGGACCGTAAAGTATTTACTGCTGGCTTCTTCCACCTTCTAGAGTGTTCAACTAAATGGTAGTAATATTATCCATTGACCTGTTTCAGACCCCCTACCTCTAAATTAAGTCTGGTACGCATCTGCAGCCACTGACTTTGTCTGATACTGTTGTGGAGTCTTAATATACTTCCCTACTGCTATGTAGTGCTGTGTCCCAATTTTTTTTTTTTTTTCCCTTAACATTTTGCCATGTTGCAACTGCCCTTTTGTCCATCCTGTGAGCAACTCTGGACAATGTTTCCTACACTGTATACAACTGGCACTGATGCTGTTTCCTGTCACCACTTCACACTCTTAATAGTGTGTGGACCCATGACTGGTAGCATTGCATGCTACTGCCAGTTTTGTGACTCTGTACCCAGTGCTCCAGATAATGTTGACATTCAAGAGTAATGGACTCACTATTTTTCACTTGGTAGGTGTGTGAAATATAGTTTTGATGAGTGAAGATGCCTAAAACTTGGATAAACAGCTCCTTACGAAGTATCTGTGGAGCAGTTCCAAGGGTTGGGATGAGTATCGGAAATGTGCTGGGTGGAAAACAGATTCCTAAAATCAGAAAGTGGGAGTAAATCCTGCAAAAATGACAGTAAACACTTCTTTACTCCCCTTATCTGTTACCACGTCTTCAAGACTCTTTCCATGAATAAAATAAAAAGAACGAGCTCAGGCTTCACTGTACGAGAAAACAAACCAGTGTCTGGTTCAAAAGCCACTATTCTCTCTCTTTTGGCTGGTCGCAGGGCTGTGTATCACTAGGATGCTTCCTCTGCCAGCAGGCAGGCAGGAAGTTGAAACAGCCAGACATTCGCTGCATCTCCACATGGATCCCTCAGTTTATTTCCTGCCTCCACAGTAGCAGTGGTCTCTGAAACAGCATTCTGTCCCTTGGTGAGAGAGCTGAAGTCTTTGGTTAAGAGTTTAATTTTTTTTTGTTTGCTTCGTGTTGTGATCTTGGCATCCTCTCGAGGTGCGAGAAGAACTCCGCCTTCTTCAGCCTTCCTGCACTTGCTGGTGGTTGTTTGAGCCACCGGGGCCCCCCAGGCTCTGCCACACTGTTGTACAGCCTGCCCCTCCCCCACTAGTCAGCAGCAACGCTAGTCAGAATAGAGCAAGAGACCACATCTGTGAAAGCACGACCAGAGTATAACAGTGGCGCAGATCGGGGGCAGCTCTGATGTTCAGCCATGAAGATCAGGATCCCAGGTCATAGCGATTACCATCAGGGATCCGATCTTGGTGTGGTGGTGGGGGGAATCTGAACCAACAGGATCTCCTGGTGGGAAAGAAGGAATTGGTGCTCTTTCAGAAAGGGTGGGAAAACCTCGATGGTGGCCATTTTAGTCAGCACCCGCCATCCTCAGTAGCGCCCGCCATCTGCATCAGTGCTACAGTTCTGGATCGCCCTGTTTTCGGCTGTCTTGCTGTCCCTGCCACTTGGCTCTCCTCTAAAGGCAGGCACAGTTGGTTTCTCTGCCACTTGAACTCGGGGGTGCTGTGGAGCAGATTAGGGGAGTTCGCCTTATCAGCTACAAGTTTGGGCCCCACCCACCAACACCCCCACCAACAGCGCCAGCACTTCACAGCTTGAGGGGCTTTGCTTCTTCTGTTGTCCAGTCAGCCTGTGGTTGGTATGAATTTTTCAATTCCCCCCCAGCTTGGGATTGTGGACTGATTGGGCCAGTGGTTTGGCGATTTGTTAACTGGTTTGGCAACTCCTGTGAGGTGTTTTTTAGGGATTAAATACTCCTGTTACAGAGCTACAGATTCAGAAGCATCTGCCTAAACATGTCTTCAGAGAAAACCATGGATAAATCTTCAGACAAGTACTGCAGGGTAGAAAGTGCTGCACGTGCAAATCACCCCCTCTTGGCCATGTTTGCTGGATCGCTGTGTCTCAAATGCAAGACTGTGGCCACGCAGGACTCTGCGTCCATTGAGGAGGTGACTGCGTCTTCCTTTCGCCCGCCTGAGGTCATCCAGCAATCCACTCTGCAACTGGCCCCCGATCTAATCGAAAATTTAAATAGAACATTTGCATTAGATGCTACAGTTTTTGGTTTGCATGCTCCAGCATCACCAACAAGCCATGCACACAAGAAGGCCACTCAAAAATGCACCCAGTCTTCCTCTTCAGACATGGAGGAACCGCTGGTCTGCTGCCATGGCAAGAACAAGAAGCAGTCCCATTCCCCCTCATTCTGTTAGTGATCGCCTCAGCCTTCATAAACGGAAGAAGCATCGGGCCAGATCTCCGTCCTCCTCAGATACCAGTTCATCCTCACCTGAGAAGGAGGAACTCTTTAGCAGTTCATTAGATGAGGACACGGGGTCAACAAGACATTTTGATCTGAAGGACCTGGACTTTTTCATTAAGAACATCATGGCAGAGATATACCTAGGCACTTCCTCCACAACTTAAATCCAGACTCGGTAAGCATGACTGTACTCCATTATACAAGGCAACGGATGTCAACTCTGCCCTTGACTACCTCATCATTGCTTTCAACGAGGCCTGCGATTCATATGCCCCTTTCAGGAAGCGCAAAGTCAAAACCCTTTGCAACCCATGGCTGTCTGCTGAGCTCATTACACAGCTAAAATCAAGGAACCACCTCTGGGTGCTGGCATGGGCCTCTGGTGTGCAAACCGACACATAGAACTATAAACGGGCGCATAACGAATGCACAAACTCAATCCGTCAGAAGTGCCTATTGCAAGGATGCTCTCACTGACACATGGGGTAATGGGCGATCCTTCTGCAACAATATTAAAGAAGTTACTGGGAAGCAGCCCAAAACCTCCCCTACCATGCTAAATGTTGATGGGACCATTACACTTGACCCAATGCTCATTGCGAACACCTTAAATGTTGCTTTTACTGACCTCAGCAATGTTCTCCACCCAGATTTTTTCCAGGATAATGAGACCCCTACTCCCCACCCAAGCTGTTCTGCTCCATCTAAACACCCACTTTTCTACTTCAAATCAGTCAAGATGCCCGAGGCCCGTAAATATATTACCAAAGCAATATGTAAATCCAGAGATAGTGCTGAGACGCTTTTCCTCCAAAATACTCTCTCTCACACTCAAAGAAGTGCTTGGGCCCTTGACATGGCTCTTTAACCTCTCTCTCTGCGCCTCAACCACTTCCCTGACAAGTGGAAAGCAGCTACTGTTACGCCGGTCCATAAAAGTGGTGACAGGGCCCTCCATGGGAACTATGGACCGATCTGCATATTATCTCCCAAGGCCCTAGAACGCATTGTCGCTGATCAACTCACTGACTTCCTGGACAAACACAATATTCTATGCGCACAACAACACAGCTTCAGAAAAGGACATAGCACCACATCTGCCCTCCTAGAGTTCACCGGACCTTTGCACAGTTCTCTGGACAGTGGTCAACTCACTGAGTCCGTCTTCATCGATTTTTAACAAAGGCGTTTGATACCATCCACCATGGTCTACTACTTGAACAGCTTCTGAAGGCTGGGCTCTCCCCTGATTCCACAGCCTGGTTTCAGAGTTACTTGGTAAATCTGTCGCAAAGGGTAAAAATTGCTGATGTCCTCTCTGATGCAAGACCTGTCCGCTCGGGTGTCCCACAGGGATCTATACTGGGACCACTACTATTCAGCCTTTTCCTGAACACACTCCTGCAGTCTTGCTCTGAGCAAATCATTCTATAGGCAGATGATGCCGTAATTCTTGCTTCCCATAAGAACCCATTACTCCCTACAAAACAAACTACAGCTTGGTTTTGTCTCTGTTGAAAACTGGTTTAGTAAGCACAAGCTGGTACTCAACTACAAAAAAACAAAGTTACTGCTTTTCAGTAGCTCCCAAAACAGGCACAGGCTCCATCCACTATCCATCAGACTATCTTGGAGCTACTCTTGAGCAACTGCAATCCTTTAAATACCTCGGTGTATCGCTTGACCCCAATCTATCCTACGGCACTCACATTGATAGTGTTGCCAAAACAGCAAATGCATGTCTTGGCCTACTTTACAGGTGCAGGAAACATCTCTCCCCTGAAGCCTTGATGGTTGCTGTCCAGAGCTCTGTTGTCTCTATCGTCGACTACGGACTGATCATTTACGGCTCAGCCTCAGCTACTGCTCTCAAACGCATATCTACTTGCCTCAGCAAAGCCTGTCGGCTCCTCACTGGTTCACATCGTCTTACACATACGTGTGATATTTATGATGAAACTGCATGGCTTCAACTGTCACACCGCATAAAGTATCTAACCTGAATTATGGCGAAGAAAATCACCATGGGCCTCGTGCCCCCTGGTGTCTGGTCTATACTACACCCAAGCAATAATCCTCGCCTCACCAGGGGTCAGCAGCTCATCTCCTACAGGTCCCCTGCTGTCGTACCGCACTGGCCAATGATCTTTTGCTTACAGGACCCCCAGCTGGATAACTGGTCTCAGCGGTGGTTTCTCCATTCCCAAACTGGGCATGTTTAAATCCAGGCTCCGCCTTCTCCTCACTGCCTCCAGTTCCTGTGATTGCATCAGTTAATAAGCCCAATGAACCTCCACCCTAGTCCTATCTGCTTCCTCTTCCTAGCACTTATATTTCTCAGTCTTCCCCTTCCCCCACCCTCCTACCCTCCCTTGCCTTCCCCCACCCCCGTACACCAGCACTTCTCTCTGTTTTTGATGGCAACAATGCCCCTGACTGCTCCAGTCTCTCTTGTCCACCCCCACCATTCTCTTTCCCCACCTTCTTCATTTAAGGCCTCTGTCTTTTGTTTTCCCAAAATCAAGTGTGAATCAATCTCGATCAACTGATTGTTGCTCTTGTAAATGAACACTGTTCTTGTACTGTTTTTTTTTTTAATTGTATTGTACTGTAATCTGACGTGGAACCTTTTGTAAAAGAGCCTTGGCTCAAAAGTAATTGTAATTCTAGATCTAAATAAATAACTACAAAACCAAACAAGCTGACCTTCAAACTGTCATCCTCATCTAAACCATCTACAGCATTCCCCCTTCCACTGGCAATTGAGGACCTTCTTAAAGAGGAGTGGCAGGGACCAGAGAGAACTTACCTGGTACCGTGCCAGGTTTACAAGCTGCTGAAATTTGACAAGAAGCAGTCGGAAATGTGGCTGAACTTGACCAGAATTGACCATCTGAGATAAAATCTGACCAAGAAGATGATCATTCCTGTGTACGGAGGGGCCACTCTCCGCGACCCAGTGGATTGCAAGGTGGATTAATCTTTGAAGACGGCCATACAGGCATCAGCAGCTTTTCTGAAGGCAGCGATAGCCAACCTGTTTTCAGTTAGGGCCATGCTATCCTGGGCCACGGATTTGACTTTTCAGCTGGCAGAGGATTCAGAAAAGAACAATGCAATGCTTCAGCAACTCCAGCTGGTCGGACTTGTCTCAGTTTATTCAGCAGGTGTTTTAGAAGATGCAGCTTGTTGTGCAGCCAGAACTATGTTCTAGCAGACCACTGCCAGGCACAATCTTTGGTTAAGGGCCTAGCAGGCAGACTCTTGCTCTAAAGCCCATATGGTAAATGCCCCATATGAAGGCAACCTTCTCTTTGGTTCGGCTCTGAAAGAGGCTGTGAAGGAATCTGGAGAAAAGGCTAAGGTTTGCATGCTCCAATCACAGTCCTGGGAAAAATCATGGGCTGTCAGGTCCCGACTGCCATTTGGTGGCCAATTCTGCAGCAAAGGACAGAACAGAGTTTTTTTTTCCAACAAAAGATTCTGGTTTTCCTCTCGTAACCAACATAAGAGGTGGAGGAAGCAGCAACCGTGACAGTGGAGCCTGTAGAAAGAAATCGTAATTAAACCATCCGGACCCATCCCTGCATAGGGAGTGGGCTACTAAATTTCTTTGGGGAGTGGGTCTGTACTGCAACAGACAAATGGGTTCTGGACATTGTCAACAAGGGGCATCATCGAATTCAACACAAAGCCCCCCAGTACCTCATGTAGTCCCCTCACCTCTTTTGTTCGACCCATCCAAGCAGCAAGCAATGCTCCAGGCCATAATGGACTTACTACAAAAAGGGGCCATAGAGACTGTTCCTGTTTCAGAATGCAACAGGGGTGTTTACTTCCTATTCTTCCTTGTTCCAAAATGTACGGAGCAGGGGGCTTCCATTCAGTCCTGGACCTCAAGTTTTTGAATGGCTTCGTCAGCAGCAGACCCTTCAAAATGGAAATACTGCTGTCCATCGTCAGGTAAATCCATCAGGGAGACTTCCTGGCATCCACTGATTTACAAGATGCTTACTTTCATATTCCCATCCTGGAATCTCACTAGCAATATCTCAGATTCAAGGTTTAGGACAGTCGCTTCCAATTCGGAACCCTTCCATTTGGGCTTTCCTCTGCCCCAAGAGTGTTTTTCCAAAGTCCTGGTGGCAGTCATTGCTCACCTACGCAGCCATGGGATCCATCTTTTTTTTCATATCTGGTTGACATCCTGATACAAGTTCCAGGTTTCGAATTGGCTGTGCAAGCAGTGGTGGAGGTGGTTTGCTGCCTCTGTGCACACAGTTTCATCACTAACAGGCAAAAGAGCTCCCTGTTCCCGACACAGATTCAGAATCACTTTGGAATGGACTCTGACTCGCAAGGGCAGGGTCTTACCCACCTCTGAGGTTCAGGGACCTACATGTGTCACTTCAGAAGTTTCAACATTCTTCCCATCTCCCAGCTCGGTTATTCATGCAGCTGATAGGGACCATGGTTTCCCTGGTGTATACGATTCCGTGGGTCGTAATTCACATGCGTCCCACACAAGCAACCCTTCTCAAACAGTGGTGTCCACATAGACACAACCCAAACTACAAGGTAGCTATCCTGACTCACATGAAGGACAGTCTGTGTTGGTGGGCGGTGAAATTGAACATCATGGTGGGCTGCTCTCGTCAAGTCAGAATTGCCACTGACACCAGCCTCAGAGGGTGGGGTGCCCATCTGAATTGTCTCTCCACTTGGGAGAAGTGGTCCCTGCTGGAATCTCACATCAGCATCAATGTACTGTAAATGCGAGCAGTTTGTCTAGCTCTTCCAAAATTCAGGCCCCATTTGTACAAGTGGGATGTTCTGATCCTTACAGACAACCTGACCACTGTGGCATACATCAGCTGACAAGGGGGCATGCAGAGCACTCTAATGCTAAGAGAAACTCTCCTATTGCTCCACTGGGCTGAACGTTGTCTCTCTAGTCTGGTGGCTGCTTACATCCCAGGGCAAGACAACGTCACAGCGGACTGGCTCAGCCACCAGGAAATTCTGCCAGGAAAGTGGGAACTAGAGAGCAGTGCTTTTCAGCTTTTTGCCCACCACTGGGGCTCTCTGCAAGTAGATCTTTGTATCCAGGTGAAATGCCAGAATTCAACAGTTCCGCTGTCTCGCCAGGGACAAGCTGGTGGTTGCTCAAGATGCCTTCTCCCTCAGATGGGGTCATTACAAACTACTGTATACCTCCCCCCCCCCACCACCATTCCACTGCTACCCAGAGTACTCCACAAGTTGGTTCAAGACTGGTCCAAAGTAATCTGTGTTCCCTCGCAGGCCATGGCACCCATGGTTCCCACACCTTGTCCACATAGCGAAGGATCCTCTGCTCATCTTTCAAATAAGCCTGGATAGTCTTCATCAGGGTCCTACAATGCATCCAAATCTCTGCAATCTATCCCTCTTGGCCTGGAGATTCAGCGGGAGTCTCTTAAGGAACTCTGCCACTCCACAGCAGTAATAGACGATCCACTCCAGGTGCCAATCTTCCTGTAAGGTATACTACAGGATTTGGCATAAGTTCTTATTCTGGCTTCACTCCAAATGGCTGACTGATCATCCAGTATCCCTTCCAGTCCTTTTCAGTTTCTTCAAGATGGTTTTGATATGCATCTGCAGCTTGCAACCCTACGGGTCCAGGTCTCTGCCTTAGGGCCTTTCTTTTGGTGGACACTGGGGAGTCACTGGGGTCTTATCCTCATGTCAAGCGTTTTCTGATGGCGGCTACCCTAAAGCATCCACTAGTGAAATCTGTTATCCCTCCATGGTGCCTCAATCTGGTTCTCGAGGCCCCCTTTTGAATCTCAGGGGAGGCATCCATGCTTCACCTCTCTGAAAGTCTCCTTCCTCATTGCAGCACCTTACATGATTTTTCATCAGGACTCCATAGTCCTCCGCACATACCTGCACTTCTTACCTAAGGTGTAACGTCTCTGTTCAACTGCAGTCAGGAAGTGATCCCCTAATTCTACCCTAACCCTAGCAATGACAAGGAAAAAGACTGGCACACTCTGGATCCTAGACAGGCCCTGAAACTGTACCTTACACAAGCTGAGACCCTGCAAAGTCATCAAACCTCTTCCTGCTGATGGTGGGTCCAAATATAGGAAAAAAAGGCTTCTAAGGACTCTTGCCAGATGGATCTGCCCCACTATCTGCACCGCATATGTACAAGCTGGGATCCCTCTTCCGGGGCCAGTTGGAGCCCACTCCACCCAAGCTGTGGCCACTTCATGGGCAGAATTCGGAGACGCTTCCCCAGTAGACGTTTACAAAGCAGCTATCTGGTCATCAACGCACACCTGTGTGCAGGTCTGTCGTGGAAGGTTAGATGTGATTGGTTGATGTGTGTTATTGGGTGGGGGTTTTCGGCTTCTTTTGGCTGCTGTGGGTTTTCTTCATGTTTTTTGGTGTCTTTTACTAGTTGTGTTTTCTTTTTTTTTCCCTTCCAGTTTGCCTGTGTCTTAACTGTGTTGCAATGGATTATTTTCATTTGGATAGTTCTTTTTGGAGGGCACTATATTCGGGCGGATATGGAATATTTTATTTTTTTAATTTTTGGGACCTCCTGTGGTTTCGGTTTCAGATGGGTTTATTTTCATTTCTTTATTGTGGTGCTTTTCTATTCTGCAGTGAGATACAGTATTTGGGTGTGAAAGCTACATTGGGATATATCTGAGCATGCATGATTCAGTGACTTGAGTGTGTATTTTTTGGGGGGTGCTTTTCACTTATTGGTGGTGGTGTTTGGGAGGGCGGGGAGTGTAGTGTTTCATACTTTGTTTTATTTATTGGTTAATTTTCTTCCCCCGGTCTTCCCATAATGCCCCCCAAACGGAGCTTTTGGCCCCAACTCCACAAGCTGACCCACCTTGCCCAAGCTTGCCCCCCTGGGTGGGCGTGCCTTCCCATGGGCAATGGTGGCTAGCCCTTGCTTGCTCCCCAGTGTACGGCCACGGGCGTGGGATCCCCCAGCGGATACTGGTGGGCAGTGGGAACAGCGTCCGAGCAGGGGTGTCATGGTTGGGGGACTGGAGAGATTTTTTTTTTTTTTTTTTTTGGCAGTACCTGGAGGCAAGGACATGCAGTGACTGCCTGTGTCTGCCCCTTCCCTTTGAAGTGAAGGCGCCACCAAGGTGGGATTTCCCAGCTTCTGTCAGAGGTCTGGAGTGTGTTATACACCCCCCCCCCCCCGAGAAGGAGAGCAGTCTGTCCCCGTCTGGCCCTCCGAAGTCCCAAGTCCATTTCCTAGCCCCGGTTGTCGGCGTTGCAGACGGACACTCTGCTTCTGTGCCGGCATTGGTTAATTTTCTACATTGTGCAGTTATTTCTTTTCTCTTTTCTTGGTTCATTGTTTGATCTTTTGCTGCTGTTTTGATGTCTGTCTTCTGTTTCTTGTTCAGTCAGAGCCCGAGTCAGAGGTTTCTGTTTCTTGTCTTTGTTGGCTTTTCTTTTTGCAATGTCGTATTGATGTCCTGTAGGGAAGGAAGGAGAAAGTTATTTTTTTCTGTAGTGTATGTTAGATTAGGAGTATATTTAGATGTTTGTATTTTACTTGTTATATGTTGAATGTTATGTTATGTTTTTTATCCGTCATGGCATTTTTAGCAGTTAAGGGATCGGTGAAACATGCCTGAAGGGTTGCTTTGTAGTCTTGTGGGGTTTTGTCTTTTTCAGTACTTTGTTGGTCCTGATGTGTGTTTCTTGTGTTGTATTCAGAGCTCAGGATGCTTGAGATTTGTGCTGGTTTGTCTTCATTTATCTTTGAGTAGTCATTTATTGATTGTACTTTATGTCCTGAAACCTAAATAATGTCTATGGGTGGAATTCCATTGTCTACTAGTTTTTTGTGTCAGATGTTTGCGTATTGTGTGGTTGGTTAATCGTTTGTCAGTTTCTTTTCCGGTATCTTTGATCATATTTTTCACTATTGATCCCAGTGTATTAATTCCGAGAGGTGTGTTTTTTTTTTTTTTTGTACCAGGTTGTAGGTTTTCCTGCTTTGTGTTCTGGTTTATGGATAAGAAGGGGGTTTCTGGATGTAACATTTGTGGAGGTCTGTGGGGTTTGTAGGTTTCACAGTTGACTACTGGACATTTCTGTTGGTTTCCTGTTTGATATGCTCTCGGTTTTATTTTTGTAGTGTCCTTTGGATTGGAGCTTGTTCGTGTTTTTAGTTTGTCTTTCGTTTGTGTAAATTGAGTATTTTTTGATTTTTGTCATCTTTTCTTTCTTTCTTTCTTTCTGTCTGGGATTGCAAGTACCTTTTGAACCAAGGCTGTATTACAAAGGTTCCACGTCAGTTACAGTACAATACAGTAAATAAGAACAATAAAAGAACAGTGTCGATTAACAAGAACAATAATCAGATATATGAACTTGATCACATGTGATTTTGGAAAACAAAAGACAGGCATTAATGAGGAAGATGGGGAGATTGGAGGAAGGGGGCAAGGAAAGTTGGAGTAGCCAGGGGCATTGTCAGCATCAAACAGGGAGAAGTGCTGGTGTATGGGGTGGAGGTGGGGGCGGGGGGAAGGCGTAGCTAGATATATAAGTGTTAGTAGAGGGAGTAAATATATGACTAGGGTAACGGTATGTTGGGCTAATTAACTGAGGCAATCGCAGGAACTAGAGGCAGTGAGGAGAAGGCAGAGCCTGGATTTAAACGTGCCAAGCTAGGGAGTTGAGATGTCACTGCTGAGACCATTTAGCTAGCTGGGGGCCCTATAAGCAAAAGATCATTGACTCTGTGTGGTACGACAGCGGGGGGACCTGTAGGAGCTGGGTTACGGATCCCCTGGTGTGGCGAGGATTACTGCTTGGGTGAAGCAGAGATTGTATTCCAGGGGGCGCAAGTCCCATGGTGATTTTCTTCTTAGTTGTGCATCTCCCCCACTGCAGCTTTCTTATTTCTCTGCTCCCTCAAAGTCTGAAATATAGGGTCACTATCATCCACATTGTGTTGAGTAGGCACTGTGGATTTTTGGGACGAGTACTTTGGCTTCACAGTTTTTCAGTAATTGTATCTGAGCTCATCTGAGAGATATATATTTTTTAATGTATGTACTTTATACTCCTTACGTCTCCCCGACCAACCTCCCAGCCTTGTCACCGGGACTTACCCCTGCCTGGTTGCCGGGTGCGGAGCCTGCAAGAGGTCGGTCATCATCCGCAGCTGGAAGTGTTTTTCCTCCATTTTCTCCCTTCTTGTTGCTAGAGGCGTGCATGCGTCCACAGAAGTCCGCAGCACCCTCTCTACTTTTTGTCCCTCTGACCCGCACTACCCTCCCGCCTCCACCTGAGGGTAGTCATTCAGCAGGAGTGCCAGTCCTCCCTCCTCGGGAGAGGTGAGCTGTCCTCTGAATGCTTGATCCTCTCCCTCCCCTGCCGACCCCTGGCGTCCCGTGCTCATTCCCAAACATGGGCCGCCGGCATGGCGCGGCATCCAGCGCCTCAACCCTCAATGCCACCAGGCTGGGCCAACTCATCTGATTTTCAGGGTTTATTTAGTTTTCCATAGCCTTTAAGTTGTTTTTGTCTTGCTTCTAGAACTTGTATGGTTCTTAGAAATTTGAGAGAGAAATATTGATCCAATGATCAATGGTTCGTGTAGTGTGCCATTGTTTTTGTTGCAGGTCATGAAGCACTGGCTCAGGATGGGATCCAGTTACTTCGATGGTATTTCACGTATTGGTGTACTTATTTGTAGTTCGTCTGTTAGGTATCTTCTAATTTTTTTTTTTGGAGGAGGTCTGTTTCTGTTGTATTTACTATTTTGCGGCTTCTTGAATTCTGTATGTAGTTATTAATTTCTGCTGAATTTATTGTATACAGGGAGGTTGTTGGTATGGCTGGCCACTGAGTTTCTTCAGGTCGTTGTGTCTCTTGGTGTTGTTGAGGGCCCAGGAGTGGTTCAGTGTCATTTTAAAATTGAGTTCAGTATATCTTCCATCTCTTCTAAGTTTTGTGTGTGTGTGTGTGTGTGTGTGTGTGTGTGTGTGTGTGTGTGTGTGTGTGTTTAAAGTGTCCTTTAGCTGGTAGGTGTTTTGTTTGGTTTTAAGTTCTGCATCCATGTTTTTGTCTGTGCTTATCTTTGTAGTAGTTGTAGTTTTCTCTCTTGCGCAAGTCCTTTTGGTTTGTCTTTCATTTATGTTGAGAGTTCTCTATGCAGACGTGCTTTGTGGAGATTTGTATCAGGTATCTTGGATTTGGTGGGGTGTTTTTTATTTGGGGGAAGGGGAACAGTGTTTGAGTGCTTCATCTGTGCAGTGAGTCAGTTGAATGTGAGACATCACTTCTTTTTTTTTTTCCTCCTCCTAGCCCCACCGAACTCTCTCTCTGGCGTCCTCCCGGGTCCTTGGTCTCTACCTCCCTTCGTGACCCGACCTATCTCTGGCCTGGCACGTCCTCAGAGTCTGCCCTCTGGGGAAGGGTCGCCCCCGCCCAGTGCACTCTCTACAGTATTGCGCTCCAGGCTGGGGAGGGGGGAGGCAGCGAAGAACCAAGCCCGACTCTGGGAGTGTGGACTGTGGGTGGGAGGCACCTTCGCCTGTCAATGGTGGAAGGAGGGTATTTGTATTTTTTTTTTTTTTTTAGAACCCCTGTGGAGCCTGGCTGGCAAGGCAACGTACTACCATGGCTCCACCCCCAGGCATACGCCACGCCACTACATTCGGCTACCTCCGGCCGCTGCCAGAGGTCGCTTCCTGAGTGAGCGTTCTCCCAAGCTGTCCTTTGGAAGAGAGAGCAGTCCTCTGGATGCTCAATCTCTTCCCTTCCTTGCCGACCCCTGACAGCCTGGGCTCTCGCCCGAACCCGGGTCACCGGCATGGCGTCCAGCGCCTCAACCCACAGTGCCACCAGGCTGGCCGTGTGACATCACTGCTATGTGGATAAATATGCTGGAGTGTGGATAAATGGTATTTATCTGCACACTAGCTTCTTTATCTGCTAAGTGTTGTAGATATGTGGTGTTATCCTTTATCCTCTATATAACTGGAGGTAGCATTGGCCAGATATTTTCTGTTCTTCAAACCATGCCAAGGGCTCAGTTAATGACCCTATAGAGGACATGATGATGCAGGCTGGGGGGGTTGTATAAGTTTTTGTGAATCTTGGGAAGTCCATACATAACAGCTCTAATGGGATGTTGAATTCTTAAATATTGATGTCTCATTTGATATCTGTGCTATTATCAGGCTCTCATGTAGGTATGTGTCATTCTCTGACTTGTATTGCATAGTTGGATCATAAGTTGGGTGCAAATAAAAATCTTTCAGAAAGCTGCCGGAGCATTTCAGTTTCATACTTGCAAGCATCCCAAATAACTATCGCCCACCTCCATCAGCTTTCTTGATGAAAATTGAGTTATTTTGTGCTAGTGATCTACTGCCCATCTTTCTTCAATACTGCAATTGGTAAAGCAGAATTTAGGCAAGTCGGTCGTCATAGTATGTAGATCTCGCAAGCAGAGCTTCTCAGACATGTGTACACAAGGATTGTATGGCGGGATATTTGTGGGTTTGTTTCTTAGAGCAGATACCATCTGTGTGTCGTTTTCTTGTGTGACCATATGTGACGTAATACTTTCATTTATTGTATTGTCCATATTCCTTTGTTCCTTAGCATGGTACACAACTTTTAAATTTTAGATTTTTAGTGAATTTATGTATGTCAATAACAGTATTAAAGTCACGTACTTGATTGTATCTCCGTAGGGGTATAGTTGAAGATGTTGTTCAGTTATCTCGTGCCCCTCCTGGGCGTCTGTTGCAGTATCTCTCCCTGGCTGCTGTGGGTCTCTGTGGCCCTCTCTTTTGCCACTCCCCCTTGGAATTGGTTTTCTGCCTCTGCTGCCTCATCGTGTCTTGGCTCTGCAAATCTTGCTATTCGAGGGCTTCTCCTCAAAACCTGTTGTGGGAGTACTGGTTCGTTCAGCAACTGGCTTGCGCTCTAATCAGAGGTGCTGCTGCTTGTTGGTTGGGTGGTATTTCCCCGTCCTGGCTTTGCTCTAAAAAACCACTCTCATCAGTAATTGAAGTATGTCCTTCATTTCCTGAGCTGCTCATGTAGGTATCTTTCTCAAGGGTAGATGTGTTTTTTTTTTCCAGTATTGATTTCGACTTGTAATTGGTCAAAAAAACAATAATCAAAAATCCTGCCATTCAGGTAGTTGTTTGTCACGTTCAAATTTGTGTTCATTCTTATCTCTGTATGTTTAATGGTCTTGTCTAGTTGGGGTCTGAATGTGTTGAGCTCAAAATGTGTAGAAAACCTGGAAATGATGACCTCCGATTCTAGTACCTGCCTTTTAACATCCTTTTCCACTTCTTTCGCATCTTTTAATATAGTGACTTGCAAAAGTATTCAACCAGGGTATGAAATTCGTGAAAAAAAGTACTTGCCCACTTGGGCATGTAAGAAGAAAATGTACATGCCCAACAAACTATTTACATGCCGCCCCTTAGTTTGCATAATTTTACACGTCATCTTCACTGGACCAAGCGCTTTCGTTTTCATCATCACCACTAGGGCTGGCAGAAGCAGCATGCACTGACAGTGTTCTGGAGCCATAAGCTTTGGTAGTGGGCCTTCTTTTGCCATTTTTCCACCACAGTGATATGGCACCTTCAGGGTTATAGTCACTAAGTTGGGGTCCATTCAGAGATATAGACATTAGGTCGTGTAGGGTGTCTGGGCGTAATCCAACCCTCCAGTCATTTTTTATTCTTCCCATTAGAGAGAAGCCTCGTTCTGCAGCAGCAGTGTGAACAGGAATCAGGAGGATGATTCTGACAATGGCCAGCACATTTCGAAATTGTTGATCCAGCACATCCGCAAGAATCACTTTCTGCCACAATTTCAGAGACTTACAACTTTCAACAGACAGCAAGTGGAGCGTGCTTTTTAAGTCTAGCCACTCCAGCAGTACCAAAGTAATATCAACTCCACGAGACTCTAGGACTACTTTATAGTGATCAACAATTGTTTGAATTGCTTGATCTCCATATGTTTGAAGTGCCTCTGTGGATGTTGGCCAGGACTGAAAATTTAAAGCTCTTGCAGCTAGTAGCACTTTATTGGTCGAAGGACTGAAAGCTAGATTCAATGTGCTGTGACGCTTTCGAAGAATTTTTTGATCTCTGTAATTGTGGCTTCTACAATGTCTGAAGGAGAACCTGATCTGTGCCTGCTAGTTTCATTAGTTAAGTCAACACTGTTGTACTGAATTAGGTTCTCATTTACAGATGTAAGTGTTATGCGGTGAAGAGTTTCTCGATTCAAGAGACCATTTAGTTTTGAATTGTGCTTTACTCTGCTGTGAACTTTTCAACAGTGGCATCCTCTTGCTGAAAGCACAGACTAAGAGCAGATAAGTAACCAAAAAACACTTTCAGAAAGTTCATGTATATAACACATTTTAAAGTCTTAAGCACTTTAAGTATTCCTAGTGCTTTTTGGCCATGATCCTGCTTGTTTGTCAGTGACACATGTTCGAGGTGAGGCACTAATGCAGCCCAGTTCCTTTCAAGGGCAGAAATGGCCCGTTCTCTGTGTGCAAGCCACCTAGTGCCACCAGTGTTAACTGGTTTGACCACATTAATATTTAAAAGGGATCCCGTTTCCTGTAGGCCTTTCCAACTTTTTGGTGACCTGTGGTAAAACGAGTAAATGTTCAGCAGAAGTTGTTCTAATGACTTGTAAAAGGGACAGTCTCTGAGCAGATCCTTAACAGCAAGCTCTAAGCGATGTGCACAGCAGTGTATGTCAATGAGGTGTGGGCACTGGAAATCTTGCTTTATTCGACTAAGGACACCTGAAGTGCTCCCCAACATTACAGCAGCACCATCAGATGCTGCACTTATCAACTTATGTTTCCAACCACCATCCTTTAAACCACCTTCACCCTCTAAAGCATTAATCACAGTATTTAAAATGCTTTCTGAATTAGGGACACTGACTGGTTTCAGTGCAAGAAATCTTGTTACAGGTAGGCCATTTTCAAAACACGTACATAAATGCCCTCCTCCTCAGTCACACTTTTATCTGTGCAGGAATCAACAAGAAAGAAAGAAGTCATTGTCTTGTAGTAGACTAGCTGTAGTGCTTTGAATATCTTGGGCAACATAGTGAATGAAGACACGGCATTGCTTGTCACTACTGTAACTGTGACTCATAGCATCACCCCATGATTTCTTCTTTGTAAATCTATCAACCCAGGAAAATCCCTGAAAGGCCTTTCGGTCCTAGCAACGTAATATGCAGTACAGAACAATTTACAAATCTGATCCATTTCTTTTTGTTCCATGAATTGTATGGATTTCTCTATTGGTCTTTCTCCAACTTTTGTTTTATTTGCAATGTATGCCATCTCAGCATTTTTGTGTGCTATGGACAATTCATGTGCTGAGATAATGTGTACTCTAAAAGTACTGCATCCAGTTCTGAAATTATTTTTGCTTTGGCTTTTATCATAACTCTGACACCATGTACAGAACATGGCACATTTATCTGTGTCATCGTAAGCCACTTCTGCCCTTTTCCAGGATTCCTGAAATTTTCTAACTTCGGGGCCTTAACTTGGCTTTCAGTACAAGCAGTAGCACTTGGAAACTTCAGTGGTCACAACAGTTTCACTGTCTGGGCAAGGAGATGGTGGGGTTATAGCTGTGCCTGTAGTGGTACTAGCACTTTGTGTTAGGAATCGAGTCAGCTTCCATGATCTCATCAAACGCTTTCTCTTAAATCCAAATTTAAAAAGACTCATGGTGTCTGCCTGGCTGTTCAGAGTTGAATTTGTGAATACTGATTTTAAGAATTTTTATTTGTATTACTCAGTATTAATAAATGCAATAAGGAAAAAAGTGTGTCTTGTCTTTATTTTTATAATAAACTTAACAAGAAAACCTGACTGTGTGTTGTCTGATTATTTATTATAACAGGTATTATAACAGCCTCAGGTATTCAGATTTTAGATAGTCCACAGACAGTGTACTGTAGCCTGTAAAAAGCTAGAGATTTTTTATAACTGTATACAGATTTTAGATATTAAGTCCAATGAAAGTTTTTTTTAATAACAGTATTTAGATTTGACTGAGATAGTCAACTTCACCTAAAGTAGCTTTAGCTAGTAGAATAATAGTAGATCCCCCTAAATTTTAGGTGTTCCACCAAGTTCACAAAAGCTTTTAGAACTTTAATTAACAATTACTTTTAATTAGATTTTCTTAGTTTGCAGATCCCTTTGTATTTAGAGTTTAGGTACTCCACCACAGATTATTTTAGGTGGTCCAAGTAGCTTTAATAACGCTTTTAGAATCCAACAATTCCTTATGTATTCCCCATTAGATTTTATGCAATACACAGCATACAAGCTTATTAAAGCTTGTTAAGAGATTATTTTAACACACTAAGTTTGTAAAACTATAATGAGCTTTTTTTTTTATATGGTTTAGTTAGGTAGAGTTTTTTTTTTCTTTGCCTCAATTCAGTTCCCTTCCCAGCCAGTAACTGAATATAGACACACTAGTGATGAGTTGACTACTGACTTGCTGCTAGTCCTCACACAGGATTTAGTACTTCGAGCAGTGAACTGTCTGTATCAGTATAGGCTGCTGATCTTTAATAGTTAGCTTCAGTTAGATAGAGATAGTTTATTATAGGTTTTAAATTCAGTTCCCCTGCAAACTTAGCAAGTTTAGCTGACAGCAACTTGGCTGCAGAGATCACAGAATAGGTCCCTCCTCTTTGCTGCAGTTGGTTCTGTTTTTTCCTAGTATCTGCCTCTCCTGCTTTAAATTAACACACCCAAACAGAGAAGTAGTATCAGGCACTAGCTGGATGGCTTTATCTAATTTGAATAGCTCCCACAGGTTCAACTTAGTAGACTGCAATGCTGAAAACTGAGCACTGTCTGCAGACTTTAAAAGTCCTGTTCTTGACTTTACTGAGTCTGCTTCTATTCTTTGTCTCCCTCTTTAACGATTCGATTTCCTCAAGACCTTACAGGCACCTTCACAGTCTGCGCTCACCCTCTGCCTCCTCTCTCACTTCCAAGTCCCACTCCTGCCTATAAACGCCCACACCTCCACTTCTCTGACTGTATTAAGAGAGCTCTTAAAAGAGCTTTTGGGTCTTTTTTTAATAGAAATGCCAATTACAGCAGCAAACTTGCAGTCTACAGCTACTGCACTCAGCACGGACCTCTGTCTCCTAAATCGTTGACAGAATGGCGCGCTGAGCTGCATTCCAGCATAACGGCAAGTTAAGGGGGCCGGCGAACTCCGAAACACAGTCACTCCAATTGGTTCACGCCTGGTGCAGTGAGCGACCGATGCGACGGACCTAGGCAGGCGGCTGGCTGATGACTGTGTCAGTCAAATCAGGGGCGTTTCATTACTGTGTCAGCTGACAGTTACAAAGGCACACTCGTGATTGGCGCCTTCACTCCTCCAAAGGCTCCCCCCGGCCTTCTGAAAAAAAAATCACTAGGGTAGGGGAAAAAAAAACGAAAAAACGGAGCTCTGCACCATAAAATACCTTAGGTGCCCCAGTGGGCAGGTACAAACCAGCAGTAGGTGTCCAGAGGTAAAAGTGCCTGCCCTGGGGCACCTAAGGTATAGGAATTTCCCACCCTGTATTCAACCCCCTTGAAAGTTGTCAGATTTGTGTGAATGACAAATGATACATTGAGATTTTGTTCTGTGTAATATTTTATTTAAAAAGACTGACCCTCAAAATAATTATTTTAAAGTGACATTGGTTTTATGTTAGAAAATATTTATAAGAAAAATAAATAACTGAAATATGCTGTTCGCATAAGTATTCAACCCCTGTGCTCTGGAAGCTCCAAGTTGACACAGATGAAAAATATTGCCCTAACGAGGACACAATTTGGCTTACAATTGTCCTCACCTCTGAAACATTAAAGTAGCTCACATTTTCTGGATAAACCCCCCAGTTTAATGACCAATGGTCAGACTGTGAATCTGAAGGAAGGGTGTGAAAATGAAGACTAAAGAGCATTCTAAGGAAGTTGGAGATAAAGTAATAGACATGCATAAATTAGGCAAAGGGTACAAAATAATATCCAAGTGTTTGGATATCCCAGTGTGCACTGTTGGCTCAATAGTGAGGAAGTGGAAGCTGCGACACACCACCTAGGCACTACCTAGACAAGGCCGCCCCTCAAAACTCAGCGTCTGAACAAGAAGGAGACTAGTGAGGAAGCCACAGAGAGGCCAACAATCACTTTGAAGGAGCTACAGAGTTCAGTGGCTGAGAGTGGAGTGAAGGTGCACCAGTCAACCATATCAAGAGCTCTGCATAATACTGGCCTGTATGGGAGGGTGGCTAGAAAGAAGCCATCACTCAAAAGAACCATATCAAAGCACGTCTGGAGTTTGCCAGAAAGCATGAGAGTGACCCAGCTAAGATGTGGCACAAGGTTTTGTGGTCTGATGAGACCAAGATAGAGATTTTTGGCCAAAATTCAAAGCGCTATGTGTGGCGCAAACCTAACACTGCCCATGCCTCGAGAAACACCATCCCTACAGTGAAGTATGGTGGTGGCAGCATCATGCTGGGGGGATGCTTTTCATCAGCAGGGACTGGGCATCTTGTTAAAATTGAAGAAAGAATGGATGGAGCAAAATACAGGGAGATACTGCAAGAGAACCTGCTTCAGTCTGCCAAAAAACTGAAGCTTAGGAGAAACTTCACCTTTCAGCAGGACAATGATCCCAAGCACAAGGCCAGAGCAACACAGGAGTGGTTAAACAACAAAAAGGTGAATGACCTACAGTGGCCAAGTCAAAGTCCAGATCTCAATCCCATCGAGAATCTGTGGCACTGTTTGAAAATTGCGGTCCACAAGCGTCACCCAGCCAACCTGGAACAAATCTGCCAAGAAGAATGGGCAAGAATCACTCCCGAACAGTGTGCAAGGCTGGTAGATACTTACCCCAAAAGACTTAAAGCTGTTATTGCAGCAAAAGGTGGCTCTAACAAATACTAATGTGTAGGGGTTGAATACTTCTGCAAGCAGCATTTTCCAGTTTTTAATTTTCTTTAAAAGATCTGCTGATGGATAATTAATTTTGGCTTTCAAAATATACTGTTAAGAGTATATGAGTTTGCAATAAAAATACTGACTGGAATAATATACGTAAGTCTCATTTGTAATCCAGACAAATCTGATAACTTTCAAGGGGGTTGAATACTTTTGCAAGTCACTGTATATATTCGATTAATCCAGCTGAAGGATCCAGTAAAAAACTGTTGCCAGCCCCTTAGGAAGCCATCTTATTCCCCTCCAAAGGTAGGCTGTTTTGTAAACTGCAGGCCTCTTGGGACTCTTGACTGCTGAATTTGCAGACAGGGTAACTTTCTGTCAATACAGCCTTCTAGCTTTAAGCATGACTTTTTCAAGTTGGAAAAATGCCACTTTAATATCAGTCTGGAGTTGCTTCTGTGTTGTTATTATTCCGATGTCTTTCATGTTCTTCGGCCAGATAGTCCTATAAAAGGGGATTGATGTCAATCAAAACTTTATTTATAAAAGATGCCTATCCAAACCAAGGCACCTGTACGATAAAAGCACACATTTTTATAACTATCCTAATAAAAATAAAACTAATAAATACAGTAGCAGCTTTAGTAATTAAAAAATGCCAGGCTAAAAAAGACACGTCTTCAAAGCAGCTTTTAAGCTTTGGACGGTCAGGCGATCTCGTACCCGATGAGTTAAAGTTCCACAGGGTCGGGGCCACAAAACTAAATGCCCTTGCCCCAGATGTTTCTAAATGAACCCTGGGAATCTCTAGCAATCACTCATCGGTGGATCGGAGAGGGCGGAGGGGACGGTAGGGGTGAAGGAGATCTTTCAGGTAACTGGGTCCCTGATCGTGTAGAGCCTTATAGGTTAACAACGCAACTTTGAAGCTGGGGGCCGGCGGGGTGGGAGAGGATCAAGCATCCCAGGAACTGCTCTCTTCTTCCGGGGCGGGGTTGGGCAACCGACTCAGCCTTTGACTGTCACTGGGTGGAGGCCTGATGGTAGTGCAGGCAAAAGTGACTTGAAAGGAGGGGCCATGGCTCTGCAGAGCATGTGCGCTTCCATGCACTCGCTCTGATGTATTGTTGCAGCAGGGCCACTTGGGAGAAAACAGAAAATGGTACTTGATGGCAGACCACCATTCCACCCACCTCCTTGGGCCCGTGCTGCCACCCGGATGCCTGAAGTGACTCTGGGTTATGAATCTTTTGGGGGGGGGGGGACTGCCCTCCCTCTTCAACCCTGCCACAGGTGGAAATCTGTGGGGACTTGCTCCTGGTAGGTCTAGGGAGGTGTGTGCCGGCTGAAGGGAGTTGGGGACGGATGCGGGGGCACCGAAGGGGTAATAAGCTTGATGGGTGAAGAAAAAAAATTTCGTTAGTGATGTGGGAGAAGGAATCCAGGTAAAACTGTCTCTCTCTCTGCAGATGACCTTAAAAACTGTAGCAGGGTCGACAGCGAGGAGGGATGTAGGGAGTGCAGAGGGACTTGCAAAAGTAAAAGAAGTGGTCAGAGATTTAGCAGTTGAAATTCCATGCCAAAAAGTACAAGGTGATTGCACATAGGGAACAAGAACCCGAGGACAGAGTGGGAGGGGGGTGTTAAAGCTGTGCATGACCTCTGAGGAAAGAGACCTAGGGGTCATCATCAGTGACTGCCTAAAACTATCGAACCAGTGTCACAAGGCCTACAGTAAGACAAACGGGATACTAGGGTGTATAGGAAGGGGTATTGACAGCAGAAAGGAGGTATTGCTACCTCTCCATGGAGCACTGGTGAGGCCCCACCTGGAGTACTGTGCCTAGGTCTGGAGTCCTTATCTAAGGAAAGATAAAGACAGGTTGGAGACAGTGCAATGTAGGGTGACCAAAGTGATTCAGGGCCAGCAGGGGAGAGTTTACGAGGATCGGCTCGAGACACTGAGCATGTACTTGCTGGAGGCCAGACAAGAGAGGGGGGAGATATGATAGAGACCTTCATGTTTCTGAAAGGAATGAACAAGGTAAGCTGAGAAGAACTATAGTGTGTAGTAGAACATTGTTCTGTATATAAATCCATCCTCTTCAAAATGCTGGTGTACCACAATTCAAAGGTCATGGCATGTGATTGTGCTCTTCTGTGGTACAACAGCATTCTAGAACTTCTAGATACTGCACAAGTTGGTTTCATTTTTGAAAGAGAACCACAATGCGCACACTTCATATAATACTATACACTATAAAAATACAGGATTAGCAACTTTATGCATAACCAGTGTGTTCTGCCACCTCGGGGTTCTGATTCCCTTCGCTCTCGAGTTTGGAGGGATCAGAACCCCTCTGTGGCAGAACACATTGGTTGTGCATAGTTACCCATCCAGTATCCTCTCTGTTTAGTATAAGTAGCAGATCAGTAACATGGAGGCATCAGTGGAAAGGGGGGGGGGGGATTCAAGAAGGAAGTGAGAAAGTTTTTTTTTTATTTTACAGAGAGGGTGGTGGAGCCGTGGAACAATCTGCCAGCTGACTTTGTGGCACCAAAACTGTCAGTGGTTTCAAACCTGGCTGAACAGAGTGAAGGACTTACTGATTGCTCAGGGTGATGACGGTAGGCTGGGGAGCATGGGATGGATACTTGGTGTGAGTTCAGAACCTGTATGGACAATAAGTCTCGGGTTTGTTAGGGATTATGGGCAGTCTGGATTGACCTGTTCTCTTCTTCTGTCATCACTGTCTATATTTCTATGGAAGAGGGATGTGAGAAGGTTCTGTTTTATGGAAAGGGTGGTGGAGCCGTGGAACAGGCTGCTGGCGGGGGGTGCCAAGACCATTGTGACAGGGTTAGTCCCTGCCACCAAATAAAAGTACCCATACTCTGTTTCTTTGTCTGGTTGCAACGACTTTCCTGCCCTCTTCTAAGGCTATTCCTGTTTTTCTTGTATGGAGGCAGGCCACCTCATTACAACCCCTCCCCAAATCCCTATTATCCCCTCTCTGTTTTATTTCTCTTTTTTCCCTGGGGTACTGTTATATTAATCAAGTTTTTGAGTTTAAAAAAAAAAAAAAAAAGCCAATGGTATGGCAGATTTTCTGTCTGCAGTTATAAGTATATTCAGACCTCATCCTCCTGGAATATTGTTTGATTCCAGCATTGTGTATTGTATTGGAAAAAATATTTGTTTTATTCCTGCAAATTGGTATGGGACTCTGGTAATAATTTATCATTTGGGAGTCCTAGAAAGCAAGAGAAGTTTTTCTGTACAGGACTCCCATTGTAGCGCTTTCCTATTGAGCGCTTATTTAATATACATGTATGCATATGATCGGGAGGGCTCGTTGATCGTGCTAATTATAGTGTAGTGTGTAGCGATAATCTGTCAAATAAAGACTCGGCACCATGTAGGTCTAAAAGGCATGTTTGCTCCTGGAAATCGCTGTCAGGACAGCCTAGCTTTGAAAGGACAAGCCATTAAAAAAAGGCCTCTGTCATGCTGTGGAAAAAGCAGCTGATGGCTTAACACTACAGTTCTGAATGCTATCTTGTTTCAGTCCTTCCATGCTGGGTTTCTATTGCTTTAAGGATTCTAAAATAATTGGGTTTTGTCTACCTAGTCAAGGTATAGAGATAAAATTGTATAGTCTATACAATGTTTTTTAACAATTTAAAAAGGTATTTAAAAGTTAACTTGTGCATCCAATGTGGGAAAAGAGAAAACAAGCAGTCTTTTAAGTAGAAATACCATATATGGTTCTGTGTGGTTGGAGCAGAGCTCTTTTCAGACGTAGGAGGTCTGTTCACTGGGACAGCCTGCTGCATTCTGACTGTGTCTATAGGGAATCAGCGGCTGCTTGTGGGCTATTTTTAGGGGTACCTCAAAGCTCAATCCTGGGTCCCTTATTGTTCGGTATTTTCCTGAATGACCTTCCAGCTGTCTGCAACCAGCGTACTCTCCTCCATGCAGATGACGCGGTCATCTTTACTAGCCGCCTGGATCCCAACACTCTTGAAAACAGTCTTCAACAAGGCTTCACAGAAGCAGAGAGATGGTTTAATAACCCCAAACTAGTGCTAAACTACAAAAAAACTAAAGTCCAGCTGTTTTCGTCCTCTCTGAATAGGTTTAAGGCCCATCAACTCACTATCACCAACAACCACGGAGACACTCTTGAACAAGCTCAGCTTTTCAAATACCTAGGTCTAACCCTGGATAGTCACCTTACCTTTGTGCCTCACATTGAAAATGTTGCCAGAGATGTTAATACCAGAATTGGGCTCCTCTTCAGACACATACAAAGTCTTACCCAAGAAGCCCTGAAGGTTGCAGTTCGCAGCTCGGTCCTCTCGATCATTGATTATGGTCTAATCATATACTGTGCTGCAACCTCCTCATTGCTTAACGACTCATGGTGGCCCTGAACAAAGCCTGTAGGTTAGTTACGGGTGCTGTGCGCCTCACTCATACCTGTGAGTTATGTGCTCAATCTGGCTGGCTCTAAGTAACACGATCAAATATCAAACCTGCCTCCTGTCCAGAAAAGCTCTACTTGGATTACTACCCCTGAGCATTGGTTGCCTGATAAACAAATCCCCCCAAGACCCAACACACCCGTACCTCAGTTTCTGACCTGCTTCTAGTAGCCCACTGCCAGACTGCTAAATACCAGAGATTCTTTCAATACAGAGCCCCCTGTGGTTTAATAATCTAAGCAACCAACTGAGAAGTCTTTCTAGTCTGTCCCAATTTAAATTTATGCTTCGTCAGCATCTCCTAACCGAAAGCACTTGTGATTGTTACACCTAGTTTCCCACTTCTGCAGACACCCTTATACCACTTTTTTCACTCTCTGAGGCTCTTGGCTTCCTGTTTCGTTTCACCTCTCCTGACAGAACAATTTCCCCTTTTCCCCCTGCCACCTCCTCCCTTACCTCACCCCCTCCTTGCTCTTTCCCACTGACCCCCCCCTTCTTCCGGGACTTGTCCAGGCCCTCTGATCCCCACTCTTCCTTATCTTCTTTCCCTTCATCCACCCTCCTTTTCCCCTGTTTTACCCCTTCTCCCACCTCAGCCTCCCCTTCCTCTCACCCTACGACAAGGCCTCTGGCTGCCATATTTTCTTTTACTTCTCTATCTGGACTCTGTCCTCTCATCTCCCCTACTCCTTCCTTAACCGGCCCCCCCACCTCTGATTAGCAATGTTGCTTCAAATGTACCTTATAGTTTTCTATGCTTGCTTGAAATCTTGAGTGTGTAGCACTGTTCCCACTTATTTACCAGTTGACTTGCTGTGCTCCGATGATACCATGAATGTTGTCTATACCTCCATTGATACCATGAATGTTGTCTATACCTCCCTACCTTATTGTAACCCTTTCCTTTGACGTGGAACCTTTGTAAATGAGCTGCCTCAAGCTCAAAAGTATTTGTAATCCATGATTTAAATAAATAAAAAATAATAGGAGACCTGTCACTCAACTACAGGAGAACATGCTATGGAGTAGAAAAATCTTAGCACAGCATATTATTTTGAGAGAAACGTTAAAATAGGTTGTTTATATTAAGCAAAGCATTTAGGAATATATATAAAATTGTTTTGGAAGTTAATGAGTTATTTATTTTGATGATGCTGCGTCACCTTATTCGGGTAGGCGGGTATATAACTTCAACCTGAACAGGTATCTGGTATATAGGGTCAGTACCTTCTGACCAGTGGAGAGAGAAGTTTCATGCTTCAGATTGTACTTTTTTTTTTTTTTTTTTTCTTTTGTGTTTGTTATTCTTTGATGGTGCAGAGAAAAGTTTATGAAGTTAATAAACATCCCACAAGTCAACGTGTGAGTCCTGTGTCCATCTGTAGAACCCACACTGTAAAAACCATAAATGGTTTCAGGCATGGCTGGGACAGAGTGAGCGTTTGGTGGTTGCCCAGGTTGGTAACAGTAAGAAGGGGACGCGGGTGGATGGGGGACTCTGTGTGGACAATGGGTCCCAGGGCGGATAGGGAACTCTGGGCAGACTGGATGGACATGTGGTCTTTTTTTGGTCATCATTATCTGTGTTTCTAAAACATTTGAATTTTAAATTCAAATACTTTTTTTATTTAAACAAGGGTCCTTTGCATGGTTTATATGTACAGTTCCTGTGTCTCTTATGGTTATAGAAGTTTCTTCTCAAGTCCTTTGTATGCCAGAACTGCTCAGCTTTGCTTCACAGTTCTCTGACACAAAGAACTCGAGAATACACACTTATAAGCGCGAGACACACAGTAACTATACAGATAAACACACACACAAATGGTAGGTTGAAGATGGGTCTAAAGTCAGTGTATTGGGATCTAAATTCTGCTTCTAGAGCAGCACTCTAACCTTTGCCCTCTTCAGGACAGCGAGGAGCCACCCTGCACACAGGAAGCATTAACAATGTTTTGGTCACTGACGCACTTGAATTGTCACTAGTCTGTTATCTGAATCAGGGCTGGGTTCAGCTTGGAGTGGTGCAGCACGTCTGGAAATCTCCTTTACCTTCACTTGATGGAATTCTCTCCACTGCATAGAGCATTCACTAAACTCTTGCCCATACCCTTGCAACACAAAGATTGCGGTGCCATTCATTTTGGCCTTGAAGACAACATATTGAACCATTCGCACCTCTCCTGGAAGCATTCCACTTTTACCCGCAGACTGTTGTGATGTATTAAATTGTACATGGTGCAGAAAAAGAGTGGCAGGTCTGTTTCTGTCGCAGGTGATAATCCAGGAAGGAACTTCTGAGGCCTCTGATTTGAAAACCTCCAATAACTCTAATAATGAGTTAGCAGGTCGGGCTTGTGAGCATCCGTTCAAGTCTCACTCTACCTATGTTCAAAAGCAAGACACTGAATTTTTAGCAGTCGAAGCCCTTGTGGAAACAGTGGCCTTTATCGGTATAAAACAAGGTAGATATGGACTGGTACAGGAAGTCCACTGCTGTGGTCACTGACTTGCTATAGGCTGCCACCCAGTGGTGGATGCTGGCTGGGCCCATATGGGGCATATGCCCTCCCCCGATTAAAAATGACCCCGTCCCAGCAGTGATGCATGGCTATCTGCATAGTCCAGATAGAAATTCTGTCAGCGTACATAATCACTAGGGCATAGAAACCTTGGGGCTTGGTATAGGATGGGGGAGGTACTAACAGTAACTATACAGAAGGGTATCGTATCTGACGACCTCAAGGTTGCAGAGCAGTGTGACTGGCAGTGGGTAGGGCTAGTGGGATGCTGGGTTGCATAGGGAGGGGCATCTCCAATAGCAGGAGGGAGGTGGTGTTGCCATAATATCTCTCCCTGGTGTGGCCACACCTGTAGTAATGTGTTCAGTTTTGGAGACCACACCTCAGAAAAGACATTGACAGGCTAGAGGCAGTCCAGAGGAAGGTAACTAAAATGGTGCATGGATTGCACTAAAAGCCCTACGAGGTGAGATTGAGGGATCTCAACAAGTACACCCTGGGAGAATAAGAGATAACATGATGGAGACCTACAGCTACTTCAAAGGAGTGAACTGGGTACAAGTGAGAGTCTCTTTCAAATGAAAACAAGCACAAGGACCAGGAGTATGCAGTTAGCCGGGGGGGGGTTAAAAGTGATGAGGAAGTATTTCTTCACTGAAGGGTAGTGAATGCACAGAATAGATTGCCAGTGGAGTGGTCTAGGCTAGAACATTGGGAGACTTCAAGCATGTATGGGATAGATGAAGGGGTATATTAGGAGAAGGGGCGGTGGGAGGGTCGACCAAGACCAGATATGGTCTGTGGAGACGTAATAGGTAGGGAACATCTGGGCAGACTAGGTGGGCCAAACGGTCCTTTATTGTTTTGTATGTTTCTAAGTCCTCTGTAACCAGCCCGTACCCCAGACATCCTTCATTTGTGGAGCCCAGCTGCTTCCATCCTATCTGTACACTACCCCCGCGTGAAGTAAGCAGTAACTAGATGGAAGGAGTCCAAAAGAAATAGAACACTCTCTGGTTCCAAGTTTATTTAGAACAGTTTTGGATTTTAGTATATAGCTTGTCTTTTCAATTCTTGGCTTGTTTCTGTTAGAAAATATTTTAAATATGTTACTGCCTGTTATATGAATTATGCTGTTTTTAAAATAAAAAAAAATATCAATAAAAATCTTTGTGGAAAAAAAGAAAAGAGAAAAAAAATGTTTTGGATCACCTCCATAGTCAGAAGTGCTATTTGGGGGTCCCTAAGACAGATGAGAACAATGCAGTGGTCTGACCAAATGAATGGACTACTGTTTACAAGCAAGCAACAAGTCAAAGGTAGGCCAAAACTGGGAACAGAAGTAACACCAATCTAGGATAAAAGATTTAAATAAGGCATGGGGAACACAAATAGAAATAGACAAAAAAGGGGGAAAACTAGACACACTAGCCGGCCTGCTGGCGCAGCGGTAGCACTACCGCTTGCGACGCCAGTGACTGTGGTTCGGGAGCAAGCTCGGGTTGCTGGATTGCTGGCCAATGGGTGGAGGATTGAGCGCCCAGAGAGCTGCTCTTTTTCTCCGGGGAGGGTGGGCAGCAGGTTCCGTGGCAACTCTGCCACCTGGATGATCATAGGTGGAGGTACAAGCAGAGCTGTGGAACGTGCCCTCATCTCCCTGACCTCTCTGCACGCTGCTGCCCTCAAGGAAGGGACACCAGAACAACTGAAAATATGCTGCAGTTGTGCCTATAGACGGGCCCTGGCACTTCAGCAGCAACGACCATGATCTAGGGGATAGTGCCATCAGGACTACCTGACGTGATGGAATGGGCTTTGGGGGGGGGGATGATCCAGAGGTCCCATTCCTACCCCGCCTGGGGGGGTTTATCCTAGGCAATATGGGGGTCTGGTCCTCAGTAGCAGGTCCCCAAAGATGCCTAACGAAGCCTGGCGTATGCATTGGAAGCCTTGAAGGAAGGTACAGCTGTGGAGAGAAGGGGGCGTTATAAACAACAAATAATGAAACAAAACAGAAACAAAACTAGACCCACCCAATCGGGTAAGGGTTCAAAAGTATTTCCAGGTAACACATGGAGAATAGAAGTTGGGAGTGGTGCAGGGCAGTGGCTGTTGAGCGGCAGTTTTCAGAGAGGCCCTCTGGAGACTGCAGTGCTGCCCGATCTACACACATCTCTCTGGGTTGAGGGAGGAGGTTGCTGGACTTCCAGCTGAGTTGGTTAGGATTTGGGGGAACTCTTTCCCCCACCCAGGGGCCACCAAGTCTGACACTTGTTACCTCAGAGGATGCCAGGGAGGAGGGATGGCTGGACAGTGGTGGGTTCTGGAAGGGTGGGGGTAGTGGGACAGAGGCACATTCCTCAACTGCTACCACTGCGTAATTCCTAAACCGCTGTGGTGGGGCAGGACTGTTGGGAGGAGGCATCCGTGGTAGTGACCAGGGAGAATGTGGGGGCCCTCCATAGTGGAGACACAAAGGAGGGTGGTACAGGACCCCAGAGGAGAAGGAAGCAACTTCTGGTAGGGTTCTCTATTGTGAGGGGATAGATCTGGGAATAGGAAAAAGGATAGAGTGGTAGGTTGGATGCCCACCTGGCACCATGACCTGGAGGGATGGGAAGCAGATTATGAGGATCGCTAGGCCAGCAGGATGGGAGGGATAGCTGGATGTCATTGTCCACCTGGGGACTAATGAACTGGCTAGGGACAGGGCTGGGATAATGTGGGGGGGTGGAGTTTACGGAGATGGGGTGGTCTCAGACCGGTAGCTCGGTTAGTGGCTTTCGCTGAGGTGCTGCCTGTCTGACAGGGGACAGGAGTGGGATCTCTGCACCAGGAGCTTCAACTTACAGCTGAAGAAATGATGCAGAAAAGAAGGGTTCGGCTACATTGGGGACTGGGAACCCACCGGGGAGGATAAGGGCCTATACAGGGGTGATGGCCTGCATCCATCAGGGAACTGCAGTCCTCAGTGGACAGTTTAAATGTTACTTCAACAAACATTTAAACTAGCCAAGGGGGAAGGTGACTGAAGGAATAGAGGAGCCCGAAACTGCTCCCCTCCCACAGGCTAAAGTAGAGAGTAAGGAGAACCTGAGGGGAGAGAAATTCCCAGGGTACAAATTACTAAAGGAAGCAGGGTGGTAGAGATAAAGAGGGAAAGAATGGGAACATTATCATTATATAAAAAAAAAAAAAAAAAAAGGTAAGGAGGGAAAGCAAAAAAGGGGGGCAACAAGCAGAATGAAAACAAAATCTGGAAGGGCATGTGTGCGATTGCTAGATGTCTAGAAAATAAAATTCTGGACCTAGAGGCCATCATTCATATATATACGTATGTGTGTATGTGTATGTGTGTGTGTGTGTGTGTGTGTGTGTGTGTGTGTGTGTATATGTATATGTATATGTATATATATATCTATCTATCTATGTATATGTGTATATGTGTAAATATATGTGTGTGTGTGTGTATGTGTATGTATGTATATGTATATATATGTGTATATGTATGTATGTATATATATATATATGTGTGTGTTTTGGTTTACTGGGTAAGTACACCAGACAAGAAACTTTGCCTATTTTCAGGCACGATCTGGGAGAGTTACATACAGAAATACAGTTACATACAGAGGCAAAAGCAAGTCATGAGACAAATGACATCATATGATTTAGTACAAGGAAACTAGACTATAATAGGTATCTTGGGCATTGCTGCATCACAGTTGGCGAGGCAGTTGCAAACAGGAAACTATAACTGAGAAAGAAATCATACAAAGCGGGTTCCAGTGCAGGGGTTAGCAGCATATTGGATCAATATGGCAACAGATCAGGTAGTGCAGGTCCCCCCCCCCCCAAAAAACAGGTGGTCACAACCAGAGAGATTAAGCCTTCTCACATAAGAATGTGGCATACATATAAGGAAAGTGCTTTAGATTTGGGAGAGCTATACTAGGCGGGTGCTGCAGTGATTTGGGTGCATGTGCATCTGTCAGTGCCTATGAGGTAGGCACGTAGCTCATTTTTGAACACCTGGTGGGATCTGGAGAGCCTGGTAGTTGAGGGCAGGGTGTTCCAACCCTTGGGGGGGTTGATGTTGAAGAGGCTTGTTCACCCATTTTCGTGGCACATTTAGGCATACTAAGGCAAGTCTTTTCTGTCGACCTGCATGGATAAGCTTGTTTTGCTTGATGTAACAGGCAGGCCAGCACCTCTGGTGTGCCAGATCTAATAATGGAATTGATTGTACATCCTGCAGTGTAAGCGCGATAAGTCTAGGTTGGCTCTCCCCTACCTCTTGAGTACAGTATACACCTGTGGTTCCACTTGGGGACCGATAAGGCAAAGCTGCAGATGTTATTGTAGCAGGTGTCCCACCTTTGTAGTACCCCTTTGTTTGCATCATGGAAAGTCGCTATGCCATAGGTGAGGCTGGGTCTACGACTCCCCTGTGCGATGGCCAGTTTAGCTGCCGTGTTTAGCGAGGAACGGATTTTGTAGGCCAGCCCCAGCTTTATATTTACAGCTTTGCAGGTGGAGGCTACTTGCAGGTTAAAGTCAAGTGAGGGGTCCAGCGTTATTCCCAAGTACATGAAGGAGACCACCACCTCCAAAAGGGTGCCATCTCTTCCTGAGATTGACAGTGCAGATGTCTGAGCTTTGATCCTTGTCCTCGGCGCTGAGTTGAACATCATGGACACATTTTTTTGGCATTTAGAATTAGCTTGTTACCTGTTAGCCATGTATGTAGGTATTCAAAATAGGTGTTTAGTGTGGAATTTATAGTGGTTATGTCTTTGGCACTTGTGTACAGTACCATGTTGTCTGCGTACAGAATAGTGGAGGAGGGCCCATACATCACTGGTAGATTGTTTATGAACAGCGAGAAAAGCAATGGGCCAAGGATAGATCCTTGAGGCACCCCGACGGTGGCTGTGGAAAGATCAGATTTGTAGTTGTTTATGTGAATGAATTGCGCTCGTCCAGAGAGGTAGCTGTCAAACCATGAGCTACAGTCTTGAGAGACTAAGTGTGCTCAGTTTTGATAGAAGCAGGTGGTGGTCCACAAGGTCAAACGCCTTTGTTAAATCCACAAAGACTGCTCCTGTGCAGAGGCCCTTGTCCATTGCAGTTTTTACATCGTTTGTAAATTTGATAAGAGCCGTGGTTGTGCTGTGGCTCTTCTTGAAACCATATTGTGCAGAAGAGAATAAGTTATTCTGTTGTAAGTGTTCAGCCACTTGGTTTGCTACAGTTTTTTCTAGTAGCTTATTCAGAGCAGATAGTATGGCAATTGGTCGGTAGTTATTTATGTCCTTGGTATCCCCTTTTTTTGAGTATTGGTATTACCCGGGCAATTTTTCCAGGGAGACAGGACTATCTTTGTACTGAGTGAGAGGTTGAAGATCCTGGTGACCTGTGCCGTTATGGCTGGAGCTGCTATTTTAAGGAACCTTGCTATTAGGCTATCTGGTCCAGTTGATCCGTGAGCCGGGATATTTCTAAGGAGACTTGGCACTTCCGCTGTGCTGACCTCTCTTAGGTTATGTGGTGTAGAGGCGGGGGGGTGGGGCATGTCACCAGTAGGTAGAGTATTTGACTGGTTTGTGAGCCTCTCGTAGCTAGAGAAGTCAGTAAAGAAAGAGTTTAGTGCATTTGCTATTGTTGTAATATTGTTACAGTTTGCTCCAGCCAGTGTCATATCCTCTATAGATTGGTTGCTGCCTTGCCCCATGAAGGATTTTATGTGGTTCCAGAAACCACGGGCATCCTTGGCCAATGCCTGTAGCAGTTAGCTTGAGTAGGTCCTTTTTGCCATGCGAATGGCTTTCTTACAGGCATTACGCTGCCTTCTGTATTCCTCCCAGTCTGCTTGTCTGTTCTGTTTTCTTTGTGGCATGACAGAGGCTGACCTGGATAGTGTGGCCATTACTGAGTCATAATGCATTGAATACCATGATTGGGATGTGGCCATACCAGACTGTACTCTGTTCAGGAAGGACCAGATGGGAAGGAAAGGATGGGGTGTGGTGCTTTATGTGAGGGAGATCTTAAAAGCAGTGAAGATATAGGAGGAGGCAGAGGTACTGTGGGTCATCTTGGAGACTGGGAATGGAACCATTATTCACATGGGAGTGGGCTACAGATCAGGGTGGTAAGAATTTTACCCAGTGTGCTCCTTCAAATTAGAGGAGCATGTTGAATCAAAATTGTACCCTCAAATTTGTACTTGTTCAGATCTTGGCTGTGCTCCTAACTACTTTTTATACTGTTGTATTATTAGTCAGCAGGCTTCCCTTGATGCATGCAGGTTTCTTCTGTCTACTGACAGTAAAACGTATAATCTTTTTGCTCAGTCACTTGATTTTCATTTAACTGTTGCCCATAGTTGATACCGTCATTCCCTCCCTGCTGTCTTTCCACACAAACGCACTTGTTTTCCGCCTGCCTGCATGCTGTTTCGTAGCCAAAGAGTGCACATATGCTCTTTCCCTTGCTGCCGCGGCACCACCTGTCCACATGCTTGTTTCCAACCTGCCCATAAATATCCTGTAGACCACACCCGCTTATCACTTACCTGCCGCCTATGTGGGCATTTGTCTTCTAGCTGCTCTAATACTCCTAGTGCCTGCCCACATACATACTAGAGTTCCAGAAGGGGGGGGGGGCCCGCGAACAACAAATGCCTTATCCGTGCTGCACTATTTAGGAGGTGGCTTGCCTACACAATAAAGATTCAAACAAAACCAAGCAGTAATGCGCTCCAGGGAGAAATTTCTCTGACGCCAGCATTTTGAAGCAAAGGTATCTTTTACTTATAAAAGCAGTTTACAATGTGTCAGTACAATTAGCAAAGCTTCCCAATAGTAGCTACCAAGGGTTTAGCTACTGATAATCCAAGTAAGCCATGGCGTACCAAGTTTAGTAGCAGGGGGTAGCAAACAAGCTGACCAGTATTGCTCTGCCCTCTCTAGTCCATTGTGTTTAAATTCCTTTGCTTTGCAGGCTTTTTCTTTTCTCTTTCAGCTTTGATTTGGGGGTGGCAGAGTGGACCACGGACGTTAAAGCTGAAGGTCTCAATTAGGGCCGCATGGTCCAACTACATAGTGATTGGCTGCGGCATCTGGTAGGAGGTGTGGCAAGTCTGGGGCAGTGAGTTTAAATGCTGCAGCAAAGTTAGAAGCCATACTGTTAGTTCAGTTGTACTGGGAGCGAGAGAAGCAGTAGAAAACTGAGGAGCAGCAGATGGAAGAATAGACTCAGAGCCAGCTCAAAGAAAAAAACTTCATGTGGAGTGGCAAGTGGAGTGAATCTGCCTAATTGCAGGGGAGAGAGAAGAAATTTCTGCTATGGTTTTGGACTCGTGGTGCAGTCAGTGGCATCTACCAGTGGGCAGCAAGCACCACGCTAGCAGTGCAGACAGCAGGTCTAGTGTGGGAATTATCTGACTGGAGCCAGGAACCTTGGACTCGAGTCGTATGGGGGCAGGCATGAACAACAGTAGGTGAGGGGGTAGCAGTGTGGCAGGTTCGTGTACAAATCTGAAATGTCTAGCTACACCCCTGGTAGCTACTGTTGGGAAGCTTTGCTAATTGTACGGACGCTTTGTAAACTGCTTTTAAAAATAAGATACCTTTGCTTCAGAACGCTGGCATCAGAGACATTTTTTTCCTGGAGCATACATATTATAGCCTGTGCTGGCTGCCAACATGCTTGTTCCTTGCTAGCATGCCACAGCACACGTTAACTTGCTAGCCCACCTACTAACTTGACCGCTTCCTGTTCACCCAATAGCTGGCCGATTTAGCTTTGAACTCTGCCAAACTGGACTCCCCTACCACCCTCCCACTGCCTGGAACTCCTGCCTCTAACTGTGCTCCTGAAAGATGAGGAGCATGGATAACTGAACTTTCTACAAAGAAAATGTGCTCCTGTAATCACTGACCGTGCTCAGAGCACACACTTAACGCTACCCGTGCTACAGACCTTTATCACAGGGGGAGAAATTAGATAAGGTACTGGTGGAAGCCAATGGCAGAAAAGGGGGAGGTGTTACTGGTGAGGGACTCCATCCTACCAGATGTGGGCTGGAGCCTTCCAGCAGTGGTTTCGGCTTGAAATGGGGCATCCTGGACTCTTTGCATGGGGTGTTCCTCAGGCAACTGGTCAGTGAACCTACTCATGATGGGGCAATACTGCACCTGGTACTCACTAACAGGGACAGTGTTGCAGACGTCAAGATGGGAGGCCATTTGGGGACCAATGATCACTGTAGAGTGTGGTTCAATATAAGGACGGCTTCAGAATCGAGCCACACAACAGTGAGGGTCTTGGTCTTCCGGAAGGCAGGTTTTACAAAAATGGGTGAATGCCTCAGGGATGACCTGGCAGGGGTGATGGCCTGTCAGGGGCGATGGCCTGTGTGGGGTTGAGGAACATTGGGCAAAGATAAAAGGGAGCATATTAAAGGCAACAAACCTCTGTGTCAAACAAGTGAGCAAAAGCAAGAGGGGGGGGAAGAGATTGCTATGATTCTTAAAAGAGGTGGCTGAAAAGGTACAGGCCAAAAGGGTAGCATTCGGAAGGTATAAGGAGAGACAGAGGGAGGAGGATAGGGACATGTATCGGGGGAAACAGAGGGAAGCAGGGAAAGCAGTAAGGAGTACAGAGGCACAAACTATAAAGAAAGAAAGAATAGCCCATGAGGTAATGAAAGGGGACAAGACATTTTTTAGGTATGAAAGTGAAAAAGGAAGACCGGGTAGAATTGTAAGATTAAAAAGGTGTGTGTGGGGGGACTCTGCAGAGGGGACCAGGAAAAGCTGGCATCCTAAACAATTACTTTGTTCAGTGTTCACAGAGGAAGGAGAAGCGGGGGCCACAGAAAAGTAACGGAAGCTTTGGGGTGGACATTAGTCTTTTTTTGGGAGGTTAGAGTCCTGAAGGGACTTGCTAATCTGAAGGTGGACAAAGCAATGGGGCCAGATGGGGTGCATCCAAGGACACTGAGGGAGTGCAGCGAAATACTGGCTGCACCTTTGACAGTTTTGTTTAACAGCTCACTGGAAACAGGAGTGATTCCAAGGACTGGAAGAGGGCGGATGTAGTCCCACTACACAAAAGTGTTAGCAGGAAGGAGGTTGGCTGTTACAGGCCAGTCTACCTGACAGTGGTGGTAGGAAAGTTAATGAAATCATTGCTGAAGGAAATACTTGTGGAACATTTATTATCCAGTGGGTTACAAGACCCAAGGTAGCATGGTTTCACGGGGGAGGTAATGTCACCCGAATCTGATAGATTTCTTTGATTGGGTGGCAAAGATTTAGATCAGGGTGGAGCGGTGGATGTGGCGTACCTAGATTTCAGTAAGGCGTTCGACACCATTCCACATAGGAGAGTAGTCTGGTAGCTGGGGAGCTTAGGATTGGGTCCTAAGGTGGTAAACTGGATAAGGAATCGGTAAGGGGATCTGTGACAGAAGGTGGTGGTAAACTGAGTTCGCATCAGGGAAGGGAGGGTGACCAGCAGGGTGCCTCGGGGATTAGTGCTGGGATCAATCCTCTTTACTGTCTTTATAAGTGGCATTGCAGAGGAGCTGAAAGGGAAGGTCTGTCTCTTTGTGGATGGCACCAAAATCTGCAGTAGGGTGGACTCTCCAGGGGGAGGGGTGGAAAGAATGAGCAGGGACCTGAGAGAGCCAGAGGAGTGGTCATGAGTATTGCAAATGGTCGGCAGGGGAGGGAGAGGATTGAGCATCCGGAGGACAGCTCTCCTCTCCCGGGAAGGAGAGGGGTACAGGATCGGCACTTGACTGGCCTCCGGCGGTGGCTGGAGGCACAGCAAGTGCAAGCACACAGGAGATTGGGAGTGGTGGACATCGGCGGAGACACCTTAACGTCAGGGCACATGCCACTCCCTTAAAACAGGGAAAACAAACACCAGAGTGCCGAGGGGAAGGAGCACTGGCATGGACCCTAATTGCTCCTGCCTGACCACCGAGGGGGACCCGATGAAAACCAGAATTGTCTCTTGTTGTACGGGCCCCATCTTGTACCTACCTGGGGGGTACAGCCACTGCTCCATGGGGGTCCTCCGGGGATCCAGGTAGGCAGAGAAGGGGGCTGGTGCCTAGGCGTCTCCCAACTGAGCGGGGTTCCGGCGTCTGGGAGAATAAAGAAAGATTATTAAAAAAAAAAGTATGGCAAATGGGTTTCAATGCAAAGAAGTGCAAAATAATGTACTTGGGACGCAGAAACCCTGGGTGGAGTGGTACTGACCACCATGGAGGGAAGAGACCTTGGGGCAGTCCTATCCGATGACCTAAAGGTGGCCAGGCAGTGCAACAGAACAGTAGGGAGGACTAGTGGAATGCTGGAGGTGCAAAGGGAGGGGTATTAGCAGTAGGAGGGAGGTGGTATTGCCTCGGTATAGAGGCTTGCTGGAAGGACCCCAACTAGAGTACTATGTCCAGTTCTGGAGACCACATCTCTGGAAGGACACAGACAGAGTGGAGTAGCTCCAGAGGAGCACAACTAAAATGGTGGAGGGTCTGCATCAAAAGCCCTATGAGGAGAGACTAAAGTACTTCCATAAGTACACCCTGGAATAGAGGAGAGAGGGGAGATATGATAGAATATCTCACGTGGGTAAATAATGTACACGAGGGAAGTATTTTTCTGAAGCAGAGGTGCTCGATAACAAGGAGGCATGCTATGAAGCTGGAGGGGTTAATTTAGGAGAGATGTGAGGAAGTACTTCTTCATTTAAAAGAGTGAAGTATTCTTGGAACAGCCTTCCAGCGTTGGAGGTGGTGGGGGGTGAAAACAGTGGTAGAGCTCAAGAATGCATGGGGTGAGCACAAGGTAATCGTAGTGGAAAGGAAGAGGGGGAAGAGCTTTAGATTGGGCATGGTCTGCAGCAGTAGTGTAGATTGGGAGAAATGGACAGACTGTGGATGGGTCAAGTGATCCTTATCTGCTGTCAAATTCTATGTTTCTGTGTCTTCCAGGGTGCTGCATGGGTACACAGCTTGTGCTTGAATAGCTAGAGGTGTACCGCCTCTGTCCCAACAAATATGGTTATTTCACATTTATCTAACCTCTGACAGCAGTTTGAGCCAAAGCTTGTCCAATTATATAAAACAATAAGAAAAAAAAAAAAACAGTTCTTGAGAAAGAGTACAAAATGTACTGGGGGATTACCGGAAAAGTGACCAAACTGAAGGATCTGAAAAAAGAGAAGGAAAGAAAGAAGAAAAAATTACTTACCTTAGTAATGTTTCTTCTAATGGAGTCTTGCTATATTATGACATATACAGTGAGTCCCAACCTTCGAACTGCTCCGGAGGTGAAATAGCTAACTTTCCATGCCACTCATGGAACATTGAGCACAAGCTCGGTTGAAAACTCTGTCTGTTGTTCTTCAAACTCAAACTGTCAGATCTTTACGAGCAAAACTCACAAGGTTCTGTGTGGAAGCTGTAAACCTACACTAGCCAACTGGCTACTAAATATAAGAACACATTTTTGGTCCCAAAACAAAGACTCAAGTCAGGGGATCCAAAAAATGAAAACACAACCCAAACACCCCAAAAGGAGGGGTGAAAAACAAGGTGGGCATCTACTAAGTTCCAACACTGCACTGCTCACCCACATCCCAAAAGCAGAGGTTCTGAGAGGGGGGGAGTCATAATATAGCAAGACTCCATTAGAAGAAACAACATTGCTGAGGTGAGTAATTTTTCTTCAAACAACGTGAAGTCTTGCTATATTATGACATATGCAGATTACACAGCAGTACCTCCATGGAGGAGGGACAGAACCTACTTAGGAAATAGGCTCTGAAGCACAGTTGTGTTAAACCGAGCATCACTCCTAGCCTGGATGTCCAGGAGTAATGCTTGGTAAAAGTGTGAACTGTTTTCCAGGTAGCTGCTTGACATATCTCTAGGATAGGATGTCCCTGGCAGCAGCCAGAGGCGCAGCTGTACCTCTGGTAGAGTGAGCCCTCAGGCCTGAGGGAGGAACCTTACCCAGTTTTTCATAGCAAAATTGGATACAAGAGACGATCCACCTGGCAATGGATCTTTTAGTGGCAGGTTTCCCTTTACCAACCTCATCATAAGTGAGGAACAGTTGGAGGGAGTCAAACCTGTGACCCTTGGTACGTTCTATGTAGTAACTAAGTGCTCTTTTGACATCTAAACTGTGCAGTCTCCCCTCGCCAAGGAGGAATGGTCAGTGAAGTACACAGGGAGAGACATAGACTGATTAAGGTGGAAGTCTGAAACCACCTTGGGCAAGAACTTTCTGTTAGTCCTGAGGACCACCTTATCTCTATGAAAAGAGATAAAATCAGGCTCCACTGACAATGCTTGTAATTCACTTATGCGCCTGGCAGAAGTGATGGCTACCAAAAACAGTTTTCCAAGTCAAGTACTTAAGCTCTGCTGAAGACAAGGGCTCAAAAGGGGGTTGCATAAGCTGAGCAATGCAAATATTAAGATCCCAGGCAGGGGCAGGATCCCTGAATGGAGGGTTGGTGTGAAGCAACCCCTTGAAAAACTTGGAGAATACAGGATGAGCTGAAAGAGAAGAGGGTTTACCTGCTGATAAGAATGCAGACACTGCTGCCAGGTGCACTTTTAGGGTAGCTGGTCTCAGCCCCAAAGTATTCAAATGCACCATATAATCCAGGACTGTGGGTAAGTCAGCAGATTCTGGGGAAATATGCTTGCCAGAGCACCATATGGAAAATCTCTTCCATTTGGAATTATAAGTAGCCCTGGTGGAAGGCTTCCTAGAAGCCTTCAAGATATCCAATACACCTTGGGAGAGGTGTAGGTCAGCAAACTCTAATCTTCAAGAGCCAGGCCTTGAGATTGAAAGATTTGAGATTCGGGTACCAAACCCTCCCCTGAGCACAGGTTAACAGGTTGTGATTCCTGGGAAGACACAGGGGAGGGTGGACTGCTAAGGACATAAGGAGTGGGTACCAGGACTGTCTGGCCCAATCTGGAGCAATCAGGATCATCTTGCAGGGTTGAGATCTGATTTTGACTAGCACCTTGAACAGAAGAGGGAAGGGGGGGAAAAGCACAGAGAAACTTCCCTTCCCAACTGAGAAGGAAGGCATCCAGAGTGACTGAGCCCAACACTGGGGGCCTGCAGCAAAAAAGGGGAGTTGGTGGTTGTCTGGGGCTGCAAAAAGATCTGTCTGCGGGGTGCCCCATCTGGCAAATACTACCTCCAGTACTAGGGGATCGAGTGACCATTCGTGATGGCCCTGAGAAATCCTGCTGAGAGCATCTGCCAGGACATTGTCCTTGCCTGGGAGGTGAACTGCCGTAAGGGAGGTGTTCAGGGAATAAGCCAGAGACCACAGCTTCATTGCTTTGGTGCACAAGGCCGTAGACCGAGTGCCTCCTTGCTTGTTGATGTACCACATTGTAGTGGTGTTGTCTGTTCTGACCTGTACAACTTTGCTCTGAACAGATGTGGAAAAAACTTGAAGTGCTAGAAAAACTGCTCTGAGTTCCAACAGATTGATGTGGAGCAGAGATTCCTGAGGGGACCACAATCCCTGGGTAGTGAGTTCGCCCATGTGAGCTCCCCACCCCAAGAGGGATGCATCTGTAGTAAGGATTAAGGAGTGAGACTGAGGGGTGAAGGGGACCCCCTGTCTCAGATTGCTCTGGTCCTGCCACCACTGAAGGGCTTGGATCAGGGTTCGAGTCACTGGGATCAATTTGGTTAGAGGGTCTCTCCTTTGAGACCAAAAAGCTCTCAAATGGAACTGGATGTCCCTCATCTGAAATCTTGCTCCCTGCACCACTGCTGTAGAAGCAGCCATGTGCCCCAGGAGCTGCAGAAAATGCCTTGCTGGGCGAGAGACCTGCAGGGTGAAAGAGGAGGCCAGAGAAACCAGGGTCCTTGCTCTTTCCAGAGGAAGGAAGGCTCTGGTCTCTCGTGTTCAGTTCTGCACCTATGAAGGTGAGAAGCTGGACAGGCTGTAGAACTGACTTTGGAAGATTGAGAAGGAAACCTAGAGATGTGAGCAGTTGCTGAGTTACCTGAAGGTGTAGTTTGACTTGTTCTGGAGACTGGCCTACTATGAGCCAGTTGTCCAGGTAAGGAAAAATGGCAATCTTTTGCCTTCTTAAGTGGGCAACTGCTACTGCCAGGCATTTTGTGAATACCCTCAGGGCAGAGGTGAGGCCGAAGGGCATTGCTCTAAACTGGTAATGGCCTGAGGGCAGCTCGAATCTGAGGTACTTTCGATGGGAGCTTCTGATAAGAACATGGAAGTAGGCATCCTTGAGGTCCAGGGATGCTAGCCAGTCCCCTGGCCTTAGGGTAAAATAATTCCCAGAGTCACCATTTTGAATTTTGGTTTTAAAAGGTGCTTGTTTAGGTATCTGAGATCCAGGATGGGCCGTCATTCTCCTGTCTTTTTTGGGGTAAGGAAGTACCTGGAGTACAACCCTTTGCCCTGGTGTAGGGGTGGAACCCTTTCCACAGCTCTGAGAGCCAGGAGGGTAGAAACTTCTGTTTCTAGGGCAAGTGCCTCTGATGGATTTGCAGGTGGAAAGGACCTGGTTCTCATCTTTGGAAATTTTTTGAAGCTGAGAACCAGTCCCTGGCTTACTACTTCCAGGACCCACTTGTCTGATGTTAGACTTCCAGTCCTGGACAAAGTAAGCCAGCCTGCCCCCGACAGGTAGTGGAGAATCGGCCCTGACAGGGGCTTGGCAGGGGCTTTAGGCTGAGGGGTGGAAGCAGGTCTGCTTGTACCCCGTCTGCCTCTCCCTCTAAAGAACCCCCTCTGGGCATAAGCTGAAGAGGAGGCCTGGGCTTGGTCAAAAGGCCTATGAAAAGGTCTGCCCCTGTCCCTGGAAGGCTGCCTTTGAGGAGTGGCCTGCTTTTCCTTGGCCTGTGCACTCCTATAGGTGGTCCTATACTCATCCATTTTCTTCATGTAATTCTCTGTCTGCTCCCCAAACAGAGAATTACCCACAACAGGAAAATCCATGGCCTTAGTCTGGGTATCCTGAGACAGGCTAGTACATCTGAGCCAAGCCATTCTGCGAAGTGCCACAGATGTAGCCATGACTCTTGATGACACATCATTAGAGTCCACTGCAGCATGGAATTGCACCTTGGATGCCTCAATACCATCAGCAGCCACCTGCTCCAGCTCCTTGGTAAGCTGGCCAGGGACCTGTTTTGCTAGAGCTATAACATTATCCCATCTGGATTTCTGATATCTAGCAACATAAGCCATATAATTTGCCTGTCTGAGTCCCAAGGATGCTGCCATGTACTGTTTCTTTGCCATGGCATCAATCCTCCTGGAGTCCTTGTCAGGGGGTTGTGAAGCCAAGGGAATATTTGCCTTGTCACAGGCTGCAGCCTGCACTACCCCAACATGGCTGCATTGTTGTGTAAGGAACTCCGTATCAGAGCCTGACAATGTGTACCTCTTGTCCATTCTTTTATCCACAGGAGGTATAGTGTGAGGAGTTTTTAAAATTTTTACTGTCTGTTTCTTTTTTACTGTCTGTTTCCCAAAAGATTTATGCAAAGGAATTGACAGTCTCCTAGACTCTGGGATATCCATGATTTCTACATAGTCGGGCTCCTCTTGATCATCCACAGCTTCCTCCATAGGGAGCTGGAGGGTTTCAGCCACTTTTTTTATAAAACATAAAATGAGAGGGGGACTCAGAAAGCCTGGGGAGACACTCCTGAAGGTCTGTCTGGGGAGATGTCCGGTTCAATGGGCACATCCAGACTTCCAAATCCACATTCACTCTCCTCATCTCCTCTTCCCTCCTCCAGTTCATAAAATTCCTCTATATCATATTCTTGAACCGGGAACCGACCGAACCGTCAACGCTACCTGATGGTGCCGGTTCGGATCGAACCAGGGAAAGCGACTGACAGTTTCAATCGCTGGTTATTTCTTCAGCGGTTGGAGATGGAAATTTTGGCTCCACACCTGCTGATTTTTCTAGTCCTTTTGCTGGAACCGACACCTCCAGTCTGCTCTCCTTTGCCCGAGAAGTCTCGCCCCTGGTCAGAGGGCACTTCCTCCGGTTCGGTTACAACCGAACCGGGCTGGCCATCCGGGTCAGCGGACTTCTTGGCCTCTTTCCCTGAGCCTACCAACTCTCTTATCCAGGGTAGCTGCAGGAACATTTTTGCAAATCTGGCAGTCTGCATTGAGATGGTCAAACCCCAGACAATAAACACAGGTGGTGTGGGGGTCAGCCTTGGCAAAGGCTTCCCCACAAACACTGCAGTGTTGAAACCCAGTGGGCCTGGTTTTTCTTTTGGGTTTCTCAGACATAGTGCCAGCCTAACCAAAACTTGCCCGTTTATGGCAATCTGCCAAGCAAGACTCTGTTATCGGTTCCCAACCGTGTCACGGGTCGTGGAAAAAAACTTAATGAAATCCGTTCTTTTTAGAACCGATAAGAACCGGGAACCGCACTCTAAAAGACAGATTTAATGTATTTACAACAACCTGATCGGTTCAAACTGAACCGATAATACCGTTTACAAGTTCCACACAGAAAGAAATGTAAAACCTATCTAGTACTTACGATACCACAGACAAAACCTGAACTGACCGGTTGTGGTTTAAATTCGGTTAAAAAACTGAGAAATTAATACTTTAACCAACAAAATGAACCGAGCAGAGGAGAAATCTCCGGAGCGACTGTTCAGTGAGGTGGAGTAAAGAATCTGACAGTTTGAGTTTGAAGAACAACAGACAGTTTTCATCCGAGCTCGTGCTCCAAGTTCCATGCCTGGCATGGAAAGTTAACTCTTTCACCTCCGGAGCAGTTCGAAGGTTGGGACTCACTGCATATGTCATAATATAGCAAGACTTCATGTTGTTTGAAAGAAACAAAGAAGGATGCAAGCATTGCATGACTTTCTTTTACTATTCACAACACGACAAGCTGATTTTGACTGCTAGTGACTACAAAGGAATTAAAAAGAAAAAAATATATATATATGTGTGTGTAATTTTTAGAGGTGGTATGAAAAAATGTCATCAGTACAAAGGAAGGTACCGTAGGTCTAGTTCGGGAGAGCAAACTCTCAGAGACTTGACAGTAGACGGGGACTATTTTGTTGACTTTTTGTTGAAATCTGGGTTTTGCAGACGAGTATCCAGTTGAGCTGTGAGGTACTTTAAATCTCGGCTGTTGTCTGCTGTCTACAAATATTTTTTATTTTTTTATTTATTAAATTCTCGGATTACAAATACCTTTGAGCAGAAACTGCTAGTTTACAAAGGTTCCACGTCAAAGGATGAGGGTCAGCATACATACAGAGGTAGTAAAAGAATGCACAATAAACAACCAAAACAACTAAAATAGATACTCAGTTATAACATACTTTGAGATAATGTTCATATATCGAGCAGCTTGAGTAGGCAGCTGGCTGCGTAACAATAAGATAGAGGGCACCATAGGCAGTTAGTATTGAGCATGCAGGACCGGGAGAGGAAGTTGGCAGGCTAATGGCCACATATCCAATGGTGGTGGAAAATGTCTTGTACCAGTGGAGATACGAGCAGGAAAGGAGTCACAAGGAAGGCCCGTACCAGAGGGGAATGAGACTGGGAAAGGGCGGGCTGTGAGACACATGAGGAGCTGGAGGTATTTAGAGAGACCGCTGTTCAGAGAAGCAGTCACATTGAGTGGTAGAGGTGAGGTAAAGTTTGAGATTCCTTAAGGGTCCAAGTGTAGTAGGGAAAGTGCTTCTTTATTGAGGGAATTGAACCATTGAGCGGCTCTATAGATAAAGGCCCACTGACCCATGGAGGTACTATATCTAGGAACCTGGAAAGGTTAGAGATTGGGCACCACTGTGTTTGTTGAGTGCCACTGTAGGTAGTAAGGAGTGAGTCACCAGGTGGCATGAGACAGCCAGGGTCCTTGCTCTTTCCAGAGGAAGGAAGGCCCTTGGTCTCCTGTTCTGCCCTGCACCCAAGTGAAGGCAGCTGGACAGGCTGTAGAACTGACTTGGAAGATTGAGAAGGAAACCTAGAGATGTGAGCAGTTGCAGTTACCTGAAGGTGTAGTTTGACTTGTTCTGGAGACTGGCCTACCATGAGCTAGTTGTCCAGGTAAGGAAAATGGCAATCTTTTGGCTTTAAGTGGGCACTGTCTACTGCCAGGCATTTTGTGAATACCTCAGGGCAGAGGTGAGGGTCAAGGGCATTGCTCTAAACTGGTAATGGCCTGAGGGGCAGCCTGAATCTGAGGTACTTTCGATGGGAGCTTCTGATAAGAACATGGAAGTAGGCATCCTTGAGGTCCAGGGATGCTAGCCAGTCCCTGGCCTTAGGGTAAATAATTCCAGAGTCACCATTTTGAATTTTGGTTTTAAAAGGTGCTTGTTTAGGTATCTGAGATCCAGGATGGGCCGTCATTCTCCTGTCTTTTGGGGTAAGGAAGTACCTGGAGTACAACCCTTGCCCTGGTGTAGGGTGGAACCCTTTCCACAGCTCTGAGAGCCAGGAGGGTAGAAACTTTGTTCTAGGCAAGTGCCTCTGATGGATTTGCCGTGGAGTTGACCTGGGCTCCCTCATCTTTGAAATTTTTAAAGCTGAGAATTGTGTCCCTGGTTTACTACTTCCAGGACCCACTTGTCTGATGTTAGACTTCCAGTCCTGGACAAAGTGCTTAGCCTGCCCCTATAGGTAGTGGAGAATCGGCCCTGACAGGGGCTTGGCAGGGGCTTTAGGGTTGAGGGGGTGGAAGCAGGTCTGCTTGTACCTTGCCTGCTCCTCCTCTAAAGAACCCCTCTGGGCATAAGCCAAGAGGGAGGCTTGCATTGGTAAAGTCATATGAAAAAGGTCTGCTCCCTGTCCCTGGGAAGGTTGCCTTTGAGTAGAGAGTGGCCTGCTTTTCCTTGGCTCTGTGCACCCTATAGGTGGTCCTATACTTATCCATTTTTTCATGTAATTCTCTGTCTGCCCCAAAACAGAGAATTACCCACAACAGGAAAATCCATGGCCTTAGTCTGGGTATTCCGTGATATGTTAGTACATCTGAGCCAAGCCATTCTGCTAAGTGCCACAGATGTAGCCATGGACTCTTGGATGACACATCATTAGAGTCCACTGCAGCTGGAATTGCACCTTTGATGCCTCATCACCATATTAGCAGCCACCTGCTCCAGCTCCTTGGTAAGCTGGTTAGGACCTGTTTTGCTAGAGCTATAACATTATCCCATCTGGATTTCTTGATATCTAGCAACATAAGCCATAGTAATTTGCCTTGTCTGAGTCCCAAGGATGCTGCCATGTACTGTTTCTTTGCCATGGCATCAATCCTCCTGGAGTCCTTGTCAGGGGGTTGTGAAGCCAAGGGAATATTTGCTCTGTCACAGGCTGCAGCCTGCACCTACCCCAACATGGCTGCATTGTTGTGTAAGGAACTCCGATCAGAGCCTGACAATGTGTACCTTCTTGTCCATTCTTTTATCCACAGGAGGTATAGTGTGAGGAGTTTTAGCACTTTTTACCGTCTGTTTTTTTTACTGTCTGTTCTCAAAAGATTTATGCAAAGGAATTGACAGTCTCTAGACTTGGGATATCCATGATTTCATACATAGTCGGTCTCTTTTTGATCATCCACAGCTTCCTCCATAGGGAGCTGGAGGGTTTCAGCCACTTTTTATAAAACATAAAATGAGAGGGGGACTCAGAAAGCCTAGGGGAGACACCCTGAAGGTCTGTCTGGGGAGATGTCCGTTCAATGGGCACATCCAGACTTCCAAATCCACATCACTCTCCTCATACTCCTCTTCCCTCCTCCAGTTCATAAAATTCTATATCATATTCTTGAATCAGGTGAACCGACCGAACCGGTACGCTACCTGATGGTGCCGGTTCGGTCGGAACCAGGAAAGCGACTGACAGTTTCAATCGCTTGCTATTATTTCTTCAGCGGTTGGAGATGGAAATTTTGGCTCCACACCTGCTGATTTTCTAGTCCTTTTGCTTGAACCGGCACCTCCCGAGTCTGCTCTCCTTTGCCCGAGGAAGTCTGCTCCTGGTCAGAGGGTTATTCCTCCGGTTCGGTTACAACCGGATCCGGCTGGCCATCCGGTCAGCGGACTTCTTGGCCTCTTTCCCTCGAGCCTACCAACTCTTATCCAGGTAGCTGCAGGAACATTTTGCAATCTGGCAGTCTGCATTGAGATGGTCAAACCCCAGACAATAAAACACAGGTGGGTGGGGTCAGCCTTGGCAAGGCTTCCCACAAACACTGCAGTGTTGAAACCCAGTGGGCCTGGTTTTTTTTTGGGTTTCTAGATATAGTGCCAGCCTAACCAAAACTCTGCCCTGCTTATGGCAATCTGCCAAGAAGACTCTGTTATCGGTTCCCAATCGTGTCACGGTCGTGGAAAAACTTAATGAAATCCGCTTTTTAGAACCGATAAGAACCGGGAACCGACTTCAAAAAGACAGATTTAATGTATTTATATAACCTGATCGGGTTCAAACTGAACCGATAATACTGCCATAGTTCCACACAGAAAGAAATGTAAACCTATCTAGTACTTATTATACTACAGACAAACCTGAACTGACCGGTTGTGGTTTAAATTCGTTAAAAAACTGAGAAATTAATACTTTAACTCAACAAATGAACTGAGTAGAGGAGAAATCTCGGAGCGACTGTTCAGTGAGGTGGAGTAAAGAATTGACAGTTTGAGTTTGAAGAACAACAGACAGTTTTCATCCGAGTCAGAGCCCAAGTTCCATGCCTGGCATGGAAAGTTAACTCTTCACCGGAGCAGTTCGGTGTTGGGACTCACTGTATATGTCATAATATAGCAAGACTTCATGTTGTTTGAAAGAAACAAAGAAGGATGCAAGCATTGCATGACTTTCTTTTACTATTCACAACACGACAAGCTGATTTTGACTGCTAGTGACTACAAAGGAATTAAAAGAAAAATATATATAATGTGTGTAATTTTTAGAGGTGGTATGAAAAATGTCATCAGTACAAAGGAAGGTACCGTAGGGTCTAGTTCGGGAGAGCAAACTCTCAGAGACTTGACAGTAGACGGGGACTATTTTGTTGACTTTTGTTGAAATCTGGCTTTTGCAGACGAGTATCCAGTTGAGCTGTGAGGTACTTTTAAATCTCGCTGTTGTCTGCTGTCTACACAAATATTTTTATTTTTTGTTTATTAAATTCTCGGATTACAAATACCTTTGAGCAGAAACTGCTAGTTTACAAAGGTTCCACGCCAAAGGATGAGGTCAGTACATACAGAGGTAGTAAAAGAATGCACAATAAAACAAACCAAAACAACTAAAATAGATACTCAGTTATAACATACTTTGAGATAATGTTCATATATCGAGAGAGCTTGAGTAGGCAGCTGGTCATGTAACAATAAGAGATAGAGGGTACCATAGGCAGTTAGTATTGCAGGCGTATGACTCGAGAGGAAGTTGGCAGGCTAATGGGCTACTATCCAATGGTGGTGGAAATGTCTTGTACCAGTGGAGATAATGAGCAGGAAAGAGTCTAGCAAGGAAGGCCCGTACCAGAGGGAATGAGACTGGGAAAGGGCGGCTATGAGACATGAGTGAGCTGGAGGTATTAGAGAGACCGCTGTTCAGAGAAAGTCACATTGAGTGGTAGAGGTGAGGTAGTTTGAGATTCCTTTGAAGGGTCCAAGGTAGTAGAGGAAAGTGCTTCTTTATTGAGGGAATTGAACCATTGAGCGGCTTTCATAGATAAGCTGCCCACTGACCCATGGAGGTACGACATCTAGGAACCTGAAAGGTTAGAGATTGGGCACCACGTGTTTGTTGAGTGCCACTGTAGGTAGTAAGGAGTGAGCTAACACCAGGTGGCATGAGACAGAGAAGAATCTTTTTAGTAAGTAAGCAGGTCTGTTATTGTATTCTGCTGAGTAGGGGTAGCCAGCCGGCCTGTGCATAGAGGTCACAGGTGTGAGTCTGTCGGGCCGCACCTGTTAGTAGTCTATAGGCTTTGTTGAGAGAAACTGAGATCCTGCAGAGGGCACTTGTTGAGGCAGAGCCATAGATGGCAAGGCCGTAGTCAATGATAAAGGTGACAGAGCTAGATGGCTTAGTTTGAAGGCATCCGAGGCATACAGTGCTTGTGTTTGTGTAGCAGCCTAACCAGATATTACGGGTCTTGGCAACAATGTCAATATGTTAGTGTAGGAGAGGGTACTATCCAGGGTAGTACCAAGGTACTTTAACTCCTTGACATGTTCGAGTGGGTTCCCAGCGTGGTTCTTGACGGTGAGGGACAGAGAGTTGTGCCTGTTCTACCGGTTACAGAAGGACATGGCTTTAGTCTTGCTGTGGTTCAGGACAAGTGTATGAGAATTGAACCAGTCTTCGGCGCGCTTTGAAGTCGAGCTGCAGCTGGGATTCAAGGACTGTAAATGTCATGGTGGCTGGAAAACAGGACTGCACTGCCTCATGATAGTAATACTTTTTGGTGGCAGGCACTGGGGAGATTGTTGATGAAGAGGGAGAAGAGTAGAGGGCTCAGAATAGACCCCGTGGGACTCCGGAGTGGACCGGTTTCTCATCCGAAGAGATCCCTGCAATCCTTACACATTGGATCAGATTATCAAGGTAGCTGGTGAACCATGGAAGGGCATCGCTGGATATCCCAATGGAGGATAGTTGCTTGAGCAGTAGGGGGTGGTTAACTGTGTCGAATGCCTTGGTAAGGTCTATAAATACTGCCCTCCACAATTCCCTTGTCAAGCGTGGCATGGATGAAAGTTGTAAATTCCAGTAGTGCAGTGGTGGTGCTGTGCCCTTTTCTGAAGCCATGCTGCTCTGGGTACTGTACATTGTACTTATCCAGGAATTCAACTTAGTTGGTCCGATACTTATTTGCTCCAGCACTTTAGATAGTGGGGGGAGGAGTGAGATAGGTCTTGTAATTGGTGGAGCATCCTATTTCCACTTTTGTGAACCGGTGTGACAGTGGCTTTCTTCTAGAGAGAGGGGAAATGGCCCAATCTAGCGAGCGATTGAAGATCTTTGTAAGTGGTTCTATGATTTCATCGAGGATTTGTGCCAGCAGTTTCAGGTCAAGGAGTCACCACTGTACCCTTGTTTGCCGATGGCCTTTTGAATGTATTTTCTAGCTACTTGTGGAGGGACCTCCTTTTTAAAAAAAAAAAAAAAAAAAACTTTGGGGTTGTACGTTCTAGTTGGAGGGTAACTAGGGAGGAGCTGGAGGGGAGGTTGTCGGAAAAAATATGGTGGAAGGACACTGTCCAGGTTTGTAAATGCATTATTAAAAGTGCTGGTGATGGTACCTAGGTCAAGTGTAGGAGTGCCATGAAGGTTGAACATAGTGGGTGGTGCTTTAGGATCCTTGTCTGTGAGTTCTTTCATGTTGTTCCTGAATTTTTTTCCCTGGCCCCAAGATTTGGTCAGAGCCTCTTTGTAATAGCTGCGTTTAGCATTCCATATTTTTCGAGTGCAATCATTTCTGTCTGCTTTGTATAATTGTATGTTTACTTGTGTTGGAGTTGCACGAGCACAATGCCAGAGGTGGTTTCTGCGCTTGAGTAGAATTAAAAGGGCAGTAGTAACCCAGGGGTTGGTCTGTCCTTTGACCTTCATCTTTTTCACGGTGCATAGATGTCACAGGCTTCATGAAACGCTTGATAAATAGGTCCAGAGCTTTGTTGGTGTCACTGAGGAGTCGAGCACTGCCCAGTTCAGCCTGGTTAGATGGGATTTTAACAGCTGGAGGTGCCCTTGTTTGATAACCCTGGCATAGATAAGCTTGGGACGGGGCTTGTGGTATTTGTTTGACCAGGAGCAGATGACAGGCGAGTGGTCACTTATTGTATCCGGGAGTACAGAAACATTGGAGATGCGTTCAGGGCGCTTAGATAGAATCCAGTCTAGAAGTGTAAGGGAGCCTGTCATGTAGTTACACCTATATGACCACCATTCTCATGACTCAACCAACTTCTCCATGCCGATCCCTTGGAGGAGACTTTTGGTAGACTAGATTTTTCTCTTTTTTGGATAATTTCTCCTTACCCTCCTGCACGGCTCCCCAGGCTCTGCTACTTTGAGATTCCCAGTGGGGTCTGCCCCCGCTCCTGCCACCTACCTGAGCCTCTGCATAACCCCACTGAGCCGCTGACATACCTTCCCTCGGTGTGTGTGGCAGCTCACACCCCGAACTTTTGCATTTCCTTTGGCTCCGGAACCAACCAGGCAGGCGGGAGCCATGAGGGGTCTGCCCTGGGAGCCCATCTATTCTGAGCCTGGAGAGTTCTTTTCTAGTGTTCCACAGACGTCGTGAGTACCCCCGACGTCAGGGTGCTTAGCACAGACGTCCGCTCCTTGCTTCCAAGCTCTGCGCATGCAGTGCCCCAGGCCTCTGCCCGGGGTCAGATGTGTGCCGAGATGCTGCCCCCCCCCCCCCGGAGAAGATGAGCTGTCCTTGGGATGCCAAGCCATCTCCCCCAGCCGGCCCTCCAGCTCCCTGGGCTCGCTCCTGAACCAGGGTCACTGGCGCTGTAAGCGCAAATCCAACTGCTGTGCCGACGGGCCGGCTGGTAGACTAGATTTTATGTACATTGCCCTTGGTGAGTGGAACAAGCTGCACCCGCTCCCAACACATTTAAAAAAATAAAAATAAAACTAGTCAAGAAGATTATCACTAAACTGTGGTTAATGCCACTTGCCCCTCCCCCCACACCATTAACAGTTGGAGAGAACAGACAACATATCTATAACATGGCAAAAATTACAGCCCAACTTAATCACATGTACCCTGCCTTTGAATTAAGATGACAGCAAGGGGTGCTATTCCTTTTATTTATTTACATTTTGTTTACCGGGTGGACCCACTGAGGCCAAGAAGTCCCTTTTTCAGGGGTGACCTGGGGTCAGTTACATACAGATGAATACAGAGTACGTAGGTTTGCATGGAGAAGGATACAGCAGATTAACAGAGATACTTATTTGCAAATTCATGTAAAGGAATAATGCAGTATATCGTATACGAAAAAGGCAAAGTTGTGTGTTACATATGTAACCACCCAGTCCCTTGGGGTTGCTAGAATCCTATCAGTATTATTGTTAGGAAGGCAGCAGGCAGCTGGTAGGCCGCCCATTAGGGACTGCTTACATAATGACATCGTTGTTTACTCCGCTAGCCTGAGGGAGGAATGATTAGGTTATTTAGAACTCTAGCAGCATCATAAGCCACGCTCTGTGGATCGCTGCTCTGGGGAACTTAGAATGCTCAATTCTAAGCAGTGTTGTGGAGTGAGGAGGTGAGTGGCAGAAGGACTGCCAGTGGGCTCTGAGAGAGGGTCCAGGATTTCTGACTCTAGTGTTGGTGTCATTTCCAGCTTCCAGTTGAAGTGATGGAGACAAGACTACAGCAGGATTTCTTGATTTCTACTCCCTGTGAAGTGGAAGGATCTGCTTGTTCTCTGTGGACTCAAGGGGCAATCCCCTGAATGTTCTGTGATGTTTTCAGCTGCCTTGGATAGGACCTGAAATAGACTGTTTGAACTGGCTACCCAGAAGAGTGCCTTTCCCGTTTCCTTTTTAGTTGTTCCATAACCTGTGGACAGAACAGCTCCTGTGAGTACTGTCTAGGAGACTAGCTCTCCACAATTTCTTATGGGATTGGATAGTGTGGGGTGCGTGTGCCCATAAATGAGGCTGGATCGCACCTGTCAGTGCCCCTAGTCTCACCAGTGTGAGTGAAGTTAAAATGTGGATCCCAGTGAGTATAGTTTATTTTCTCTGGTCACTCCAGTTTGTGACAAGTAAAAGTGTGGGACCGCTAGCATTTCACTGGGGAATGGGGGTTTCAGTGGTGTAAGCCTGAAGAATGGCAGAGACTGTCGGTTGGGGCTAGGGGTGGGAAGAACGCCATTTAAGCGCTTAACAGGGCAGGGCTTCCTGGTTCGTAAAGGACACCAGTATGTTTACCTGAGCGAGGGCCAAGCAAGCTGCAGGCTAAGGTGTGTGGCTGAGTTTCACATCTTGCACCTATGTCCGAGAAGAGTTCTGAGTGTGTGGCTTAGATTCACTAAATAACACTCACGGGAAGAAAGATGTGCATGTGCGTGGCCCGGTGTCCACAAATGCATCTTTGGGAATTTGGGAAGAAGATGTTTCTATTTTTGTTCATGAACTGTACTGCATGCAGAGAGAGTTCTTGAATTTGTATCTGTCCAGCCTGGACCGACCCTTTAGGGGCACTACAGCTTTTACTTTTCATCTGTTGAATAACGCCATACTGCAGAATCCTAGTCGCTGGTATGGACATTCCGATTATTTCTTCTGGTTGTGTGGATTTACTGGGGCCCCCTCAGCAGGTTAGATCCAGCATATGCCTAGCTGCCTCCACCCAGGACCTGGGTTGTGTTATTTACACAAGGTTCAAGTTGTTTTGTTTCTATACCCCCACCCCTCTCTTCCTCTAAAAAAAAAAAATGAGCCAGGTATACATCCTAACGCCAAGGGTGGTACCTGCCTTTTAGCAAAGTAAATGAGCATGCCAGTCAGTATATGGGCACCAGTGCTTCTAGATATTTAGCTTGGGTAAGTGTTACAGAAAATGGGGTGGGTGCACACTAGTTAAAGAAGTGGCCTGGGGGTTACACATACATGTAAAATCACATGGTAGTTAACATATCTAGCGGATAAGTGCCAGGAATGTTTATAAGTAAGGTTCAGGACAAAAAACCCACATTGTGTGCCGCTGTGCCAGGAGAACATGTGTTTGTTTTTTGTTTTTTTGTTTTTATTGCCCTTTGTTTTGTTTTGTATTGGTAAAGGTTATGCAGTAGTGACTAAACGTTCCAAACATCATACTAAAATTCATGTTAACTGTTCACAGGAACTGGTATCACCTGTGAAAGAGCAAAAGAGAATATTGTGTTAGCATTTCCTTTTTGCTTCTGCAGCCTTTTGTAATATCAAACTGCAGCATGTTGATGCCATTGTTATACCTTATGTTGTGCTGTTATGTGTAAGAAAATATCAATTAAATTTTTTTAAAAATAAGGTAAAACTGGTATAGAAAATATCAATAAACATGACATTTTAAAGAAAAATAAGATAAAATTGGGGCCACCTCAGTACGCCAGTGGAAGTGCATTATTTTACCGTGCAAGCGACTCTGGTTCGGGAGGCAACTTGACTTGCTGCCTCTGAGGCATGCCAGGCTGGGAAGGCTGCCTCATGGCAGTGTGCTTTGGTTGGAAGACTATGCTAGCGTTGGGGGAGGTGGGAGGGACTGGAAGGGGCAGAAAATCCCACATCCATTTGTATGATCTGGGATTCCTCTGGGACCAAGTGCCCACCAGCATGGCGGGGGGTGGCCCTCCCACTGGAGCCCCTGCTATGGAAGGGAAAGCTGTGGGGTGACAGACAGGTTACTGGGGCATCAGAGAATGCAGGCCTTAACATGGTATACTCTTGATATCAGGGTATATTCCTGAATGATCGTCATGGCCAGGGAAAAGGAAAAAAAGCCTGTATACAAAAAAAAAAAAAAAAAAACATTCTAAAACACATTTTAGGATTCTTGGGTCCTGTGGATTTAAATTGAATCACGTGATCCAACTCATAGCACCTTGTCAAGGCACTTCCAGCAGGTGAACATATGTCTTTAGAACATACATAGATACATAGACAGTGTCGGCAGATAAGGGCCTATGGCCCACCCAGTCTGCCCATTTGAGCTTGTAAGTTCAGTTTGTTTTCCTAGAAGTCTGTTGCCCCTTACCCCCTGACCTTCAGAATTCCTTTATGTCTATCCCATGCATTCTTAAAGCCCATGATTGTTTCATCCCCCACCACTTCCTCTGGCAGGGTGTTCCACTTGTCCACCACCCGTTCTGTGAAGAAATTCTTCCTCACGTTTCCTCTGAATCGTCCTCCCTTCAACTTCATCCCATGTCCTCTAGTCCTGGAACATCTTTTTCACTTAAAAATAGTGTATTCCTGCACCCTGTTCCTCCCTGTAAGATACTTGTATGTCTCTATCATATCTCCTCTCTCCCTCCTCTCCTCCAGTGAGTACATGTTCAGTTCCTTCAACCTGTCCTCATAGGACTTGTGATGCAATCCATGCACAATCTTTGTTGCCCTCCTCTGAACCTTCTCTACCCTGTCTATGTCCTTACATAGGTAAGGTCTCCAGAACTGTACACTGTACTCCAAGTAGGGCCTCACTAGTGTCTTGTATAGTGGAATTATGACCTCCCTTTTCCTGCTGGTGATGCCCCTGCCTGTGCATCCCAGCATCCTATTTGCTTTACCTGCTACCTTGTCGCACTGTTTCCCTACCTTGAGGTCATCAGAGATGATAACCCCAAGATCCCTTTCCTGCTTGGTGCATGCTATATCCTCACCCCCCAACTGATATATTGTGCCAGGGTTTTTGTGCCCCATATGCATTATCTTGCACTTCTTTGCATTGAATTTCAGCTGCCAAACCCCTGACCATTCTGTCTACCTGGTCCGTCTACACCCTCTGGTGTGTCTACCCTGTTACAGAGCTTTGTGTCATCAGCGAACAGTGAAATTCTGCCTTCTAGGTTCTGCGCAATGTCACTGATGAAGATGTTGAATCGGACCAGTCCCAGCACTGATCCCTGTGGTACCCCACTGGTCACTCTTCCCTCTGTGGAGTGACAGCCATTTACCACCACCCTCTGTGTTCTGCCGCCCAGCCAGTTACCTACCCACCACACTGTTGTCCTGCCCACACCCATATTCCTCGGTTTGTGTAATAGTCTTCTATGTGGCACCGTGTCAAAGGCCTTGCTGAAGTCCAGATAGGCCATGTCCACTGCCCTCCCCTGATCCACCTCCCTAGTCACCCAGTCAAAAAATTCAACGAGGTTGGTCTGACATGACCTCCCTCTGGTGAAACCATGCTGCCTTGGGTCCTGTAGTCCACTGACAACCAGGTGGTCCACCAATCTCTTCAGTATTGTATGATGTGTTGTGTTGTATTTTAATGGTATATAATTTTGCACTAATATATAAGCACAGTCGTATTTCTATTTCACATGTAAAACTGTTAGCTCTACCAGCCATTTTCTATTAATTGGATGCTGTGTCTTTAAATTGAGCAGTATTTAATTGCTGGCAGATCCTCAATGGGCCTGCCCCCTGATGAACATTCGGTTGAGTCGAAGTGCCAGGGAATTGGGTGAGAGCTAGATGGCAAGTTACTAATCTGATAAGTGCTACTGTGCCTTGACAGAAACGTAGACACTGATAGGAAAAGAACATTGGTCCATCCGGGCTACTCATAAACTCTAACAAATATAATACGTATAATACTGTTGCATTGTGTTCCACCAATTTTTAATTTTTGCAGTCTGTAATAGCTGTGGTTTGCACTGGACAGCACTGTAGGACTGTTGCCTGTGAAATTTAAGTCCTGTTTGAACCTGCAGCTTTAGCCTGGGTCTGACTTCAGTTTTGACTCTATGGGGAGTGTGCAGCTGTTCTCTGAGAGTATAGTAAGCACTGGGGAGTAAGCTGTCCGCACGCTGCAGCACCACTCCCACATTCTTTGAACTTACATTCTGTGTGTTTTATTGTGAAGCTGTGGTACAGCTGACCAATGGAGCCAGTGGGCGTGGAAGACAGTACAGGCCTTCAAGGTAAACCTGGATATATTTCTGCTTACCAGTGGAATCGTTGGGGAAACATCTATTAATTAATATATTTAAGCAATAAGGCATGATGGGGTGCATTTTTGGTGGGATAATGGCCCACCTCAAGTGTGATGAAGCATGAGGCAAAGTCTGGTGCTTCCACCACCCAAGAAGGGAAGTTAGCCCACTATAATGCACCCTCTGGAGTGCATTATTGTGATTATCAAATGGGTCCTTTTTAGTAAATTGGGTGTTTTTTAACACATTTTTGTTGCATGACTTTGTGCTGGACTGTCATGCTGGGATAATAGCCCAGCTAAAAGTACCTCTTGGCCATCAGGAGCCAGCATTCTTTCAACCCATGTCATAATAATTGGTGTAGTCTAGTGATTAGAGCACCAAGTTGAGCACCAGGAGATCGTAGGTTTAAAACCCACTAGAACCAGAGTTTGACATTGGGCAGGTCACTTCACCTATCAATGTGCCATTCCTACCAGCTGCAGAAATGAGTCAAAGCAGAGCCCTACTGGAAACCAGGTGTTGCACCATGGCTGAGCTATCCTTGGATAATAAGATGTAAAATTAAAATGACAAACACATGTTTGCACTGCATACTTGCTGGTACCTTCGTATGATGTGGAGGTGGTGGTGGGGGTGGACATGATGTACATAGTGTCCCTTCTAACCTTAAATGACTGTGTTGCAATGGAACCTAACTCCCTCTGTCTAAAATACGTCTGCCCAATATTCCACATATTAACTGCTCAGATGGGCTTCTGGACTCCTTCCATGGAAACATAGAATCTGATTTCAGAAAAGGACTGCTTAGCCCACCCAGTGTGCTCATTTTTCCCTACCTACATCATCACTGCAGACCCTACTTGATCTACAACTATTTCTCCTTCCCCTTCCTTTCCAGTATGATTTCCTTTGTGCCTATCCCATGAAGATCCAGGTGTTAATACTTCCAAGTGGCGTCTTGGAAGGTGATTTAGAAACACATGTTATCCTTCAGTCTGCACAACCACTAGCAAGTGGTGCTGCCTAAGGGATATAGGCTGGCGCCTGGGTTCTTGGTTATAATTGGCATGGCAAATGGTGCATTACCTCCACCTATGGGGATCCTTATAGCAGCGTACTGCCAGGGTGCTTCCCCACAGGAAATGAAATACAGCCCCCTCCCTTGGTGACAGGTATAACATTACACAATCCCCTCCCAACTTATCACTCTAAGCATGCAGATATAACACCTCAGGTACTGCAGTACACCCCACTCGATGTCGGCGATCTCTAAAGATGTTATGCCTACTAAGTCACTCCCTGGCCCTCCTCCTTCTCATAGCTGGGGACATTGAATACAACCCAGGACCCACGGCCTCCAACTCTGCTCAACACCCCGCAACGGCCACGCCCCTCCCTAAAGGACTAAAGATTGTCCATCTCAATATATGCAGCATTCTAAACAAAATTGCTGCCTTACAAGCCACTATCCTCACTCTCTGCCCTGACATTGTAATAATCACCGAATCCTGGCTTAAACCTCACAACCAGGTTGCGGAATTCTCCATTCCTGGGTTCACCCTTACCCGCCAGGATAGACAGGGCAGAAAGAAGGGTGGCGGCTTGGCCATGTACATTTCCTCTGCTCTTAAATTTTCCTTTATCACCTTGCCAGCCCTCACACAACCTATAGATTCCCTCCTAGTCAAAATCTCACTAACCCACTCCGTCCCAATCTATATAGCTGGATCCTACTGCCCACCTGAAACCCCACTGAGTAGCATCCTCGACCATCTCGGCACCCTGAGGTCACTTACGGAGGGCGGCGAACTTCACTTACTTGGGGATTTCAATCTAAATTGGCTTGGCAAGGGAGCCTCCAAAGCTCGGCACCACATAACTGCCCTAAATTTGTCCCAGCAAATAGTGGAACCGACTCGCCTAAACCGGAAATCCAACAAACATACTCTCCTGGATTGCGCCACCATCCACCCCATGGGATCATTCAAGCTGGCATACTCCCAGACTCCTTAGTGACCACCATATGATCTACATGGTGCGAAAATCTTCAGACCTCTGCTCCCCACCCCGGACACTTCTCAGTAGAGTTTATAAGTCCTTGATCTGCAGGGCGCTCCAAACAACCTCACCAGCATCGACTGGTCTTACATCATAAAGGCCTCCTCCGTTGATGATGTCTTGGAATATTTTTCCTCAAATTTCCTCTCCATCTGGGACAGCCACGCTCCACTCAGGCGATCCCGTGTAAGAGGAAGCCATTTACCCTGGATAACAACAAGCTTGATGCAACAACTACGAGCCAGAGACCACGCCTGGAAATACTTCAAGGCCTCAGGTAGTCACTTGGCCCAGCACCACTACCTATCTCTACGAAATGCTTGCACTAGGCTCATAAGGCACACCAAATCTAACTATTTCAAAAATGCTTTAAATAACAGTTCCGGTCACCCAACTCAATTCTGGAAATCCATAAAATCCCTTCTCTCCCCGACGACCAAACCCCCTACCCCCTCACTTAACGTTGCAGGGAAAACAATCTCGGATTCGAGCATGGTAGCCTCCGAATTCAATTCTTACTTCTCCACTGCTGCATCATCCCTTCTCTCCTCCTTCCTGTCTCCCTTTCCCCCACCCTCTACTCCCCTTACTGTACCCTCCTCTGCTTCTTTCTCCCTATGCCCTGTATCATCAGCTCAGGTGCTAAAACTACTGATGTCTCTCAACCCAGACAAAGGTAAATGCCCCTCTGGCCTCGACTCTAAAATGCTCCGGCTCTCCGCACCTGCCATAGCCCACCCGCTTACCCTGCTGTTCAAGCTGTCATTTAAAGTCGGTTCAGTCCCCAAAAATTGGAAACAAGCCACAGTCATTCCACTGCCCAAAGGGGGGGACCTCTCCTCACCTTCCAACTACCGCCCTATATCCCTGCTCCCCATCCTGGCCAAAATTCAAGAACGTCTTGTCCTTTCCCAACTCCACCACTATCTTGAGTCGACAAACTTTAACCCCATACCAGGCCAGTTTCAGGAAAAAACACTCCACCACCACCTCTCCTCCGGCTCACAGCGCTATTCTCACTGGTATGGATAAAGGGATTTAACAGCTGCCATATTTATTGATCTGGCAAAACTTTTGACCGTCTCCCACCCCTTGTTGCTGGCTAAACTTGCTAGAGCTGGGCTGTCGGTAATGCAAATAACTGGTTACTTTCATTACCTGTCAAACGGGTATCAATCTGTCCGCATTGGCTCGGTTTCATCCACCCTACTCCCAGTCACCAGCGGAGTCCCCCAAGGGTCGGTTCTCGGACCCCTACTGTTCTCTATATTTCTCAGTGATCTGCCAGCTGCCTGCCCAAACACGGCCATCCACATGTACGTGGACGACACAGTATTGTTCACCTCTGGTCCATCATCTAGTGTGGTGGCAGCCTGTCTACAAAAGGATTTTGACTCCGTCCAGCATTGGCTTACCTCAAACCAACTAGTCCTAAACTCAAAAAAACTGTCTCCCTCACCTTTGGCTCCCGGCCCAAACTCGCACGGCTTACTGCGCCACCAAAGTTCTACACGTTGGACAGCACCCCACTGGAGACATGCACCTCCTATCGTTTTCTAGGTGTCTGGTTAGATCAACACCTAAACTTCTCTGCACACATTTGATGCTATGCACAAAAAACTGAACCCCATGTTGGGTGCCCTCTACCGAAACAAACACTGCATACCCCTGCCAACCAGGCAAGAAATAGTCAAAAAAATGATCCTCCCTATATTTGACTATGGTGATATTATCTATGGTACGGCCCCTCAAACATCCCTAGCAAGGCTAGACCCCCTCCTCAACTCTTTCTGCCGCTTTTCGCTGGATCGCCCTCCCAGCACCCACCACTGTGCGCTCTATCAATCTTTGAACATCACCTCATTACAGAACAGAAGATCACGCCACTGCGCTAGAACCTCGGCAAAGTTCTGGTCAAATTCACTCCCATCCTACCTGACTGCCTCTTTAACTGCCTTTAACCCACCATCCTGTGCGCTCCAAAACAGCGACGCCAGGCTCCTCCATATCCCACATAGATCCACTCGGTCCGGACAGGCTGCTTTCAGCTATAGGCTACCCAAACTATGGAATTCCTTGGCAACCGATATCAGACACTCCTCAAGTACTCCCCAGCTAAATGCCCTTCTCAATTCGCACTTCTCGTCACCTGCTCCTGTTACCCCACCTAACTCCCCCCTCTCTCCTGTACCCACCCAGCGTATGAATCAAGACTGGTCTCTCCACTGTTTTTGACCTGCTCAATTGTAAAACACTGTATACTGTACAACACTCTGCCTTCCCTCAATCTGATCCGTTCGCATTAGGTATGTTACACACTGCTGTTATATTACTCCAAATGTATGATGTTTGCTTTCTTCCATTGCTCCTCTGTAAGTGTTATTGTTTGTATCCTGTTCCCATTGTACCCAAAAATCCCCAGGGCGCATCTGGAATCGAGCAGTACTCTGCTCAGCATGCCTTCCTGGTAAATCTCTTAAATAAATAAATAAATAAATAAATTACACACTAGAACTGGTTCACAGACCACCGCCTGATCATCAACTATAAAAAAACGAAGTCTATGATCTTTGCCCATCGCCAAAGCCCACATAGTCAGTCAGCACTCCTAATTAAAAACTCACTTGGTATCCCTCTGGAACATGTTACAAACTTTAAATACCTGGGCATCACATTAGACACCTCCCTCTCCTACCATAGGCACATCCAACTTCTTTCCTCCGCTGTCAACTCCAGAGTGGGCATCCTCTACTGACTCAAGCACTGCCTGCCCGCACAGGCTATGCAACTTGCTGTCACATCCTCCATCCTCTCCCTCGTTGACTATGGGATAGTTATATATGGCTCTGCCGAACCCTCCACACTTTGCGGTTTAAACATTGCCTTGAATAAAGCTTGCCGCTTAGTTACAGGTAGTGACAGACTTACCCACATTAGTGCACCTTTATACTTTGTCTGGTTGGCTAAATCTCCAACAAAGACTAAAGTACCACACCTGCATCCTGGCTAAAAAGATACATCTCCAGATAGCCCCCTATGGCCTACTCCCCATTATCTGTGCAGCCCCCCGCAGGCACAACACAAGACCCACAGCAAGCCCAACATTCCAAGTCCCCCTCTGTAGAACATCCCTAGGGCTTCTAGGTCGTGCCTGAAAATAGGCATTGCCATGCCTAGCGCACCCAACCGGTTATCAAAAGCAAATAAATAAATAAATAAAGATCCTTCCGCTACTGGGCCCCTTGCTAGCTCAATGCGCTACCTCCTCCACTCACCCAGACCCACAGCGTCTCACTGTTCAAGACGGGACTCAAAGCCCATCTACTTCAGAGAGCAAAATGTGTCTGTAGCTAACGATGCCTACCCAACTGTGCTACCAAACCCCCCACTTCTCCTGACACAGGGTCTCTATTGACCCCATGAATCTGCCACCGACTTCTCTGTCTAAAGGTTTACAAGAATGCTACTTACTACCTCACTGTTTTCTAAAGTTTAAGCCTGGACTGCTTGGTCAGTATATGTGACTGTAAATACTGCCTGTTCATGTTTCGTGTATGTTCTGTATTTGTTTACCCTCCACCCCCTGTAACCGACGTGGAGCCTTTGCAAAAGAGTCTGTGACTCAAAGGTTTGTAATTCCGATTGTACTCAATAAACACACTAGTGCAAATAATTTAGCAATTGCAGGAAAATAAACAAGGGGGATTATTTTGGATCTGGATAATGAGGTAAGGAACAAGGGAAGCAAAGGTAGTAAAACATTCAGCAACAAGCTTATAATAAATACTGTAATCAGGCAAAATAATCGGATACCACAGTACATTACAGTCCAGTATTCCCTGTCCCTCTCCCCCCACTTGTGCACCAGTCAACCCCACAGTCCCTGTGGGAGCTCCCAAATACTGTGTGTGCACACACCAAGGAGTTGCAGGCCTGTGATGAGTAGACGCTAGGTGCAGCACCGTTGCAATGGTTGGATTCTGAAGTTGCAAGTATAAAGTACACCAGTGGATGTAGATATACAGTTTATCCTGGCTGTAACTGTTGCTGTGGGCTTAGCTAGGGTTGCACAAGAAGCCCGGATGGTATGTTAACTAGCTAGCTAGCTGAACAGTTAGAAAAGTATTGGTTTGGGTAAAACCCAGTACTCACAACCTTTTGGTGAACAGATGATGCAGGAGTTGGGGGACGTCTCCCCTTGTAGGCAGTGGAGAAGAACAGGTAGGCTGGCATGGATGGGGACGATGATCCTTTTTCACCCCACAGAGGGACTTGTCTTCACCCACCTTGCAGGTAGGCCAGCAGTTAGGCATGCAGGCAGGACTTCAGAGCTCAGTAGAGTTTAAAAAAAAAAAAAAAAAGGAAAAACTTTATTATATACAGGAAAACATGTCATTTAGGTCACATGACCCAGTTTGCAAAACAGTCCTGTTTGCATCTTACAATGTTACCTATACAAATAATTCTAAAAAGACCCATTCAGCAATACAAGTCATTATTAGACATATTAACAGTACACATTTGTAATACACAGTAATTGAATTACAAGACTTAAATACAGAAGGTCTAAAAAAAATTATATGAGAACCCAGGTTAATTATTTAATCCTAGCAATGTATTCTGTAAATATAGGTCCCCTGGCAGACATCATAGTTTCTTGTAACAGGACAGTGAGCAGTGGATTTGTCAACTCGCTCAAGCACAAAGAAATACTACTTTCAGCAGTCTTGGTTGCCAAAACACAGCAGTTCAGTTAAGATGAGGTAAATCCCCCTTGTCTGGTATTTACCAGGCAGTTGGCAACATGTTTTAAAGTTCTTAGCTCGTTCTGGCACAAATTAAAAGGTTTTAGGCTGTGACAGCAGCAGGAGCTGTCACAAATCAGTTGTTTTCTCTTCAAAAACTCACACAGAAAAGACAGGGTCAAAACTGTCAACCCCAGAATGTTAGTTGGAATCATGACACCTCATTGGTCCACAGGAGTCTCAAGCTCCACGCCCTGATTGGCTGTACTGCAGCTACCAGTAGGATTCCTCGCTGTCTTCAGGCAGACCACATCCAGTATGGCCACCCCCATACAGTACTGTTCACCTCAGTCCATTATTAAATAAAATTGTCTTGGCAGCATCTGGCTGCATGGGGAGGACCCTCCTGGTCCCTTCTGATGGTCGCTAGGGCCTGGGGGCACTTTGGGGAGACAGGCTCCCCGTCGGAAGCTCTGTTTCTTGAGCTCTCCAGCAGGAGCAGTCACTGAAAATGGCAGTCTCACCGCAATGCATCATGGGACTTGTAGTCCCGTGGCCATTTTGTCCCCTGTACTCCCAAACCCACTGGAGGCTCGGATCAGGGAGCCTTCTTAAAGTTTTACATTTTGTTTATTTTGTTTCCCTCCCAGCCCCCACTGGTGTCCGATGGGGTGAGGAGAGGAGTTGTAAGCAGTGCTTCTGCTGCAGCTCTCTGTCAGGCGCTTGAGGCACTAAGAAACAGTCTGCGGCCTTTACTTTGCTCCCCACCTCGCTGTGCAGCAGTTGGATGGGGTGGGGAAGCAACACAACTGTGTGGCTCACTGGCCATGTTCTCTTCGGGTACACTGGTGCCGAAACTGTTTAAACTGCTCCCTGTCCTTGGCAGCAGTCCAGTAATGGTCCAGGGGAGCGAGAAGGCAAGCGGCTTACCAGCCGCAAGGGATCAGGCACTCGGAGGTGCCACAGCACAGTCAGTCTGCTCCCCGGCCCTGTCACAGTCCAGGAGCGGGCCGGGGAAGCAAAGAAACATACAGCTGGCTGCAGAGCTATCTGGAGGCTGCTGGGGCCATCGGGTAAGTTCCTGACTTGGGATGGTGCTTATATTCTCCCTCCCCCCACTGAAATCCTTGACATCCTCATCAAGGCCTGAAACATCAAACACTGCAGTACAATACATCACATGCTATCTAATACACCTGATGACCTGATTAACCAACATTATCATTCCATTTCTTAAAACACAGGGCATGCACTGAGATAATTATTTTCCCACCATAGTTTACAAGTACACCTCCCTAGTATGACTTGTGGGCAGCACAAGGGGGAGGCAGTGACAGGCTTGGCAGCAGATTAACCTTATGTACCACATTATCAGGGAGATCAGAAGGAACACCAGGGACATCATAGGTGAGTTTTATTTGGTGCTTGACTTCTGTACCAGAGCGTCGGGGTACCACAAATTCCTCGGCAGTTATTTGACCAGGATCATTAATGGGTTCTGCATACTCTGCCACAGTGTGTTCAAATCTTTGTGTCCTGGATTGGCTCTATAACTGGAGTCTCAACATTCCCTGCATTAGGAATGTAGTTCATGACTGTGGGCCCAATGTCAGTCGGAACAAAGGGTACTGCAGCCGGATTCAATGGGCTGGAATGACTCGTCTTACTCCGTCCAGGTGCTGAAAGGGGAAGTCCATGGGAAATGGTGCAGGCTGATACTGATGTGGTACCGTACAAATATAAGGTTCTTCAACCTCACAACTAGAACTGCTGTTGGAAACATCAGATTGAGTCCCGGGGGAGGTGGGGGGGGGGACACAGGTACTGGTGGTTGAACTTGACTGTTTATTCTTTGTCTTGTCTGATTTCTAGTGACTGGTCTCTGTGGTGGAGAGAGAGGTACTGAATTAACAAGTTCTGGTAACAGTTGGCCAGTTGACAAGAGGTGGTTTCGATGCAGCATTTTAACCACCATGTTTCCTCTTTCCATTCTTAATCAGTATACTTGCAAATTTGGAAGCTGTTCCACAATTACATAAGGATCGGGTTTCCATCGGTCTTCAATCTTGTGTTTGCCTGGGATCTCCAAATTCCGAATCAATACTCTGTCTCCTGGCTGAAGAGCTTGTACTCAGACTGTCATCATATCTGTTTTTGTTTGCTAGGCAGGACTTTGCAGCTGCTTTCTGAGCCACCTGATAGGCTTCTGTCAATTGTGCACGCAACGTCCTGGTATAGTCCAAGTATGTCTCTGGTAAGGTGCCATCTGCAGACACCTGAAAACATAAGTCCACTGGAAGCCTGGCTTCTCTTCCGAACATTAGGAAATAGGGTGAAAACCTGGCTGAATCATTTTTAGTACAATTGTAGGCATGGACTAGGAAAGGTACTTGCTGACTCCAGTATGGCTTTCTGTTAGGATCCAATGTTTCCAGCATATAAAGCAGTATTTTATTGAATCTCTCAGGCTGAGGGTCACCTTGAGCGTGGTAAGGAGTGTCACAAACCCACTCCTGAGGGTCCAGTCCACTGAGCTCACAGTGCCCACCTCCAAGTGCAATCCGTGACAAGGAGAGGGAAACGGGATACCCTCTTTGTGTCCTTCTATAGTGCTTGCTGAGTTCATAACTGTACACTCACCACAAAGTCCCAGGGTCCCCTCTTTACTCTGGATCAGGGTACAATACTAATCTTGAGTCTTGTAGCCAAATATGAACCCTTGGTTGTTACAAAAAGGGGGAAGATCCAGGCATTACAACCTCTTCGGGTAGCGTTGTATCCCTGATTCTGCCTTCTCCCACAAGGCGTGCATTAACCTGGTTCAAATCCCCACAGATCCTTCCTTGAGACTTTGGTATTCCCCCTATCTTTCCATGACTTTCCCTTTTCAGACCCTTGTTTGATTTGGTAGCTTATGATGGCACCCCTTAGCAATAACAATTTAGTCACAGATTATTACTGAAACATCCCACAATCGCACACACAATATAACAGTCTTGCTCAAGCAGGCTTCTTAAAACAAATGTTTTTACTAAATATTTATCATACATTTACAACTAAAAGATTTTATCAATTTGGTCACGGAATAATGCAAAAGTGGAAAATATACATGAAAACACACTATAACTGTTAGGTAAAGCTCTACCTTAATGTTCATAGTGAATTGAAAGTTCAGAAGAATAAATAATCTGAAAAATCCTTTCTTTCTCTTGCAGCCACTGGTCTTAAGTGTCTGATGGCAGTTGGTCTTGTCTTGCCAGGAGAGTGTCCAAGAGCAAAGTGTCCATTGAAAAGTGAGCCAAAATGCACTGAGCTTCTGTTTTGGAGGCCCTAGTTATAGAAATGGCCCCTCCGGTCTGTGACACTGCCCTTGGTCAACTGGTGGCCTTGTCGTTTTGGGCCAGTAGTTGTCACAGTTATGATTACCACCTTTTGGCGCATTAATAACATGTTTAGAATTTGTGCCTTTGATGTCTTACTGTCTTAAAACATAACACTGGTAAGATAGTTCACACCACTCTGTCAGGTATGGCTATTTCCCAAGCATCCTGCCTTTCAAGTGCAAAGGTTTACGACGGGTAATGATTTTCTGGCACATCCTTGTTGAGCAGCCCTTGAAGTAAGTTGGCTTCCTGCCCAGCAAACTTTCCCCTCAGGTCAGAGGAAGGTCAGACATTTTAAAAGTCCAGTTAGTGTGTGTGTGTGTGTGTGTGTGTGTGTGTGTGTGTGTGTGTGTGTGTGTGTCTCTCTCTCTCAGATGCATCAGTTAGGGTTGTTCCACAGCGACAAAAGCGAGGAAATTCGGTGTTTAGGGTTGAAAACTCTAACTCCGCATTCACCCCCCACCACCACACACACACACATTCAAGTAGGGGGGGAGGACCAAGGCAACACGACCAATCACAGACAACCAGCAGCAGGTGTGCAGTCGTGCTCTGATATACGCACGATCATCTGTGGCTCTCCACTCAGGATGCAGTACATGGTCGGGGGCATTGCCTGTTTGAGGGCATGCACATCCTAACTTGAGTGTCCTTGCAATCAGTGAGGTGTACCATTAATGTCCATACCCTCAGTTTTGCTGTGGGTCTCCATTCAGGATGCAGTACCTGGTCTCGGGGGTTTGGGGGGCATTGCCTGGCTGAGGCCATGCAACTCATAACTGTGCTAACTGGGGTGTACCTGTAATCAGGGAGGTGTACCATTGATGTCAGTGGCCTTTGTTTCCTGTGGCTCTCCACTCAGGATGCAGTAACTGCTCGGGGGGGGGGCCTTGCCTGCCTGAGACTGTGCAACTCCTAAGTGTGCTTACTTCTGTACAGCTGCAATCAGGGAGTTGCACTGTTGATGTCCATGGGCTTATTCTTCCTGTGGCTCTCCACTCAGTATGCAGTACCCGGTCGGGGGGGGCTGGGGCATTGCCTGGTGGAGGTCCTCCAATTCCTAACTGTGTTAACCTGTGTGTAACTGCAGTCAGGAAGATATACCATAGATGTCCATGGCCTTACTGTTGGTGTGGGTCTTCACTCAAGGTGCAGTACCTGGTGTGCCGGGGCATGGGGCATTGATACCAAAGGCCATGCAACTCCTAAGTGTGGTAACTTGTGTGCACCTGCAATCAGGGATGTCTGCCGTTGGTGTACATGGCCTCAGTTTTGCTGTGGATCTTCATGAGCATGTAGTGCCTGGTCTGGGGTGGTGGGGATGTCTTGTACATTTAGACAGTAATATTTTATTTCTGTCACCTGCTGCTGGTTGTCTGTGATTGGTCATGTTGCCTTGGTCCTCCCTACTTGCGTTGTGTGTGTGTGTGTGTGTGTGTGTGTGTGTGTGTGTGTGTGGTGCTGGGGGTTGGGGGGGTGAATGCGGGTTAGGGTTTTCAACCCTAACACGCATTCTCGCTTTGTCGTTGTGGAACAACCCTAACTGATGCATTAAACAGAGGGTTTTTGCCTCTAATTTCCCTTCTTTTTGAGAATGATGACGAGAAATAGTGAATGTAATGTGGCGGTGGGAGCGCAGGGCCCTTTGGGCCCCGCTCCGCCACATGATAGTCTTGTGACATAGTAAGAGGAACAGAAGCAAAAAGTGCACAACAGTGGCGCACATGGTGAGAAGCAGTAAATGGTAAAGGAAAGCGTTAATAGAACCATAGCGCAAAGTGATGCGGAAAGGCGAACAGTGGCGCAACCGGACATTGAACGCCGCGACTGAAAATGCAACTGGTAATAGGAAGAGTGATGGCAGTGGTATTTTAAATGGAAATGTTAAGTGTTGCAGGAAAAAAACGCGAAAGGGAACAGAAACGGAAACGCGAATGCAAGTGCACATGGGAAAAAGCAAACTGTAACGCGCACAGGCACGGTACCCCAATTGTAAATGCAAATGGTAAAGGTAACATGAATAACGCCAAAGGAATTGGAAACGGGAACAGAAGCGCGTACGGAAACGCTAACGGAAATGCACACTGGCACAGTACCGCAGTTGTAAACAGAAATGGTAACGGTAACAGCAACAATAACAACAAATGAAACGAATGCAAAAGGAAACGCAAGCGCATATGGAAATGCAAACTTTAATGCGCACGGGCACAGTAACGCAGTTGCAAACGCACATGGTAATGGTAACCGCAAGGAAGACGCAAAACGAAAGAGAAACGGAAACACAATTTTATTTTATTTATTTATTTTATTTGTACATTACTTTACAATCTTTGAGCCAGAGGCTCATTTCCAAAGGTACCTCGTCACATAGAGGACAAATACATGATAACATTTTGTTACAACATTGAGGTCACTGATTTGGCAGTCACTTGCTGTTACAATTTAGTTACATCATTGAGGTTACAGGTTTGGCAATCACATGCTGTTACAGTTATTAGGCTAGGGAGAAACAGGGTAACATACATTTGCATATACTTACACACGGTAGCGTGCAGAGACAGCAAGGTGGTAATAGTTCAGTGGGCTAAGGGACGTGGTTGGCGAGTGGTGGGGTGAAGAGCTGCTCAGAGAGCTTTGTCAGTGCATAGTGAGCTACGTCACCTTAGAGACAAATGACAGGGCTGCCAGAAATGCAAATGGCAATGCACACGGTGATGCAAACAGAAACGGTAGTGGAAACGCAAATGGTAACAGTACTGAAAATGCAAACGCAAGTGACAATGCAAAGGGTAACTCACATGGTGGCGTACACGGGAACGGTAATGCAAACTGGGACAGAAATGCAAGTGTAAACAGTAACTGTAACAGTAACGGAAGCACATACCCTGTTTTTGCCGAACAGGTGCATAGAGAAACAGTGTGTACAAAGAATGTATGCATTGTAATGGGCATCGGAGCTTAAAACGAGCATTGGAAGTACTCAATTGCTAATATCTCAGCAACTGCACGAAGTAGAAAAAATTAAATGTCTCAAAAATCATGATTTTCCTGTCTAGGTTTTTGCTATTGCATAGCCCAGTGGGCTATGCAATAGCAACAAAAAGTCTGTATCTCTCATTGTTTTCGAGATACAAGCCCTGAAAGGCGTGGCGTGCGCCACCATGTTAGTCTATGGGAGCAAACGCCAACTTCGGAGTACTGTAACTTTGTAGCCATGGAATATTTTTTTCACCAGACCACCAAAAGGCACATCTGTGAGATGTTGGCTGTGTTCCCTTCAAATTTCGTCTCAAAAGACCAAACCGTTCTTTTGCACTAGGGTGGCAAAGAACTGCTGTCATTTTGGCCATAGTCTGGAAAAGTGGTGTTGTGATTTGCGACACCTTTCGCAAGCATTTGCGAAAGTGTCGAGAGTGCGACACTATTTTGCGACACTACTATTTCTAGAAATTTGGAAAACATATTTCTAGGGTGTTTCACCTCAAAATAAAAACATGCCTAGCATCCTCAGGGTCCGACTAGGTGAACACAAAAAGAATTGTGTTGCTAGAGGGTCTCAATTTTTAAATGCCAAGCATTTTTCTGATCATCAACTGAAAGCGAAATGGCAGATTTGTGACACTGCTAGGGCCATTTGCGACACTAAAAAGTGCATTTGTGACACTGTCGAACTTTTTGTTAACTTATCCCATTGACTTATAATGGAAACTTCTTTTTTGAATAACTTTTAAACAGTTTAATATTTTTTCATGAAATCTTCGGAAGGCACATCGGGGACTCCAGCTGCACGTTCCCCACAAGTTTCGGACGGTCGCGCAAACCATGTGACCTGTGGCGCGAAACAAAATTCCAGAAACTGTAAACGCGTGCAGATCACTTAATAACGTTGCAGCCAGATATCCGGCGGTTGAATGTGCAGATCCCAGATGTATGGTTCTTGATCATGCATTCCAAATTTCAGACAAATCCGTTGAACAGTGGCAAAGTTATTAAGGTGCAAAGTTTGACCCTTTAACCTTAAAAGGGCTACTCAACCCTAACTATGGTAGCACTACTGTGCTACCATACAATATTATCTATAGATAGATATATAGATATAGATATATAGATATATAGATATATAAATATGTACACGTATATGTATGTGTGTGTGTGTGTGTGTGTGTGTGTATATATATATGTGTGTGTGTGTGTGTGTATGTGTATGTGTATGTATATATATATATATGTATATGTATATGTATATATATATATATATATATATATATATATGTGTGTGTGTGTATAACGTGTGTGTGTGTGTGTGTGTGTGTGTGTGTGTGTGTGTGTGTGTACATGTGTGTGTGTGTGTGTGTGTGTGTGTGTGTGTGTTATACATATGTATGTATGACAGATCTTACTTCAAGATACAGCTCTTGCAGCAGGTTACACCATTAGTATTGAAGCCGTCAGGCGCCAGGACCCCACGGAAATTTTCTAGCTAACAGTCTTCAGTGGGGACCGCCTCCGACGTTGGTCCCGCCCCCGGCGTCGGGCGTAGTACATAAGGAGGTGGTCCCCCCACAATCCCCAGTTCTTTTCCCACCGTCGACATCGCAGCATCGGCCTCTCGGTCACTTTCTAGCGTCTGACGACTAGGAACTACGACGTTCTTTTTTCTCTCATACGAACTTGGATTAATCTGCTGTCCTCTCCAAACACCTCTCTGGAAGGTCACCCATCGAAGTGTGCCTGTGGCAAACAGATCCCCTTCAAGGATCCTCACTCAGCTTGAGTGCATTGTCTGTCTAGGTCCGGAACACGACACCAAGGCCTGCTTCTTCTGCCAGGGCTTCAACAGTTGTACCAGGATCCGCCACCAGAAGGCCCTTCAAGCGTTTCTCTTGGAGGAGAAACTCAAGGCCATGGATAGGGAACCTTCCTCCAGGGGGGAGTCATCAGGGCAGACCCACAAACACCAGGAGAAGGAAAGGCCCAGGTCCCCGTCGAGGGCCTCGGACTCCCGAAGCTCTGGCTCGCAGTCAGAACGCTGTCCCTCCAGGGCTCAATCTCAGCCTCCCCCGGTTCAGGTCAGATCCTCCAGCGGCTCCTCTTCCCTGCAGCCTATCAAGACTTCCAGGCCATCGGCTTCATCCACTCCTTCTGAGGCCTCATCCAAGACTGGAGAGCGCCACAAGTCTTCCTCCCGCCGTCGGGACTCCGACGCCAGGTCAGTGTTCCAGCCCCCGCATGGGTCGGACCCGGTCCCATGTAAGACTAAGGACCTGACGCCCCTAAAACGGACGCCGGACCCGACGTCTGCCCACCTGACGTCGGCCAAACATCACAGGCACTCCCAGGAGCTGGCTACAGTAAGACGCCTGTCGACGGCCAGGCATTCGCCTCCCAGGGCGTCGGCCAGGGGACCGACGTCTGCTACCCCAGAGGGGAGGACCGCACCCCCGTCGCCTACTGATGTCGGTCAGAAGGTATCCTCGGAGGAGGACACGACTCAGCCCGAGGACCAGGTGGGCGACTCTGGAACCGTAGGGTTCCCACGGGAACCCTCCCTGGAGCGGGAGACCCCCGGGGACCCAACGCCTGACCCCGGCAACAGGCCACCAGTACCCGGCCCGTCGTCTGGCCTGAATTTGGCAGAGGTGAAGGAGCTCTTCACCTTCTGGTGGGACACCATCAGGAAGGATGTGGTCGCCATACACCCTCCTCCTACTTTGGCTCCGCCTCCACCTACTCCTTCAGCGCCTACGCCCCCTCCCCCACCCAAGGGGCCCGTAGGACGGTTGCCAACCCCCAAGGAACCAACACCTTCTCCTAGGGGCAGATCTGCAGATAGAAGACATCCCTCAAGATCCACTTCAGGGTCACCCAGCCCTAAGAGACCCAGACGACGCCGGTACACCTCGTCAGCGGAGGACTCTAGATCTGACACCTCAGGGTGCTCCAGATCTCCTTCTCCCATCAGCATTCCCTCCCCAGACCCACACGACATTCCCAGGTCTCCTCCGGATGACCCATCGTTCGCTGAGATCATGAGGCACATTCAGGAGAATATGGGGTGGGATGCTGAAGAGCTGGACCCTGAGAGACAGCGCCTTGCCCGCTACCTTCAGTAGAGAGACCCAAAGCCTGTGGTAGTGCCACCCTTGGTGGACACCTTTGCGGACGTCACCAAGGCTGCGTGGAAGCATCTGCATTCGACTCTGGCAGTGCCAAAGAAGGCTGACCGCCTATACAAGGCCGCGAGGGAGGACCAGTATCTGGTGAACCATCCTCTGGCCGATTCCCTGGTCATCACGGCCTCGCATGACCGGTCTCAGAGACCTCAGCACTTGAGCACACAGCCACCGGACCTGGAATCCAAGCAGTTGGATGTCCTGGGTAGGCACACGTACGCGGCTGCGACTTGCGCCATCAGGTCTCTAAATTACCTCACCCACATGGTTCAATTCCAGAACGCACTGTGGAACAGGGACAGGACCTGGTTGAGAAGATGCCTGACGGTGGTCAAGAGGAGGAGCTTTAACTCTCTCCGTACGGGTTCGGATGTGGGGACCCAGGTGCTCCGAGCCGACTTGCGATTCTGGCGGACTCTTGACCAGAGCTGCAGCCTCAGGGCGTGTCTCCGAGACACTCTTGGCCCGCCTCCTCAAGTTTTACCCTGGACGCCCAGAAGAACATCCTGGACGCCCCTACAATGGGGAAGTCCTTTTTGTGAAGCCTCTGAGAAGGTGATCATCAAACTTCAGGACGCAGGGAAGGCAGTTAGATCTGTCCAGGCTGTGTACAGATCTCGACCTAGTTCCTTTCATAGGGAACCAGAGTTGCTTTCGTGGCCGGACACAAAGGCAACAACCACGCTTCTGGCCAACAGCAGAGGGCTCATCCTCGAAAAGCCCAGCTAAGTCATCCCCGGCAGGGGCCACCGAAGTCGCGAAAAGTCAATTCCAACTCTGGGCGGCATCTAACGCTGCCACAGCATGACTCCTTCCCAGCCCCCGCCCTCCTCAGGATCAACGGGAAATGAAGGTCGGGGTCGACGCACGTCACCTGCCAGGGTGGCGGTCGATCACCACCCTACAGGTGGGTGCTGCAATTGGTTGAAAAAGGCCACTATAGAATTAGAGGCAGCCCACCTACAAGGCCTCCCCCTGCTTTCCCGCTTACTGGCCGAAGCACTCTACTTATACGCCAGGAAGTGCTCGCGCTTCTGGAGAAAGAAGCCTTAGAGCACGATCCAGAGAACCAGAGAGGGTCAGGCTATTATTCGCACTTCTTCCTGGTTCCAAAGAAAACAGGGGACCTCCGTCCAATTCTGGACCTCAGCGACCTCAATCTGTCGGTTGTCTACAAACGCTTCTGCATGGTGACCCTTCCAGGTCTAATCCCCATGCTGAAGCGGGACACCTTTTTTGGCGTTGTTAGACATGCAGGATGCCTACCTGCACGTCCCAGTTGCTCAAGCGCACAGGAGGTCCTGCGTTTCGAGTTTCAGAGCCGTCATTATCAGTTTCTGAGCGCTTCCTTTCGGGCTGTCATCGGCACCTCACGTCTTCATGAAGTGCATGGCGGTCGTGGCGGCATCTCTGAGGAGACAAGGCCACTACGTGTTCCCGTACCTGGATGACTGGCTTCTCATGGCTCCCTCCAAGGAGGCACTGATGACTGCCATTCATCGTACCCAGTCCCTTTTTCAATCACTGGGTATCCTCATCAACTACGAGAAGTCACTCCTGGTGCTGTCCCAGAAACTGCAGTTTATAGGAGCAGTGCTGGACACTGTCAGAGGGAAAGCTTTTCTTCCCGTGGACAGAGCGGAACACATCAGATCCCTCATCAGGGACCTGTCGGCGAAGACCATCCCAGCCAGATTGGTCCCTCGCCTACTCGGACACATGGCTGCGGCCATTGCAACAGTCCCGATGGCAAGGCTCCACATGCGGGTAACTCAGTGGATGTTAAGGGTGCAGTGGGACCAAAGGCAAGACCGTCTGCAGCAGCCAATTCGAATCACGAATGCCGCGATTCGGGATTGGCAATGGTGGCTAGATCCGGGGAACCTCTCCATGGGGGTTCCCTTTGTAGCGCCATCTCCGACTGTGACTCTCTCCACAGACACCTCAGGGCTCGGGTGGGGAACACACCTAGACGGGGTGAGGTCTCAGGGCACATGGACAGCCCAGGAATCTCATCTCCACATCAACATTTTGGAGATGAGGGTGGTTCTTTACGCTCTGCAAGCCTTCCAGTCGGAGATTCCACTGGGTACTCTCCTGTTACAGACAGACAATACTGCGGTGATGTATTACCTCAACAAACAAGGAGGTACTCACTCCTACCCGCTTTGCTGGGAGGCCATGAGAGTGTGGGAGTGGGTGGTGCAGCACGGCGCAAACCTAATTGCAGTACACGTCCCAGGTGTGGACAATACCATCGCAGACAGCCTGAGTCGCTCTCAGGCCAGAGTCCACGAGTGGGAACTTCTACAGGAGGTGGCAGAGGATCTGTTTCACAGATGGGGCATTCCAGAGTTGGATCTTTTCGCAGCCTCATCCAACGCAAAACTGCCCAAATTTTGCTCGCTAGATCCAGGGCCTGGTGTTTTCTGGCGAGACGCATTGTTCCTCTCCTGGGCTGGCAGATTCCTCTATGCCTTCCCTCCTTTCCCGTTGATCCAGAGAGTCCTCTTTAAAACTTTGCAGGGAGCAGGCAACACTCATTTTGATAGCCCCTTTCTGGCCCAGACAAATTTGGTTCCCGCTTCTGCATCAGCTATCCCGGGAACCTCCACTTTCTTTGCCACTCAGCTCCCATCTGCTGTCTCAGGAGGAGGGTTTATTAGTCCATCCGGACTTGCGTTCTTTGCACCTGCATGCTTGGCTCCTAGAGACATAGCCATGTTGCGATACGGGGCCTCGCAAGAAGTGGCAGATGTACACTCTGCCGCCAGAAAACCGGCAACCCACGCAACGTACGCCATGAAATGGTGTAGATTTTGCTTGTGGGCTCCAGCGCGCGGTTTCTCGCCATTTAGAATGTCCCGAAAAGCTGGTTCTGGATTACCTGCTTTCACTTTTTCAGTCTGGACTGGCTTACTCCTCGATTTAAGGTGCATCTTTGTGCAATTTTGGCATACCATACTCCCATAGGCCATCGGATGGTGGCCCAATTGGATACTACTCGTGCCTTTTTAAGGGGAGTTCTCCACCTTAGGCCGCCTATCAAGGATCCAATTCCTCCTTGGGACTTGCCCTTCGTCCTGGAGCAGCTTATGCTGCCACCTTTTGAACCAGCCGCGGATTGCGAGCTACGTTTTCTGTCGTGAAAAATGTTGTTTTTAGTTGCAGTTACTTCGGCAAGAAGGATTTCCGAATTGCATGCACTGATGTGCAAAGAACCTTATTTAGTTTTCCATCAGGATAGGGTATCCCTGAGGACAAACCCAAAGTTTCTGCCTAAGTTGGTTTCAGCCCTCACCCTTAATCAGGATATTGACTTACCAGTGTATTTTCCTAAGTACACCAACCGAGGAGAAGCCCTTCTTCACACCCTTGATGTACACAGGTGCCTCAGATATTATCTGACCAGAACCAAACAGTTTCGAAAGTCGGATCAACTATTTGTCTCCTTTGCTGTTAGAATGAAAGGAGCTCCTGTTTCTAAATAGTCTGTCTCGAGGTGGCTGATCCATTGTATCTCTTTCTGTTATGATAAGCGCAATAAACCCTTACCAGGCGTGGCTAAGGGTCATTCCATGAGAGGAGTGGCCACTTCCTTTGTGGTGTTAAGGAATGTCTTCACCTCAGCTATTTGCGCTGCAGCCACTTGGAGCTCGGTGCATACCTTTATTAAGCATTACAGCCTGGACATTGCATTGAGGCGAAGAGCAGGTTTCGGCCTAGCCGTCCTTCAGGGACTTCTGTCTTAGGCTCGAGTAGGGTTGTGATCCCTACCTTTCCTCCTCCTCCTCCTCCTCCCTGTGGCATAAGATTGCCAGTATTGCTTGGGAATCTGTCCTAATGGTGTAACCTGCTGCAAGAGCTGTATCTCGAAGTAAGATAGTACAGTTGCTTAAGAACTTACCGTAACAGTAGATCTTCGAGAACAGCTCTTGCAGCAGGTACCTTCCCGCCCACCATTCCCCCTTTTTGTGGAGGTAGATAGTAGCCGAACATCCATCTTGGGGGATGGGAAGTTCTTTTTTAGTCTTGGCCATCTGGTGGCGGATCCTCAGTCTCCTCTTCTGATGTCATCCAGCGGCCGGGAGTCTCCAGTGGGACAACTGGGGATTGTGGGGGGACTGCCTCCTTATGTACTACGCCTGACGTCGGGGGCGGGACAGACGTCGGAGGTGGTCCCCGCTGAAGACTGCTAGCTAGAAAATTTCTGTGGGGTCCTGGCGCCTGACGGCTTCAGTCCTAATGGTGTAACCTGCTGCAAGAGCTGTTATCGAAGATCTACTGTTACGGTAAGTTCTTAAGTAACTGTACTTTTCATCTGGTTCAAGGTCAGTTGGCATTCATCTGTATCCCTCTCCCCCGGGTCGTGCCTGAAAATAGGCAGGATTTGTCTAGTGCACTTACCCGGTCAACAAAAACTAAATAAATAAATATATATTTATGCAATGGGGTGGACATATATTCAGTGTGATAAATGCGTTTATCTGAATCACTGTATGTATAAATAAATTTATACATACAGTGATCATTTATACACACAGTTACTATGTCACAAATCTCTTTAGAATTCATTTAGAATATTTGGCCTCAGAAGCAGTACTAACCAAATTCATATGGAAATAACTTTAAAATGAAAAAAGATAGCATGGTACTGTGAGCATGAAAATTGTTCAGCACAAAATTATCTACAAAATGAGTGGTGTATCATGTATAGATACCTTATAGATTTTTTACAATTAGCAAAAAAGCAGAAGAAAATTTAATTTTTTTTCACTTTTTTGACAAATGTGAATAACTTTAAAACAAAACATAACATGGTACTGTGAGCATGAAAACTGTTCAGCACAAAAATATCTACAAAATGAGTGGTGTTTCATTTATAGATACCTTTGTTTTTTTTCTGTAATTAGCAAAAAACAGCATCAAATTCAATTTTGCTTTCCCTTTTTTGACAAATGTGAATAACTTTAAAACAAAACATAACATGGTACTGTGAGCATGAAAAATGTTCAGCACAAAAATATCTACAAAATGAGTGGTGTTTCATTTATAGATACCTTTTGTTTGTTTTTTTCTGTAATTAGCAAAAAACAGCATCAAATTCAATTTTGCTTTCCCTTTTTTGACAAATGTGAATAACTTTAAAATGAAAATGGTAGCAGAGTACTGTGAGCATGCCATTTGTTCAGCAAGAAGTTTTCTACAAAATGAGTGGTGTTTCATTTAATAGCAACCACTATGCTAGGCAGACATACTGTAGGAAAGTTAACCAAAACTCCTAGAAATTATAATTTAAAATAAAGATACAGTCAAAACCAAATGTTCCTGCACTGATGGAAAGCGTCACTATTGCATAAATGAAATATACAATGGTGAGCTGTCAGATAAATGATTTATCTACTATAGTGCTGTTTGACCTTAGATAATCTCACTCGCCACTCGTGAGATTATCTAAGGTCAAACAGCACTTGTGTAGATAAATCATTTATCTGACAGCTCACCATTGTATATCATATATACAGGTGTGTGTGTGTATGTATGTGTATATATGTTTATTATGTGATACTGTCATCCATTTTCTTGTGGCAGTTTAAACATACACAAAATATAACGGAATGTAACACCATATATCTGTACATCTGACTGGCAGTGGCATAGCTCGACCACAAGGAGTAGTTTGAGCCTTCTTGACTCCCAAAATGCTTGTGAGTTCTTTGATAAGGTGACTTTCATAGAATCTTCCTTGATCAGAGTGCTAGAGTTTGGAGAGTCTGTAATGTACAAAATGCTTCTCACACAAAACTTTAGCCACAATGGTTGCTTTTTGGTCTTTTGTAGGGAAAGCCTGTGCATAGCGGGTGTTGTGGTCAGTTACTACTAGAATGTGACTGGTCCCCTTCTGATCAGGTTCAAGGGAAAGGAAGTCCATACAGACCAGGTCTATTGGCCCACTACTGGTAGTGTTTTTACAAGAGAAGTTGCTCTTTTGTGTGAAGTCTTACAGGTGATGCACCTATTACAGTTTTTGTAATGTTTTTCCACCTCCATAGCCATTTGTGGCCAGTAGAAGCGGTCTTGTACAAGGCCCAACGTCTTATCAATTCCCAGGTGTCCCATGTCTTTATGCAGTGCTTGCAAAACCATTCTGCAATACGTTTTGGGCAGCACAAGTTGCTCCTTTGGGAACTGAGTTTGTGTTTTGGTGACTCGATACAAAAGTCCATGCTTTAACGAAAACTTGTCCACTCTCTCAGGAGAAGCGATACATCAGGCAGATTTGATTTACCTTGAGAGGATGACAAGCCCTTTTCTTTGACTAAGATGATGTCTCTCAAACAAGGATCCGATTACTGTGCTTTTCTTAATTCTGTAGGAGATAAGTGAGGTAAGGAGGTGTTGTGCAGGGTGGCGAATCGTGTGTACTCTTATGGTATGGCATCCGGATGCACTCTCGAGTGGGTCCACAGCTTGGTCGGTCATCGGGCACCATCATCTGGCAAACAGCTTTCACTCCATCTTCTGATACAGAGGTCCAAGGCTCCTCCGTTGAGTATGATGGGGACGTCTGGACAGTGCATCTGCATCTGTGTTGCTTTGTCCAGGATGATATTGCAAGTGGAAGCTGTAGACAGAGCAGAGATCCATCTGTGCCCACTGGCATCCATCTTGACAGTGGTCAGCACTTATGTCAATGGGTTATTGTCTGTCAATGCAGTGAATCTGGCTCCATACAGATACTCATGAAACTGATCAGTCACTGCCCATTTCAGTGCAAGGAACTCTCACTTATGGACTGGATAGTTTTTTTTCAGAGGGAGTCAAACTGTGACTGGCCTAGGCGACTGGTCTCATACCTTTATTACATTCTTGGTAGAGTACGGCGTCCAGTCCTTCCATCAGTGTGAAGGGTGTATGGCTTGGTGTAGTCGGCAAAGGCTAAAACAGGAGCTTCTGTTAGGAGTCTAATAATATCTTGAAATGCACTCACATTCAGCAGTCCATCAGTCCCCAAAAGGTTCATTGATCTTGAAATATTCACTGGGAGATGTCTTTTTGGCTAATAGATGTTTGCTCTTCTGAGTCTGAGGATATTCCTGACTTAGTCTGTGCAGAGGCCTCACCACCGAGGAGTATTTCTTTTTTCCTTTACAAATCTCCTGTAGTACCCACAAAACCCAAAGAAAGATTGACACGTCTTCACGTTGGTAGGCCTCGGCCGTGTAGTAAGAGCTTCCACTTTTTCTGGATCATTGCTGATACCTTGATGGTAAACAATATGTCCCACATACTTCACAGATGTCTGGCAGAACTGACACTTGTCCAGGGAGAGTTTTAAACCATATTCCTTCAGTCAGTCCAGTACTTTAAGTAATCGGGCTTTATGTTCTTCCAGTGTCCTCCCAAACACACTCAGGTCATCCAGGTAGACTAAGACTTCTAGGAGATTCATATCACCTACCACCTTCTCCATTGGGTGCTGGAAGGTTGCTGGGGCGCCAGATATTCCTTGTGGCATTCACTTGAACTGGTGAAATCCTAGTGGACGGATAAAGACAGTCTTCTCCTTATCTTCCTCAGCCATCGGTATTTGGTAATAACTGCTCAAGTCCAGAACAGAGAACCATCTACTACCTGTGAGGCTGTCCAAGGTGTCCTGCACTTGAGGCATGGTGTATTGATAGGCCTCTGTACATTGGTTCAGGGTGCAGTAGTCAGTGCACATTCTTATGGTACCATTCTTTTTCTGGGCCACCACTATAGGGCGAAACATAGGGACTGTGAGAGACTGTTGTTATCCCTGCCTTCAGGAGCTCTTGCAGATGTCTAACATCTTCAATGTCAGCGGGCGTCAATCTTCTCGACCTTTTTCGGAATGGGCGGTCATCATGTAGGCGTATGTGATGCTCCTCTCCTTTTGCATATCCTGCATTCCATTCATGGCAGGAAAAGACATCAGATCAGTCGACCAATTCCTTCTGTAACCTGTTCTTCCAGTTGGTAGGAATGGGAGACGAACCGAAATTGAACTCCCCTTCATCCAGTCGAGTAGTCTTCTCTAGAGAGGATGTGGCCGCGACCACATTAGCAGTGTACAGGTTGGCTAGTACTGTACCAGAATGCACAGTCAGGTCTTCGTGAGTCTTGTTCTTTAACTTTATGTTGATTCTTTTGACTATCACTTCAGTTCCAGGCAGCACTCCTTGCTGGACCATCAGATCATTTGGCAAACCTTTTCCTGGTTACTCCACAATGAAGATGATCTGGTCTGACAGTGCTTCATTGCAATCCACAGCTCCTTCCACCAAGCACTGTGCGCCAGGGGGCACAGTTAAAGGAGCTTTACCTTTCTTTATGATGACTCCGACAATCTCCTCAGATTGGTTGCAGACCTTGGTCTCCCCTCCAAGTGGCCAGTATTCACAGTGGCATGAATTGGTAACATCTGGTAGTTTCTTTCCCCTGCCTTCTGCAGGCACAAGTGAGCCAGGCGTCCAAACATAATGGCATTTGTTCTAATCAACACAGGTGTCTTGTCCAATATCTGGGCATCAGGACAAATGAGGGCTGAGGTGTCAGTCCTTTGAGGGACTCGAGCAAAAGTTTCTGAAAATTCAATTTGCACAGCAATGTAGCCATCTTAGTGATAGCTGGCATTGCTCAACCCCCACACAGAAGGTCCCTCTAACGGTTGCAAAGGCAAATGCTATCAGTAGGTCTGGTAAAAGGACTGATAGATGATGATGACGACGACGACCTGTGACCCACTGTCCAGGAGGGCGTCACAGGGGTATCCTTCAATAGAAATTTTATGGTAGGAGTAGGACCCATGAGTCCTGATGGCAACTTGTTCCTGACATCTGCAGTGGGGTTTGTCCATCTTATGGAGCTGTTTACTATCGGAATCCCAGGTCGCTCCCTCATTGTGCTCCATTGTCATTTCCCTGCAGCTGCTGTTGTCTTTCCCATTTTTGGTTCACAGGCTGCTGGTTCTCGGCCCTGCCACAACCTCATGCAAAATGTCCATCTTCTCCGCAGTGAAAACAGAAAATTCACCTCTGGGTACAGTTGAAGATTGAGGGCCGACTCTGGGAGCAGATGAAGGATTTAGTGGGCGTCCACACCCACATGGCAAGGAGTTGACTCATGGACGAGATGCCTGTGTCATCTGCAAGGCTTTTACACAGTAAGCAGGTTCTTTCAACTGTGTTTTCATGTCTGGCACATCATTTTGTTCTTGGATGCTATCAGCTTGAGGCTGCAGGGCGATGGCTTTGCCAGCGGGCGCTTGCAGTGAATTGGCAATGACTTCCTGTGACTCTTCCTCCCTCACCTCATCAAGTAGTTGCCTGAACTGTGGTGGGGGGAGATTTGCTCCGCGTTCTTTCAGTCACAGAGTTATCAGAGTCCATAGGGAATACACAGCACCTCATAAGATCTGGTCAAATCTCATTTGGGCAACTTGTGCAGGGGTAACTCCACCGGCCTCTACTATTTTATGGATCATGGTCTCCACTCTGGAGATGTAGTGGGACAGTTGTTCCCCCTCTTGCTGGATGGTGACTCCCAGCTGAAAAATGAAGACTTCCTTACGCGCAATTGCTCTGAAGGAGCTTCTTAGCATGGTGAGATGGTCACTAGCAGTGCAGTCTGGTTGGCTGGCACACGGTGATTGGATGACATCCAGGGCCATACCTCTCAAACTCTCTACGATGCATTTGCATCTGTTATCTGAACATTTCCACACTTTCTCCATCTGGGTGGCTTGACTAATCCAGCTGTTGTAGTCATCCTTTCCAGAAGGAGTGGAGGTGGCACCAGAGAAAGTACGTAGTCTTCTGTACTGTTCAAAAGGTGGGACAAAGTAAGGGGACCAGTCCTGTCCTCTGCCTACTCTGGGTTTTCTTTGTTGTGTCACTTTCTTGGAACATTGCTCTAATGTCTTGAACAGTCTTTCCCTCCAAGGCTAACAGAGTCATTTCTTTTAAAAGTCACTTGGTTCTTTAGGGTCCTCGGAAAGAGGATTCGGACTTGCATGGGTGATTAAGACCCACGGGGTGGGGTCTCCATCAGCATGGAGCTGATCAGGCACTCGGGAAGGATCTGCATCCTCTCTGCACTCCACCAGAACACGTAATGCTTGCTGAGCAGAACTGTAAGTCCTCCCACTTACAGTCACTTTTTCAAACATTTTATGCTGCCTATGACACTTTTTCAGTACGGTCTCTTGGGGTTGCTTCAGGGATCCCTTGTACCAAAACTGCTTTTTTTCTCTGATCAATTTCCGCACCGCTGCACCAATCTAGGAGTGATATGCGATCCATCATGGCTTTGGAATTTTGTGGGGGGGATGGGGACCAGACTATTCCCGCTAAAAAGATGGGTACTGCAAAAATGCCCAAAAGTCCCAGTGGTGACCTCCAATTTTGTACACCCACTCCTTACCCTTCTGTCTACAGAACCACTCGCAAGTGGTGCTGCCTAAGGGATATAGGTTGGCGCCTGGGTTTGTGGTTATAATTGGCTTGGCAAACGGTGCGGTACCTCCACCTATGGGGATCCTTATAGCAGCGTACTGCCAGGGTGCTTCCCCACAGGAAATGAAATACAGCCCCCTCCTTTGTTGACAGATATAACAGTATACAATCCCCTCCCAATGTATCACTCTAAGCATGCAAATATTACACTACACAATAATGCAAATAATTTAGCAATTGCAGGAAAATAAACAAGGGGGTTTATTTTGGGTCTGGATAATGAGGTAAGGAACAAGGGAAGCAAAGGGTAGTGAAACAGGCAAAATCAGATACCACAGTACATTACAATCCAGTATTCCCTGTCCCAGTCCCTCTCCCCCACTGGTGCACCAGTTAACCCCACAGTCCCTTTGGGAGCTCCCAAATACCTTGTGTGCACACACCGAGGAGTTTCAGGCCTGTGATGAGTAGACACTGGGTGCAGCACCGTTGCAATGGTTGGATGCTGTAGCTGTAAATTATAAAGTACACCAGTGGATGTAGATATACAGTTTATGCTGGCTGTAACTGTTGCTGTGGGTTTAACTAAGGTCTTGCAGGAAGCCCAGATGGTGAGTTAACTAGCTAGCTGAACAGTTAGAAAGGCATTGGTTTGGGTAAAATGTAGTACTCACAACCTTTTGGTGAACAGATGATGCAGGAGTTGGGGGACGTCTCCCCTTGTAGGCAGTTGGGAAGAACAGGTAGGCTGGCATGGATGCGGACAATGATCCCCTTCACCCCACAGAGGGACTTGTCTTCACCCACCTTGACAGATAGGCAGGCAGTTGTCTTCACTCCACAGAGGGACTTCACTCACCTCTACAGGCAGACAGGCAAGACATCAGAGCTCGGGTCCCCTGGCAGAAATCAGTCTCTTGTAACAGGACAGTGAGGCAGTGGATTTGTTACCTCACCCGAGCACAAAGAAATACTTCTTTCAACAGTCTCAGCAATCTTGGTTGCCAAAACACAGCAGTTCAGTCCAGACGCGGTAAATCCCCCTTGTCTGGGATTTAGCAGGTAGTTGGCAACAGGTTTTAAAGTTCTTAGTTTGTTTTGGCAGAAACTAAATGGTTTTAGGCTATGATAGCAGCAAGAGCTGTCAAAAACCAGTTGTTTTCTCTTCAAAAACTCACACAGAAAAGACACAGAGTCAGAACTGTCAACCCCAGAATGTTAGTTTGAATCACGACACCTCATTGGTCCACAGGAGTCTCAAGCTACATGCCCTGATTGGCTGTGCTGCAGCTATCAATAGGGTTCCTTGCTGTCTTCAGACAGACCACGTCCAATATGGTGACCCCCATACAGTACTCTCAGTCCATCATTAAATAAAATAAACAGTCTTGACAGCATCTGGCTGCATGGGGAGGACCCTCCTGGTCCCTTCTTGTGGTTGCTAGGGCCATGGGGCACTTTGGGGGAGGAACTCATTGAGCTCTGTTTCTTGAGCTCCCCAGCAGAACAGTCTCTAAAAATGGCACTCTCACAGTGCATCATAGGACTTGTAATCCCAGTGGCGTTTGTGCCCTTTACTCCCCTGACTCACTGGAGGCTCAGATCGGGTTGGGGAGCCTTCAAGTTTTTTTGTTTTTTTTTTAATTTATTTTTCTCCCCAGCCCCCGCTGGTGTCTGATGGGGCTGAGGAGAGGTTGTGAGCGGTGCTTGTGCTGGCTTCTCTGTTGGGTGCTTTAGGCGCTGAAGAAACAGTCTGGCGACTTACTTTGCTCCCCACCCCACTGTGTGGCAGTTCAGGAGAGGGAAGCAACACAACCGTACGGCTCACCGGCCACATTCTCTCTCTGGGGGCTCTGGCACCAAAACTGTTTAAACCGCTCCCTGGCCTTGGCAGCAGTCCAGGAATGGGCTGGGGGAGCAAGAAGGCAAGTGGCTCACCAGCCACACGGGTTCGGGCGCTCGGAGGCACCACAACACAGTCAGTCTGCTCTTTGGCCCTGTCACAGTAAAGGAGCGGGCCGGGGGAGCAGTGAAACAAACAGCTGGCTGCAGGAGTTATCCAGAGGCTGAGGGGGCCCTCGGATAAGCTCCCGACTTAGGAGGGAGTTACACACAGATATAACCATAACAATCTCTCAAAGTTCTTTGCATCGGGGGGGGGTCAGAATTGGCATGGACTCACTAGCAAAATGCTTTCAAATTATGAATCAGGCTGGTAAAGTGTTCCTCTCATTCAGCTTGAGGTGGCCATTTTGAAATAACATTAAACAGAGAACATTTCGACTGTAGCCTTGCTGGTTTGCATTGGAGAAACAAAAAATTTGAGTACACAAGTTGGTCCATTGCAGAAGTCTGTGGCTCTAGTTGACTTCCCAAGTCACTAGCCCTACTGGCCATTTCTCCAAAACTTAATTTCAACCCCCTAAGTGTGTATATTTGTATGTAGGTGAATAAAAATAACAGATTTTTTCACAGAGAGGGGGTGGGGCCCTGAAACAGACTACCAGACGGCGTGGTGGGGGCTAAATCGGTGGAAGAATTCAAGAGGGCATGGGACAAGCATATGGGGCTGGGTATCGGGGGGAGGGAGGGGGAGGTGTAAGGGGGATAAAAGGGCAGACTAGATGGGCTGGTGTGGTCCTTTTCTGCTGTCAAGCTTCTGTGATTCTGTGATGTTGATGACAGATACGGGCCTATGGCCCACCTAGTCTGCCCACGTGCGCACATACTTAACTTCCTCAAGGTTCTCTAGAACTAGGTTGTTCCCTTCCTCCGACTACCAGGATCCCATGATGCCTATCCCATGCATTCTTAAATCCTGTAATCGTCTCAGCCCCCACCGCCTCCTCCGGCAGGGCGTTCTATTTGTCCACCACCCTCTCTGTGAAGAAATTCTTTATGTTCCCTCTGAACCTCCCTCACACCAGTTTCATCTCCTATCCCCTAGTCCTGGAACATCTTTTTCTATGAAAGTTTGTGTTTTTCTGCACCTTGTTCCTCCCCTTGAGGTACTTGTATGTCTCAATCATTTTCCCCCTATCCCTCCTCTCCTCCAGGGAGTACATATTCAAGTTCTTCAGCCTGTCCTGTTAGGCTTTGTGATGTAATCCTTGCAGCATCTTGTTTCTCCTGTATTGTGGTTTACAAAAGGTTCAGCTGAAATACTGAATCATGTCCTGCCACTGAAGGTTGCTAGGTATGTTTGGTTTAGTAGATGTCAACTAGTTTGAGTTTGTTTACTTTTGAATTGTCTGGACAGATGTAATGCCCTTCATGGATCTGTACCTTACTTTTGAATTGGCTGGACAGATGTAATGCCCTTCATGGATCTGTACATTACTTTTGAATTGGCTGGACAGATGTAATGCCCTTCATGGATCTGTACATTACTTTTGAATTGGCTGGACAGATGTAATGCCCTTCATGGATCTGTACATTACTTTTGAATTGGCAGATTACATTTCCTGCCTGTCATGAATCTGTATGTTACTCTCTAGTTGGCTGTTGGTCTTGATGCTATTTATCTGTTTTATGTGCTGTAGCATGAGCACATGAATTAAGGTTGGAAATGAGACCTATGGCCCATCCAGTTCTTTCACCATTGCAATCGGTGGCACCCCTTCTTCTTAATGTGAGCCTTTCCTGCATTTTCTTTCCACTAAAAAGCAGAAACCTGGAGCTTCCTTACCTCAAAGGGAGTTCCACCAGGATGTTTACATTTTTTTCTATTCATCCCCAAAGGAAGGGAAGGGGGGATCGTGATTTGGCAGCACAATCCCATTCTGTTTCCTTACTCCGTGATCCACCCCCGTGCTCCAGTGTTTTATGACGTCTCTATAGGGAGAACAGAGGGGCATGTTCAAATTTCCCAACTTCAGATCCTGTTTTGGTATCGATTGATGCCAGGGTTCAACGAATGAGGTTCTTGTTAGTTGAAGCCTGTTATAAATTGATACCAAAATCCAATCTGAAATTGGGGAAACCAGCTTTGACACAGACGTTCTATTCAGGTGAACTGAGTACACCTCTTGATCTCCCTATAGAGACCATGCAAAATGTCGGAGAGTGGGGGCACATCAGAGTCGGAGAAGTGGAAAGGGATCATGCTACCAGTCCCTCCAAGACAAATTACAATCCCTTCCCTTCCTTTGGGGGCTAATAGAAATGTTTTAAACATGGTGGTGTAGCTCCAATTGAGGTAAGGGAGCTCTACATTTCCACTTTTTAGCACCAAGGAAGGTGCTCTTTAAGGGTGCTTCGTCTATTTGAGCTTGAAGGTAGAAACAATATCTGGGAGTTGCCACCTGCTCTGGAAGTGTAGTCCATGCGTTCATCACTCATTCTGTGAATCCAGCACTGGTTCTGAGAAAATCGGTTAGCCCTCAGTGCTAAGAAAATGGTCTCTGACTTTTGTCACCACAGAGGCTTGCTATAGTGTCCTCGCCCTCCCTTCCTTCTTTTCATACCCTAGATGGTGCAGCTATTGAAGCTGTCTTCTCCTTTAAATACCTCAGTGTCTGGTTGGATCATCACCTTGACTTCTTTTTCCCTCCTGATCATATGGATTCCATCCACAAGAAACTCCATCCCAGACTTGCAGCACTTTACAGAAATGAGAGGTGCATTCTCTGTTCGAAGAGAAATCACCACTAAGATTAATCTCTTCATTTACGGCTGTGGAGACATTGTTTATAGTGCTGCTCCAATGTCCACATTGGTTAGACTGCACCCGGTTTTTCACTCCTTCTGTTGATTTGCCCTTGACAAACCCCAGCATACTCACAACTGTTTACGTCTTTCCCTCACCCCTCTTGATAATCGGGTGCCTTTCCCAATGTGCCTCATTTAACTGTAAATTTTGGTTTGACTCCCAACCCTCATATTTTGCTTCTTTTCTGTCTTCCCCCTGTCTGCCTCTTACTACCTTTGCAGTGCTTGCATTCTCTCCCTTGCGCTCCCACCAATGAAATCTATTGCTGGCAAAGCTGCCTTCTCATTTCATTTCCCTAAAATTTGGGGCTCACTCCCCCTATCTGTTTGCTCTGCTCATTCCTTTTTCTTTCTGAGATCTCTCCTCCATGATTTCACTACTCACTCCTGCAGCTGTTCCTGGTACTGGGTGGAATTCTGTCACAAGCCTTCCACCATACTCTGTCACTAGCTAGCTTATCCCCTCTCCCCTAGTTACAGTCACTACTCACTACTTCTCATAATGTTGTTATTATTATTGCAGCAGTTAATGTTTCTTTGCCTTTTTGAAATTTACTGTATGGTAATTTATTGTGTGGCATTTTTTTATTTATTCTGAAGTGTTTTCTTGTAATTTGTATATATTGTTTTACTTA